>CM052187.1:1686136-1859923 GCA_028455805.1 Lasioglossum figueresi
ATATTAGATGTCTTATTCTTCTTTCTGGACAAAAAATAGAATTTTACTCTCTGCATTAACCCTCGGATGGCTTTATATTTTATGCAGTCAGTCTCACGATTGATGGCACACGCGTAGATCAGAATAACTGTTTTCTCCCTAACTAGATTGATCAGTTTATTAGACGATAGGCAATGTAAATTTTGTGGACTGCACAGTCCACAAATCGCATGAACCATTCCGCGACAACATTCCGAACAAAGGAGCCTTTAATTTCTTTCCGAATATGGGGCGGAAGGGCGAGGGGAATCGAAAACGATGATTGCACGTAAAACCGAATTAACGTTGTCCCCGTCGGCGTCGGCGGTCTGGTTGCCTTGGAGCGAGCCGCTTAGAAAGGCCGGCGCGTACCTCGCTGCGCGGCCATTGTATTCAAATTAGTTTAATAGGACGCATCGATCAAACGACAAATCCTAATTACGGATATCGCGGGCGGCTATCTCGACGTCCCGCGTCTACCTCGCCTCTCGCAGTTTTCGTGCCGTAGGAAAAATTTCGATCTCGATTATCCGGAATCACTGCACACACATACACACATGCACGCGCGGACACCGGGGCTTGTCCCCTTCCATTAATTAATCGAATTGTGATCGGCAGTCTGGCACTGGAGGGTCCCTTTTGCCGCGTTCGACGTCGCTCGCCAGGATAAACGCAGCGCTTTCCTCGGCCAGCCTCGTGTTTCTCTCCCGATCGATTTGTTCTTCGGTGTAAATGCGGCTTAACGGAGGTTGCTTACGGTTCTGAGCGAACTCCATCCGGTTGCATAGCGACTCGCAGGCAAACATGTGGTTAGACCGGTTGACTCAGACAGGTCGGTTCGGTTCTCTACACCGGCCTTTCTCTGTTCCCTCTTCTTCGTGTTTCCCGAGTCCCGTCTCTCCCTGTCTTTCCTTATTCCTGATACCTCGGCCTTCCACCACCTCCTCCTCCTCCTCCTCCTCCTCCTACCCTTCCTCTTCTTCTTCTTTGCTTTTTCGCCATCTATCCAGCGTATCTCGGTAGCATCCAGCGAATAACGCCGATGAATGTACTGGGTGTCCCGCGATAAGTGCCATTTTATGCACAGGGTGGATCATCCGATGTCGCCACATCGATTGTTTCTATTTTTAGCGGTCAAAAATTCCTTTTTGTCGTAGAACGACATGGAGGAAGAAAATGTTCAGGGTGTATAGCAATTATATTCGTCACAAGGGTAAACAGTGCAGAAGGAACGTACGGTAAAAACTCAATCGTTCTCTTGAAAAATAATGACGAAGTTCTTTACATTGTCAAACTGATGTTATTTCTATTATATTTGTATTATAAAATTGTGACGAAGTTATTTACATTGTCAAACTGATGTTATTTATATTATAAAATTGTGACGAAGTTATTTACATTGTCAAACTGATGTTATTTATATTATATTTGTACTATAAAATTATGACGAAGTTATTTACATTGTCAAACTGATGTTATTTATATTATATTTGCATTATAAAATTAAGACGAAGTTATTTACATTGTCAAACTGATGTTATTTATATTATAAAATTATGACGAAGTTATTTACAGTGTCAACCTGATGTTATTTATATTATATTTGTCTTATAAAATTATGAAAAAGTTATTTACATTGTCAAACTGATGTTATTCATATTATCTTTATATTATAAAATTATGACGAAGTTATTTACATTGTCAAACTGATTTTCGTTTATATTACATTTTTATTCCTCATTCAGATGCAGTTCATTATCATTTCTTGACACCCTGTACAGTTGAAAGAATCGGATTAGAAAATATTTATATAAATGAGTAATTTTAATTCAAAATTGATGATTTTTAATACTGTACAAATAATGAAACATGTTCTTAACACTGGAACTCATTTGACGCTATTGGTTAGAATGATTGACAGACATTAGAATGATAGACATTTAGAATGATCGCCATTAATATTCGAATACTCTTGAAAAGATACTATCTAATATGTTGGATCATACGACTTGAACTTTCTTGTTGTTTCTTCGATGGATTTGTAAAGAATTTTGATGTATTATTTACTGATTCGAGGTTTATATAAAATGGTACTTGTTGCGGGACACCCGGTGTATTCTCGAGGACTGTAACTGTGCAGTAGCTGCACGCTGTGCATGTAACGAGGTGTACCGTGTTTAAATGCGATGAGATAAATCGCGTTGTTGGCAAGGACTGGTGACTATGTCACTTCGATTGCGAAGTTGCCAATTCTTGTCTCTTCTTTTCTCGAGTGTCGTTTGTCTTTTCGTGTCGATCTGATGTTGTGATATTTAATCCCAAACATAAGATTCCATTAAAAATGACAAGAACGTAAAAGAAAAATGTTTAAAACAGTAGAAATAAATTTCTACCTAATTTATGCTGCTTCCCATCGATGCAAATAAGTTTTATTTTGCACAATGATCTTTGCTCTAGTAACAATGACTAGTAGAATTTTTGGATCAATTCAATTTTCGATGTAAAAAAGAAAGAAAACGTATTTTTGATTAAAGCAACGATAAAACGTTATTTACGTTGAATTTAATGGGTATCGTTATGTTCAGTTTAAACACAATACTGAAATGTAATACCACATCTTGAAAGAAAGAAATGTTAATAATGACGTCGGCATTGTTTTGCACAATACACAAAATGTTTGCAACAGAAGGTAAAACACACGGAAGTAAGATGCACGCGTGTGTAACAGCGGTAGACGCAAAAAGTGAAACGAAACATAAATTAATTAGTAAATAAATGCGGTAAATGAGAAACACAGCGAAATAAATGTGGCACGCGAGCGGGAGGTACAGCGAGTAAGCGCTTTTATTAAACGTAATTGTGCTACAGTGAAATTTAGCAGTGTAGCTAATTAAATATATGTACGTCTGTGTGCAGACGTTATAGCTTCTACGTTTTACCTCGGCCAGCGAGATCATTGCTGATATTTTGCGGCAATGATTGCAGCAACGGCGTTCTGTTAATTAACAAGAAAAGTATATTAATATCTTATCGCTCTTGCACCATCTAACCCTTCGCGTTGTAATGATTGGAGTGAATCACGGATTAATAAAATTGCTCCCGTGACCTTGCACCTGTTAGGTCCAATTGGCGTGATTGCGAACAGAGAAAATTCTGCTATACATAGTTTGTTGAAAATTAATAGGTAAACTCGAAATTTTCAAATCAGTGATGTTACCAAGTTTTATGCTAGTTTCTAAAAAAATCTTTGTATAGTATATAATATTCGTACAATATATGTATTAAGTAATTTTTTCAATAAATTATGATTGTTTCTGGAAGCATTTATTCGTTATTCATTATTTTCTTGAATTCGATCCAAAAGAAAATCCTTGCATTTCGATATAATTTTTCCTGCGAAAATATGTATTATCGATTAATCTAATCTGTTTGTATAGATCGCATACAAATTAGGAAATATACATTTTCTATATATATAAAATATCAATGTCCAAATTTCGCGAGCAAAGGTTAACGGCTTTCAGTAACTTTTTGAGTATTTTAAGCTCTCCGTGATTAAATTTTACTTTTGGCGTTTTAGAAGTCAATGAATGATGAATGAAATTGTATTTTTATATGCTTGAAACTGTTCATATGACGTAATCCTATCATCTTTCATTTTAATGCTAATTTATAATCAGTGAAGTCTCGTTATAAATAAAACTAGCAGAGCTGCTACTCGTGCAATGAAACTAATATAGACTGCGTATAAATAACAAGAACGAAAAAGAAGTCACAATGCGCGCAGTATTCGAGCTTGCTTGTATCTTATGCCTTCTGCGACGACAACCCTAATCGGCGTAAACTGAACAGATTTATAGGAGTTATACTTATACAGAACTGGTTCGGCTGTGTTTCCAACCTCATTGCACTCGCTATTAACACCTACCTACCAGTCTTGAACTAGAAATTTACTACGACTTCGATGTTTCACGTTTCATTTGCATTCATTATCACACCGGTGTGGACTGGTCTTTCTTGTATAGCAATAGAGAACGTAGTCGAGGTGCTCTAGAAATTGTATACATAAACTTCAGGTTTTTAACCGGGATAGACCAATCCACTTAATTTACAATTTGCTTAGAGAAATGCGGGCCATGAGAACATGTTATTTCGTATATGGGATTCAAGAATAACTGTTTGTCGAGCACAATTGCTCGATCTTGATTGATATGTTTGTTCATTTGTTAAATTCTACACACTAATTGTTACACACTGATTCGTGCATCTATTAATTTGATATGCAAATGAATTCGTTCACTAGTCGATGCATACATTTTCGAACCTAATCTATTAAAATTAAATCGAACATAAGTGCACCATTTGGATAGACACTTTTAATATAGCTGGCGTGCACGCATAACTCGTGTTGCACCATGGCTTTCAGTGAAAATGGTATTTTAAATGACTTTTCTTCTATCGATGCAACGAATAAAACGGTATCATTTATTTCATGACGGAATTTGCTGGAACTTCGACAGTTCTGCGCGTGCTATAAATGCATAAAGTTTATTTGTGACATGAATGAGTATTATTTGAAACGGTATAAAGATTAAAAGAATTTAAGGATCTCAAAACATTTCTTACAATTTAATAAAATCAGTCGAGTTTCTATGTTTTAGAATAATAGCAAACAATTTTTATTTTTTATAAAAAATTCTTTCTATTTGTGACCCATTTTAAGCGTACAAATTATATAATTCTGTATTCGATTGATAAATAAAACAGTTCTAATATTCTTAATTTGCAATTATTAAGATTGTAAAGATACTTCCCTGAGAAATTATTTACCCAATTTAATTCTTGGGGTATATGCTATCGGAAAAATGGCCAAAAATTTGGATAGACACATTCTTGTTATGTTCATAAATTAATGTAAAATAGTTATATTTAGACCCCGTAAGCCTAGTGTTAATTAGCAAATCCTGGCGATTGCCAAGTTTCAAAAATGCCTTTTCGATTATTGGTCACAAAATATCACTTTCCACTGTGCAGCGGTTGTTCTGGGACAAACACCGCGATGCAACCACTCGCAGGGATTTTCGGGGTTTATGGAAATGTGTGAATACCGAATGCACACTCGGATCGGTGAAATCGAAAAGGCGACAGCGATGAGTGGACCGCATTCTCGAGTGATTCGCTCCGGGAATATTTTCATGATCTCGTCTTCGAAAGGCGCGGCACATTCAATCTGCGCGTTAATAATCCGAGTATCGGTGGAAGACGGTTTTCGACAGGGTTCCGGGAAGTTCGACGTTTTTCTTATTTGGCTGGACGTTCGAGGGAATTTTGTTATCGGCCCGCTGCAGGCGCTGCGAATTTCTGCGAGTCGCAACTGCACGGACCGCCTCTGATATCTGCGAACTTAGGGGTTCACCTTCTGGGGCAATTAGTTCACCTCGCGCGCATCTTATTAATGCAAATTTACTTCTGCACGCGCATTACCAGAGCTCATACAGAGTGGCCCAAAAATGTAGGGTAGAGTTGCCTAATGAGTACTGGTCATCTAAATCGTAACAACTCATTTTTACCATTTAATGTTTGCAACTTCTTCTGGTAAAAATATAAAGCGTTTATCGAGTCGGTGATATAGGACACAACTTGTGTTATCTCGATTGATTTCGCGCCAACCTGTAGAAGCCGGAATATTTCAAGCAAGTTCGATGTAAATTTTAACCAATTATTTTAAGAGAAATTTCAATTCAATACTATAATTGGTTAATACATTTTCTGTTCCCTTTGAAATATATTTAATATACCATCTTTATAGTAAGTTTATAATATAATTTATATCATCTTTTAGGTTAGATAAATAATATTACTATCAGTTCGCTTAGTTTCCTAAATCGTACCGCAATTGAAACTCTGAAAACTTAAAAATTAAACTTCCTATATTTTCTTAGCAGCGCGGAGCGTTGTCATTGGCCGAGCCGGAGTCCATTCGCTGTACCCGCGCTCCGATTGGTCTGTGTCATAAGTTATTTCAATTAATCTCAAGAATCATCTCTTTCAAGGAGGTGCAACATTTTTGGAACACCCTGTAGAATGCTTTTTGGGTGAAAGCTCACTTTGTACAACTCTATGCAAATGCAGAAATGCAGCGTGCATACTGTAGCAGCACTTGGTTAGCGCTCTGTGCGGCACTGTGTCGACGCAGATTTGATACTTCATTTTATTAGGGTAATTGAATACTTTGATTGCCTGTGGAACATTAAGCTGCAGGTGCTGCAATTGCATCTTATCTACGGTGCACCGCCAATGTCGTTATGCATTCAGTGCGTCGGTAAATTAAGACGTTGAAACTTAATGAAGAAATTGTGGATCCTTGTACGTCTATTGTACATTACATAATTTACACGTTTGCTGTGCACACAATCTTTAGAACTTGTGAGAAACAAGTTTTGAAAAATTCAATAAAATTTCACTGGGCCACTTATTTTTCCAAATTTTTTTACGAATGTTTTGCATAATGGTATTTAATAGACTAGATTGCTATGCATAAAAGATTTCCGTTTTCCACAGAACATAATAGAATGTCGAATGACAAGAAAAATTTTCTCTCGACCACGATTGTTATAAATGAGTCTGAAAAGTGTACATTTTATCCTGATTCCATAATTGAAAACTAAAGATGTCTTTGACAATGTGCGCACAATGTTAACAATTATCAGAACAACGTAGACGATGAGGTACAGATATTATGGATTTAATTATAAAGATCGATTTATTCTTTTTATTTACTTGTGCGGAATCGCTCAGTTTATTGAATGATTAAAAACATTAGCGAAGCATTGCCTGTTCCATCGCCCTGTAAATTATAGCTCAGTAGGGGAAAGTATCTGCGTCAAGGATCAAAATTCGTACCCTGCGCGCCCGCGAACCCATTTTCGCAACTTTGTAATTACGTGTTGTGCTTGGAAACTTTCGAAATAAATTCTATCGTTTACGACGTGCAATCGGCGTTGTAAGTGGATCGCGTATGTTTATGCAAATATAGCTTTTTATGGACTGATTTACAACAGGAGTCTGGTAGAAATGTAATTACTGGAGCGTGGGTTCTGTGCATTTATGGGAAAAATGAGTGGTTGAAATTTAAAGCAGCACAAAGATTAAAAGAATTTAAGGGAAATCATAAAATAATTATTTTGGGCTTGTTTAAATCGTTACGGGGAGAGAGAAATTTTTATTTGGCTTCTGTATCTTGTAATTTAACATATTATTATTTCACAGGAAAATTTACAGTTTAATAATTGAATTTAATTACTGTACCAAGTTGTATCAAATTTAAAATAAACGCGAAGCTGGCTTTATTAAATTTTTTAGTAGGTATCCTATAAATTATTTGCCGTATTGGGTAATTTTAGAAGATTAAAATAAGTTACTGTTCAATAATTCACTGAACAATTCACTTTTCTGATCGTATACTCATTTTTGTAAAACATGCAACAGTAATAAGGGAGGTATGGCACTTTCACTCTTCCATCATACATAGTATGTTTTATGTTACAAAATCGAATGCCACGTCGAGACCACTGCGTCACTGTCCTCACCATGTGAATGTGATTCATAGTCAATAAATTGATCTTGAACGACCAGTCACGTTCTTACTTGGGCTGTTATACGAAATTAATTTTGCATGTCCAATACAATTTTGATACCAACCGACATAAAACAGTCAACGTTCGAATCGGAATTTCATCACGTCGTTTTTTCGTACCACATTCAATTCTTTCCATTTTCATATTCAGAAGGGAAGAACAAACTTGCGTTATCAAATTTTTGAAAAAAAAACGTAGCACAACATGTTTTGTTCTTCTTCTCTCCTTTCATTCGTATTAAAAACGTTATTCGACACTACATTCTTTCCAATTTCATGTTCACCAGAGAAGAAGTCTATTATTTTATTTGTTGAAAAACATACTAAAGTATTTTCTTTTATACTTTTAATGGTATTAGAATTTCGAAACGTTACTGCTCCACGCTACATTCTTTTGAATTTCGTGTCGAGAGAGAAATCAGCCACAATTTTTTTGGCATACCACGGCAAATGAAAAAACACTGTCTAAAAAAAGAACAAGCCGTCAGTTTTTGAAGCAGTAGCTTCCTGAAAGCTAAAAATAGTTAAACTCCACTGCGCCATAAAAGTAGTTATTGAATTCGCATCGGTTTCCCTTGGCACTAGAGTTTTTAACCGTACCGGCACACATTGCTGCAACAAAACAGAGAGATGTCAATGCTCCCATGATTCTCGACGGCCAACAGCGTCGGAAATCAATGGAGCATTGTACGCGTCTCGAGCGACACACCGATAAATTATACAACACCGTGTATTTGATCCCCGAACAGAGAGAAAACGAGAGGGGGAGAGAGTGAGAGCGAGATAAAAAGAGAGAAATAAACGAAGAAAAAAAAGTGCACTTAACACACGAGGAGTGTTGCAACGAGAGGAAGTTTGTAGTTTGCATTACCGCGACAGGCGTTACCGCGAACTTCCGTGTTATTGCGTCCGAAACGATCATAATCTCGCAATTCCGTTCCGTCGTTCAATGATATTCGCGAGAGAAAAGTCGCTGGTAAAACTGGACCGCAGAAAAGGGAAAGGAGTAATTTATTTTTATCCGAAGGTGCATCGGCTTAAGAGCCATTAGCTAGTGCATTAGAATTAGTGCATAAACTAAACGAAATATCTGTGAGCACGACGCGGTTTGTGTTGGTAAACACTTGATTTACGAATTCATGTAAACGCACCGCGGAAACCTTATAAGCCGCGATGTAATTATTTTTTGAGAGAAGAACAGAAGTTTTAAAGAAAACTGTATGAAATGTTGGCTCTGAAAAAACTCTGGAGAAAATCGCTTCTAAACGAATGGAAATTGTACCCGTTGCCTTACAATTTAATTCAGATGTTTCAGATTGAAACGTACAGTTCACGTTTCGTTTAAATACTTATCGATGACAAATAAAATAATTTTTATTGCTTTAAAATCGATGTAAAATTGTTAGGTTTGGCCCGCGTCCTCAACGCTATTATACATGTTCGCACATTATAATGATGTGAATCAAAGGGTGTCGGTATAAATTGCACTCAAACCTGATAATCAGGTCAGCTGATGTAATGTTGAAATACAATTTCACAATTATCCGAAATAATTATTTCAAACAATGTTATTTCAGGAGTGCGTAGACCTGTGGGTAAGTGCAGTGACTGCACACAGTCACCAAAGTACACTCACACACCGCTAGATCACGTATACGTACGCGAGGATTGCAAGAATTCGGGATTCCACTCCTGATTTGATAATAATGCAAAGACGGGGTTTCTTAGTAGTCAAAATCGCTAGATGAAAGACCAATCTAGGGGGCTATTTGCCTTAAAAGTCCTACTTTTACGTGGTCTAGCGGTGTGTAAGTGTACTGTGGTGACTGTGTGCAGTCACGAGCGAGTGTCTGCCTAAGTGACGCAGTCCTTAAATCTTGATCTGGCGGCGCTGCCTCTTACCAGAAGATATGTACACAGTTTTCTTCGCTCCGTGGCCTTCTAAGAACACCCTTATCGCTACCCACGTGCCATGCAGCAGCAAGTCGAGCAGCATGTCATCGGGAATTTTTTATAAGGTGTAACCATAACCCGAACCTGTAACTAAATCTCTGGCGAGTTGCTTTCAAGTATAGTAACAGTATTTCTCGCGAGTGGACACTGTTGAGCGTCACTCTTGAGTGATTTGAGAGTGCTGAAGTGCACTCGTACTTTAGAATTTGTCGCGCCCGAACTATTGGCTACTACTGATGAAGGCCTTAGACCTTTCTGGCATAAATTCTTTTGGGCAATGCCGTGGGTAACTGGCTCTGACAACTTCCACTCATCGCATCCTTACGAAACGATGACCCAAATTGTTCTTCCACCATCGCCCAACGACAGGTCTGTTTAGTCTCATGCACCCTCTTCCAAGACCGCACGCAGACCCTATCGTAAATTCTCCGAAGGTCGAGCGGCGGGTCGTCATCGACCCTCAATTTCGATTGGAAATACGTTAGAGCTGACGCGTATAGTTGGTCCAAGAAATATTTGTTGTTACAACTATTATTATTTCTACATTGCGGATCTTTATGCAAAATAAAAATATTTTGCATTGATTGTGAGAAACGGGAATAACATAAAAATTCATTTCATCCCTTAACGACTTCGTTACATTAAAGGCAACATTGCAGCATTCTTGAATTTTTTAGATCTTTTACTGTTTTATATTTCGCCCAACCAATTTCTTCATAAATGTCGTTCTATCAAACACAGTTGTAGATATAATCATTTCATCGATAATTATTTTACGGACACTGTCCTTCGGCTTACAATGTCCGAGGACTCTTGTTCTTAATTGTTAATGCCGATGAAATAATTGTCGGTGATTTTGACATGTCGGTAAATAAACATAATGGCAATTCATGTTTAGATGTCGAAGGTTCGCAAAATCGGGATTATTTTTCTGATATTCTGCAACGTTTCAGCTCGAATTAAAAAAATATTCACCGTTCTATCGTAATTCCGCAAGTTCTCTGATTCTCTGACAAAAATGGCCAAATGTTTCCCACCGTGCGCCGCGCCGTACGGTCGCGGTCACACATAAACGCAATCTCCTGCACGAAAGAAATAAAGCCACGGGAAGAAAAGTAAAACCAGTCACGTAATCCGGCCGCGGGTCGCTCGCAGACCGTTTTCGTATTAACATATTCCGTGCCGGCTGCCGTCGATTTCCATGGGATTGTGGACTCTGGCGAGAAACACTTGCTAAATCGAAGTCTCGTGTTTTTAATCCTCGGTACGATACGCTCGTATATTTCCCTGAATCTTTTAGATAACACTTTTAGATCGGGCAGTTTGTCGCCGACTCGCCGCGAATCGGGAATGTCGATTTTTCTTTCTGGACGAATGCGAAAACTACTTTTGTTTTCTCGTTGCTAGAAAGGGAATTCCAGTGTCGTAAAGAAACTGTGGTGGATGGACACGCACTGTTGAAGATGCGAACACAATGTCTGGATTTGCAGAATGGTAGAGGATTTTTCATTTTTCAATTCAGGGTACTTCTCTCCAACGTATTCGTGACATTTTCCTGATTAAAATGAGACCAAACAAAATGCAATTCGCATCATATTTACTTGTTCAATCGACGATTCAGAAGGACCTCGATTATCCGAACCAACATCTGCATTGAAATTGAAAATTACAATACGATTTATACAATAAATCGGTATACGTGAACCACATACTCATATCAAAAATCAAATATCATTGGTTCGGATAATCGAGATTCTACTGTATCGTGAATTAAGGGAGTAATCATGATCCAAACTGTGCCGAGTTTGGTATGATTTCAATCAGAAAAATGTCACGATTCCAGGTATTTACATGGATACACTATACTCGACAGCAATTTCCACGTGGAGTATACTGTACTAAATATTAAATAAAATAAAATTTCGTATGGATATCTAAAAAGGAAATTACTTGTGGCTACCCCTGATACAATTGAAGTAGAAAAACATGGGATGCTAACTTAAATACAACAATTTTCAAGAGACTATGAATCCTATACTAATCCCTGAAGCAACAGTCTCGACTATACTCGATGGCGATTCTCACTTGGAGCATACCGCGTCAAATATAAAATAAAATAAAATAAAATCTCGTATAAATATCCAACAGAGAAATGTGGCTGCCCCCAATACAAACGAAGCAAAGGAAAATGCGATGTGAAATAAAATACAAAAATTCTGAAGGGCCTGTAAATCGTGCATCGGATCCTTTGCGCAACAGACTTGACTATATTCGATAATAATTTCCATGCGGAAGGATAATCACGCGCGGTCCGTTCAATTGGAAACTTAATCACGTTCTTGCAATATCGGGGAAATGGAGTTGGAAAACGTAGTTCGGCGAAGAACTGGCGGGGGGTTGGGCAACGTCGATACGTCATGGAAATTGAAGGAACGCAGGTGAAATGATCGGTGGAACCGGCTGGTCAGTGCATCGTTACCGTTTCGACGTCGGATTCGCTTTGGTTAATGCGAGCGTACCCTCGGATAGCAGGGAATAAATTGTCTGTATGCGGAGGCCGCATCGCATCGTTTCCCGCCTCGATGTACCCGTGCGCCCGTGTAACAAGCGTGTTTGCAAGGCGGTATGTCATGATTACACACGCGCAGGCTCCGCTTGTAATTGTACAAACCGGCCATTTTAACCGTGGTCCGCGGGGCGACGCGTTTGTTTCGTCCTCGCGACCAATTTCCCAAGCGTTCCCGTTCCCGTTCCGTTTTGTACAACTGCGGAACGCTGCCGGCCGCGAGTTATTGGCCGAGATTTTTTGACATCGATAATAATAATCGCGTGCGCGCTTTATCCGTCGTGGAACGTCACGCGAAATTTTAATGGCACCCCGATGCAACGGCGTAGGCGAGTTAACAGCAGGGGATGCTCGCACAAGCGTGTCTAAAATGTTCAGCCTTATTGAAGACTGTACTGATAAACCCTTTAAGTTGAGATTGTAAAATATCTCGAAGGCATGTGATTTAAAAGAAACAAACTGACACGTGTCCTTCAGTGTTTCGAGTGGGGAGTCGAATGGCATTACGAGTTTTTTAATGTGTGGACGTTTTCAAGATTATTTCAAGGACATTTCGTCTTTTTCATCATAAACCCATATTTTTTATTTCGGAGTCACAGTTTGTTTTTTTAAAATCGCATGTCCTCGAGATTTTTTACAATCTCAACTTAAATGAGACACCCTGTATATAATCCTCGGTGTGAAAATTTACTTTACTATTTTTTTTTTACTGTCACAATGTTTGTCAGTCATTGGTATGTTTCTGTCCATCTTGTGAGATGTATTTATTTGATTTATGTGTAGGGGATGATTGCACAAAGTAAACTATACGGAGCTTCAATATTTAAAGTGGTCGATTCAATTAAGAGAAAAATTTTCTAATATTTTGACAGACATTTCAATTTGTAACATTTTCTTCCAAGAAGAATCCTCGGTTTCCCTATGTCTTAGATAAAAATGAGTATTGCAAAAGTGGAGCATCAAGCTTTGAAGCGAGTCCAAATTTATTGTTGCGAGATCGGTTTTTACGGAATGATCACAGTTTGAATATAGGCGATTTTATTTGGTGCTCAAATACTTTTTGGATTATAAAAATTGCAATTTCTCGTTTGGTAAACATTGTTAAAAAAGATCGAAATCTATACACGTTCTAGTCAGGGTGGTTTCCTCCCTTAATTTCGCCGCAATGGATCCGGCCACCTGGGTTTTACTAGGTTGTCAAATTTATTGTTGCGAATATTGTAAGTGTGGATGCTAAGAATGTTATGCATTTGATTCTGTGCATGCAGGGCGCTTTATCATCGATTTTATATGCACAGCTGGATTTTTGTGGGGCATTTTACGGAAACGGGAGTTGAAGGGACGTTGATTGCCGTGATTAATATATTCACTGTCAAATTATGCGTTTCAAACGTTTCACACAATTAAATGAATTTCTCTCTACGATTTAAATATGAAAGAACGATTTTTTCACATTTTTAAAGAGTAATGTGCTAAATTATTCTGAAACAGTGGAAAATATTAAACGCAGACATTCAAAGAATAATGAATACTGCTTTAACACAAAGGTTATTGAAGGAGTACCTATCCGAGCAACACAAAAAAATATATTAAAACACTTATCTTACAATATATTGATCAAAGGAGACAAATGCGGATTAACATAAAATTATTTTATTAGGTAGGGATTAATTAATTAGGGCATAATCTCTAATGATCACTCCAGGAGCCTTGGAATACAGATAATCGATGTAAATAACAAACTAATTTTTTCTCTGCGGTTATACTGAAAATTACTCGAATCGAGAATTTCTGCACCAAGCGAAATGAGTGTAGTCTTACCGCAACGATGATTCACAAAGAAGAAAAACTGATCTTTTACCAATACCGGTTGTGAGTCACGTACGAAGAAGGCAATTTATTAGAAGCTCAATTTGAAAGTATGAAGAAGCCAATTTATTAGTAGCGTATAATTTCGAAGTACGTAATTGAACGTTTCATAAAATTGCCTGGCAGCCTCGCGGTATTATTATTTTCTCTATATAAAACAGGCTGCACACGAAACGAAGTTTTCGCGTTCGATTGGCTTCGCAATGGTAACGTACGGCGACGCTTAAACAAAGATTGTCGAGGGTAAGTTAAAGCACGTTGAAAACAGTATCTTTATAGTCGATACGGTCGATAACCCACTTAGGGAAGCGTAACGCGAGCTCGCGAAATAGGCTCGAATCATGCCAGGTGAAAAAGTCGAGGCGTACGCCTGTCATACCTCCTGTATACATTGCGCTCTATACCGATCTATAGTTTCGTGATTATCGTTAATCTACATCGTTCGAGAGAAGTGTAACATCCGTTACGAAAATGAAAGGTGCAATTTGCGCTCGCCTTTTAATTCACGTTGCCCGATGAAGTATTTTGGCTTCGACCTGTGCATGCAGAATGTTCCGTTACAGGGAACAGTGCCACGAATGTATGTAATCGTTGCGTTGGACACGAACTAGTTCAGCTTCTTTCGGCATTAAAAACCTCTGAAAAATTGTACAGTGTAAATCTGGTTCACGAAACGTTGCTAAAGCCACCTATAGATGCGAACGCGATCGTTATCGCCATTTATTTCAGTAGCCGTGTTCGTAATCATAGCATTTTGTTGGACGCAATGCACAGTGGGGCCTAGAAGTGTTTCAACGCTAAACTTTCCACTCTCGAGGAATCGTCAAGATCTGAAATTGTGATAATTTCGTTAAAAAAAGTAGTACAACATATACGAATTTTCCATTACAGTTAACATGCTGCTTATCTAACTTATCTATTTATATTCCTGGAAAAGCAAAGCTCGTAAATGTTCGGTATAAAAAATATGCTTGGGGATAACACGTATCGTAGTTATTTGTTTCTCTGTTGTGATTTATGAGGAACGAGAGAATAAACCATGTCGGCGTTATTAATGTTGTTAATGTTTGCGCGAATTCCTAATCCCTATTATTACAACTCGTTAAAAAGGCTTTATCGAGATTACGAAGTTGGTTAAAAGCATTCGTGAAAGGGGATTATTTATAGATGTGTATATTATTAACAAATTCTACGGATGCACGATTAATCCTTAGAAAGTGGAATAGTGAACGCCGAACTTGGAATTATTATCTGTAACGATCCGATCCAATTCCTTTCATTTTGATCTTGTTCGTTGTTTGTACAACATTTCTATAAATCGATGCACTTTGCTATAAACGGGACAAATATTTGCAATCTAATTGTAATCATTAGCGTTGTCATTCAAAATAAAAATGTCTGCAGATGCAAGATCAACATAGACATTTATTTATTTTCTTAATTATTTTAATCGGTGTCTTTGTTTTGCGTTTCTCCAACACATTTTTGTCATAAATGCATAAAATTGATTACCAGCAGTCACTGGATATTGCTTGTTGCAATCATATTTAGCTACCTTTGTAGTTTATTTATTATTTCTTGATGGTATGTATGATTGTTTACCATTTGATATTAATGTTGAAATATTTGTTTGTTACAGAAGGTGAGCTACCAAAATGGATTGAAGATTCGTACATTTGCACATTTGCCTCAATTGTGAGTGACGTTATTTATAAATGTATGCTGATTGTTTGTATGTTAATTTATTATTTTTTTAATAAGTTTTAGTATATTTTCTTTGGTCAATGTTCTATAGAACACATTCTCATAGAACCTTTCTCAACACATTGCTCACCGGAAGAATATAACTTCGTTCCGAATGACTGCGATACAATACCAAAAAGCACCTATATAAATCTTTTAAAAAATAATCCTAATAAATCCTAAAAAGATTGAATGGATTAAAAATACTGTAACAGTTTCAATAATTCAGGCTGCCGTCAAGTAAAATGAAGATTCCGGTGAAAAATAATGAAAATTATAGAGTCGATTAGAAAATGTGCTTCTCGCAACGAGGAACATATCGAAAGAGTAGTTTAGCGTGAAACTTGGTTCGAGACCTAATCAATTTATTTCTTTTTCACTCGGGAGCAAGTATGCGCGCGTTATGTCAAGAGCCGAGTAATTCGTATCAGCGTGGTACGCTGAGCCTCTCGGTTAAAGCATCCGTCTGAATACAGGTATCCATATAAGTTCTGCGTTAACCGAACGGGAGACAAGTACCCTGGTTCGCGAGGATTTACCGGTTGCGGTGGAAACGTCGGAGAGATCCAAACAAGGCTGAGAAACCTCTACTAGGGGACCCATTAGAACCGCCTCGGGGATTTCGAGTGACTGCTCCTCCAGCTTTTGCTATTCCCTTTTTGATATACCCAATTGATTCGGGTGCAGGCTCCTCTCGGTCTCCTATGTGGAAATATCATGTAGTATACAGCGTAATCCATCCGATCCGATCCGATCCGATCCGTGAATACCTGCTTTTCCTCTCGAAAGTAATGAACCAGAATGTTGTACGGCCACCCCTTTTCCAAAACAACGTCCCGCGGACAAGCATCGCATTAAAATTGCGCAACATTCGCGCGTCCGCCAATTAAAAGTTCCACTATATTCTCCTTTACTTATTTATTAATGCGGATTTTATGCGTTTACGAGAAAATAAGTACTATGACGAGTAATGTGAATTATAACTTGAATTATAACAGAAGCCAGATACTATATTTTTTCTCGTTTGCAGAAGAATTAGCACAAAGAGATAGGGCAGAGCAGGTTCAATGGCAATACGAAGAAATATTAGGGGGCAGTTGCAATGTAAATTACATAGAAATTAGGGACAACCAGCGAGCAAACTACCTAAATGGAGAATAAAAAGGAAGAGACCAAAGCATGATCGTAAGGTTCAGATGTGGAAACGAAGAGCAAGAAACAAGTACTGGAAGGAAGAAAAGGAGACAGTATGCAGATTATGCGAAGGGGCAAGAAAGCTGACAAGAGAAAACGTAACGATAAGAGAGATACTAAGGGGAGAAAAAGTAGGAACCGAGTGGATGCGTACAGTTTTTGAAAAAAGGAGAATGGGAAGGGAAGAAGTCCAAAAGATAGGAGGAAGACAAATGGAAATCATAATAAGTTAACAATCCCAGACACACGTACACGCAAACACATGTACTCCCATTTTAAGGCCGAAAGGCAAAAATTACAACCTATTTACTACTGCCACATACGCTTATATTATTTGAAAAGTCCTCTGATTAAATTATCATCTCCTCGAATATTCTTTTCACATAAAAAAAATATTTCTACGTTCTCCAAGGATTGATAAATACAGGGTGGGGAAATAACTATGACCACTTTAAATATTGCCGTTATTTGTAATAATATGAAAAAATGTTGTATACAAAACTTACACGATATAGAGGGGGGCATATTGTGACACAAACATTTTCTGCGTGGATGGAGGCACAGAGAAGATTTCAAGGTCACCTTGAGTTTTTAAATGGAAAGATATACTTTATGTGTCATGAATCGATAGGTTATCGAATTCTGAGTAAAAATGTATTGACCTCCATACGTCCTAAATCTAATAGTTAACGAGATATCATCGAAATAATTTTCATTCTTCTTTGGATCTGGTCTTTCGATTAAAAAAAATCAAGGTGACCTTGAAATCTCCTCTATGCATCGACCCACGCAGAAAATGTTTGTGTCATAATATATTATTACAAATAACAGCAATATTTAAAGTGGTCATAGTTATTGCCTCACCCTGTATAACCAAAAAATTGAAAATTGGTTATATGTTCACTGGTTTCGTGCCAAGAAATTCGCAAAGATCGCATATTTTTCGATCATCGAAGTATACATAGAGTCCCTTTAGCGTTCTTCATGCGAAGCTTGTTCTACCGAATTTATCCGATAGGAGATGATCAGAATTTCATTTATGCAGGGTCGGAAGAAAATAGAAAATCCGCGTCTTGTGTCCAGGATCAGAAAATACAAGATGAAGGGAAAGTATAGCGATGGGGTGCAGGAATGGTTCAATAAACTGCAGGTGATATCGAAATAAATGAATATTTTGCAAATTTCACTGTATACGGAAACTTTGCCATTTCCTTTAGCGGCTTCATTTCGGAAAACGTGTAAATATTCATGATATCTAGTTTCTCGAGAAATTAGTTTAAAACATCGAACTACAGTGGATAAAATTAACAATTTTATGTTAAAACAATACATTTTTAAACAAACGTCAGGCCAGTCTAAATTCTTCGTTATTAAATTATTTATTCTTGTTAATAAGATCAAGGTGGTAATATTCGATGAGACGCCCTGTATAAAAATAAATTGATCCTTTTCTTAATAATCTTACAAATAATGCAACAGTATCCTGAAATTCTTGAAATATTTCTACAGTTTCGCATTCAATCGCCTTATTTTTATTATAAACGCATCGCAGTTTCCACTAAATTTTTAAATTAATTTTACTCAATATATCTTTATTCAATTTTATGCATCTAATGTATATAATTAATTTACTCAACATATTTTTATTAAATTTTTCGTACACTAAATTCTTGAAAAAATCGTGAACCGTTAAAAAACACAACGAAACGTTATTGATCCGTCGTGATACCGACGTGTTCATTGATCTCGCTTGAAAAACTTCAGAAAAAGCGCGTCGTTTTTGGTCCATCAAAGTGGCGTCCCCTCAATGTTTTTCGCCCGAAGCTTCTTCCACCGAATCCGTCCGAAGGTATTCAGAATTTCATTCATGCGGTGGTGGAAGTAGCAAGTAACCCTCTAATGGGGGTGTAATTACACGTTTTTAGCGGTCCCTTTTCCGTGGCCGAAGAGTCATTTCGCCGAAAGGTCGGCGACCCTCGGCACGTAGGAGTCATGATACCTCTTCACCCGCCGGCTCTCTCGGTCTCTAATGATCATTGTCCGCTTCCCGTTACCAATATCCTTATTATCGGTCAACCGCTTTGCTATCTACGATACGCTGCGCTGTGTATACCTCCGCGCACAAAATCCCATTATAATTACCGATGCGTTCGGCCGCAGCCGATTGTAATTGCGGGGAGTCGGACATTCTAATAACATCATTTATCACCGCAGATTGCGATCGCGTGTCCCCCGCAATGAACTTTCCATTTTCGCGAACAGCGGCCTCGCGCCTCGGCTCGCGACTCGTAATCGCGTTAGGCGAGGCTGCCGAAAATTGTTTGCGGCCGTCGACTGACGTTGCGCCGATGCTAATTGATCTTTCGTCAGTCGTTTCGATTTCATTCGTGATTTCCTACGCTCGGTTGTAGGCATTTTCGTGACTTCTTCATTTTATGTCTTCTCGTTTGATGAAAGTCCAAATTTTTCGTTTGTTCAAAATGACAAACTTTTTCCTCGTGTACCTGAATATACAGGGTGGGGCAATAACTATGACCACTTTAGATATTACCGTTATTTGTAATAATATGAAAAAATATTGTATACAAAACTTAAACGATATAGAGGGGGACATATTGTGACACAAACATTTTCTGCGTGGGTGGAGTCATAGGGGAGACTTCAAGGTTACCTTGATTATTTTAAATAAAATATCCTTTTTTATGCCATAGATCGATAGAGTATCAAAATCGGAGTATAAAAGTGTTGACCTTCGCATGTCCTAAACCTAATAGTTAACGAGATATTATCCAAAGAAGAATGAAAATGATTTCGATGATATCTCGTTAACTGTTAGATTTAGGACATACGGAGGTGAATACATTTTTACTCAGAATTCGATAGTCTATCGATTCGTGATACAGAAAATAGGTCTTTCCATTAAAAAAAATCAAGGTGACCTTGAAATGTCCTCTTTGCCTCCACCCACGGAAAAAATGTTTATGTCACAATATGGCCCCCTCTATAACGTGTAAGTTTTGTATATAACATTTTTTCATATTATTACAAATAACGGCAATATTCAAAGTGGACATAGTTATTGCCCCACCCTGTATATGCGAGTAATCTACAATAATATTTTTCCATACACAGTACTATTTAAATACAATTCAAAATTATGATATCGGCGTCGATCAATTATTACACACTTATGCAATTTTGCAAGTAACACCTATAACAATTTCCAACGTTTCGTACTATTACAGTACTATTTAGTAACATGTAGACACTTGAAAGGAACATATAAAAACGTGTGTTAAAGAAATGATGTTTTTCACAAGTTTATTGTATCAAATCGACATAAAAACTTACCTAGGATGTAGACGAAGGTTTGTAGAGTAATTTTATAGCTTTTTTGTTTTATACCCTTCGGTGGTTTTGATAGAATAAACGATCGAAAGTGACATAATTTTTTTTCAGAAAATTAATATGTATCATGTAATAACTTTTTCTCTCCACACAACTCCCATCTAATTTTTTGTGAGATTAATCGGTAGACGTTGCTTTATACTTTATACAATCCTGAAAAGCTTAGCTGCGGACTATTGCGGACACTCAATGATATTTATATTTTTTTGCGATAAATATCAGTTTGACCTGAATCGACTAGATAGATTAGGGCGAGTTATTCAGAACAGTGAGTGTAAAAAGAGTTTTGATCGATTTAGAATTAAGCGTTTCGTTGTTAATAAACTATGATTTTGTTGTTTAGACTTTGTGTTTAAAACTTTACCACAGCTACGCGTGAAATTTGTTTGCAACAGCGATTTCTGTAAATCTGACGAAAAAATGTTTCAAATAACAGTTTAACAGTATTCGTATATGTAAAAATTGCAATATAAAAAACATTGAAAAAATGTTGTTTAATAGAAAAAAACAAGGTCGCTTTGATTTTTTAAATATTAAATTGTATTTTTGTTTTGATAACGTTGTAGCTGGTGTTAAGACGAATTCAACGATATATAATATTATGACCTTGACGCTATTCGAATTAGGATCGAAAGGTTGAAGAGAAATTTTTGAGGTTACGTTACTAGAATTATGTTTTACGAAATTGCGGATTAAGTAAATTGTTCAGTGAGATCGAACGGTGCGCCGAAAACACATTTCATTGTTTATTAACTATTAATAACGTTGTAATAGTTTTGGCGCTCTAATCAGGCCAAATATCTCACTGTGCGGCAGTTTAATTAAGTCACTGATTATGATAACGATGTCGTATGGGTTTCGCGTGAGTTCTCATTTTCACAGCGAACTTTGTGGCAGAGGGAACGAGAGAAAAATTTTAGTTTGCCGACTAGATGTTTCCTGGAGCATCAAACTAGAAGTGTAATGAGTGAACAGAGGATTTTGCATTACAAAAATGAGTAGGTGTAATTTAAAACGGCGGAAGCATCAGAAGAATTTGAAAATGCTGTCATAATATTAGGAAAGAAAATAAATTTCATATTCACTCCGGTTTGTTGTAATTCTACGTTCATTATTCAGTGAAACTAAATTCATTATTCTTGTCTTTCTGAAACCCATGTATCCGTTCTTGGAAACCATATTTAGCCCACAGTGTTCATTATCTTACTTCAGAGATTAATTTTTTAACTTGATATTGTGTTATCGTACACATGTGGGTGGTACGATAACATACGCAAGAGGGCACATGCGAAAGCCTTTTCCTATTTTAAAATATTAGTACGTATCTAACGATATTTAAATGTTTCGAAAGATTTGTTTAAAAACATTCAGTCAAAATCATCGAAATTATGATTACTTTCTAAATGTATGCATTGCATACTATGCAAGCAAGCATACAATTTATATTATGAAGCATATCAATGCAATTTTAATACGCACTGTGGTGCTTGAATTAAAAAATCAATTTAGAATCCAATCACCTCAAAACCTTTTTTTAAATCTCTACAGAATAAGTATTAAAAACATCATTGTGGATTTTATGCATTGGCAAAAATTAGGAGATCAGAATTGAACTATCTACACCATTGCAATGATTAAAAAGCATAACATATATAACGAATAAAATATAAAAAACTCATATAATTAAAATGTTACATCTTAACAGTGAAATCTTATTAATCTTCAACAATATCTTTTTTAAATCTGTCACAGCAACCAATACTTAATGCGCTCCTCGATCTAACGCGCAGCACGCTTTCTTTCTAATTTGCAATCGTAAAAACGTCAGCCATTACATAGCAATCTGCACCGAGGATCAACTCACGCGCAACAATCATTCTAATGACGGCAGTTGTAAACCGATGATGATCTACGACCTCCGATTTCTTTCTTGTCGTCTGAGTTTGACATCACCGAATAACCTTAAGTCACGCGACTTACTTTTCTTCCTGCGGAAAAGGAGAAATTTAATTACACGATAGACAAAGAAATGACCTGTCACGTAAGAGTGAAACTATTTCGTTACGGCGCGGAACAATCTGTCTGCTTCCTGCGTGAAATATTACACCGGTTATCAGTGTTGTACACGAGTATTTGAACAACTGCGGGCACATTTTGTCAAATTGCTATCTGTTACGTCCGCGCGAACTGGCTGTATCTACGAATTTGTGTTTAACAAAACGTGACGCGCATGTCAATCTACTGTAATTTACATATTATACATGACTAGCTGCCTACGGTGACTTGACGATTGCCGCGAATGCTTTAATCATTTAATTAATTTCTTGTTTCGGGTATTCGATAATTAAACGACATTTTAATTTCGGAAGCCCGTTTCTGTTGACACGGGAAGTGAATCGTGCTTGATAAATGAGCCATCTATCACTGTAATCTATGTACATTAATCGTATATGCTAATACGTTGATTATGTAGCTGAAACGTATCAATAAAATTAACGGTAGGATATGTTTCAACGCGTGGTTTATTTTTGCTTTGATCTGACAAACCAGACAGTTCAGAAAGAGATATGTTGAAAGTAAATCAATTTCAAATGTTTACAATAAATCTAAAAAATTTCGTATTCTTTGAAACCTATATATTTATATTATTGTTTAGCGATTATAAACATGCAGACATAAAACAGAATACTTTTGACTACATATGTCAGAATCAACGAAGTATTAATTGCGTCTATGGCAACCAATGACGCCACATTGGGGTCAAGCCTGAACTGTCAATTACTGCAAGTGATAAATCAGAATTCATTGTGTTAATTCAATCTTTTCCAATAATCACACACACACACGCGCGCGCGCATCAGAACAAGTAACAATTGGCAAATATTGTTGTCTATATTTGCTTTTCGTTTCATAAATTCACTGTGTGCGTTTAATTGAAAAAGATTCGAATGTTTGTTGGTAATTGAAGTGAACGACAAAGAAGTTCGAGACAATGCGAGTTTCCAAAACGAAAACAGTACGAACAGCAGGGATCGAAGGATCAATTTCCGTTCGGAAGAGAACGATCCACAAACGGAGAGGTATACTTCTTTGACGCACAGGTCTGGGGAAAATGGCAGCGACCTAACGCGCTGGAATCAATCGCGGGGCTGATCGCTTCCGAAACGGTTAACGCTCGTCTCCAGGCAATGACAAAAGTTTAACGGCTCGGAATTGAATTCGACCGAGAAAACACTCTTCCCGAGGAACGATAGACAGAAAAGAGAAGAAAAAATAGAACGTGGCGACTGGCTGCAGAGGGAAAATTGGATTCCGCATGTTGAAGTACGAACAACAACGTCTGCGACCAACGAACTGCTTCATTCGATCGAATCTTCCATTTCTCCTTCGTCTCCGTGGACAAAACCCATTTAAACGCAATTTTTAATAAACTCGCGAAATCCACTCGAACCACTCGAATTTATTTTTAAGCGGATCGCCGTTTTCCCGAAAACTGTGCATATTCACAAAAACTAATGGAATCTGTATTTTTTTTCAAGAAGAAATCCATTTTCTTTACTTTTTATTTATCTTTACTTCTGTACAGACATTTTTTAGTGTGCACGCAATTGGATAATAGAGTAGAGCGATAAAAAATTAGAAGATATGTCAGAATAATTTTTAAGAGGACGCAATAAATTGAGGATCTGTGTGCTTATTCGAGTATCACTTTCAGATTGAACCTCCTGTCGTTGTTTACGAGATTGAAAAAGTTCTCTCGTCAAAAAAGAAAGAGATACACGCCGAGATGACTGCGCACGCATCCTGCTTCGAATTAATTACGCGTCAATTAAGCGTACACAGCTGCAGAAAATCGAGGCTCGGCCATTAAGTCGGCTACCAAGTTCATCGTACAAAGTACCTACGTATGCTGCACCGAGCTAATTTTCACTGGCCTCTCCCTCCGTCGTCCTTTCTCTCTGTCTCCATTCGAGTACGTTCATGCTTGTTCCTATCTGCCTTTGAGTTCCTGGCTCTCAGGGAAGTCAATGTTACATTAACTTATTCCGCTACCCCCTTCCGCCCACCTCGTTCCATCGCGGTCGTTGATTTCGTTGAATTATACCGCGGTTCTTTATACGAATTCTCTAATTTAGTTATTGCGCATACTGGAACATTTTATCTGTGGTTCTTTGTCGTAAATGTTCCAACAGATTAACAGAACTGTTATTTCAAAACATAACCGATTGCGTTTTATTTCGATATCGGCCACGGGCTTCGGGAAACGCGAAATAAAAGAGAGGAGGATATCCTTGGAAGATTCGTTGTGTTGTCTGCGAAGTCGCATCGACAATGAAAATGAGACTGAACTTCGCGGGAAGAAGAACAGGGCGATAAACTTTTCCCTTTCTGGTCTTCCTTCCGGCCGCGTCGCGTCGTATAACCGGGTTCTTCTACCTCGGTTTATCTTCTGAGAAAATCGTCGATTCCAAGGAAGGTTTGTTCGCACCGTGAACGACAATTTCTATCCAGGTGCGACACTCGCCATGTACGGGTCTGGTTCAGAGTCGCCAGATTAAGACTTGTCTCCCACTCTGCCCTTCCCATTCTACGGCGATATTCCGCCGCGGCCCGATCATGTCACGCGTTTCGTCTCTGTCGTGCTCGTATCACAATACAGGATGGGGCAATAACTATGACCACTTTAAATATTGCCGTTATTCGTAATAATATTGTTGGAAAGTAAAGGAGGCTTTTCATTCTCTGCGAGGCGCTAATAACAAATAAGGGCGCGCACGTAAATTCGTATAGTGAAAATAAATTATACCTTATAGTTATCAAATTATAAAGAAGAGTTATTTTCAATAAATATGAAAAAATACTGTATACGAAACTTACACGGTATAGAGGAGAGCATATTGTGACACAAACATTTTCTGCGTGGGTGGAGTCATAGAGGAGACTTCAAGGTAACCTTGATTTTTTAAAATATAATGTCCTTTTTTTATACCATAGATCGATAGAGTATCAAAATCTGAGTATAAAAGTGTTGACCTTGGTATGTCCTAAACATAATAGTTAACGAGATATTATCCAAAGAAGAATGAAAATGATTTCGATGATATTTCGTTAACTGTTAGATTTAGGACATACGGAGGTCAATACATTTTTACTCAGAATTCGATAGTCCTATTGATTCGTGATACAGAAAATAGGTCTTTCCATTAAAAAAAATCAAGGTGACCTTGAAATCTCCTCTTTGCCTCCACCCACGCAAAAAATGTTTGTGTCACAATATGGCTCCCTCTATAACGTGTAAGTTTCGTATATAACATTTTTTCATATTATTACAAATAACGGCAATATTCAAAGTGGACATACACAGTACTATTTAGTAACGTGTAAACACTTGAGAGGAACATATAAAAACGTGTGTTAAAGAAATAATGTTTTTCACAAGTTTAGTGTATCAAATCGACATAAAAACTTACCTAGGATGTAGAGAAAGGTTTGCGGAGTAATTTTATAGCTTTTTTGTTTTATACTCTTCGGAGGTTTTGATAGAATGAACAATCGAAAGTGATAAAATTTTTTTTCAGAAAATTAATATGTATCATGTAATAACTGTTTTCTCCACATAACTCCCATCTAATTTCTTGTGAGATAAATTGGTAGACGTTGCTTTATACAATTGGAATTTTGGAAACACAATTCATGGATTTTGCATCGCGATAATGCACCTGCACACGCATCGTTGCTCGCGAGTAATTTTTTGGCCAGAAACAACACCACGATCGTGCCTCAGCCACCATATTCACCGGATTTGACCCCCCTGCGACTTTTCCCTGTTCCGAAAACTGAAGAGACCCATGAAAGGACGGAGATTTGCAACGATCGAGGAGATAAAGACTGCATCGCTGGAGGAGTTCAAAGCTATACCAAAAAGTGCTTATCAGAAGTGCTTCGAGGATTGGAAAAAGCGCTGGCACAAGTGTATTATATCCGTGGAGGTTTACTTTGATGGGGACAACGTAAATATTGATGAATAAATAAATATTTTTCGATAAAACTAAAAAGTCACCTTACTTTTTGATCACACCTCGGACGACGTCGGACGAAGCTTTCACACATTTGAAATGTCGGACCGAAGTCTCAGACGTCACCAGAACGGTCGAACGTCGGATCCACTGTGAGCGTACCCTTAGCAGGGCCGGCTTAAGCTACTGCGGGGCCCGTAGCAAATGTTATCTGGGGGCCCTAGGTTTTGCATGATAATAGAACAAAACACAATGAAGGACGTTTTTTAGCAGAAATATCTGTTAATAGTAGCCAGGGCTTTTTCTGCTGCAAGCGCGGAGCCCTTAGAAGAGCACGGGGCCCGTAGCATTTGCTACTTCTACTACTGGACTTAATTCGACTCTGACCCTCAGTCTGCTAGATCCTTTCCAGACCCGATCCGAACCCGAAATTTCGAGTACTCGCACACCTCTACTAGTTAATGATCCGCTACTGACAGAGAGGGGGTAACTTTTTCCCCTCGATTCGAGTCAATTCCCCTGATCTGGCGACTCTGGTCTGGTTGTCTCGATACGATGCAATCCGGGGCCATACGATAATGGTAATTAATCAGGTTAATCGATGCTCTTAATTCCACGGAGCGTCGTCGGGTTGGTGCAAGTGGCTGCTGTTAAGGCGATCAGCGAAATGCGAAATCCGGGACAGGAAGCTAGGAAACCAATTATCATGCGGAACACCGGCGCCATTCAACGATCGAAAATAGTGATTCGAGTTCACCTCGGCGCGTCTTATCATCCGCATCAGATTCTGTTTGTGTAATTGAATCCGATGCTGTGTCGGCTCGTTACGAGGCTCGTCCGATTGACTATCTTTGCATTGGTAAAAGTGCAAGTCGCTTAATAAATCGGAGACAGCGTTGAGACGACGATACCTTGTTATTCAATTAATTTCCAGACGGGTCACTCTTCAACTTCGATGTCCCGTATTATTCACTTCAAACGACCACAGTTTGCCACCGAAAAATCGGGAAAAATTCTCTAATATGTGACTCGATATGCTGGACGTGCCAGATTTTTTAAAGAATTTTCGGAAGCGGATTGAACGGGGAAAATTGGGCAGAAATTGGTTTTTTGTGTTTTTTTTCGTAACTATCATTTCAGAAAGTATTGGAAAGGATTGTACATACTTTGTTTTTAATTACTTGAGCAAATGTCTAGGATATTTTTTAATAATTCCATTGTCAGTTCAACAACCTTAGAAAATCTATGGTTTGGGTTAGGTAAGGCAGGCTTACTCGAACTTCTTTTTGTATCACATAGATTAATTACTTGAGCAAATGTCTAGGATATTTTTTAAATCTTTCATTGTCAGTTCAACAATCTTAGAAAATCTATGGTTTGGGTTAGATAAGGCAGGTTTACTCGAACTTCTTTTTGTGTCACATAGATTAATTACTTGAGCAAATGTCTAGGATATTTTTTAAATCTTTCATTGTCAGTTCAACAACCTTAGAAAATCTATGGTTTGGGTTAGATAAGGCAGGTTTACTTGAACTTCTTTTTGTGTCACATAGATGGGCATAACTATACTAAAAATCCGGTTAATATTCAACGGGCCCCCGGGATTACAGTGGGACGAGTAACAAAAATATTTCTGAAATTATGCAAAATTAAGGAAGACCATTCGCGGAGCCGTCTCCCGGAAGAGTGAGCTTTCTAGGGTCCATTCGCGAAATTACAGACATGTACCTAAAGGCACGATTCGCACGTGCGAAGGCTACGGACCCAATTAAAACCGTTACTCCGTCGGACCGCAGCTGTTACAACGAGGAAACTTTCCGAGTTCGGATAGGAGGAGGGAACGAGGTATGGAATGCGAATTCTCTCTGCTCTTCCGACATCCCCACCCTTTCTCTCTGTTACGGGTGTTGGAAGTTTGAATTTTGAATCGTGGTACACGTCACTCGCTTTCTCGGCCCTATTGTTCGCTCGGTGATAATGCCAGGGCGTTATTATCAGCGGTTCCGTTTACTTTTCTCGGGAGATAATGGCCGCGATGGCATCGCAGCCGGAACACCGTTCATGTCCACGCGAGGACACGTGGTCATCAATCACGCAACGGAACACTGAAAAATGGATTCGGACGAGCCGGCAGGACGACGTTATTGAAAGTTGACACGGTCCGCGGATCGGGGTAATTGGAAACGGATCTTTCATTCGGGGCACTTGATAAGCTGGTTTATGCGCGTGCATTATCGAGATAAGACTGGTATCGTTAACCCTCTGCGAACCACGGTGCATCGGTGCATGACGATCGACAACATACGGTTTTCGGTATTATTTATTTTCAATCATTTTTCTTTGGAATCTGTAACGCACAGCAATACCTTTCAGAAACATATTTAAACGTTATTGTTATGTGAGAACTCGAAAGAATACTGCGGAGTGTTGAGGAAAGAACCGGGAAAATCAGAATAAGAACACGTGCTCGATTTGCTTGAATAACTTTACTTTTCTGTTCGATGCGAAACGGTTGACTCGTGTCGCAAGACTGACTGGCTCGACAGTGCATTCCCGAAAAACAAAGACGCGACGACGTATTAGAGGACAGATAAACATGTATATGTACTTGGTGAGTGTTGTTACAATGACGACGATTTTGCTGCAACAGTTACATTAAAGAGTTTTTCTACAGCAACAACTATCGGAACGAGAGTTGTGTTTCGAAATTAAAATTCAGACATAAAATTAAGATGTTTATCCATTGGGGCCAGAAATTGATTTCTTCTCTTCAAAATTGTAATAAATTAACTTCATGACGATAATATATGTTTGACGTAACTGCAAAAATGCTCAGTCTAATTTTATACCGAGGTATATTAATAATCTACTTAGAATAAACAGTCTGAGAACATTGGTGGAAGTTGATATTTTCGTCGATTAATTAATGCCTCTTACAATTAGTGTATCAGTTATTTATTGTTTGGTTTTTTATTCTATTGCGAATTAATCGTCACTAGATTTGTTTTCCCGAATTCCAACTTGCATACCTTTAAAGGGAAATCTCGTAATAAATGACATTTTATTCACAGTTTCTGTATTTATAATATTGCGAGCTAACCTTCTGAGGAATAATGTCTCTCCGAGTGTTTCTGTTTTCCCGAATTCTTGGGAATCCGTTGAAATTGAATTAAAGCGCTGAGGGTTAATTACTCTGTCTTTGCGGAGATGCTCTTAAGCGATTTAATTCTATGGGAACTCGTGTAATTCTTGAGAATTCTGCTATCTTTTATCTTCTCACAATTTGCTGGCCTTCTTCGAAATGTACTGGGTGGTTCGCGTGAAATACATCACACAAATGTTTTTGTTATAATGCATGTTACGATGTTACTTAATGCAAGAGTCTGCGTCTGAATCTTATTAAAACTTTTAAGAAACGAATTAAATATTTGTAGTTCTCGTATCTTGCCATTAATTGTATTCAGTCAGATTTTGCATAACTTCAATTACAATATACTCGTAAATAAATAAACGGGGTCAATATTTTCCACAGGAGTATCTTCGTAATTGCAATAATTGTATTCGGTTGTTGCATATGAAGAATGCAAAGAGTTAATGGTGAATAAGTTCGTTTTTCAAAATTTCATACGCAACAACCTGATTGAATGAAAAATCTGGAACTTCGATTGTTTCAAATTTCGCAACAGTCTCCCGAAATTCACGATCGAAACTTCGTTGCGACACGATTCTCGGCACCTCGTTAGCTAGTAGGTTAGCAGAGCTATGAATAATGAGAAACATTGATTAGCAAAAACCGGGTACGGTGTCTATAATTGGTACATCGATCGCGCAAATCGAAGAGGTGGAATCACGGCAGTCGGCACGGCAGCGAAACGTTGCGAAACGATTGAGAATCCGCGATGCAACCCCGGAACCCGTGAACCGTGTCAATCGATCTTCTCCATGTTGTTCCAAGTCATGTTCGAATGCCGATCGGCAAGCGAGAATAAATGTCAGCGCGATTATCAAGCGATTGGCCCTCATTACTCTGTGTAACTGTTGCTCCGTCGCGTCGCGGAAACCGATGTTTAAGTTCAAGGATCCAGCAGAGACCGTGTTTCTGGAATTGCCGTGCGCAACTTTCCCTGATATAAATCATCGCTCCTCGCACGTACATATGTTCGCAGATGCTTCTTATTCAACAACGAACGAACTTTCTACTGTTAATTATCCCTTCCGCTCCCTATTCGTGTGGTCGCAAATATTCTGCAGGAAGCGCGAAACGGATGCTGAAGGTGTTCGTGTCTGGTTGTTTAGAACTGCATTTATCCTAACTAGCAAAAGGCTGTGCAAAAAGTATTAACCCTTTGCAGTTGGAGCTATTTTGATAATTGTCTGCGAAAGTAGAGTCTTCGAGCTTTGGAATGAGTCGAAATTTATCATTGCACTATCTTTTTTAACGAAATTATGTTGTAACTAAAATTCACCGTTCGCATACTTTTTGGATACACATCTAATGGTGTTGTATCAAATCTTGTTATTCGAGGATTGATAATCGCATTTATACTTGTAGCAATTAACATTCTTATAACAGTTCTTAACGTTTTAATTTAATATATAGAGAAACTAACTCGATTTCTGTTAGTTTCATGTTAGAAATGTAGTTTCACGAATACGGTCCTGTTACATCTCGCTTCATTAATTGTGCCAACGCCTCATTTTACGAGTTCGTTGCACCTCGTTCGATGACTGTAATTACTCGGATTTTTCTCATGAATAATTAGGTACTACATAACGTGTCTTCGATCGCACGAAGCGAGAGGAGTACCGCCTTGATAACAAAGAGAAACAATAAAAACGAATCAATACTGTGAAAGGAAAATCTAGCATCTCTTTTCATCATTTTCTTGCCTTTAATACCTTTCCGAACAGTTTCCATATTCGTATTATTACGGAATACCTCAAGATCGTTAATTTATAAGTAGGTTGTTTCACAGGGAAATAAGACTACACGACCAGGGATGCGCAGGATAATTAAAAACGTTATCGATGCATAGCGATACTTCAAAGAAAACTGAATAAACTAAAAGGCTCAATATACTGTAAGAAACGAGAAATATTATATTTCAGAATAAACTAAATGTTGTAATTCTTCGATAAATATGTACGTCTTAAAAAAATTAATTTATAAAGCTCTGCTCTACGAGAATGCAATCCATCATCCATGATGTTAATTACGAAAAGAAAACGACATCAAGGTTATTAGCCACTATGAATAGCAAGAAAGTAATGAGAAAACCAATTTCGAAACGGTGGTGGAACTAATTAGTTCTAAAAATTTAATGACCGAAAATTGATGTTCGGGAATCATTTAAAAAATACTTTCTGTTCAACGGCGTCGAATTTCACGCTACATTTACAGTCTAACGCAACTTAAATTATTGACAGTTAAAAATTAATTCTATGCACAAAATTATTTTTTACCATAGCACTCGTTCTTACTGTTCCAATGTTGATAAAAGGGGATTTCCGATCAAATTAATTTCAGCAGATTAAATGAAACTATGTGGGGAGAGCGTTCGATCACGATCGAAATTAATTGATTGTTAAAGATTGATTCTACTTACAAATTCCTTTTGAACCAAAAGGAAAACAAGATCAACAAGAATTGCGTTCGCGATGATTTTAAAAGGTAATAGGAAGCAGTCTGTTTTCCCGTTAGAATGTTAATAAAAAGGAAATTCCGATCAAATAAATTTCAATTAATTTCAGCAGATAAAATGAAACTATTTGGAAGTGAGCGTTTGATCATGATCGAAATTAATTGATTGTTAAAGATTGATTCTACGTACAGATTCCTTTTGTAGCAAAAGGAAAACAAGATCAACAAGAATTGCATTCGCGATGATTTTAAAAGGAAGCAGTCTGTTTTACCGTTAGAATGTCAATATAAAGGGAATTCCGATCAAATTAATTTCAGCAGATAAAACGAAACTATTTGGAAGTGAGCGTTCGATCATGATCGAAATTAATTGATTGTTAAAGATTGATTCTACGTACAGATTCCTTTTGTACCAAAAGGAAAACAGGATCAACAAGAATTGCATTCGCGATGATTTTAAAAGGAAGCAGTCTGTTTTACCGTTAGAATGTTAATAAAAAGGGAATTCCTTTCAAATAAATTTCACATAAATTTCAATTAATTTCAGCATATAAAATGAAACTATTTAGAAGTAAGCGTTGGAGCATGATCGAAAACAGGCGCGCGCGGAAAGTTTGCCAAGCTAACACACATCGTTCCGATATTTCCCTTGATAGAGGCAGCGCGTAGCTCGGGCCGTTTCATCGATATTAGCGATGTTAACGTTGAACAATCATACGTAACGATCGTTGAGTCCCACTTTATCGAAGCGTGGAGATGAACATGCTCGATCGCTCGTCGCAGCATGTTCCCTTTGTACACGGCGCATAGTAGTACGCCATAGTGTTACGTGACGAACGTCATATCGCAGGTTAATATACTCTCCCGCTCTCTCCCTCTTTCTCTCGCTCTCTATCTCCCAGCCAGTTTCACTCTGGCCCTATGTTTCCGGTCTAATGTGAGGATGATCGATGGTCATTTTGTTCTGACAAGTTCGATCGGGTTCCGACTCGTAGGCGTAATCATGAGCGAAGTTAATTGAGCCGTAGCGCCCAGTCAGCCTCGATGACTTCAACCAGTCATTACCATTTTAGGCAGTGTCTGCCTGATGCGGAGTATTGCTGCACTACCGTTATTGTTTTCGTGTATAAGAATCGCTTGCGTTTAACGCTGGGTTTACGGAGCTCTAGAAATAACTGTTTCACATTATATTATAAGCGTAACAAGAATTTGTCTATCTAAATTTTTGGCCATTTTTCCAGTAGTATATGCACAAAGAAATAAATATGGCAAATAATTCATCAGGGAAACATCTTTACAATCTTAGTAATCGCAAATTAAGAATATCACGGAGCTCTAGAAATAACTATTTCACATTATTTTATAAACGTAACAAGAATTTGTCTATCTAAATTTTTGGCCATTTTTCCAGTAATATATGCACAAACAAATAAATTTGGTAAATAATTCATCAGGGAAACATCTTTACAATCTTAGCAATCGCAAATCAAGAATATTAGAATCCGTCATTTTGACGGGTTCCGTAAACCTAGTGTTAATATTGTGGCGATTCTCTGTTCAAGGTCACCTCAAGGTCTTGTGAGAGCGAACATATACCACCATCGGCGTAAAGGTGAACTACGAACAAAGACGGAGAAACAGATATGTTTCTCGCAGGAGAGACAAAGAGAGAGAATACGAAACAGTTTGTTATTTCGATGAGCCTACTACAGATGCATTTGGCGAAGAAGCAATATTTTTTTTATGATTTTCGTGTTGAAATATTCTCTGAATTATTGCGGGGTATCGTGCAGAGCCCTTTTTCGCAATTTGTCTCTTGAAACTTTATAAACAATAGTAGTGTACGTTTTTATAGAAGAAATTTTTTTCTGTACACTTTTTCCAAAATGCATAGTGCCATTTTAGAAAATAAAAGTGGCCTAGATTTTTCATTGAAATCATCCTTTTTCCTTTAAATTTCCTTACAATGCAATTTGTGAACCACTGAACATTAATTATCTTTTGTTCCCAACATCTTTTTGCCAGACTATTCAAAATGTCACATAAATTGTGAGAACTAAATTTTTAACCGGCCCCTATATTGTCCATATTTTTCGGTTCTAAACATTTAACGTACGTAAAAGCGATCAATACATATTGTCGATATAACGTTGTCGATATTATTGAACGTTACAGGTTGATGTATCGTCGATATTTCGTATATTCTTTTCTTCTTTGCCTTTTTTTTATTAACAATAAAGTAATGGCTGCGCAAGCATTCTTTTGATTCGACATCATTGAGCGTCGATAATACAAAACCGAATTCATCACGTTTGATTGCGGTTTGGTTTTCTGTAAAGCAACCCAATGTTTGTTAACAATTTAATTCAACACGTTTGTTATTGGTATTCAGCTTGCACAACATTGTGTAAAATAGTGCAAACAAATCTTATTAATGTTGCATCGCATGTTGCGTTTTTAAATAACGGACCAGATAAACACGCGGTTGTTTCACACCAAGTGGCTATACACTTGTGTACACTACCTTTCAAAAGTTTGAAAGCAGTCAGATTAGTGACGTAAATTTCTTGTATCTTTTGTTAAGAAATTTGTTGCATCCTTTGATACGATTGTTGAAACAATTTTATCTTGTTATCGCGCTCTCAGATACTTTTTATTTTGTCCATTTTTATACATCCGAGTTCGACTTTTATACTGAAAAGAAAATGATCTTTAACCAGAATTCGAAAATTTAGACAAAGTATATTTATAAAAGTTAGTAAAGAAATGTCTTCCTCTAGTTATACAGACGATACAGAAGAGAAAGATGGTAACTTTAATTAATAAATATTTTCAAGCTAATTTTAGTTTTCTACGAGATCGTGCTATAGCTTCATAGATTCTCTTTTGTTTTCATAACTTCATCCAGTATAAACGAGAGCAGACGCTACATGCTACCGGAAGTTGCGTTATCGATTAAAAAGATCCACTTTTGTAAAAGTGATACAGCGGTATCCAATTAAACGTACGAATCTCTTGTTCAAACTAATACAACATACATATAAAATTTTGTATAAGCCCTTGATAAGCGAATTAATGTGTATTTATTTTTCAGCGTATCCGTTTTAATTTACCGAAAAAAATTGTTCATACTTTCAGAACAAATTATTTAGTTATTGAGTTATAATGAAGTTGTGGATCTTAATGCAAAATAAAGACCTCCTGAATTGCAATAAATAGAAACCAATAAAAAAGTTAATTAATTAATACTACTAATCGACGTTCCTAACTTTTTAAAATATTCCTATTATTTTAATATTCGCTTACTCGATTTGCTCATTAAAACCGTAACCGACACAGACAATAGTTGCAGCTTTTGATTCCTCACTTTGAAAATAAAAGTTCGACAAAACTGTTTCAGTCAAAAACTCGACAGGACAGTTTCAAACATTTGTTTTCGCGACTGGATTTCACCGACGGTCATTCGCTGCGAAACTTTTGCGCGCCAGTGTACGCGTCGCTGTAACGAATGTATTCAGCCAGGATCCATGCAGCTCATTTGTATAATGAAACATCGTCGAATTTGCACGGCTATCCGGCGCGAAGGCGCTCGTAACCAATTCTTTTGTAACAATTGCCGAGAATAAAGGCGTCGCGGCTGGCTGCAAAGAAACTTTTTAAACGAACACGGGAATCGGTCTTCGGCAAATGAGTTTACTCGCGGTTTCCAGCCGTAACGAGTTCGTTGCTGATTCGGCTGGCTTTTTTTCGTGGCTCGCGAAATCGAATGGCGAACAACGCTCATTAGTTAATTGTAGGAAAATAAAGTGGTTGGTTCAGCGGCCGGTTCATTCTCATGCGTGGCGCAGACTGCGTGCCACGTTGTTAGCAGTTTGCTAATGACTTGGCCATTCACGCGAAGCATTCTTCGAACGTCGCTAGGCCGCATTAACATCTTGAATTATTAGTTTATCGCGGGAGAGCCTGAAATAGGTTTCGCCTATTCGCTTATTAATAATGGAAAACACTCTGTTAGAAACTCATTAGCCGGGTTGCACTTGTATTATTCATGGAATCGCGAGGCTCGTTATCGAAGTTGCGACGACGTTTGTTATCCTGCGTTTCGGTCCTCGGGCTGTTTCGGCTCTTTCTCCTTTATTGTGTTAGTTTCACTTTTTTCCCGCCGTGACTCGAATCAAAGTTGGGTTTCCTTATCTTGGCGAGACAGGAGATCTTCCACCGGTGATGCATAGATCGACGTGAAATTGAATTGCGCCTAGATCTGTTTCGATTTCACAGTATTACCTCCGTAACTGTCGCGAAGATCTCTAGCTTAACTATCAACATTTTATCCCCATCGGGGATCCCCGCTGGAATCAGGTGCATTAATATATACTAAACTTTATTAATTCAAGAATAATGGTAACTTCAAGAATTTTTATGAAGAAAATATTGACGAATTGTTAAACTCGAAACGATAGCGTTGAAACAATATTGTGTTAAAGAGCTCAACCAACAAATGGAGAATGGTAGAACCACTTGGAAACAACTGTACGATACAGTTTCGTTTAATACTGCATTATTGAAGGATACAAAAGTGATGAAACATGGTAAATAATTTATGGAATACTTCGAGACGGGTAATTAACTCTGTTGCGTCAGGAATTGAAACATAAGAACAAGATCTGTTTGATTACGTCAAACATTAGTTGTTTGGATTGACGAATACGTTTTTTAATTGTCAACAGAATTCGATTGTGGTAGAACAATCCGATTATTACTAAACAGAACATCTTGTCGAAACCTTGAAAACACCTGAGATCGCAATTTCAGCAGGTGTATGTTTTTTTTATTACGACACCTACACCAGTGATCATTTCCTACATTTTTCGTTAAAAAGCAGAACAACATAGTTTTGTTTATTTTCTATATTAAAAGCACAAATCTTCAAAAGAACAATTATGGTTAATGTAACGATTAGATTACGGATGAACATACTTTTTCAATCATGTATTTTTTAAGAGAAATATTAAATAATAGTTTTATTTTACTTCTGTGGTGGATGATTAATTGTTAAATTCAATTTAAAGTCTTCAAAAGTTTATATAATCTAACAAATCTTTAAAACATTCTGGAGAACAAAATTTTGTGGACAAAAAATAATTTGTCAACCGTTTATTTTTAATTTACTGAAAGCATAAATGTAAAACTGAAAACCTCGTCTATCTATCAGTTTCAATCTATTAAGAAAAATGTAATATGCAAATTTGCTATACGTTAACTGGTTCTTATAACTTTAATCTGCGAGTGTTAAAACAGAAATATTATGTCTCATCGAAATGGCACAGTTAGTTCCAATATGAATTTTATACACAATAGAAAGAATAAGAAAGGTTATATTTTCATTGTGAGAAAAGTCACAGTTTAAAGATGTCACCCACAATCTAACGTATGGCGAACCAGTGACATTTGTTATAGCGGGTGAAAGGTTAACGCGGTAAAGTTCATCGTACAGCATTTACGAAGTTTTCTTGATCGATTTTTATACTGCTACACAAACATTGCCACTGAATTCCATTTCAATTTGCACGTAAAATACCTGGACACTTAAAATAAACATTTTTCCATATCGTAATTTCTTCAGGAATTTACCGTTACAAATGTTCATCACCGTTCACAATTCATTAAAATTCATCTCTTTAAATGTTGAGACATCATTATACACTTGTGGTTCAATTATCATGTCCTTATTAAAAGAGAACAACTGTTGTTGTTATTCTCAACAAATGTTAATATCCAGTTTTAAAGTACAAAATAAAAATTGTCTGCTTCGTCTGTAAAAGACTGAAACCAGATAAACATTTCATTGTTACTTTAATAATTCTAAAAAGCTGAAAATAGATCGGCATTCTCAAATTATTTTAACCTTCCTACCGTTTTAAATCGTGCCTTCTCATTTTTACTGTACATGCATGAATTCCGCAGAATCTAGCAATAACAAAAATTAATTAAAAAGAATTATTCCTAATCCACGGTGCTAGTAAAAAATGATCATCCACCGCGAAGTCCCGATTTAAACTCCATTGAACATTTATGGGATGAAGTGGGAAGAAGATTGAGAACTACAGTTATTACTTCGAAAGAAGCGTTAAAAATATTATTGCAATATGGCGATCAATAGATCCAACGGTTACTTCTAAGTTAGTTCACTCAATGGAAAACAGACTTAGGGCCGTCATAAAAGCAAACGGTGGCCCAACTTCCTCTTAAAACTTTAAATAATTCAATTTAAATAACTATTGAACGTTCCGTTCGAATACTTTCGCGTGTCGCTTCTAGTACGCGTTTATAATAAATGTATTGTAAAAACGCTATGTATCGTTGGATTATTTTCTAGCGTTACTTATGTAGTCTTAAGATCAACCCCTTGTTATATGTGGCAAATTACTTCAAATACTTCGATGTAACATACATATTTCATTAGTTGAATATATAATGAAGCTTACATCCCTAGTAGCTGAAGGGTTGATTTTACCCAGCGAATTTGATCGAATTTGAACGTCGGTTGAACTCGACAATTCAATTCTTCCGGTGCCCAAACAAAGGCGTTCTACTTCCACGGAATGGGGGATCTCATATGCATGAAAGTCCAGTGAAATTCTTAAGGATCTCGTAACGGGGAAGAAAATCCGCGTTCTATAGGCGTGCGTGACTTCATTACACTTCGAGGCAATGGCGTCGCTTCGTCCCGCGGTCTTTAAACGAGTCGACCTCCTATCTTTCTTCCCTGGTATCCCCCTCTCTCTTTCCCTCGCTCTTTGTCTCTTTCTCTGCTCTCGTTCCCCCGTTCCAGCAATCTGGAACCGTTGCACCGGCTTGCCGGGGCGAGAGACGAGTCCGCTTGTCCGTCGAGCGAAATTATACGAGAAAATGCACGGCCTGGCCGAGCACGTAATCGGTTTGCTTAGCAAAGAATCAAAAGGTAAGTAGACGGCCTTCGCAGGCCATCGACCGGCCGCACGGGCATTTGTTGTCGCGTGAACTTACACGGTCTTTATCTCCGCGCCGATGCATATCAATGAAGCGACTCTCGTGCACGACCCAGAAAAAGTAATTGATACGAATACGTTTTTAATAAAACCGAGCAACCGGTTATTTATAGACGCCGCCGCGAGAAAGCTATTAGGACGCGTTTAACAGCGGTCACGAAGATACTGTTTGCAGGTTGCATTACATATCCTCTGCGCACGAACACTGAATTACTGTCGTTGCGAAATTGTTACACAACTTTTCAGCATTCAACATTACTTATCAACTTTTTGAAACATGTTTTTCGGGGCACTTGTCTAGACAGCTGCCAATTCCAACGGTTTACCAGAAACTGACCAGGAACATTACTACAAGTGCGATACGATAATTTGAACGAAATTTATAAAGGATGTAATTTGTTGAAAAATATTTAATACGTATTTCGTTTAGCTGCTGACATTCGTGTCAAGCGGGTGAAAATAGCCCTCAACGTTGGGAGTGGAAACCCTATTCAATGTTGCGAATGTATGATACTTTGATTGAGATAAGTCACCACAAAACAATATCGTTTTCAACAATACCGTAGTTGTGCTTCGAGATTTCCAAAGCATTTTTTTGATGGAACAACCACTATCGTCATGAACGCACAATTATCCACAGGTTTACACAACTCGGTAATAAAAACTTTATGTAGACATTCTACAACACTACGAAAACACGAAACGCGGTTCCAATTGAAACGCCGCGACGGATGGCATCTACAAAATTTCATTGAACTGCAACAAACGGATTCCCGATAGGAAAACGTTCATTTACGTGTAAACCTACATTCCGCAATCGTTACGAAGATAATGAAAACTATCCGAACGAGCTAAGCCGAGGCCACGAAATTAAAGGAAGTTCGAGCGGTCGAAATGAGACACCCCCGAAGACAGTGGAGCCCGGAGCGACAGGAGTCGAAGATCAATTAAATCGCTTTATTACTGTCCAAAGTTTCGCCGTCGTTCTCCGAACGAGTAACAGCGCATTAAAATTTAATGCGCGAGAACTTCATCAAACGGCCGACTCACAAATCGCTGATCCCGCTAGATACTTTCCACTTTTCTCGTTCACGAAGAGCTTTCGCGTCTGATTCGCCCCGGACGGATTTTAAGAAAGTTTTCCTGCCGGTGGTCATTTTTCATTTATACAGGGCAACGTTCCCCCGAAGTTCCATTCAATAGTGGACACCGTAAATCAATTTCCAAACTCCGGAAAGTCAACTTCGTACTAGTAGCGTTTCCGCGAGCCCGAGAGGTCTGCGGCTAATTCCGCGGAGGTCGAGGAGGATCGGGTTCGAGATGCAAGATTTCTTTGAGGATCGTGCGGATGCGATCTAGAGAACCCGGAGTTTCTAATCGCCTTGCCACGTAGATGCTTCGTAGCTCCGGGCGTGCGCGTTTTGAATTCACCACCTGTTCTACTCGGGAACACGCTCCCGCAGAGTCTTCGGGCGTTTCGGACGCGGATTCTCGAAGAGGCACGACGGGACCTTGCCGGGAACAGAATTCGAAGATCCTCGAACGGTATGAAGTTAGCCAGGAGGGTCTTCTCGCATACAGTGTGGACAAAAGTATTGGCAAAGCACAAAATTCCATATACAGGCGTCTAACTCGATCGCCTCGAATAACGTCTAAATTATGCGTTGTACAAAAAAATTATTTCTACAGACGTTACATGATATCAAGGGTGGCTTAATGTGGTGTACGAGGCGTGATAAAAAAGTAAGGTGACTCTTTATTTTTATCAATAAATATTTATTTATTCGTCAATATTTATGTCGTCCCCTTCAAAGTAATCCCCCTCAGATATAATACACTTGTCCCAGCGCTTTTTCCAATCCTCGAAGCACTTCTGATAAGCACTTTTTGGTGTAGCTTTGAGCTCTACCAGCGATGCAGTCTTTATCTTCTCGATCGTTGCAAATCTCCGTCCTTTAAACCTTAAATCCGGTGAATATGGTGGCTGAGGCGCGATTGTGGTGTTGTTTCTATACCCATGATTCGTCACCAGTTATGATCCTTTTGAGCAAATCAGGATCATCGTTGACGTCGCTCAACAGCTGCTGAGCGATGCTCGTGCGACGTTTCTTCTGGTCAAAATTAAGTAGTTTCGGAACAAACTTCGCCGTACTCGCAAAACACTTCTAACCTTTATGCTTCTCGCAAACAAACAAAAAATGCTATATAGCTGAAACCGTGAACATATGTTCGGGACGAGTGTACCAGCATAAGAAAAAAAAGAAAACGAAAATCGACCGTAGGTATCCCGCGAAATTCAAAAAGTCACCTTACTTTTTGATCACACCTCGTATCTTATTTAAAATACTATTTTCTTTAGGCAACATAAAATCTAAAATATTCAATAGTATATGAAATATTTGTTTCGCCAAATAATACCCACTTCTGGACTGTGCTAATGGTAACAAATATGAGATTATTTATCTCGTGTGCGATGTAAATCGAAAATTGTAAAACCATCGGAGCTATTAACGAAGATATTTGATGTAACACATACGGTACCGGTTATTGAGGAAATTAGTGACGAAGATTGAATAAATCTATGTATGTTATGATTCCTAGAATTCTCATTTACACCTGTACGTAATGTCTATCTATAAATGCGGGAAGATAAGAACAGAATGTAATACGATGCGTCGCGTTTATACTATTATAATGGCGTAGTTTCATTTGTTTTTTCAATAATTAACTATGTTCTACCAGTCCGATCATCTTGAAACTTTTGTCCTTGAATTTTTTGGAAGTGGTCACTCGAAGGGTTGCTTGCAATTCCCACCCCTAAAAAATTAAATGATTTTTTCTACCCTTAATAATTTGATGCCTCGTATATGAACTACGATGTTTTAAATTTAACCGTACCTTTTTTATTCACCGAGCGATGCGGTTTTTTCATCGAAAAAATGATTAGTTTAGCAGATATTTCAATTTGCTATGAAACTGTTAATGTTACGATATTACTAAAAATATTTTTACGAAGTAACGTAGCAAATATCATTGACAACATAGCGAACGTTGTAAAAATCGAATATTGCGATGCATCCGCCGCGTTTCTTGGACAGTACGTAAAAAGCCCGGTGGTTATCACAGAAATTAGTCGATCGAAGATCGAGCTAACGTTCCGCGAACCTAATTTCAAGGTTGTTAGACCGATAGAATGATGCGGCCCTGCGGAGGGTTAGACCCTGCTCGTCTTATTCTCGAGAATGAACCGCGCGCTTTGTGTTCGAAGGGAGATTTAAGGTCTTCCAAGGAATTCCCTCTGTACAGTCTCGCGCTTGTGTGTTGGTGGGACCATCTTTCTCTTCAGGATCCTGCAGACCCGTCCGACCCGAGCCGCCGCGGCGCGCAGTCTGAGAATACCGACGTTCCCAGATGCAAGGACCCAGAGAGATAATGTATCTAGAAGGGGAACGAAGCGTTACCCGGCTGATAGGTGTTATTAACTCGAATATTATTCGCTGATTGCGATTTGCTGCATTGAAGCTAATTGCTTGTCGAAGGACCCGCTCTTTGTCCCATTGTTCCTTTTTTCCGTCGTTCCGGTGCAGCAGACTTTATTAATTTTCTCCGGATGAATTTATCCAGATCCCCTATATCAGCGATTTCCAACCTCCTCTATACTAGTAATTATTAACCATCTTTTTCAGCACATTGTTTCCATACATTCATTGTTTCATAATCATTTGCGCCATGTTTGTCCCAGGGGAATTTAAACCTTCGTTTATGGTACCATTTCCTAAAATTTGTATTTTCTTTAGGTGATCAAATGATTAGAGTTAATTTTCTAACTGTGCGATGAATAACGTGGATTCACAAAATATCGTAGTAACAGGGGTTAATACTTCGTGTAAAAATGATAAGAATTCATTCATTTAAACATTCGTTTGTAATACCATCTTATGAAATTTGTGGGTAAAAATAAACTCACGCTTCTCCGATGTAATAAATTGATGCTCTCATGTTCTTTTAACTCTGCCATTATAGCACAACTTCGTCGCAAAAAGAATTTCTAATTATTGCAATCGCGAAGAAAATAATTTGGCAAGTGTTTGATGCAATTATAATTCTGTCGATTCCGATTAATTGTAACGTTACTCTTGCGAAATACGACTGCGAGTCACTAAAATAATAAAAGTGCTAAACCTTGTTGCAGTTCTTCGAGGTTGTTTTTGCGTTATAGGCGCATAAAGATTTCTGTGCATCGTGTAAGCCAACAATTTCAGGTATTAAATGCCTAGCACTTTTTAAAACTCTTTGGCAATGAATGGCTGGAGTTACGTGGACGTTTTTGCGACACCGAACGTCCGTGTTGCGTCCCTATGTTTTACGGCTGAAAGTAATAGCGCCGGCGAAGTTGATTTCCGAAGCAAACGGCTAGCTAACGATTACGCTTCCAAGTGGGGGGAAATTTAAGAGTACTTGATGCGACCGTTTATTTTCGTCTGGAGGGGTAATTAGTAAATACTGCACTTCGGCAGGGATTTTAATCGAACCGTTAAACCGTTCGAACTTTTCGGGACGCTGCTATAACGAAATACTGTAAACCAATCTAACGGAACACGTGCAACGAAGAAACTTTTTGAGTATCCATTTAAAAGAAAATGTATATGCGACCATATACAATTAACAGTCGGTGACTGTAGCAAGAAAGAAAGTGAGTAATGTTACACAATGTGTGGCGCAAACGTGGTCACGCGAACGCTTTACATTTCCTAATCTATAGTAGCAACTTATACCGCCATTCAACTTTGAATGGATTTCATACCCGAGGTAATTTGAAGCGAATTCATTATTTCTGCGTTACTCACAATGCGCGGAAGAGGCTTTTTAAAACCGTTTTTATCGACTGTTTAAATAGAACTGGAAAGAATTTTACTTGAATGGGAATCCATTTTCGTAATTAACGATTTCACCGAAGTCAAAGCATTCAAAGCGTTCACTTAGGAACGGTTTTCAAAGCTGCAACTGCATTAAAATACTCGGTCTAACGATAAGAAATTCTCCAAAAGGATACGGTGTTCGGCAGAGACTGCCCATTATTTATCACAATGCAACGCCGGAAACAATGAAAACTCGTGCATTCCCATTATACTTGGTTTATTAAGTTAAAATAACGGTTTGCAATGCGGAGCAGTAAAGCTTTACGTCGCCTACGATCATTAAATTCGAGACTCATCCCCGAAATCCGAAGCTGTCGTAAAACTGACGACGATAATTACCCGTTTCGAGGTTAATTGCCAGGTAAATGGAACTAGCCAGATAGTAATAGAAAGTTGCGAACTTTCCTCGTGCTGCAAATTTCGCATTTCCGCGGCAACGTTATAGGAGAGATACACATAACGCAATCTTTTTTCCGCGAACTTCTGTTCCATAAACTTTCTCTTAACTGTTATAATTTCGGAATTAGTTAAGTTGCTAATAGTTACTGGCGCGTTCCGAGTAACACTAACCGGTGGAAGGTGTTCCTGGCTGGCAGGTCGATGTAAGAACTTCATTTTGATGGTATCACGCACAGTGGGAACTCTTTCCATCGACCTTATACTACAGGCTTATAGTAATTGCTATTACGCTTTCATTCTCGACCACTTCAAACAACGCTTTCGTATAAAATATTACCCTGGTTTGTAATTAGGCCGTAGCCTTCGTGTATTTATTACGAGAGCGTATCGCAGAACAGTAAAAGTGTTTGCAGAATTTTAGAAACCGATTAGCTGCGATTTGTTAACACGAAATCTACCAGCATCGGTGAAATGGTTTCATTATTTTTCATCGTCATACATTCCACATGTCCCAATAATGATATATACGTCAAGAATTCCTAAAAAAATATCAACGATTAATACTTACCCATTTTTTCTTTGATCCTCTATGTCCTCCAACTCTGTTCTACTCAAAATCTCGCATTATCCGCAAAGTATTATGCACCACGTTGCAGTCGAACACTAGCGAAACAAACTTCACACCATCTGTAACTGAAAATCAGTGAATTTTCATCCGGGAACCATACGAGGCAGAAGTTCACAGGTAAAATACAACGTACGGGTAGACGCAACCCGAACTAGCTAAACTAAAAGATACTATTAGCTTACATTCGGCTAGCAGCACCAACATTCAAAATTCCCCGAGACTCCAAACACGCAGAGAACAGCGTTAATTTGTTTTTGTTAAAACAAAACCCCGCCTTTAACTAGATGAAACAATCTGTTACACTTTTTTCGAGCACCAGCGCACCAAAATGAAATCTTGTGAACAAGAATAATCTGATAATCTGATATATCGGTTCCAACGAGGACAGAGCTCCCCGTCAAAGGACTGGCTCGCGTAAATTCCTCGGAGAAGCGTCGTATAAATTGGTTCGGACTAATGGGCATCAGACTCTATCGAATCAATCCTTTGACAGTGTACCGTGAACGAAAAAAAAAGAACTAACACAGTCTGTTAAATCTTTGACAGCGCGATGGCGTTTCCGCGCAGCCGATTTTCGTGGCGATTGCGCATTTTGGAATCGAACGGCTATTTTCGTGGACATCGGTTCGCATTCTAAATATCGATATTTGTTGCTATGCACCGTTTGTACTATTCGCTTTGCCAGGTGACTGTAATATGAAGCACCACGAAGAGGTACTTTGAACGTTTGAACCTGTAATAGTCTGTGGTTTATGGCTGTTTGTGAACGAAATTTCGTATAAAACGATACCGAGTAGAATTTCAAACAATTTTTCCACAACATAAACCATAGCATAAATAATTGGCCTGCCCAGCTATATTCCTCAAACGTTCCAGCGATGGGACCTATTTTGATTCAAACTTCATATTTGAAATAGAATAATTCTATTCTAAACAATTTTTCCAGAAAATTAAAAACAGTTTAGATAGTACAGTTATTTTCCTTACTCGTTCCAGTTGTAGCGCCGATTCCAGAGTCGTAAAGTCCGATCCAAAATTCAGCGACGCGAGTCGTTCCGGCGACATAAATTCTTCTACCGTTGGAAGTCGCGTGATCGTTAAGCCATTGGAAATCCCTCTCGATTTATTATCCGCGTCCTCGTCGTCGATAGCATAAACTCACGGTTCTCGTTTCTTTACTACGCACCAATCGGGACTAATTTCTCTCGTACGTGATCTTCCGTGTCGCATCGTTCGTCTATATTGTGCTGGCCACCGGATTTAGCCGACCGGAAACGCTGTAGAGAAAAAAAAAACGATCGCCCACGAGTGATGTTTCCGGTTAGGCAGTTAAAGGATCAGCCGATTTGATCGATGGCTTCGACACATGGCTTGCAGAAACTATGCGACCTATTGAAAGCTGTTAAGCTGTAAATAAATTCCACACTGTTTGGTTTGTCTATTATTTATAAACTAATCATCGAAGATCGATGAATCCTGCTGATGAGTATCTGTTTAATTGTCTAATTTGTTATTGGCAATTTTCTAATAGTATTTTTTTAGAATTAATGCAGCGTAGCAAGATAGAGTTCTTCAGAAATTACTATCTCAAAGAAAATTGTTGAGCCTGTTAACATACACCTCGGTCATTATAAATTATCAGGCTTCTGGTAGGTAGTGTTAATATTCGTATTTTTTTTTGTTCGTGTTTCTGTTCTTTCCTCTATTTTGTAAGAAATTATGATGTATTTTTGTTTACTGTGTATGCCCTCTGTTATGAAATCAAATATTCTGGAGCTTGCAAAGAGGAAAAGATGTATTTCGCTTGTCTGACCATGGTTGGACTCATTCTACTCAACAGACAAGAGACTGGCGTATTCTACTTGTCTGATCAAAGGTAGGATTGCTCTACTTCTTCGAACGAGGTAATTCAGTTTTGAAACTTAAATACGCTATTGTTGGATCGCAATATAAATTATTTTAGCTGCAAATATCAACGTATTCTAAATTGAACGATTTAGTTGTAACTATTTGCTAACGCAGATGACTGTGATGAAACGAACACTGTCACAGTCAACGATTTGATTGTAATCAATTGATTGTAATTCTCGAGAAATTGTCGAAATGTAAAAAGTAATAATTTCGTTTAAAAAAGCAGTACAACGTTATTGGACTCATGGTACAGCAACTGGAAGACTGAAGACGCTTTATCGTCCAACATGTTACTAATTGAAAAATTGTTGTTTCTACTTTTTGTTCTACAAAAATGCAAAAAATAATTTTTAAAATATCGTTTTAAAAGGGAAGCTTCAATCTCGAAGTTTGTAATAGGTTCGTCCAGAGCAAGAATTGCTTCCCAACAAAAAGGATGGTAAAAAATAGAGGCTTAGAGCATTGAAACGAGTGGAAATTGATCGTCGTGCAATTTTTCATACCGAAAATATCGTAGTTCGAAATATCAACAACTTTGCTAGAATCGGAAATTCAGCGTTCAAATATTTTTTCGATCCCGGTGTGTCTGCCGCATATGAAATTCAACGAGAACTGAATAAAACGGGTAAGCCAAAGTTGAAAACCCAGAGCGCACAGGGTTAACAACCGCACTCGCAAGTGTCAAAACGCGCCTGGCGAAACAACACACCCGGGTTTACACATGGGACAGGGTCTCCGTGTGTTCCCGCGATGCTTTCAGTTCCCGCGAGAAGTAGCTGTTCAAAATTTTCGATGCTCGAGCGGTTGGCGGGGTGAGGGTAAGGGCTCAGGGTAAAGGTAAAGGTATAAGGGGTTGAGTCGAAAGAACGAGTGGCGTTGGATGCAAAGGGGCAGGGAGGGGATGGAGCCCTTCGCTCGAAGGATTAAAAACGGTAAATACGTGGAACCCGACACGCGTCAAGGGGTTTTCCGACGGCACTCTGCAGACCTAGAGGGACGCATTGAAGATGGCTGGGCGATGCAGGAGGACTGCAGAAAAGGAGATCCGAAAGCGTGGTTACGAATTCACAATGCCATTGTGTAACTCTCTCTCCCCTTTCGTCCCTCCGTTGCACGATTTTCTCCTACGGTCACCCTCCTTTACCCTTCCGCTCCGGCGTCCCACGTTTTAAGTCTCCGACAATCTCTCTCCCTCTCTCTCTCTCTCTCTCTCTCTCTCTCTCTCTCTCTCTTTCTCTCATTTTGCTCTACTCTCTTCTTCCCTCTCCCTCTTGGTTCGTCTATCTAGCTTCATCCACTTGACGGTACTCGTCGTGAACGCCATTAATGGCTTCCGTTTCCGGTGTCTCAATCTCGCATTCTCCGCGCTTTGCCTCGATGCCGCGCGCTCTTTCCACCTCCTCTTCCTGCTTGGGATCCCCCACTTTTCCAGCCTTTCTCTCGATTTCCATTGAAAAGCGAATTTCTCGGTGGAGAGCGAATCCGACGCGTATTTGTCAACGTTTTATAAACATTCGCGGAAGACTTATGAATTTATAGACGCCCCGTCCAACGAGAACATTGTCGTCGTCGATGACTAATGGAATTGTATGTTGACCTGGATGTCGAGTGTAGAAACTTTGTGGGGAACAGAGAGATGTTCCTGTCAATCTACATTTTTCTGCTATTTCATTTCCGGGATTATTTATAATTGACTGGCAGCCGCTTGTTGCGAAGTGTTGTTTTCGTTATCTCAAGCGAGTTCATTCTGGCGAGTACAAATATCCGTTTCATGCTACAACTTCTACATGCGATTTTATTATCGGTTTTGTTCTGTTATAAAAGTAATATTTTCGATTTCTATGATTCCAATTACTGGCATAAAATCTCCAATTCGTCTAATTAACCGGTTTTCTTGCTACGATTACTACGTAGATCGAAATCCCTTTGTACATGTCGAAACATACGACGATACACGAGACGCATGATGCCTGTTACAACGTATGCATATGTACCTATGTACTTGCAGCAACTACGAATCGACATCACAAGCAACTTGTACCGATGCAAGAATCAAAGTACCGTGTTAGTTCGTGAGCAAGACTCCATTGGGAACGTAGATTTCAATTTCAAGAACATACCCACTACAGAAATGCGATAAACTGAACGAAATAAATCAACAAGTATTATTTTCAATCTATTAAAATTGTTAATTTATTTACGTTTGGTTCTGCGGTGATCATTAGACTACGGATTTCATGCATTTACAATAGGAACGAATAGGTAATTTAAAACAGAAAGAACATTGCGAGTATTTAGGAGGAAATACTTTTACAATTATTCAGAAATGAAAGAACTTTTTATTGGTTTCTATATTTTATCATACAGAAGGGGTATTTCTAGAGTCACTAATTGGTACATTTACCTTACTATTCTCTTTCTTAAAATTGGAATATAAATCTGAAGTGGCTTCTGCCTGTACGAACTCTCATTTCCTGCAGCCGATGCAGACAATTCTTATTTCGCACAATGCTCCGCAGTCCATTGACAATAACATTAAATTGCAAAATAATCCCATTTGAAAGCACGCGTTTTAAGTGAGACAGACTGGGAAGAATCAGTATAATACCGAGGTAAACTCAAACTGATGCACGTTCCATGAAACACTAAAAGTGTTAACGCGATCGTAACGCGTTTCCACATGTGCAGAGACCGCAACGGTGATGCGATTATGTTTATGGAGGTTGAGTAGCTCGAAGAAAGATCGGCTTTTTCGTAAGCAGTGATCTTATGACATGGTGACCATCGACTTTCTTTTATCAAGCTCGCGTGATCGAGTGCACGAGAGGCAGTTGGCAAGTGTTTGCAAATTAATGGCGCGAAATACCATTTTACGGGGGTCGTTTTTATTTACGGTTGCGTTGCGCTTAACGCGCTGGAAACGATGACTTATGTGTCATTAAATATTATTCAGGCGCAACAAGTCGAACACGCGGATTGCGTGGCACGGCATTTTTAAAACGGTTTACGAGCGAGATAGAGTTTCGAGGAACGTATGATCCCCATTAGAATACTTCTTTCTGCTTTACGGCTTCGGAGATTCACTTTAAATTGCCTCCGCTGCTACCGTAACGCCCGATTTGCATACGCATTACGGTTTCGTGTACGGATTCCTTTCGTTTTATCGTCACTAACGCGGATACCAGTTATTGCGTTCGGACGTCGGAATTCCTCGGCGGTTTCCGAACCAGAGGGAAGTGTTCTCCAAACGGTTAGTATACAACGAGCACTGGAACTCCGAACCCTTTAATGATCATTTCGTTTAGTCCGCTCGATGCGGGATTTTACAATTTAAATCTCAGTGGCGACGACTTTATCCAACTTTCTCTGTGATTAATGTGACCACTACTTCTAAAAATTCAACGTCGAAGTGATTTGGTGAATAAAATCAAAATTGGAGAAGTAAAGCGAATCACTAGACTGCGGATTTTTATGGAAAATAACAATTTTCTATGTAGTAAAGCAGCCTAACTCTTATATTAATCCTCAGCACTCGGTGACTCAGAGTCACCACTAAAAATTGATATATCATTATTCAAAATATTGTTTACATCAGTGTATAGCATAACGATATCAAATAAACGAATATAATTCGAACATACAGTCGTAACATCACAGACACAACTCGTCAGTCATTTGTATTTGATCAGATTTCATCGTTTTCGTGGATCTAGTTCAACATTTATCGTTTGTCAGCGTAGAGAGCGTAAGAAATCGAGTTATTTTTACCGATGTTGATATTTCATATCGTGAGACACGAAACCCCATATGGTAATTTGTCTACTACTATACTTCGTCTGTGCCACGATCACGTTAATCGCGCGAAGCTGCCGACTGTGTCGTGCTATGCAAATTTCAAGTTCATATCCGGCGAAACATTCGGCTCGTCCAGTACATTGGTCGATTTAATCGGTCCGTGTTAATGTTTCCAAGCAAATCCCGCGTCGAACAAGCATTGCGTCGGTCAGATGCGTTTAGCATCACGAAATCGCTTAATCCCTCTTCCTCCATTTCCGTGCTTTATCTGTTTCGATCACCTCGGGACATTAAGGATCGCTGGCCAAGTTGCGCGTTTTATAGCGTGGTTCTGCCCCAGCTGAAAATCAATATTTGAATTAATGGATGCTCTAACGCTCTCTAAGAACTGGGGTTTTACAATCGAGAAGAATTAGAAGGTTCGAAACTGTATGCTCGTTGTTACGTCCCTGTAATGGGCACAAGAAAATTATTCTACATATACATTTTAATAATAATAAAATGTAAAATAAATAAAATATAAAAGAACAAGTTATTTTAAACCATCGTGTACGAGGAAATTATTTTGCATGTACAGTGGATCCGAAAAGTATTCGAATACAGTTTTTATAAAGGATTGAATTAATACAAATATTTAGGAAAAATGGGTTCAGTTTCTTTAAAAATATCTGAGATCAAAATTAATAATGTTGTGCGAAAGTAGAGTCCTCACTTTAAAATAAGTTCAAGTTTATGGTTATACTATTAGCTTTTTACGAAATTACAAAACTATTGTGTTCAAATACTTTCTGGAACCACTGTATAATATGTGTAATACGTATAATAAATATGTATAATACGTGCATACGATATATGAAACAGAAACGTCGCATTCGTTTCTTATACAATTGTTGTTGCATTACATGTACGTATTTTAACGGTGTTAACACTAAAATTTGAAATGAAATGGAAATTTGAAAGCATATCATAGTCAAACGGCATATAATGGTCAAATTTTACTCACTGGCAATCAGATATTCTTCGTAGTTTTATAAAACAAAACAAAAAGTTTCGCCGGTCCAGAAACCGCAGCAACTCGGAACGTCATTAAAAGCAGGGAAACTCAATTTAAATCAAAACATCGTTCAAACCGTAACCGTAAAGAATGAGATTGACCTTTTTCGCGGCTTCTGCGCTCTGTAAATTAGTAGTGACATCGTGGCCCGTGACTCGCATTTTAATTAACTCCGTCGCGTCGGTTCTTTACGCTGGAGAAACGCTCGCGAACGTGTCTGGATTAATTATTGGCAGCCACCAGGAATCCGATTTGGGAATGAAAGCTAACGTCCCTTGCCGTGGTCCACGCCAAAGGGCTTAACTATGAGGATCTTACCGATTGATTAGACCCGATTCTGTTCTGTACGTACCAGATATACGGGGTATCCCAGACCGAAAACTTTATCAATATATTTGATGGATCTAATACAGTTAAAAGAAAAAATGAGTAGGCCTAACGTCACGATATAAATCAGGTCTGGAGAACATTGGAGCTCAAAATCAGAGAAAATTTGAAAACAACAAAATCGCGTTGACGGTTTTGGTTCAGAAATAAATACTATTTAAAATTAATTTTATACTATACTTATAGACTCGGCTTCAGACAACATGCCTGTTTCAAGATTACATCGGTTTCTCAATTTCGTTTAAACTTGTCAGATTAATAGGTTATGGCTTACGCAACAGAATAATAAACGGAGAAGAATCATACAAAATATACATACCTTTGTTTTCTATGATAGCATGGCGCGACACAAGTTTATACTTACCCCGATGATGGTGTTGATAAGCCAGGAAGAGACCATAACATACAAAACATCTAGAATGACAAATACAAATCGCAAGCAACAATCACGCGATCGAGAATCAATATGAAGGCGCAACGATCGTAGTAACCTAAAAGGTTCATTTCCAACAAAACCGAGATAAAATTCTATTTTGTTGTTCTTGATATATGTATACCGTATACCCACAGGAGAATTAAAATAAATATCAACTCTTTTATTCTTCTAAGAAATTCGGAAAGTCATTTCGTTTTCTCGTGTCCCTAATCGTACTGATAAGCTTAATAACATTTGATGCGTTTTTAATTTAAAGGTTAAGTCTGTCAGATTTGCACAATTAATCAACTACTTACCCAATTTTCCTTTTCAGTTCTTTGCCCCGAGTATTTACACTTGCATAACAAATCACGGAAAATGTAGATATTACAAACGGTTGACATATCATGTCACAATGTCACAGAGTGAATATACATATTTAGGAGGTTAATTTTGAACGCACACGAAAGCGAACTGTCGTATGTAGTGGGGCACTGGAGAGAAATGATAGAAATGGTATATCACGTCAGTAGTGCGGTTAAATGGACATTCATTTGTATACATTAGTCCGAGCAACATCACCACTGCTATATTATCTACCACTGCATACGCCACTTCACTTGTCATCGAATTTAAGTGGACATCTGCCGTGTTTGGCAAAGAAAATATGACAACTGTACTTCTGAAATATATTACTCGATAGTGATGGCGATACAGTATCGATATACCACTACTACGACGATATATTAATGTATGGATACTTTATGGCTTCAGTATCGGAATCTTAAATATCACTACTGACAATATCAATCGACCTCTATCGACTCTGTGACAATCGATATTCAATCGCCATTCAAATTGACTTGACGAATCCTATACAGATCCAGTTACGTAGAAAATGAAGTGCTAGTAACCGAAGATTAAAAATATTAAGTTTTGAAACTAAGAACGTTTGTCGTATACATGAGAATACAATCGCAAAGCTACACCAAACAAGGCAATGTTTACACAATTTCATAACTTCAAATTATTTATTTTTAAAGTGATATTTGGATTATAGAAATTCCCTAATAGATGTCGCTGTATGAAATACTCTTAAAATTTTTTTAAATAATACAAAGCATAATACCATTATACTTATAGACCCGGCAAAGGTAACGGAATATTTGGTCCTCGCGCACAACGTCACAAGTTAATTCAAAATGGTGGATAGCAATATCTAAGCGAGGTACAGTACTTACAAATACTCCATTCTCCCCTGCATTGATATCGAGTGCCGTAACAATTCGAGTACCCGTTATTTTTATCAAAAAATATTCATTTATTCATCAATATTTATGTTGTCCCCTTCAAAGTAATCCCCCGCTTTTTGGTATAGCTTTGAGCTCTTCCAGCGATGCAGTCTTAATCTCCTCGATAGTTGCAGATCTCCGTCCTTTCATGGGTCTCTTCAGTTTTGGGAACAGGAAAAAGTCGCAGTGGGCCAAATCCGGTGAATATGGTGGCTGAGCCATGATTGTGGTGTTATTTCTGGCCAAAAAAATACTCACATGCGACGTTTCTTCTGGTCAAAATTAAGCAGTTTCGGAACAAACTTCGCTGACACACGTCTGATGCCCAAAACTTCTTTAATGGTAATTCGACGATTCCCCAACACTATTTTCTTCGCTTCTTCGACGTTTTCATCAGTTGTTGACGTGCTGGGGTGTCCAGGGCGAGCTACGTCATTAACAAATTCTCGGCCTTCTTGGAAGAGCCTGTACCACTTATAAACATTTTTTATACTCAGAGTACACTCACCGTATGCCACTGTCAACGTTTCAAGTGTTTCGGAGCACTTAATTTCATTTTTTACACAAAATTTGATGCAAATTCTTTGATCCATTTTTTCCGAAAGAAAGAAAATCGCCGAACACGCAATACACCTCTAACCTTTATGCTTCTCGCAAACAAATGAAAAATGGTATATAGCTGAAACTGTGAACATATGTTCGGGACGAGTGTACCATCATAAGAAAAAAAAGAAAAGGAAAATCGACTGTAGGTATCCCGCGAAATTCAAAAAGTCACCTTACTTTTTGATCACACCTCGTATTTGTTGCAAGACAAAGCGAGAGGAAGTCATCGGATAAGTGTCCGAGATTAACTTTCGTCGTTCCATTTGCCAGCGAAGAAAGTCTGCGACGCTCGGCGGGATAGAGAGGTCTGGGAGGAGGAAATAAAACGGAGCTACCGGGAAACGGAAATAAAGTCCCTTATATGGTGTTTTCATCCCTTTCCTTCGTCCGGCTTCGCTCTGAAAGCCCTATCTCCTCCTCTGCCGTCAGTGATTCGCTCACTTGCCAGCTAGCTCGTTGTATTTTCTCGAAGACTACCGTTATCCGCTCGAGTTTACCCGCTTGCTACACTTATTCGGATGATAAAGCGGACACCCCGGGCCCCGAGATCTGATATCCTGCTGGATATTGAGCCGCGGCGCAGCGTTCTCGCGTTTTTGACCCGCCGCGACGCGCGACCGCTAGAAAAATCTACAGCAATATCGCGGCGAATGGGGAATCGTGTTTTCATGATTTTCGCTTCGTCGGACCGTCCACGGCCTGATGGAATTATATCCGTTGGCTCTCCTTACGGAAATCTCGAATTTTTATCCGTCTCTCCGCTACATATCCGCCGGTATGTTCTTTTTCATTTCTCCAGTCACGCGGGAATTTTGGGAGGATGTAGCCGGTTGATTCAAAACTGACCTTCGACCGATTTAACCGACCAAAATTTCTACAAAAATATAATAATTTATAGTCATTGTAATCAAAACTTCAGCCTGATCACTGAGATTACTTCCTGAACTGTTTTAGATCATGAGAATTTGATAAATCATTAAAATGCATAGAAGCGTTATGTGTAAAAGTTTGGAGGGTAGTTGTAGTTTAACTCTGTGTTTCAGCAATTCTGGGTCAATTTTTTCTATTCGATTGCTCCTGAAAATTTTAAATAATTGTGACACATTGCAGTTATCGATCTCCATATTTGAGAATTTTTTTTCGATTTTTCGGTTGAACATTCTGGTCGTAAAAAATTAAAATCGCAAAAAAAATGTGGATTTCTGATAGAAATCGGATGAGTTCGTCGATTATATTCGTCGATTATTGTTCTGAAATTTGCTCAGTTCTTCTTTTAGCTGTTTTGTAATAATTTTCTTTCTTAACAAGATTTTCCGGGTAACATCACAACTAATATAGTTAATAATATTACCAGTTCCAAAAGAGTCTGTAGAAACTTTTCTCGAATCGTTAGACTTTAAATAAAGACTTAAGTTTTGTTCTCTTCTACAAATGAACCACAAACAAGAAACAATTTTAAACTGTTCCAAGTCGAGGTCTAAGGGAATACCATTACGGCTTGTACATTCTCCTTATTGCTTTTATATTACATTCGCCGTGTAATTAAGGTCTTGCGAAGGGAAGGAAAATATTTTACGAATGATAAATGCAGCCATGCTTAGCATATAGTTGTTAAGCATGTGGAGAATGCCGGCGGCGCAGTTTTCATTTAAAGTACAAGAAAACTGTGACAAAAAATCGCAGAACAACTTTTAAAAGGGTAAAGAGGAGATTCTCTTTATAAAGTTACCCGACAAGGAATATGCGAGCAAATTTTTTAAATTTCTCAGAGTTATTTAAATTTGTGAACAGGTTAAACTATAGAAAGCAACTTCTCGCTTTATCTTGTAGCAAAATAGGGTCTTTGAAAATAACTAGATTGAAAGGTATGAAAAATTATATTCAAGGACGTGAAAATATAAAATTTACCCTTTAACATGAGCACGGGTAGATAAAAAATTTTTTTGCATAAAATTACAGAAACTCAAAGATAGACAATTTTTCGATTCTAATTTAGTGACCTTTTAATTTCACGGAGCAGAGTATAATACTGGCACTGCAATATTAAATTTTTCAAACGTATCGCGAGTACAATACATTCACGGAACCAGAAAAATTTCTCGCTGTTTGAATATTATACAAGATCATCTTCGCGCCCTCGTAATACAAACCGACGTCGAACAATGAATCCATTCGAGAAAAGTCTCTGTGAAAAAACCGCTGAAGTTAAAACCCGACGGCTGAGGCATCTACGTCATACGCCTTAAATTCATCGTTGAGAAATTATAAAAACTGCCTGATAAATATTCATCAGTCTCGCGAAAGCATCCGTTCTGTTCTCCACGGGGGAATTCCTGATAAAATATAATGTTTCAGCAATGGATAGCATTAATATTTCCAGCGTGCTTCTTTAGCTCGCCGGGGTTCATTTATTCCGCACAAACAAACTGCTTTCGTTGATTTAACGTTATGAAATTAGCTTTGAAAACGAAAGATAATATTGTTGCAAATATTATACTGCAAATCTTTAAGGCAAATATTCATTTACGAAGACTTTTCGATGAGCAACAGATACCTATTCAATATTTCTAATTTCTAATTATTTTCTATCATCATTAGAGTAAGCGAGATATTTGGGTGACCTGCTTTAAATGCTCTACCCTTTAAATGAAAATGTTTCTGCCAGTCTACATTTTTGTAATTAAAAAGCAGCCTGATGTAGAATTGTATTCCTACCGTTAACATCTTCGATAATTTCCTGTCTTATTGGTATTACCATTATTCTACATAGAAAAATTAATAACGCAAGGCTATCGATCCCTCGAAACCAAACAAGCTCCGTCTGAATAAAAAAATCAAGGACAGAGATGAAAAGCGTCGCGGAAAGTGCCACAGCAGGATTCGATCATCCCCCCATTCGCATCGTCGGCAATTTCGAGCGTAAACGCCGGCATAAATTAAACGAAACCTAGAATGTATTCGGCTCTATCTTATCGATGCTCGCGGAAATGGAAGCGCGGAACGTTTCTCGGGGGTTGTGTGGGTTGGAATCTGCGGGGTGTGAAGGAAGGAGGTCGACGTTTCCATTGCAGCCTGTGATGCACTTACACGCTCGGCTGCCCCCGCTCGTTTTTGGCTACCGGAATCCACCCTTTTGCGTATATCTCGGCGTCTCTCGCGGATCGCGCGTCGTGCGAATGACAGAAGAGGGATGCATTCGATGCATTTTGGTTCCTGTGGATCGTAGGTCGAGCGGGAGACGGTTGCACCCCTATTCAAGCCTTCTCTTCGTTGCTATGTGTGTGCAACCTCGAGCCCCTCTCCCACACCCCTCTCCTATATCTACACAACCCCGACCCACTCTTTTCTTCCTTTCACCCCCTTTTCATTCCTTTTCTTCCGGTACATCGCTGCAATTTATGGACTGCTTCAGGAAGCCGGCAAGATAGAGAGGACAGGGAGGGCGAACCCGATAAATCGCTGGTCGTAAAACCCTCCAGTACCCCTACTACCCACTGAACTCCTTGGAAGGGGTACAATCCTTTGCTTGACGAGGACCCGGAGCTGGCTACTATGCGAGGGAGGCCAGGGTCAGATGTAACTGGCGGTGCGAGTTACTTTGGAAATAATTTGAAGCTCATTGCGGCAGTCGTCGCAAATTTTCGATGTAATTTTTTAACTCTGGAAACCATCCGACTTAGGATAGAATTAATAATGACGCAGCTGATATGCAGCTATCGACCAAATTATGCAGATAAACGAATGAGATTTTCGTAATTAATTACGGGATGTCTCTGCAATCGGGTTCTGCACACTTAGGATATTATAAAAAATTGGAGCCCACATAACCATGTCCTAACAATATGATTAATTGCGACACAGCCACTTATTTCTTTTCGTAACATATGTAACTGTGTTTTTGAATCCTTACTGAAAATGACTGTTGTTCATGAAAACTATATTCTCTTATCAAAATATTTAAGCAGTGAAGTAACTATCTTCTTCTCTTTCCAGGTAATTAATCAGGACAAGCGACTTCGAATTAGCTGTGAACAAAATCGTGTGGGGTTAAGGAAAGCAGCTCGTGTAACATACCGAAGACAAGGTAATTTTTAAGAATTTTTTTTGGAAAAATTTATGTTGATGCTCTATCTTTGAGAACAAAAAACGTCTTATTGAATTAACATTTTACACTCGATTGTCTTAACTCTAGGATATCCTAAACCAAGTCTTCCAAAATGTTTCTTTCATAGAATATATGTTTATCAATGAAATTTCATATGAATCATAAATAAATGCGTTCGAGTTTGTAGTCGAGAATCTGAGAATAATCTGAATTTCAAAAGGTAGAATTGTAGCAACAACAAGAGCAAAAATAGAAGTGAAGAATGCATTGATGAAAATGATAAGAGTTATTATTGCCTTGTATGCCCCGATTCGTGTAGTTCCACTTTGTAAGGCAAATGAAAAATGGGTGCTTTGCATGGAATGTAACGATTGGGCACACGAAGAATGCACTGAACAACATGATTGATGTCATAATTTGTAATCAGATAAAAATGGTACGATTCTTTAACGAAAGTTGATTTATATTTCGTTCTTTCATACGAATGCAATTACTTTACTTCTCTCTGCTTACTGCTACAAATCAAAGGTGTAACATAAAAACGTGAATTGAAAACTAAAGCGATATCAACGCATAAAATTTAATTCTTTTTACAAGTAGCATTATTGTAAGAATGTTCGTTGCTCAAAAAATGTTTGTATCTCGATTGCCGAGTCTGCTCTGAAAGTTGCTCTGGAAGAACACAAAAATTCTCTGAGGTTAGAAAAGACGCTTTCTCGTCGCGTTGCTAGTCGCACCTCCGCGTTTTCCCTCCCTTTTATTGGTACAGGTGGTTCTCTCGAGTGCCCGAGAAAACTGGTTTTGATTCACGATAGAATTTTTAGCGGCCTCCTTCGATGCTTTCTTCTGCTCCGCCACGTTCGATCAGGGGATTTTTCTGCGGTTTTTGTGATCCGATCGATCGCCGGTTATCGCTACCATGAATAGACTGTATGGAGCTTGTACGTGGAACTGGTTAGAAGTATCGAACCAAGTTTTTACGGGTTGTCGGAGAGTAAGACGTTTTGCGATGATTTAAGGCGCGTTCAACTGGCTAGGGTAAATCATTGACTATTCGGTATATTAGTTTCGGTTCGTGGAAGTTTGCAGGAATGGAAGAACTTGGGGAAATTGTTAATGGGTTCTGTTGAAAACGTGGATCGTAGAACTTTTTTGAAAAACGTGCTCACGTCATTAATTCCGATGGAAATGGGTAAAGAAAATTTGTTTATACCGGTCGCTTCGAATAGAACTCATATGATATACATTTTTCTATCAGAGTGGCTCAGAAAATTTTTTATATCTGCATACAAATCTGCTTATTAACCCGAGCTTGTAAGTGGACTGCGTATGTATATTTATGCAAGTTCTCATTCTTATAAGTTATTCTATTAAAACCACGATGAAATAAAACTTTATTTGATTAACACATTCCTTATGTAATGGAATAGAAAAATCATTCATATTTTTTTCTACTCTACAAAATTGCAAATGGAGTATTACCGGGTATGTTACATTATGTTGGTACGTACGTCGTAAATTTTGTTTTTTATTATACAAGAGGCTACAGATGCTGTGTGCTCTATTGCCTGACTGCCGTGAATAAACTCTGCAACTTGTTCGGAACTGGTTAGAAGGATAATAAGTTTTTGCAATTTCTTAGAGAACGAGACGTTTTATGATGATTTAATGCTTATTAAAACAATTTCTTGTGTAAGGTACGGTCGCTTAATCTACCAGTTTCATTAGTATACGTGGAGTTCTACGCTCATCTTTTACTAATATACACGCCCAAGATTTTTCGCACGAAGTATACGCTTACATCGTTGAAAATTCTGTTAGTTTGTTTTATTGTATCAGAGATCGCTGGTGTCATACTTCTGGCTGGCGAGGTTGGTTTTCCTCCACTTTGTTTTTGCCAATTCTCCCACTCCGATTCTGTTATTTGTCTTACTTCTCCTTCGTGGTAGCTTGTCTACTTTTTCTCCGTTAGGGGTTCTTTATTTTACCTTTGCCACTTTCTCAATTCTGGCCTTCTTTTTGCTAGACACCATAAATAAAAGATAAAGGTAAAATAAGTAAAAGGTTATTTATTTCAACAATTCCTGCGAACCAAGTATTACTCTGTCTCTGCAATATCAAACATCTTACAAATATTCATATTAACCCTTGTAGACTATTCTAATTAAAACTCCCCGACTCCGATTCAACATAATTAAAATATTCGTATATCTCGCTTTTATTATTTTTAGCCAGGCTGCCACAGCGCCGACGTTATCGCCAGACTGCGAATTTTTATGCAAAAGTAAAAATTGTCTGCCTTCGTTGCAAGAGATAGGAGCCAGATAGACCTTTCATTCTTTCCTTCACATTTTTAACAAGTTTTAATTTTTGTACTTTGTTAAATTACATCCACCAGCTCTATGAAACTCTACGGTAGAATATTTAACGAATATCCTTATTTGTTCCAAAGCAGCGGACATTGGACAAGTTCCATTTCCACTGCGTTGACCTAGAAAGACAAATACCAGCACGGACACCACAATCACCGAACTGCTGATTATTTCTCTTCAAATCGCAAGTAGGCTAATCTCTCTCGAATCAGGGTTACCTTGCCTCACGCGATCTTCGAGAAGGAAAAATCGTTTCCCATCGGAGCAATACTTGAACGGTGATCAATCGGTGAATTAGCCGGCATAGTTTCCATCTATTAGACCGGGATTCCAAGTACAGTTGCGACAGCGGAGAGCCCAAAGCGCTGATAATCGCGCGAAATACGCAACCGTTTATCTGTGCACGGGATCGCAGCCGGTTGCAATAAAAGGAAGATGTCCGAGCCGGAGGGAAATAAATTATCCCCGGCCATCGTTCTAAGTAAATGACTTGAAATACTCGATGAGTCAATCGTAACCTTCCACCACTCGGAGAACCTCGTGAAAGGAAGATCCAAGCGTTGCGCTGCACATTTCCCGATCTCCTTGAGCCGGAGTGTTGACCTTGAGCCGCGCTTATGTTCCTCCGATGCATCCAGGTCCGGCATTCATCGCGGGGCAAGGGAATTGAATCATTCCTGCGAGTCACGGAGCCATCCCTACCTCTCCCCCCTTTTTCATTGATTTCCTATAAAGGAATTTTATCCGAGTGTCCAGCTGCGCGCTCAGGAAAAATGCAAAGTCAGAGAAAAGGGACGGGGAAAATGGACGAGAAATTCTCGTCCTTTTCCTTCATGTCAGCGATTTATTCGTTCTCAGGATGGCACGAATCAGTCGCGCCGGACCTTCCGCATTTCCCGGTGATTGAGCGATGACTCGACTACCAATGATCGGGCAAACCTAATTTTAGAAGCGGCTTCTGCACTGCCTAATTTTGTAGTTTTCTCCATCCAGTGAATTTTCAAGGTTCCGCGATGTAGATCCGGTGACTAGATCGATCAATTTTTGTTCGCAGGTGCACCAGAGAACTATGCATGGTCGAGGGAAAGTGTTTTTATTCTGACTTTTATTTTGTAATAATGTTTGCGGGATGGTGCATACCTAAACTGATAAATATGTACAACTGTACGGTAATTTCGAACGTATAAAATGTTATGTTTGCGGGCGTTGCGACGAGGGTCCTCTGCTCGATTCACAGAAGTTATTTCTATCTTGATACGCTGTGTACTTGAGATGATAAAGATGCACAGCTATATCGTAATTAGAATTGAATAAAATATTACAAACTTTTAATACGAAACGGTGCATTTTAAACAGTATATCTTAAAGACAACTCTAATCCAGATCCATTTAAATACTTTATTAAATGTTATGGATACTTTATTAGACGTCACGCTCCAATTAGGACTACATTTATATTTACTTTCACAATGCCAAGAAATATTTCAAGTACATATCCGAAATAAGATGAAATAACTTTATTGTATGTAAAGAAAGTACGTGTACTCTCCCGTTTTTAATTATCCCGCGCACTCACGGCGCGTTGATAAATAGGTTAGGACAATTGTTATAAAAGAGAGAGAGAGAGAAAGGATAGAAAGACGGATGTGTCGTGGCAAGAGTAAACACGTGGAAGAATAGATTTGATAAACCGAATACCTCCAGTTAAGATTGTAATTAGGGAAAAGGCTAGTGAATAATTGACACTTAATGTCGTTTCTCTTTTTACAGGTAAGCCTTGTAAATTGTTGTATATAGGAACCTTAAGAATAAAATCGAAAACTCTTTTTACAGGAGAGACTCGATTCTGTCATTATTCCTGCCTTTACCGAATCAGATTGCGAATAAAATAACGTTGTATGTATACTTCGGATTATTAAGACAGAAATATTAGAACAATGGCATCTATCGGATACGCGAATTTGCGCGATACAAAAATATTCTACTATCAACAATAATTATCATTTCATTTCATTTTATCAATTTCATGTGTTTGAAAGTAACGATATAATGGCACGGTAACTTGGACGAGCCATAAAGGACGTTCGTGCCCAGCGGTTAAAGAACGGTATCATAAAGTAAACAAATGACACCTCATTCGTTATCATGTACGGTAGTCTCTTAACACGTTTAGTGTCGTGTAGCCATCATGCACGCGACGCTTCTTACGGTGTTAAATTAATAATTAGTCTTTATTACGGGACAAATAAATGTCTGTGTATCTTACGCGTTTCTTGCAAGTGCCACATATAATTTTGATTGAGACTGCTGGCAACAGCAGTTCATTCAATTCATTAAAGAATGAGTTTACACTTTATGCAGATTTATTTATTGTGTACAGTTAGACTTGCCTAATAAGACACATAATAACAAGTTAAACTTACTGCTTCCTTTAGGCCAAGCCTGAAAATCTTTAAAATTTGCTGAAGACAGTTCTGGGTCTAAGGGTTCTAGCTAACCTAGGATCAAGAGAAGGAACAAGGTTTCACCGATATTCTCATGGGGTTGATTCCTTTCAACACCGATACTCCCTACTATATTTGTGCTCGCATAAAACAAGATTGGGACACACAGAGACTACGATAAACGTTACCGACAAGTTTCAATTTTCTAAAGAACGTGTTCTTACTCTATGAACTCTTGTACTTTTCCTTTGCTCCTTTGCACCTTTTTTTTGGATCCGTATCGTTTCTAAATTACTGAAGATAGTTTTCTATGTCCGGGAGTAGCTGACCGAAGCTCAAGAAAGGCAAAAGCTTACGGCGATTGTCTCGTTGATTGGATTTCTAGCATGATACATGATCTTTCTCCTCTATATTGGTACCTTCTACTACATTTTTGTTCGAACAAAATAAGATTGAAAACGCGGATTTTCATTTTTCCGGAGAACATGTACTTCGTCTATGAAGTTAAACTTCTTTTTCTTTTGGGCGTTTAAACCTTCCACCGGTGAGGACAATTTTTAGATGACTGAAGCTGGTAGACCGAGGAATAGCTGACCAAGGATTGGCTTTCGAAGGAGAGGAGCTCTCTCGTCGATGCCCTCACGGGATGGATCACTTTTCTATAACGCTACCTCCGCACGTACCTGTGTCCGTATATCGTTTACATGTAATTTGGTGGGATACATATAAAGTGAAAATTTTAGATAGTCCAAGCCGATTCGGCCAGTCGGCCGTAACAGTCACTCGAATTGAAACACTCTGCCGGGAAAATTGATCGCACGTCCTTCCAAATGTATTTGGCGTTAACCCGTCAGCGAGAATATTGCTGGAACGGTGAGAAATTTGCCATGGTGAACCGGGTATGCAAGGACAGGGAACTTTATGCGGTGCAACGTGAGCATAAATCCAAGTTTGCACCAGGCCCTTCGACCCTATTCCTATTAGATGCTTGCTAGACAGGTATCTATGTGCGGGTCTGAGCACATATGTGATCTACCATTTGTTGCTTTCGTTTCGATAATATCGATCCTGACGTTCCTTTCTCGATATAATTCCGCCATGCTTCCTTCTCGGAAGAAACTTTCGCACCGTTTCTTGCTAGCTTATTTTTTATACCACGCGCTAGATGCAAAGAATAACGCGACGAGCTCATTTCAATGATTTATTCCTTTCGTATTAAAACATTCTCGACCGGCATTTTTTCTCTGCCCTTTTTTCGTATACTTTTCTAATAAGTTATGACTTTATCTTTCGTTCGTGTTCGTGGATTAGCTTAATTTATCTCGATTTGAAGAGACTAGGCTCGTTGATTCGCTGCAAGACACAAACGATTAACATTAGGTGTCATTCGGCCCTTGGCGAGTGGCAGTGAATCGATTAAATAACACGAGTAGTGTAAATTAAGAGAAGTTTGTACCTTCTAATTAACTTTCACTATTGCTAAATTTTGAATACTTATTCGCGATTATTATAATCGCATGCATTTTATAGTTTCGTTTGATAACGTGGAGATCTAATGGAAGTATGCTTCCTGTGTTCAACTTCCTGCATTTACTCCATTTATTCATAAGAGGTAAAAAATGCACGAAATTCCCGGTCCATTTATCACTTTTATGAACGCTGCATTCATGTGAAGGTGTCTTTGAAACCCTGACGCCATCTTTGTTCTCGGCATCTGTGTGCAACTCTCAAAGGAAGTAATTTTCTTTTATACTTCGAGAAATTGTATTCTAAAAAACCGTCCCTTTACGATCAATTTTCCATTATACAAATAGTCTCAATATATCCACACTTTTAAATTTATTATTCAATACATCTAATATAATTGATTATCAATTTTTGGCAATAGTTATGAAATATACATTTTCCATATAAACATTTTTGAAATGAACTTTCGCCATTTGTCAATTTATTTTTGTCACGAATAATACTAAAATCTGTATGATTGCATGTAATTTGTGCATTTTATTTGCATTCCTAATGACGTGTTCTATCTCATTCAGAAACATTGTGTTTTTACATCCATTCCCTCGAACCTGATCGATTTTTCGAAAATACAACTTTCGGCTTGAAACTTCGTCGAATGTAAAAGTATTTTTTCCTCGGATTCTGTTTCATTTTTCGCTGTGCATAGTTCATCAAATGGAACAGTTCCATGGTCGACAGGGGTTGTGCATTTTCCCATCTTTTGATGCTTTTCGCTATTGTTCGCACGAAAATTGGGGTACTCCAAAAATATCCAGCCAGTTCGTAACACGAAAATTTGGTGGTTAGGTCAGTTTTTGCAAATATCGCGCAAAAGTATGCACGGTTGCCATAGTTTCACGTTTCACGAATATATACTTTTTATATTCTTTATATTTCCGCTTGCAATCACCCCTTCCTTTAATGTTGATCCGGTGAGCCCAGCTTTCCCCAACACTTTTACAAACAAAAATTCGAATTCTGGTTTAATGGACTTCTGGAAAAAATATTCAAACCGTGTCGACACTTCGAAATCAGAGATTTTCATTTTAAATGTAGTATTAATAAATTGTTGATCTTTAAAAAAATATAAATTTCTCTGTTAGAAGCTTTATTATACCCTCAAATAAGATAAAAATCTCATTAGACTTTTCTACAAACATTTTTCTATGCATATTTTTGTCTAGAAGATTAAAAGTGCTGTAAATGCAAAAAATCTATGGAACGTTTTTTCAATCTTTTTCGTTAGCTCATTACAAACTCTTATCAAATTAATCTGCTCCCAGCTTGAATACTAAAGAGAGAGAGAGAGAGAGAGAGAGAGAACCTTTAAAATCTTGCCTTTTGATAACTAACGATAATTTGATAAGTTTCGTGAAATGTTTCATGGTTCAAATATTAATTTCTTGGAAATTTTACTATCATATTTTGAATTAAGTTCTCAATACTATAAAAAGAAATTTGACTTTTTGAAGCCAGCAGGAATAAGTGAAAGAAATGTTATGTGGATGATAGTTGTTATTATGCTTTTGAAATAGGTATGAAAATAAATTCATTTTTTAAAGTAGACACAATAGATGCTGTGTGGATGATAGTTCTTACCGAGAAGAGTATTTTGAGCAATTTAAGGAAATATATTATTATTTCAAATTTGACTATCATGCTTTTGAAATGCGTATGAAAATAAATTCGTTTTTTAAGTAGCAACAATAGATGTTATGTGGATGATAGTTCTTACCGAGAAGAGTATTTTGAGCAATTTAAGGAAATATATTATTATTTCAAATTTTACTATCATGCTTTTGAAATGCGTATGAAAATAAATTCGTTTTTTAAGTAGCAACAATAGATGTTATGTGGATGATAGTTCTTACCGAGAAGAATATTTTGAGCAATTTAAGGAAATTATGCTTTTGAAATGCGTATGAAAATAAATTCGTTTTTTTAAGTAGACACAATAGAGTAAGAAGAGAAATAAACTGTGCTAGGTGTAAAGAAGATAAACGTAGCGAGGATGGCACTAACGTAAAACCAATTCGATCAACGTAGAAATGCGAAACCGATCTGTCCGTAATGTGCAAAAGGAAGGTGATCGCGTGTTCTCCATTTCCGTATGTGACTTAAATTCTGAATAAAGGGGCGAGGGTTATTGGATGCACAAGACCACTTCAAGAGCTAATCCAAATTCTGGTGCTGTCCCGTTTGAGACCAATACTAACGGCGTATCAACAAAGAGAATTGCCATTGTTTACTGGGCAATGTCTACACTAGAGCTATTTGAGCGTTAGCTTCGCCGAATAATTTCCATCGAATCAGTTTCGACTGTTCAGATGTCGGTCGACGGTCTCTTTCGAGCTTCAAAATAATTTTAGCCTAGAATTAATTAAATTGCTCCATAACTAAATAGTACAAATACAAGTAAAATATTATTTCCTGTCTTAATACTTTCAGTAGATCAACGATCATTTTTATGAGCCATAAATGCATAATAGTGATTATTATTTATTTTACAGCGTCTGTATAAAAAAATGATACAGACAAATGTTTAATTGTATAGAAAGGTTCATTTTCTTACAACAGTTTTCTTCGTTAAAGCATTTCAAATGCCTTTGTCATTATAATCCCAATACTCTTTCCAGGCAGACTATTCCGAAACATTGAGGTAAAATTATTTCAAAAATGTACACTTGCATTTCTTCATTGCATCGTTACATTGTAAGAAATAAATTTACATTGCTGGTGCAGCAAATGAGGTTACAGCGAGAAGCTGTTCGTAATCCAACCTTAGTCGAAAGTTGAAATACTATTTAAATTTCAATTGGCGATGGCGAAATTTTACTTGCTAAGTTAAGTTAACTTTCTATTGTACTTTGTGATCTAATTAGTGCGACTACAAAAGTGGCTTTTATAATTTTATTCGGGTGAACGAAGAGAATACGAAACATTAATATATTTGTAGTTTTATTGAATGGAGATTACACGTGAATTATTGAGCAAATTATTCTAAAATTATCGTTAGTTCAAATCAATTTAGTGTAGTAATTAATAGCCTACTATTATCTAGTGTCATTATAAATGGATAAGTTATAGTTGCGGTACAGAGTATTATTATGGAAACAAATGAATAATGAATAGATAAAATGGAAAATCAGTAGAAAGTGCTTAAACAGATCAATTCGTATAGTTTCATCGTGTATTTGATTAACTTGGAATGTAAAATTGATTTTTCTGTGTCCCTGTTGACAATAATTTGATGCTAGATTTTTATTAGATTTATATTCGTGTAAAACTGTTTTCGGAACGGTTCATTTCGATAAAAATTCGAATAAAAACGCTGTGAAAGTTTAATTATACTTTATCAAAGAGCAGGGAGATGTGTGTTTTCGCAATGGAACATTTGTTAACTTACCGATGGCTGACACGCTGAACAAGATCAATCTTGATTTTCAGTTACGAACTGCGTCAAACCTATTTACCCTAAATTTGATATAGGTATCGGTTACAAGATACACCGCAGACGATCGTTACGAACGACAGGTACCAATTAATGGACACCTCCCGACCGGGTAGCCAAATAATCGAATAACCTGCCGTGGGAACAAGCTCTTTAAGCTTACAAAATACACAGTCTCGTGTAAATATTAAGCACGAACGATTATCTTGTTCCTGCAGGTACAATTACAGTGGGATAATGATGCCTACCAATTAACAGAGTGTAATATGTCTTTATGAATAGTAAAACATAATTCTTTCACTTTTTATTACTTTCACATATTCCCTGAACAATGTATTGTCTTGCTGTGCCTTTATAATAGCGCAACATTAAAATCTCATTTATCAATCTTAGTATTTCCCAAGCTTCGGTTTTTATCAAATTATATTCACAAAAGTGCTCTGTTTATAATTGGAATGCCATTATTATGAATAATAAATTTATGGATGTTGTTGCAAGTAGCAGTAATTAATAATAGAGAAGTAAAGGATCTCCGAAGTGGTCGAGCATCGTGCAGAAAAATTCGTAATGTTCTTCGGACACGCGATTCCTCGAATAGATCTAGCTGACGTGTCTGTCTATTGCCGGCTGTTTCTACTTGTGATAAATGAGGGCTGTAAGGTATTGCGTAACATTACATTCTCCTCATCGAGAATCTTTTTATCTTTAAAGTGCATAGATACTATCAGCGCCGTTTAATTACATTTAGTAACGATGTGCACACAAACCGATAATATTTTGATCAATATTTCAGTGCGCAAAGAAAATTCATTATGCAGAATGCATTAGATAGTGATTGCTGATCTGACAATTTGCCGGACAGTCAGCGTTTAATCCAGAAGATCTCAGACTATGTACGAGCTTACGATTCCATTGTTGGCTTACTCAAGCTGGAAGATAGCTCGCGACAGGTGTCAGTGGCCTCGAAGCATGTGATGTTAGGCTCTAAATAGATAGGGCTAAGACTAGGTCAAACGGTACACGCTATACGAGAGAGACATTGTTGCTACTTTAATGCAAATTCGATTACTGGATTGTTCTTCGAAATATTGTTTACAGAACTGTAAATCGCATATTACACGACCAATTAGAATCGTAATTATATTATGTTTGGTGTGATTTTAATTAGAAGAATACGAATACGATGGTAAAAGTTTCATAAAGAAACAAAACTGAAAAGATAGAAGAGTTGCAATCGTATTTCTGATTGAAATTACACCAAACACGGTATAGTTGCGATTCTAATTTCGCGGAGGTACACGAATTCTTAACTTGGCTTGTTACGCAAGTAATATGATCGTAGCCGATTGATTGGTTCCGAGGGGGATTCCCCCAGTGATCAAACTTGAATAGCCACACTTCCGGACAAAATGATAGGATATTTGATGCATTTGTATATTTCATATAACACAATAGGATATATGTAGATATTACACGCCCTGTATATTAGATATGTCCGTCAAAGTATCCATACAGAATTGCAAGTTTGTAATGATGTGTCGAGAAATGATGTTCAGCAGATATTTTATTTTTAACATTGCTGAGAAAACGTTCTCACTGCTTATACAAAGTTATCGGTAAGAAGGTAAGGTTTCATTTTTGCCGATTCACTCTTGGACGAATTTCAACATGGTAAACGGTAGATCTGATTGGCTTCGGTACAGTGTCCGACTTTTATAATTGATCGGACGCGATTCACAGAGACCTGTGGAGAGTCACGAAGAGGTCACTGTACCTTCTTCGTTCGACCTAAGTTTCGAAAATGAGGTAGCGCTAGGGGTTGAATGTGACCCAGTGTTGGTCATGCGAAGGTTAACGAATTTCCTGCCACGCCAATCTCCTGTCCGGTGTCATTCACTGCGGGGCCGGTCACCGGTGGCCGACACGGCATGGATTGTGTTACACTATCTATCAACGGAAACTATCCTGCGCATTCGCCGGTGTGCGGGGGCCGCGATTACGAATGCACTTAGGGCCGGGGCCACGCACCCGCTGCCATGTTCAACAAGATGGTTCGAGCATGTCGTTTCCCAGCACGCGAGTCTTGCCCCGGCTGACTCAGTTCCTGATGTATGAGAGTTCGCGGGGGTCTGCTAGAGGGTTGGGTCTCTCCTATTGTTCGAACGGTTAGTCGAACTGACAGAGGCTTCGGGAGCCACGACAGGTGTCAGTGGCCCGTGCACATGCGACTACCGTATATACAAGGGCCACGCGCGGCGGTTGTTTTGACGCGGCTATCTGTCAAACAATCCGTGGCTGGCCATAGTTCTGTCCTATGGTCCACGGAACGGGAATCCTCCGTTCCCTGGGCCGGCGGGATGATTAACCACGCTTAATCACGTCCCACGACGCGGTTTACTATTAATCATTGCCTACGAATGGCAACATTTGTTTCCGGTCGACGATTCGAGACCAAGGGCCTCGACCATGCGCGAGGCGGCTAATTGTTGGCGAACGGATCGTTCAGTGTCCATTAATTTCGTACTTTGCTGCCGGGCTGATGGGAAGTCGCCCCAACAGGCGCCTGCCCTACGGATCTTTGAAATATTGGCACGCTGAGTGACTTCCCGTTCGTCATTCTGGACGTACAGTAGCTGTCAGTGACTTCGGTCATTTCAGTGCTACCGTCAGTCACGATTTATGCCGCCATCGATGCGCGTTGCGTTGCTTTTTTTTTATCGAGATCTCTGAAGGTCGATTTAATTTAAAAAAAAATGGTAAATAGAAGTGTAGGAAGTCGAGCCTAAAGATTCGAACGACGACGGCGGAGCTGTAAAAACACGTTTTTTGATCTAACTGGTCAGCGGTTGACCGCCGACAGTTAGATCCGAAAAGGTAAATACGCGATGGGTGGACGACCGAGCAAGCAAGTGCGAATCATAAATAAGAAAGAGAGCACGATAACTTATATATTTTGTGAGTCAGGGCAGTCTTCAGAGAAATTGACGAGTAGAGACAGTTTTTTAAAAGAGAACACGAGACAAGATTTTCTGATTATAAGAGTTAAAGAGTTTTTAGATTAAGAGAACACGAGTACACGAGACACGAAGTAAGACGAGACAGCGCAATATACTACATTGAATGTGTCTCTGTAATATTTAATAAAGGATTCTCAATCAAATCCACATTGAACCTTCCTGACTCTACAGAAGTTTAAATGGTAATTAGATTTCCTTTCCCGGTACGAGTTCGATAATCATATATCTATGATAGCAGTTATGCACGGTCTTCGTTGGCCCATATTTATGGTACAGTTGTTTTCCAAACAAATCGTTCCGTACTTCCATTGTAGAATGCAACTTCCGTGATCAGCAGATTTACGGTCAGCGCTTTATTCCTCTACGCAAATTATCGTTTCCTCTGGAATATAACCACGAATACAATAGATTACCGTAGCCCGTTAGATGGAGAAGGTACCGTTCACAATTGACCAATGCAAACCGACAAATATTACACAATGAATGTTTTCACTGAGCGGATCGGTGTTACGTGTCCTCACGTACTCCATCATGTTTATTACGAATATATTCCACTTAACATTGTTCACTGTTATCTGCTTTCGATTGTTCGATCGCGTTCTGGCGTGAATGATTAATCTTTAAAAATTAGTCGCCTTTCCCCCAGATTAATCATTTCAAAATAATTCTGTTCTTGACTATTAAGTTTCCGCCACTTTATCAATTTTTAATAGACAGCGGATTTTATGCATTTATCACAAAAATGAGGTGTAATTTAAAACGTTAAAAACATTAGACGAATTTCAAAATAATATTCAACATTTTAAGATAGAAAGTTAATTTCTATATCACTACTGAATCCGCGATAAAAAGATTGCAGCATTGCATCGATACCGATAGAAATCACTTTGAACACCTTTTTATTTCGCCTTTTACATCATAAATTACCTTTGCTGACCTTCAAAGACCTTCATGCTGCGCCTCGTTGGATTCGTCTTAATATCCACTATCAGAAAACTATCAAAAAACAGGTAACAAAACGTTGCATTCTATTTAAAAAAACAAATGCGACCTTCACATCTCCGAAGCGACTCCACGCTGTTTCATTGCCCAATATCCCTACGTGAGATGGGACCCATTGAAAGATGATATCGTTGCAGTTACTTTGGGCTTTGATCAGAGCCGGATTAAGGCCAGTAGCAGAAGTAGCAAATGCTACGGGTCCCGCGCTTGCACCAGAAAAAGCCCTGGCAACTATTAACAGATATTTCATTGTGTTTTGTTTTATTATCATGCAAAACCTAGGGCCCCCAGGTAACATTTCCTACGGGTCCCGCGCTATCTTAATTCGGCCCTGGCTTTGATTAATGCGTTGAAGATGCGTGCAATAATGGAGTCTTGGTTTTCCGGGTTGGAAAAACTCTCTGGGACACCAGCCAATAATTTTGCTGGAACCTGAAATACGTGCGACTCGGGTCGTCGTGCATTCCTTCGAAGCGACTTGTTTTCAGCTTTCATATCAAGTTATCACGTCAGGGGTGATGTTCGCGTTTAACGTATTCGCCAGGCAGTGCCGAGATATTCCCGCGGGGATCAATACCGGCTCGTACTCGTTATTAAATCGCGGACATTACGAGGCAACGTTACAACCGAGTGACAATTGAGCACGTCGCGCTCGGATTTCCGTGCGTGTGCACACGTACAGGACCAAGCGAGGCTGTGTTTGCCACCGGGAAGAAATACGATCGTTCGAAATTGCACTGGATACAGATTGCGCCGATAAGTACACACGGTCGACGCGATTTCAAGGAACACGATCATGGATTTCCCAGCTATAAGCCCGATTTGTCTAGCGATCGCGACTGGATATTGGGGGAGAGCCTGCATTCTTCGAGTTCTTCGCGTCGGACGGCTAGCATTTGTCTTACATGTAACTGGTCAGACAGTTTACAGTGCACTCTAATTTGTTCCTTAGTCCTCTCGTTGCTTCTGTTGGAATATTTTCGTCTTATGTACTTCCGATATCTGCAGGTGTGCTCATTTTATTTCGTGCTCCAAGGAAATTCAAGGCAACCATAGGTTACTATTTATTTGTATTATTAAATTGTTCACAGACGGAATTCTAGTAACCCTTGACGATGATCTAAATGTAGGTCGAAACGTCGGAATTACTTTGGTAATTTGCAAAATGCAAAATAAATTGCATTAACAATTTTATCATTTGTATTAGGTTGAACAAAGAGTTTCTTTCGCAGTGTGCACGACTCGTATTGTTAAATAACACTAGCATAAGCAACGCGCTTATTATTGGCTAAGTTTCGTCTTACTTAACCGCGCCATCTGCTTTTTTAAAAATCTACTCTAAAATGGTCTGGGTTATAAAAAATTTTAAATCAGAGTGTCCTCATTTTCAACGCATTGAAGTTATTTAAAAAAGAACCAGGAGTTTCTATAGCCCATGGGTCTTGCAACGAATACAAACAATTTGTAATTTTTATAATGCGACATACAATTGGGCTAAAGAATTATTTTCACTTAATTGTAGTGTTCGTTTAGCAACAGGTGTACCGAAGATGCGCGTCAAGCTTCAAGTCTCTGTTTTGTAATAACAATATTATTAAGCGAAGGTGCCAATAAAGTTTCAGTGGACTTTCAATGTGGATTTACATTTATGATTTTTAATTTAGCATTTAGGAGGCAGCATTAATAGCAATCCCGTTCCATAAAGATCACTTTAGATTGAATGCAACACCGAGTTTTATGCAACTTCGAATAACGATCGCCATAAACCATTGGCGTAACCCCTAAGTCGTTCAGTTACGCAGACTCGGTTCTTGTACGTAGTAAATATCTATAATAAACTCGAACAACAAACTTCGTAACAAGCGACAATTCATTCCAGCTTGCGACCATTATGAACTTTATTACACCGTTACACAGCAAAGAATCGTGATGCTCCTATTTATCGACACATTAAAATCAGGATCGTATTATCTTTACCGCTGCTTCAAACTTTACCACCGTGATCCATATAATAGTAATTGTGCAAAGTATTAGATTACAGTTCAATACCATTTTTCATTTAATGTCGTCAAAGCGTAAAACAATGCGAATTGCTTGTAACAATGACACACATTTTATCAAGGAACAGCGTGACCGTGGTTGGAAAGAATTTTCTGTAACATTCTACAAATTCAAACGCTCTCGCGTCGTTTAAAAAAAAATTTTCACGACTCAAACAGCCATAAATTTGGACGTTGACGTATCCGCTTTGCAACGACCCCATAAAACTTGATATTCGATTCTTTGCTGCAGTTTTATTGTGCTTCAAATGAAAAGTGTGCCACCGGTGTTAGAATAACCCAATATACACAGTGTCTATATTTTGTGTAAATGCGACAGGCCACGTTGTTAACAGCGAACGAAAGTATGACGGATTTTCATAAAAATTGAATCACCGGAATTTAAATCGTATACGATTCCGATCACGCGACACTCGGAGAACCTTAGAATTATGTTAAAACGATAGGGAAAAGTGAAATTTCAATTTCCATACGCTGATTACAAAATCGAGGTTTCAATGTTTTAATTCAGAGCTACGAGAAATTGGTTTAAAATACGTAGGTATAACTTTTAATAATGGAACGCGGTGAAAAATACGAATTTTTCATAAAATACGTTCTTCCGTATTTGCGACTATAACGAAGAGACGTAATTTTCGTTGAAACTATTTTCAGCTATCTCTCGCCGTTTTTGATGCAGTCTACCTGAAAAAATTTCATATTCTTTTGAAAGCATTTCACCCCTAAAACCGTATTACGCCGCGAACAAAAAATAAGTTTACGTTACGGATGACTTATTCGACCTGCACACAAAGTTTCATAATTTGATGAATTTCCGGGGGCACCTCAACTTCCCTTTTGAAATGTACCGTTGCAAAGTTGGCGGTTCAAAACCGCAATTATTTTTGCGCATACCCGATGCAGCCCCATGAGTTCAAACGAATTGTTTTAGCTGGGGACTTCGTCTTTTAAAATGAACTGAAGCACACCGACTCTCTTTTAGGGGGTAATTTCATTTAATCAATTAATATATTCCAAACTAACCAAGAGTCGAACTCGCTATTATTTTTGCACGGATCTGAAAAATTGATTCGAGCATATTGGTCGATCGAGTGACATTTAAAATGGCCCCAGGCATGGGAGAAGCTACTTCAGATTCTCCGACATGTTTGGACACTATTAAGAACTCTAATAGAAAAACAATTCTATAGCAAACGTGGTCTTATGACGTAACAGATTCAAATCCGAATCGAAACGTTCGAGTGTTACAAAATAGCTATATTGTGTAGAATTTGATCGAACCGTGGCGCCGATAAAATAATTCTAACTTTATTCAAACATTTTTACGATCGATAAGAAGAGATCATTTAAGAACTCTAACGTTTGGCGATACAGCTTTGACCAGCAGCGCAGGTAATTTCCGCCAGATAAAAACGTGAAGTTGAGTCGCGCAACAACTAAGAATCGCCATCGCCTTTAGAAAGAGCCCACAAACCGCCGGAAAATTAATTAGAACGAGCCGTTCCCTGTGACGAGGGTGGCCGATCGCCGTCGTTGGCGAAGGTTCCGGGGGCTGGAATAGCAGATAACATTTTCTACAGGCTGCCCCATAGCCGGGTCGTATTCTTTACTATCGAATCACCGTAAAAGGATCGTGTTCCGTTTTGCCTTCCCGATTGGATTACATTCCGCGGGGGTTGCAGCTGCATTGCGGGGGTGGGTCTTGTGAGCCGAGAGATAACTGGCGGCGGGAAACTGGGCGTCGGGAAGAAAAGAAAGGGACAGAGGGGTTTGGTAGGGATAGAAGATGACGCGGATCGATTCTCCGGGGGTCGAAGTCACTTCTGCGAGTGGTATCCGCGGCAACACTCAAGGGCATTCCTCGGGGTTCGAGCTTTAAAGCCGGAGCAGACAGGGCGGGCTCGGATCGGTTGCCCTTCAAGGCGGGATTCTTGAGCCGCGAGATTGCTCGTTTCGTTTGTGAAAATCCGATACTAGGATGCCGAGGCTAAGAGAGGCCTCCCTCTTGCGCCTTTGGCTTCCCTCGACACAACCCACCCACTTCCCCGCACATCAGATCAAACCACCCCCAGTGTGCACTGTCGATGTAAAGTATTTCCCTGGGACAAACTGTTATTGCTCCCCGGCACCACCGCGCCGGAAGCTTCCCTTCGTCCTTTTCCTGTCCGACTTCAATTTCCACTGTTCGCGTAGCGTTCGACTGACGAGACTGTCGTTTCCTACGCTACCGTGTCCTTTACGGTGATCCCCTTTCGTGGTTCCTACGGGGTTTCTTCTTCTCGCTAGCCGGGACGCGTCCTGACGCTCGCCACAGATGAGTTTCATGGGGCAAAACAATGTCGGACCTCCGGGGGATAGTCTGCTGGGGACGTTGCGAAATTGATCAGCTCGCTTAAATTTTCGTTAATTCATTTAGATCTGCTATACGGCTCACTGAAACAATTTACCGACGCGTTTGCTTTACATTTGAGGAGGCACGAGCCTTCGAGGAGACACACGCTTTCGTGTGTTATAAAAAAATATACAGCATTCCATTTAAGAAATTGAATGTGGTCTTCATATCTAACAAAATAGTACAAACACAAAAAAATCACATACGACATTGTGTTGCGTATAAAAAAACAGTACTACTTTTTCCTCTTTCACTCTTTTCTAATACTTACTACTTTCGGTTGCAAATATAAATGTGTTCTAATATTAACTATTAATTATATTCATTGTGAATATACGAAAATGACATTGAAAAGAAGCCATCTCCATTCAGGAATCGTATTATTGACTGAATACGTATTACCGAATCTGTGGTTTATTAGTGAAAAGGGATATCTAATATGATAACAATAAACGTGGCATTCGAGAATCGTTATTCGAGGTGAGAGACCGAAGCTTGCGTAAAAATAAAATATATGAGATTTCTGTTGCAGTTGCCAGGTCAGTGTTCCTTTAAAAAAAATAAGTAGAGCATGTACTTTTCCCTGAAATGCTTTCCCGCGAAGAGCAGTCGATTGAAACACGTACCCGACACGACCAAATATTTTCCATACAAAGAAAGGTGTGCACACTGGCATTTCGCGTGGGATATTTCCTCCCTGAAATATTTTATATTCATCGTCGAACGGATACTTTAGATACTGAACATATTACCGGATTGGATGCTTCTCTTATTGCACACTTGTTTTATAAATATTGAATTCCGGATATTGCGGATATTGGGCCACGATGTTATCGGGCCAATAAAGTTTCCGCATGCTACGAGAACTCATCAAAATTCTATCCAACTTGCCTACTGTATGAATATCCTTTTCACTTTCGAATTAGGCGACTTTCGGAGTTGTTCTTTGCAACTGTCGATGCACGGGATTCAACTACTGGACGACACAACGTTCCACGTTTACTTTAGATAAGTGAAATTAAGAACTTTCTTTTTTTTTAGAAAAAGTAGTTCCAAAAATTGTTTCAAACATGTCATTAATCGATGTGTCTATCGATGTGTTAATTTAAGCTTTTCCTACTCGTCAATACGAACGTCTGGAGTAATCTATGTATAAGACTAATGAATATTTTTTTGTTATATCGAAAGTGGTTATTTTGTCTGGTTTGTTACATTTATGAGTTGCTTCATTCGTATTTTATAAGCGAATTCATTTACATGACAGAGGCATAATTTCTATAAAATTGTTTGAACAAGATCCTAACCGACACCGTTTACGAGTACCGTTTTTAAAGTGCACGCGGATGGCTCGCAAGCGTGCACTGTCAGATTTCTCGATCGCTGCTTGCGATATGGTTGATCCCATGACTAATTACAGTTCCGTGTAAAGCTCGCACGAGATTTTAGAACGCTTCGGCAGCTCAGCGAATCACGAACTTCGAAAGTTGAAATTAAAATGAGGAACGGCGAGAATGCTTTTTTTGGTCCGCGGTGGAAACTCTGCTAATAATGGCCGGCGACGATGATAAATCGCAACCGGTCGCCCGTCATTTTTACATGAAAAATTAGCTCGCTGAAAGGCCAGCTGCATCGGGCCGAGAGATCTTGATACAACGCGGCGCGGAGAAAGGATTTGTAAAATTGCATTTGGTCAAATTGGATTCTGGCTTATCGCAATATAACGCGATTAAGCGGCGAGAACCGAAGCCATCGTAGTCGAATTCGTCTGCGTTCACGGGCTCGCTTTGATTATTGAAAATGTTAGCGGAGCAGTTTTGCCGAAAGACTAATTTTTCGCTTACTCCCGATACGGTGAAATAATTATTTGACAGCGGCTGACGAGTTATTCTTTACGATTCCAGGTCAATGCAATTCCATTTTGAGCGAAGGGACGTGCGAAAAAATTCTTCATCGCATCGTAACTAAAATAGTTATTTTAGTTTCTCGAAAACGCTCGTTGTTTGGTTCATTTTAAAGAAATGGCAAATCTTTTCTTATGCTGTTGTAAGCGTAGTAAGTTGTAAGTTATTTATACAAACGTCTATTATTTCCATTTCGAAGAAATGGAAAATCTTTTTTTATGCAGTTGTAAGCGTAGTAAGTTGTAAATTATTTATACAAACGTCTATTATTTCCATTTCAAAGAAATGGAAAATCTTTTATTATGCTGTTGTAAGCGTAGTAAGTTGTAAATTATTTATACAAACGTCTATTATTTCCATTTTAAAGAAATGGAAAATCTTTTTTTATGCTGTTGCAAACGTAGTAAGTTGTAAATTATTTATACAAACGTCTATATTTTGGAAAATTCTGCAAAGCTCAATTAACTTGAAATTAAAATTTTCTATGAAGATTTTAAATGGTTAAGAAAAAGATGAACACTTTATTAATTTTTTGTCAGAGACTTTTGTTTATCCAAATTGGTATCTTTACGAGAACTATTATGGAAACCAGAATTAAATTAGAATTAAAATTCCGTATGGAACATTCTAAATGGTTAAAAATAATACGTATAATCGATTAATCTTTCGCTAAAAATATCATTTTACTGCGTGCAACGCACTGGTACGTGACACGAATGTTTCGCCGTCTGGTAACGAGAATAACATTTTTTAAGCAGATTTTAATTCTATAATTTGAAAATCCTAATGACCGAAGCCACGTTGTACAGACATTTTTTTCATTTAAATACATGCACGTTGGAAACTCTAATTAATAAAATTTTAATTAACACGGTAGCTGATAAGTCTTCTACCGATGGCCAACGTTACCAGATTATTTAAAATCGATTGGCATGTAATGAATATCGGCAAATTAAAATTCTTTAGAAACGCGTGTAGCTGCATAGGTAGTAGTGTAAAGTGAACTCTGTACCACTGATTAATTAATAATAGTATTTCATTACATGTTATACTATAATACATTACTATCGCCCGCGTGCTACATTTTGATTTATTTGACCAAGTCTAGAGACACATTGATTAAAATGTTGATCAACGCGAATTTTTATGATTTATCTTATTTCTAACATATGCTGATGTTATTAATTATAGAATCGTGTACTCTTCACATCAGAATAGTTTTTAGATATTTATGTTGTTGCTAAAAAAAGTAGATGGGAAAACATTCTTCTTATCGCAATAATTTTTTTACGTTATTGCTACTCTGATTGATCGTCTAGCGACGTCTTCTCATTTTGTGAGAGAGATGTTGTATTCCGTGAATTACTATTTTATTTATAAAGTGCAATCTTAATAATGCAAAGACGGGGTTTCTTAGTAGTCAAAATCGCTAGATGAAAGATCAATCTAGGAGGCTATTTGCATCGAAAGACCTACTTTTACGTTTACGACGCGTAATTATTATTATTCGGCAGCATGTAGTGGAGCCGCGAGAAGCAATGGACAGGCGACGGTGCTGCCGCCTATCGTGCCTGTCGATATGCTGCGGAATAATGAGAATTACGCGTCGTAAACGTAAAAGTAAGTCTTTCGATGCAAATAGCCTCCTAGATTGATCTTTCATCCAGCGATTTTGACTACTAAGAAACCCCGTCTTTGCAATATTAAGAAATACGCGTAATTTTCATTATTCGGCAACATGTAGGGCAGCCGCGAGAAGCAATGGACAGGCGACGGTGCTGCCGCCTATCGTGCCTGTCGATATGCTGCGGAATAATGAGAATTACGCGTCGTAGACGTAAAAGTAGGTCTTTCGATGCAAATAGCCTCCTAGATTGATCTTTCATCCAGCGATTTTGACTACTAAGAAACCCCGTCTTTGCAGTATTAAGAAATACGCGTAATTTTCATTATTCGGCAACATGTAGGGGAGCCGCGAGAAGCAATGGACAGGCGACGGTGCTGCCGCCTATCGTGCCTGTCGATATGCTGCGGAATAATGAGAATTAAAAGTAGGACTTTTGATGCAAATAGATTGATTTTCATGTAGCGATTTTCACTACTAAAAAACCCCGTCTTTGCATTATTGAGAAACCAGGAGTGGAATCCCGAACCCTTGCAATCCTCGCGTGCGTATACGTGGTCTAGTGGTTTTCTCAAAGGGAAAAAGTTACTTCAAAATGACACTGGAAATTTCCCCGTTCGAGGAAGTACAACATTTACGTATCACACTGTATAGTACACGAAAAACTTACTGATAGTACATATTTCGATTTCATACGTACTCAAGTAACATGAGAATGAAACGGCCTGTAGGATAGGAGATCGTAACAAGGATAACATGCGATAGTTCCGGATATTGCGGATCGAGTAGGTCGGATTAACCGGTGCTGCAGTGGCGCGTGTTAACGACATCTTACTATGTATCGAGCGGCTCGATCGGGCCGGTGAAAAATGACGCCATTTACGATACAGGGAAGCCCCAGACGGTCCGGGGGATAAGTCTCGAACCGATACGTAAACTCGCTGAAACTCGGATGGCGGTCATTCGTTCGGCTGCCGGACCGCAAATTGAGCGGTTTGTTTCGCGCGGACGATCCGCCGCGGGAGCGAGCAAGCAACCCGAAAGAATCATGAGCCTCGGGAACGAGTTCCTGATTCCTGCCATTTATCAGCCAGGCCCGGAAGAAATTTCCTTAGACAGTCCGGTAAGTCCCTGCCCGGCGAATTTCGTGATTACAGTTACAACTTTTGAGCCTGTGGAAAAGTTACGAGACCCCGGGTCGAGATCCGCCAACTTTCTTGTATCGGCTCCTCGAGAAGTGAGGGGGGCAGGCGGTGCGCGGGGACGGAAGGAAAAACTTCCTTCCACGGACCAGCTACGAGCGTGTCCGATTCGGAAATTGTCTGATTAGCATTGTATATACTTTGCAACTCTGCTCGACGGACTCGAATTAGTTCGAAACTTCGCTGCAGTCTTGTATTTGGGTCATTAGGAAATGGAAGTTCCACTGTTTCTCCGCGATCCATAAACCCGGGGTTGTCTCGCTTCGACATGATTCTAAAGAGATGCGAAATGTTCCCGAAATGTTACTTCGAGGTTTCGCTTCAGGGTTATCTTCGTTCGCATAATTCACTCTTCGTTCATGTTAATTCCGAATTATAATCGGAGCTACGTCGCGTTCGGCGGCATTTTAATCGGAAAATCGAGACAATTACCATGGTAAAAGTTTTATAGAAACAATTGAAAAAATTAGGAAAGTTGTAGTCTCGTTCGCCGCTCGACTGGTTCCAAATGGTGGGGATATAATTCGGACGGTTACAGTGTAGTCCTTTGCGGCCGTTACGGAGACGATATTGTAATATTGGTTCGTTCGCTAAATTTCGTGCTGGTGATTTTAACCTCAACGATACTCCTCGCAGCGGAAGGTACGTTGAAGCTGACTACGATCAAATAAAGGCACCGATCGAAGCAAACCCACATTCGACCACTCGTGACATCGCGCAGACACTGAACCTTCATCATTCAACCGTCCACGACCATATCAGGAAGCTGGGATTCATCGGCAAGCTCGATATATGGGTTCCGCGTGAACTTAAAGAAGTCCATCTCACCAACCGCATCAATATCGCCGATACACACCTCAGTCGCAACAAAATCGACGATGAAAAATGGATTGTTTACAACAATTTTCAACGTAAACGATCGCGGTGCAGAGGAAAAGAGCGAGCCCAAACAAACAATCCAAAGCCGATCTTCACCAAATAAAAGTTATGCTCTCAATATGGTGGGACTACAAGGGTGCTGTGTTTTTTGATTCTGTTGTGTACTGTCGTCAACTGGACGATTCGAATACATCTCTCACGGAGAAACGACCGGAACTCGTCAATCGCAACGGCATAATGTTTCATCGTGACAATGGGAGACCACACACAAGTTTGATGACTCGCCAGAAATTGCTACAGCTTGGATGTGAAGTTTTGCTCCATGCGGAAGGTACTCACCGGACCTTGCCCCGTCAGATTACCATTTGTTTCGTTCCTTGCAAAATAACTCGAACGGTAAGGTCTTTCGATTCCGACGAGGCCGTCAAAAAGTATCTCGCTGTAAAAGAGCAGTTCTTCTACGAGCGCGGAATCATGCAACTTCCAGAAAGATGGGAAAAGGTGATCGATCAAAGTGGCCAATACAATATCGACTGAACTTTGTTATGTTATTAAAAAACGTGTCTAGAAAATTACCCAAAAATACGTGATGACTTTTCCGACGACCCAATACCTCGGGAACCGCTTCGAGGCCCGAAAATGTAATATGAAGGAGGTCGTCGCGTCGGTGTCCCTTATAATGTACGCAACAACTGTGCCACGCGTTGAATATGCAAATCAAACAATAAGCGTGTCCCGAAGCGAGTCTGGTACGGGGTTGCACGTTGAAGCGCGGCGAACGGGATTTAGGGGTTGATGGCGAAGCCAGGGGAACGACAGACACTCTTTTCCGCGGGGATGGTAAGAGTCAGCGATAGAGAGGCGATGAGGTACGAGCGGTCCCGATTTACGTTTTACAAAGTTAATTGAATAGATCCCCCTCTCGGTTGTCGTAAGATTGCTTCGAAACGCCACGGGGGATAGAACCAGAGCCTATGGAAGCGCAAAATGGTTATTATCTCCGGCGCCGCAGACATAGCTGGCTGAGCTTCTGATTTACGAGCTGCCCTCTCGACTTAATCCTCGCATCTACCACTCGTTCGACCCCTTTCGGCCACCCCCGATCGCTCGGAATTGGTCCTCCAGTTTTCAGCTCGACCGCCGGAATTAACACGGCGAGAGAGCCTCCGGGCTGTGTTTCGAATCGGCGTGATCGATGCCGGCGCGATATTAATGAAAGCGACCATGAAACCAGTTGATTGCACGTCAGAGATCCTTAAGCTCCACGTGCATGTGCAGACCGGCACATGCTCAGGCGTCGGATTGAAAGCGAAAGCGAAAGCGTTGGTCTTGTTCTCCGCTTCTTAAGGGAGGATTCTCGTGTAACTGGTTCGATTTTCTTTTTAACGTGCTTTTTAAATTCATTGTTCGTCTCAACTCCGCCTTCCCCTTCTACGAAGCTGTTCCACCGCGCTTCCGCGATGTCACGCGATTAATCCTGTACCGACAGAGAGACGATAACTTTTTCCTCTGAATTCCCCTCAGCTGGCGACTCCGTTTATGACAGAAACGATTTGGGGAGATTTAAAACAGTAGAGATATTTAAAAATTGAAGAGTGTCGATATATTATCTCCGGCTTGTTACGATTGTTGTTGCTGTTTCCTGCAATTGATGCCAACAATTTTAGCTTTGCGTAACGCGGTCCATCGATCGCGATAGCAGAGAAAATCAGGATTAGTCGAATAACGTTTAACTAGTTTAATCATTTGATTATTGAATTTAACTCGGCTATCTTCAACCGAGCCGTACGGATCGCAGGGAAATTTCGCTTTCGAATCTTGCGATTCACTCCGATGCAGTATAATACGCACAAATGACGAAGACAGTAATGATTTATGCAGATTGTCTCCTAATGCCCGACTCCCCTGAGGAGTCACTTCTATATCCATTGATACAACAACTTCGTCGGCGTATATATTCCCTTTAATCGTCCTCGGGGAACACGATATTCGCGATGAAATTTACGGAGGTTTCGGAGAGAGACGGAATTTCCCAGCGCACCGCTGACAAATCTTACAGATTCAACTTGGTAATGATGTTTTTGAATAGTTCTGGTTCTGTAATCGGTTTAGTACTCGAACCTTTGAAGACATTCTCAATACGTACTTCTTCGTGCAACGTGTACTTATCAACGACAGACGTTTCCGCAAATTGAAAGCATGTGGTAATCGAATACAAGATTCAACTTAAATAGAAACCTTGAGAGACGGTTCCTTTTGGTAGAATAAATGGACAGGTAATTTTACTTTGATTTTAAATGTATTACGGTACTCCGAGGTCTTTCGTGATCCCAGCAAAATTATCGGTGCATTGATTTTCATTACGTTATTGCAAATAACGTTAAGTGCTCTAATATCGAGAGTATTTATTATAAGAATAGAAGCTCTGCGTTCCTAGCAAGATCGCAGTTATTCATTTAGGAGGTTAAATATTGATAGATAACTTTTTATTTTCATACTTACAAAAATTGATGTTAAAATTCAGTCACCGGAAGACCCTCCTCGAGCAACTTAACGTCGAATAACGCTCCTAATTAATTTCCGAAACTGTGCAACCAATTTACAGGGTTTCCAGCGTTTTCCGTGCTCCGCACGTGCGGCATTAAATCAATGTTGCACCCCATTGCGTGTTACTCGGCCCGAGAGACAGAGGAACCCGCGGTCTTTTACCCTGTTCCGCGTGCATACGTGACGACGTTACGTATCCTTCGCAATTTCTTGACTATTTCCACGGGCTATTCGCCTGGAACAATTCCGGAAAACTACCCTCGCGCATTTCGGGCTCGAAATAAATTTTCACCGTGATGTATCTATCAATCTCCCGGACTCTTGCAGCTTGCTATCGATACTTGGAACAGCGTTGAAATATGTAACACCTTGCCTCATGACCTCTTCCCGCTTTTCATAAAAAGGAGATTGTTTCACTCTCCGAACACACGCTCTTTACGGAAGGAATTTCAAATTTTCATTATTGAAATTACTTCATTCCGATAATACAAACGCTTCGTTTATTCTGTAATAGCGTAAATTCAGGTGTTTAACACTAGGTTTACGGAGCTCTAGAAATAACTGTTTCACATTATGTTATAAACGTAACAAGAATGCATCTATCCAAATTTTTGGCCATTTGCCAGGGAGGCATCTTTACAAAATTAGTAATTGCAAATTAAGAATATTAGAACCCGGAATATTAGAACTTTGACGGGTCCCGTAAACCTAGTGTTAAACAGAAATTTAGCACAGAGGGATAAGTTAGATTTTTCAGAATGACTGTACGTAACGCATGTGTTTCTACGTAATTATTGAAATTTTTCGAGAATCGTGGGGTTTAAATACTTTTTGGATCGATTGTTTGCCTCGCGATGCTGTTCGAGATCGAACATTTCGTATGCGATACCCTAATAAAGTGTCCATGCAAGTGTTGCGCAGGGTTGTGACAGTATAAAGAGAAGACTAACATGAAGAAACTCGTGTTCATCGTCCTGTGACCAACCCGTATCACCGTCTGGAACGAGACTCGAGCCAAGAACGGTGGTTGCAGACCGTCCTCACCCCCGATAGGGGTAGTTGGCAGATTTATCGGTCACGATGCAGCGGTTCCAGGCTGCCTATCGGCCGTTCGACAGCGTATTCGCAGCCAGGAACTGAAAAGACAACGGGTAGCGAGCCGGCCGCGGTCAGAATAGCAAACAAGCCTCGCCAACCATACTCGTATTCCGCGAGGTTCGCCGACGGTCACGCGTTTCGCGCGAGTTTGTCGAACTCTCGCGTTTCCACCGAGGCGGACACGATGAATTTCACACGACGATTACGTCCCCGGTACGTTTACTTCCCCCGCTTTTCGAGACCTCGGCCCCTCGCTACAACAGTTTACCGCTGCTTACTAATAGTATCGTGACTGCCGGCGATAATCAACGCGTAATTACCTCGAGTGTAACAGCTTTTTAATGTTTCAATTGCGATCGCGCGCCGACCAGGAATGTTCTACCTGAAAGCAAACCGGGGCAACGATGAATGGCGGAATTGTTTTTCCCTCGGATTTCAGCTCCTCGCAACAGGACGATTCATCGGTATTCGGATCACTGCTGGTTTGTAATCTGGAGAATTTCATTGTTGACAGAATGTTTGCCTGCACGTTTACTTTTGTGAGAGACCATGGAACCGAGTGTGATATCTGATTGGTTTTCAGAGGATCGGAGGGAAACAGTAATTCGCCACTTTTCACAGTCGATAACTGTTTAAAGATTGGACCATATGATTTGGATTTCTTTTTAAATTCCAATTAGTCACAATCATGGAGAAAATTGTAAGGATCGCTTTTTACAATTTCTTTTTACGTGGGCCTATATTGAAAATTTATAAAATGCTGAACATTTCGTTAAAATCAGTCAACACTGGAATGAGCTACGAACAAACAAGTTTTCAATGCAGGGCGAGATCGAAAGGTTGTAAATAAAGCAACCTTTACCGGCATCCTGACGACTTGCAATTTTCCCAAAAAGATATTTTTACGCCCCCAAGCCTGTACAATATCAAGAAACAAGGCAACGAGAGCTGCTCTCGATTTGGATTTCTTCTTAAATTCCAATTAGTCACAATCATTGAGAAAATTGTAAGGATCGCTTTTTACAATTTCTTTTTACGTGGGCCTATATTGAAAATGTGTAAATTGCTGAACATTTCATCAAAACCAGTCAACACTGGAATGAGCTACGAACAAACAAGCTTTCAATGCAGGGCGAGATCGAAAGGTTGTACATAAAGCAACCTTTACCGGCATCCTGACGACTTGCAATTTTCCCAAAAAGATATTTTTACGCCCGCAAGCCTGTACAATACCAAGAAACAAGGCAACGAGAGCTGCTCTCGCTTCCGACAATAAATTTCTATGAAGCCGCGAGACGACAGTGTGGCGGGGGTGGAGCAGACAATAAGCATTGTGCGACGGCCACGTGCCGGACATATTGGCGGTGTTATCTGCGTCGCGCCGCGATTCAGGCTCGCCGAAGGTTAATTACTCCGTTCCAATTAATGCTAATACTATTACTGATCGCGGGGTCCTTTACACGATAATGCACGGCCGTAATAAGGTGAACCGATCGCGGCCTCTAATTAGTGGCGACGCACGTAACGGGGGTTCGGCGTAACCGACGCGGATATCAAAATGGCTGGATCTGGGTGGACGCGGGATTCGTCAGGCATCGTGGCCACCCCGAGACCCCTAATTGGTACATGTTTCGTGTTAACATCTGTTCCTGCGCGGGTGTGTGCGACGGTAGACCTAGAACGATTGGCAACGAGAGGGGTGCAGTCTGTGAAGGAGAGAAGGGAGGGAGGGACAATCTCGCTAACGCAGCTAAAGGTAGATTAACTAATTAGAACGGCGTACATCCGACGTGACCCAGCGATTAAGACGGTAGAGACGACGGCTCCTGAACTTAAGCAGGATGTAATCGTCTTAGGTCCGTAACGACCATCGGGACGGGTTTGCATTAATCTTCCGGCGTGTCTGGAACTGCTTGATATGCCGCGCCGGCAGCCCCGAACGAGGAACCCTCCGCCGGCAACAACGGGGGCGACCTTGCGGAACGAGTTCGCGCCCTTTCCCGGGCGAGATTATGCCACGCGCATCGCCACGTCCGATGAAAGGCAACGCGTATTGTGTTCCCAGGGAAATTGCGTTTGCTGAATCGCTGCGCACGCTGACCGGACTTTCCGAGACCGACCGGTTATGATTTCGCCGGACAAGCGCAGAGATGAACATAAAGATACTCAACTTTGACTAACCCGCGCCAGGTACGCGTTTCAAGGTCCTTCAGGTGTAGTTTTCCGTCTTGTAGCGGAATCGACCGACGTCACGGCCAACTTATTCCGTTAACGAAGGAGTAGACGGAGTGCGCACAGCGCTGTGCGCGAAGGTTAGAAAAGATTGTACGGTAAAGTCGGGTTTACTGTCCAACAGCCGTATTTTTGGTGGACGGTAATCCTGGTGTTGCGATTCGCTCCGATGCAGTAATACGCACAAATGGCGAAGACAGTAATGATTTATGCGGATTTAACGAAGGAGTAGATGGAGTACGCACAGCGCTGTGCGCGAAGGTTAGAAAAGATTGTACGGTAAAGTCGGGTTTACTGTCCAACAGACGTATTTTTAGTAGACGGTAATCCTGGTGTTGCGATCGTATTTTTGTTACTTCAAAGGAGAGTCCGAACATAGAGAAGGACAGAATAAAATTCAAAGGAGAGTCCGAACATAGAGAAGGACAGAATGAAATTCAAAGGAGAGTCCGAACATCGAGAAGGACAGAATGAAATTCAAAGGAGAGTCCGAACATAGAGAAGAACAGAATGAAATTCAAAGTATAATGTATTCTACATTAGACGCATTATGCTTCTTAAGAAGTCGTTTAAAAACAAAAGCGTAATGTTTCATTTAATAAAAGACAGGAATAAACATCGACTTAAAGTTTTTGTTGCGCTTTCAATAAATATTATCAACGATATTCCCAATATCATGAGAGTTTTCCAATATTTTTTTATCCTATTAAAAATTCTAGAGACTTCTCGAGAAATGAAAAATGTTGAGCAATCAGGAACACTATTCAGGAGTAACGAGTAGGGTGGGGATACAGTTTCTGTCGATATGTTATGATACGGTGGTTCGGGACGGTTTCCCACGTAAATCGATCACTTTTTGAAATATACTGTAGTCCATGTGAAATTAGGGGGGGCTAAGTCGTCATCTAACCGCTTTAGAATTTGTTTAGAAATTACAGACCTTCGAAGTTTGCAATTTTTGCCTATTTCAGCGAAAATCGGTCTCATTTAGGAATCTTTATCTCGGGAACTGCTCGTTTTGTTTTATTCAGAAACTATTGGACTATTATAAAATAATTACTTCATCCTCGATAATTAACTTTATAATGTTGAAAAATGTAAACTAATTCTTTTCTTACGTTCTTTTAGATGACGAGCCAGACTGATTTAAATTTTGAAAAAATATGGCCTTACTCCTGCGAATTTCCCCTTTAAAATGAGCCCTTCGGGAGGATTGAGAATTGAAAATTGGCCTCTGTTATGGCCAGGATACCGCTGATCTCAAAGCAATATCAAAAAGCGATCGATTTTGCATTGCTCTTCAGCGGGTCGAGAGTTCATATTTGCCACGAAGTTGTCCGACAAAGCATGAAGGTCTGATAAGCGATGTCGAGCGGACACATAGTTGTGCTTCTCAATACAACGAAATAAAAAGTGTGCGTCTTAACGTACACTTTTTAGAGTAAAGCAAATAGAAAGAGTAGTTTATTATAACAGGTAATTTTTCGTTTTTGTTTCGCTAAATTGCTTCGGTTTGATTAATATGTCGTGTCGAACAAGTTTGAAGTATCGGTTATTGCAGGTAGAGAATCACACTGGTAAGTAGTTGGTAGACTCCGGATCTTTATGCAAATTCACGTTTTTACAGAATAATTGATGAACGCAGAAATTGTACCTCTTGAAGCTTAGTACTTAATCCTTATCATTCTAAGGATATTGTAGCCGGAGTGGAACGCTGGTTCGAGGTCGCAATCATTACTGCCGGGCGTAGTGATAAGGGTTAATAGACGACTTTTGTTACGCGAAGGGGGAAATTAAATCCACGTTCGTATTTGTCAAAACTAGTATTCCCTGGACTCTGTTCAATGACGTTTCACGAAAACTCTCGCGAGAAGAAAAAAGGAAAGAAAAGTATAAAGATTTGTCGAAATTAATCAACACGGAGGAACCGATTTCTCACGCGAGAAACAAGTTTTTTTTGTGGAACTTTTGTTCGTCGAGAAGTCGATCAACGTCATTTATAATAAGCCCAAAAAGATTCTTTTTTCGAATAACGTGCTGCGAGAATTCCCTTAAATTATTACATTTTATAATTATCTAATTTCAAACCTTTCAATTATGAACGCTCACGAAGACGTAATGAAAATTTTATCGAAATCAACGTAAATAGTTTATTAAAACGACAGTTTGTTAAAATTTCTACAACAGCATCAACGGTGACTTTCATTTTTAATTGAAGGGGTTAATTTCGGGCACTAAAATTCGTCAAATCCTCGTTAACAATGGCGCCGCATCTGGGGACGAAATTGCGCATCGCAGCGGAGCGCGCTGTCAACGAAGAAGTCAGGCGAACGATATGAAAACTCTGACGTGTAAAGTTATCCGATGAAGCGTAACGAATGGGCGCGAGATACGGTCGGCTGCATTTCACTTGCAAATGCACCCGCAACAATTCCGAGTCCGCGCTACAGGCCGTTCCAAACGCGAGCTTCGCCCGTTGAGTCGGGATCGCGAAGGGGCTGGCTTAATTTAATTTAATACGACGGTTTCGTTCGGATTACTTCGAACACGATCTCTCTCTCCGGCGTTCAATGATTTTCCAGTCGAGATACCGGCGGCGCACAGCTGTCTCGTCGATCTTGCTTGCTCCCTGGCGCAGCTATGCTGCAGACGTAACACCTTTTGTTTCGCTCGACCTGCCTCTCCGAAAGTACCGTCGCGATATGACGAGGAATGGAGTTCCGCATCCGACAAGAGAAACGTGCCGGGACTATCAAGCAGATTACACGTTAGTCCGTGTGGGAGAAACGACGCTCAGAATACGTGCAAATTGGACCCTCCCGCGATACGTGCGCCCTTTCGCTAATTTCAAGTAAGACACCCTGTCCGGACGCGCGACTATTTGCATAAAATATTTGCCAGCCGTGGAACCACTCATGTTTATGATCCGCTGTAAGGGATATATTTATCGTCTCGCTCGCGCATTCACCCGGTACCCGCGATTTTCACGATGAATGCCACCTGGACAAAGAGACCGAACGAGCGGCGCTCTCTGCTGTCAAAAATTCAAGGAGCAGGATTACAGCGTAGATTCTACGGAAATACAAGAGAAACTTCTAAAAATCTGTACTATACATATAGATGGAACTTCCATGAAGATCTTTACGTTGTAAGAATGTTCACCGTATGCACGCATGCCAGATCATGTGTTTGACCGTAGTATATATTTTAACAAATGTGCGTGGCGTTTTGGTTTTGTTAAAAAGAAGAAATACAGACAGTTCTCAACGATAAGGAACGGATAAAGAAGGTCGTTTCGAGTCTCCTCCTTACAACGTTAGTCTTTTATATATTACCAATGGACTGCCGATCGTTAGATCCGAAGCTACAAGAAGTTCCTGAAACATTCAAAATATTTGCTCGGAAGATCGAACCAAATACCAGAGTCGAATTCTATGGACAACTGTTGTATTAAATAAAGACAGACCAATATACCAAGAAGTTCCTCCAAAAAATATGTTTGAAAAATTGATAAACACGGCAGTGAATAATCCTAAACGTCGTCAATTGAACAACTGTAAGAACGGTCCGCCGTCCGAGGGTTAATTCCGACGTGTCCAATTTGCCAGGGTTCTTAATAAATTACTATTTCTCCGGGAGAGCAATTCCTCCGAGCGAACGTAAAATTCCGCACGGGGAAACGTTGATTCGTGCATCTTTCGTTTTATTTCGGATCTCCGTAGACAGCGAGCGGGGTTGGCCGAGAACTCGAGTTGTTAAATGCGCCGTGCACGGGTGCAGAAAATTCGCATCATTTCGTAATATTTCGCGATCTCGCCGCGACCAAATATTTTTCCCGGCGCGGCGTCGGCATTCCAGTTGGAATGGAAACATCAGGCTGCTCGTTCATACTTATTCATCACCCGTTCCATTCGTTCCGTAGATATCCTTACGTCCTCGGGACTTCATTCGTCTTATTCCGCATCTCTCATTCCTGGTTTTTGTTATTTCGCCTCGTTCGCGCCCACTTTTCCATTCCATTCATTTATTATGCCCGCTCCTCGGGGCTCCACGGTGGCTGCCGCTTCGCCAGCCGGAGAAAGTAATAACAGGTGTATGTGCAAATTGAACAGGGCCGCGGTACACGGTCCGGGGGATGAGTCATTTACTCTTCATTATGAAGTAGCCCCCGCGCAACTTCCCATCCCTTTTGTTCAACTTTGCGAAGTTAATTTAACGTCTCGGCCCATCTTGTGCCTCGGTTCCGGTTACGTTGGTTAACGCCATTGTTAATCTTGCCCGTTAATGCCGCCCGGCTCCGTCTTTGAGCAACGCTGCAATACACGCTTCCTCTGTTCCGCCGCAATCTCGTCCGCGGCGACGTTTGCCGTATTAACAATCGCAAGATAAATATTGTTGCCCTCCTAATTTGCTATTGTTGCAGAAATCGAGCAGTGTAATTAAGCTTGATTAATCGCGACGCCCGAGACCTTGCTTTTACAATGCGATTAAGCTGCTCCATTAACCGCCACTTCAAAACTGATTCCACAACCCTCCTGTTAACGCTAAACCTACCAAGCCTTGAAAATAACTGGTAGATGTTCCCTTGTTTGAATGACAAGTTTGATTTTATTTAGACTTTGTACGGCTCCTATTGTAATACGTAATGTACAGGACATTCGATGTATTTGTATATTTCATATGACACAATAGGATATATGTACACATTACACGCTCTGTATATTAGATATGTCCTTCAAAGTATCCATATAGAATTGCAAGTTAGTATCTTGTACAAGAAAGAAATCAGAGGAAGCAGCGTAAACGTGGGCTGACTTATTATGTACTCTGGCTGTAATCTATATTACATAAATTAGCATAAAATGAACAAAAATGATCTTACAGTAAAAACATGATACATCACATTTTAATCCTTCACCGGGAAGGACAGTTGTAGGATAAAATGAAAAAAAAAATCCGCTTTTGGTCTATTTTTTCTATTTTGTCGTATGCGAATGTTCTGAAAAAAAATCGAGCAGGTGTCAAATACCCAGGTACATATACTGCAATTAGTTCGGCTTTTTAGGTTGAAAACCCTGGGTGTAAAAAATAAAAAAACCCTAAAAAAATCGAAAGAACGTCATTTATATTTTCACAGTATCAGTGTATAGGTGTTAGCATTTGTTCATGAATTTTTTCAGAGTTTTAGCAAGGTGCGTTGTGGTAGACAAAGTTAAAAAATGCTCTTTTCGACATTTTTTCCGCGGAGAACTAACGTAGAATTGAAGTTTCTACATTTCATTTTCTTTTTATTTATGTCAGAAGTATACGAAAAATGTATTGTATTAATTGCAACAGAGGTAAAAATAAATCGCAAAGAATATTACGATGTTATTTGATTCTTCTAATGTCGACACTGTTTTTTATTTCACTGAGCCAGTTTTGTGATGACTGCATAAAATCTGTTCAACAGCTAGAAAATGTGTTCAAGCTCGTAGTAATTATTAGGAAAATAACATTTTTATTTCACACGAAAATTGGCAGCGTATTAGCGAGACACGACAGATATTGTTTAACGCACTGTCGTTCGGTAAACGTTGCAAAACCGTTCCGCTTAACGAAGGAGTTAACAGCTCGAAATATCGACGGTCATAACGACGCGGTAGTTAGAGGCTTGTAAAAAGGAGGATCGATGCTCTCGTATGATTCAATTCTATTTTACAACGCCCCGTTATATTTCCAACGAGACTATCGTAATTCGATGGAGACGCTTCGATATTCGAGCGCGCGCGCGCGCGCGTCACATTAGCGCATCGCATGCTCACACATCGCCATTACAGTCGACGATTAAATTTTAGATTACAATGTTCGTGCTAATGCGACGCTGAAAGCGTTTTACGAACCGAACGTGCAGAAATCCGTGCCTGGCAGACGTATCCCAGCATTCCTCGTTGTTTACAATTTATTATTTACGAGCCACGCGGTATTCGGGTGACACGTGAATTAACGTCAATGAAAGTAATGACAAGGAATGATAACGCGTCCGTTTTCACGAAATAAATGTGCTGGCACGCTGCAACATTAAATACGGAATTGCAACATTTTCCGAAAATTGTTACTGCGAACGATGCTGGCCGCGAACTGATTTGTCATCAATATTCCCGTAAAATTCATAAAAATATGTGGGAAATAGGCGTCCGGTATTTGAATTCGAGGAGTGACAATTATACAAGAAAACATTTACATTGGTAAAAATGAGAGACATTTCCACTTTATTTTTACCGTAATGAATTTTCTAGTTGGCAACGCGATTTTTTTCTCTCATTGTGGGTTTTATAAAACAATGTATCGTAAAAATAATAATAATTTTATGAAATTCAGAAATCAGTCACATTTCCACTTTAGTTTTATCATTATGATAAAATAAACCTGATGTTTAAAATAGTTATGTAAAATTATATTGTTTTATAGAATAATTCCAACAATAATGGGAAGATCTAATTTAAAACCTTTGATAGAACCTTTAATATTAAATTATAATTAGGACCCTTAATAAAACAAGAGGGTTTTCATCAATTTTTTAACTTTCCGTTTTAATTGCATTTCGTGTATCACTGTCCATTGTTGTAGACAATCCGACTGCTGTTAAATAAATTCAATTTTATCTCGTAATTTGAGGAAAATGCAGCGTGTAGAGCGACTACAAGCGAAAGTGAGCAATTTTTGTTAAATGTAGCCGGCCGAACGGGGTCGCATTGTCGCCTTTGTCAGTGCAGCTGATGCACGGTTGCATACAACCATGCTGATGCTATTCAGGATTAATTTCATTTAACCCTCCACTTCTCTCTGCGCTCTGTCAATTTGATTGTCCTTCCGGTTGCTAGCACTCAGGCACCGCATATTCACGCTGCTGATACGCGTATCAGCTACAGATATTGACATCAATGATTTTTCACTTGCCTGACTCCGCATGTCGCGGACCTCGATATTATTGCGTTGAAATTTGCTTCGAAAGATTCCAAAGAATTTAGCGGAAAATAATCAATCACTGGAACGCACGACATTTTTCCCAATGCATACGTGCACGAATGGCGTCCTCCACAGCTTTAATAATTGTTATAAATGGTTGCAAGGCCAGAAATGGAAGAAACATTTTTAATATTTCATACTAATTCGTACCATTGTGTTTACAAGTATTCCTTATTCATACGAATCGGATGATGTTGCCATTCACTATCTGAGTGTCTACTTCTAGTTTCTTCTATGACGAAACCATTTCAGTATTACTTCCGAAACCAATTAGTATAATATCGCATAGGAATGTATTGTTATTCGTTAATTACCAGTGCAATGGAAATAAAAAACAAAGTAAATTGAAATACCTAGGAGAATATCCGGAGATAGCGCAACCAAATGAAAATCATTTTGTGTTGCTTATCATTTTTTTCACAAACTTTGATGCAAATTCTTTGATCCATTTCGTTCGACAGCAGAAAATCTAAGAAAATCTATGGAATCACTTCTAACCTTTATGCTTCTCGCAAACGAACAAAAAATGCTATATAGCTGAAACCGTGAACACATATTCGGGACGAGTGTACCAGCATAAGGAAAAAGAAAGAAAACGAAAATCGACTGTAGGTATCCCGCGAAATTTGAATAGTCACCTTACTTTTTGGTCACACGTCGTATAATTAACGGAGACGCGAATTTTGTCGAGCTATTTGCGATATTGGCCGAGTGTGGCGGCCGTTTCGACGGTGATTTCTATGACACCGGGAGTACGAACATTATTTGCGTTACAATGCAGCGTCCCGCGGCGCGTCGTCGCGAAAAAGTCGCTGACTGCAATGTTTAATGGCGCGTTCCGACAACAACGATATGTCATTTTAGTCGGTGGCAAATATTGGCAGAGCGGCGTGAGCGCGCGCTCGCTTTAAAATGGAGTTGGAAAACGGGCGTCTTCCAACGTTTGTTTGAACACGCCCGGTCTCCCCTTCCTCGAGCGCCGACCGACCCGCAAAATTTCCCTTTTGGACAGTTCCTTTTCACGCTTCGCCACTGGAAACGATTGTGCCCCGAAACCTGTCCCGGTCATGTGTGTATGTTTTTTCTATAGTATTTTTTTGCCAACCAACCAATCCCCTCCGCGTAAAACCATAGCAATCGCCATCCGCCTCCGGTCGATTATTTCTGCGCGAGAGCTTTTTTACAGTTCCATGGATACAGCGAAAGTTTTGGTATCGTTTCTCTCTGTTCGAGCGCCACCGACGTGTCAGTGATCACTGGGAATTTAGTTTTTGATCATGGAGGGTGCGGTTGGTTTGGTTGCGACCCACTTTGTGGAGTGCAGTGGGTGACCAAACTATTAGAGTGACAGTAAGCTGAATTTATTGCCTGTGCGATCGACGAAGTTTCCTAGGCGGTTCCCTTTCGATACGAGACGACGATGTTTATTTCGAAATAAGAAAATCGTTTCCCCCTTTGTACCGGAACGAGGGGGTAGCGAAATACAACGAAATATATCTATTTCAGCTATGAAATAGTAGCTATTATTCAAAATGCGAAGATATCAATATTTCACAAAAGAAATAGTAACAATTCGGTGCAGCTAGACGTATTTGGTTGGCGAGAAAGTAATTTCGGTGGTTTAAGGTGAAATAAAACCGAATTTTTTTATTCAAGCAATGAACTTTAATCGATGAAATATTTTCCATTGTGTTCGACGGTCTTCTGCCATCTTTCTGATAGCTTCGTAATTCTACGCTCATAAAACTTCTGGTCCTCTTCGGCAAGAAACTGATCCAAGTGCGATTTCAGGTCATCGTCATCAGTGAATGTTTTACCATTGTGTTTTGCCACACACATCTTTGATAACACGTAAGAAATTATTGGAGCTTGGTTCGAGTTCATTGCTGGAATAAAAAAATTGGCTTTTATTTCATCTTAAAATACCGAAATTACTTTCTAGCCAACACAATAGTTTGTTGAAATATATTTAACACACGGTTTTGTTTATCTTCAGTGGTGCATGCCAATCTTCCTAGATTAACTTCAATTCTATCCAGAGTATTTAATTCTAGTGATTCGAGCGTCTAAATGGGAAGCCGCTCAAACTCGTTAGTACACTCCTGCTAGTTTTTTCAAGTTAAAATGTTGTGTAACGTGCTCATATGCCCGTTCCCAACCGATTACCCGAGAGCTTTTGCATGGAAGCGTAAAATTGCACTCTGGATTTGTAAACTGAAAAAAATACCGCTCACCCCGGACAAAAAGCTGTACTGATAGAATCCGGAGTAACCTAAAACTCTTGCGCGGGAAACATTCGAAGTGAAATTGATTGCTAGTTCAGAAGCTGCAGGAAAAACAACCACCTGAAGCACCTGTTTCGCGTGACGAGTTTGTACCTTACGGTATTTATACAGCAACATTTTTTTAATACCCTTTTACGAGGAATATCGCAATGTTCGGTTTTGCATTCAAGAGTGTGCGAATTCTGTTTGATCAATATCTTTCTGCAAGCTTCGGTAAACCCGTGTACCTTCCATAAAGTAATACTTAGTTTCAAAAATCAATAGTGTCAATCGAAAACTGTATAATAGTTTACATTCACTGTGACAAATAAATTCCTAAAATTATAGAACTAAACGTAATCCATTCTTATAAAGTTTAATTTTTCATAGTATCAATGAATTTTAACACAATATAGTTAATTTTAATAGTTAAATTTTATATTAACACTGAATTTTATTAAAATAAATTTGAATCAATTTGTAAAATAGTTTACATTCACTGTCACAAATAAATTCCTAAAATTACAGAAATAAGTGTAATCCATTCTTATAAAGCTTAATTTTTCATATTATCAATGAATTTTGACACAATATGGATAGTTCATTTTAATAGGAGTAAATCTTACAAAGTTAAATTTGATATTAACACTGAATTTTATTAAAATCAATTTGAATCAATTTGTATAATAGTTTATCATCACTGTCACAATAGATTCTTGAAATTATAGTAGAATTATTAAATTTTCTAACTTTGAATGATGAAGTAATTATTTTGACAAGGAAAAGAAACCGTCTTTTCTAGAACATAGAATATTCATAATACAGTTACGGTCACAGTTAATTGTTGAAATGACAAGTGGAAAACTCAGAGTTATGAAATATTGTAGCTTCGGTGTACAGTTGATTTGAACAGAAAAAAATAATGGTTTTTCCTAGAGAATAGGTGGTTCCTCGTAGTGAAAAGTGATTGTTACGGTAGACTGTAGAAGTGGTGGTGAAAAATTCGGAGTTGTATCTTGTAGCGGTTGAACTAAAAAGTAATTGCTTCGAAAGGGAAAAGTAATCGTTTTTTCGAGAGAATGGGTGGTTCACTATCTTGTATTTTAATTGCGGTACGTACAACGGGCAATTCTTTCCTCGCAATAACGATAAATCTTTAAAAAGCCACCGCGATCGTAGCCTGGAGAAAAAGAGGTTCCGCCGGTCATTAATGTCTGAGTAGGAACTTCCTTTTCCGGCAGTCGTTATCGTTATTCGAAGGTCGACTTTTAGCTTCCCTTTCTCCGGTGCATCCTTATGCTATCTGTGTCGAAATGACGTCCCTGTTTCAGAGAAACTTAAGGACTGCGTCTCCTAGACACACGACTCTCGCGCGTGACTGAACACAGTCGCCACAGTACGCTCACACTCCTGATTTATTAATAATGCAAAGACGGGGTTTCTTAGTAGTCAAAATCGCTAGATGAAAGATCAATCTAGGGGGTTATTTGCCTCAAAAGTCCTACTTTTACGTTTACGACGCGTAATTCTCATTATTCGGCGGTATGTACTGAAGTCGCGACAAGGAATGGACAGGCGACGGTGCTGCCGCCTATCGTGCCTGTCGATATGCTGCCGAATAATGAGAATTACGCGTCGTAAACGTAAAAGCAGTACTTTTGAGGCAAATAGCCCCCTAGATTGATCTTTCATTTATCAATTTTGACTACTAAGAAACCCCGTCTTTGCATTATTGAGAAATCACGAGTGTCGTCTGTCTAGGAGATACAGTCCTTAATATCTCACTTTTGGGAACAATCTGCGCAAAGCAGCGAAATTCACAATCAGCGTTGGCGAATTATACGGCCCATACGATCCACCAGGATTTTGAAATACGAATACGTTGAATACCGAAATTTTCGAGTGGAATATGTAATATTCCAACAGACTATTTATCACTTTGTTCTTGCACCTTTTCTGTCGTGGCACGTTAAACTCGCTGCCACGCAAACACGCACTTTTTTCATTTGCATTTGTAATATTTGCTGATACTATCAATTATGAATATGTATCTGTTGTACGAGCACAATGTTCTTTCGGCGTTAATTAATGAATGGACGTTTCTGTGTTATTATTTCGGTACTTTATCAAATGGAACGTACTCCCGCTGATAATGCCGCGTTATCACTGCGAAGCTTTGCTGCTTCGCCAAAGTCAAGTTAATTAGAAGAAACGCTTCGAAGCGTGGCACGTGCTCTGTTATTAAAAACACACGCACGCGTGTGCAATAGACGTAGGATTCTAGCTTAATGAATAAATATTTTTATAGTTTTCTTTCCAATTACGTGTGTCGTACAGTCGCGGTGGCTGGATATTTTTATTGAATTTTATTATCATTCGATCTGGATGAATAGTCATATTTGTGTATTAAACGACTACCATTTTAGGGATTTTATCAAAACTCGCAATTTTTAAGAATTCACAACGAAAGAATAACGATAGCTCGTACAATATGTTAAAAAAGACGGTCCACTGATTCTTAAATAAAAAATATTTAAAAATCAAATTTCCTCAGATCCCTGAAGACAATAGTTTCGGTAGTCAAAAAGCGACTGAAACCACAATGGATTCAACTGTTCTTTTTAAGCGACCATTTTCCGCAAGTTTTAGGAGCCATAAATGCGGAATCGTCCTGGTTATATGAAACTTTATGGAGGCTATGCACTTTTAAAAACTGCAAGGCAACGGCGATGTTATTTTGGCCGAAAATCAAACCGGAAATTAGATCTCTCGGCAGTAATCGAAGGTTCGCGTTCATCTAAACAGAGCTGGGGCCACGTGTAGGTATCTATGTACGTACGCACAGTAATTCAATTCGATCGGGTTCGATCAGTCAGAATGAACTCCGCTCTGGAAGATTGCAGACCAGCGCAAAAGGCTCGCTAATTTTCCTCTCCGAGTAACACGGTTTCCGCTATAGCCGCCGCCCGACACCGTGGCAGCCTTCTAATTGCTAGAACTATAAGGAGCTAATACTATTAGAGCAGCAGAGTCTTCGGCTCTGGGAAACAATTAACCTGAAAGGCGCGTTTAGTCTTTCAGCGAGATGAGCAGATTAGCTTGTTAGTCCGACGTCCGCGTTGTACACGCGCGACACACTTCCGGCATCGCCTAAACTCTGTTTTCGTCAATGGACCTCCGCGCAGCTTCCGGTTGTGGAAACTTACCCCTTCAAAGGCAATTTTTTACTAAGTAAAACGAAGCAAAAGACCGAAGTTCCTTTTTCTCATTTGAAATTCAACGCGATCTTTGAAAAAACATAAGTTCAAGGGCGCGAAGGTAAAGGCTTTACCCTCTGAACTGAACGCGGGCAGAATGTTTACAAGAAAACACAGAGGTTCAAAGATCGACAATCTTTTTATTATAATTTAGTGATCCTCCAATTTTGTGGGGTTGTGTATCAAGAGAAAATACTGTCAAAGAAAATACCTTCCACGTTTCCAGGTTCCTTTGACTTTTGTAGAACTTTCTGAGTTTGCTTGACTGCATCTTTTTAGGTCAGGCCACTTCACTTAAAAATGTTATTTCAAATGATAGATACAAAGTGCCACCTTTCAGAAACTGTATGACGATAAAGGTTTATAAAAATAATTGAAAATCGGCGGAGACTTTCCGAACAACCCAATATTAAACCAAGTAAACATGAAAAATTAGGACAAATTGCGATTATTTAAGAAAAAAATGTTTGGAAGATTGAAGATCTTATAATACTAAACACATCCTGCAAAAATCAAATGAAAAAAACCAAGTAAACATGAAAAGTTAGGACAAATTGCGATTATTTAAGAAAAAAATATTTGGAAGATCGAAGATCTTATAATTTCAAACACACCCTGAAAAAATCAAATTAAAAAACCAAACAAACATGAAAAATTAGGACAAATTGCGATTATTTAAAAAAAAATGTTTGGAAGATAGAAGATCTTATGATACTAAACACATCCTGCAAAAATCAAATTAAAAAACCAAGTAGCTTGCGAGGGACGCATGTTTAAAAAAATGCACGGAACTTGACGGTAAAGTTTCAGCCTCGATATGAATATCAAATTAATTTATTCAGTTAAAATTGGAGGTAGTTTTAGAAACTACGTTTTGTTACGAACATTTTGGTATACATAAATTTTCAGATGTTACACTTTGATTTTCGGGCTTTTTTTCCATTGGACGACACACTGTGCGACGGTAGAAAATACATATGTGCATTGATACTATGTAGAATTTTTCAAGAGGGTTGGTATATTCGGAGGGGCGGCATAAGGGTTTTGTAATACGAGATGTATACAACAACCGGTGCCGCTTCAAAAGCGATTTTCACACTCTGTCGCTCCCGAAGTCAGCCGCAGAGTGGTTGCTCGTTGAACTACTGGATGTTCTGAAGCGCCGACAACGATTGATCTCGTCGCAGACGATTTCGTCGCTATCGGTGCCGTGCAATGTATGCGCATTCCCTTCACATCGCGGATCGCTCTATTTCCAGAAATTCGAATATTAATGTGGACAAACGGCGAGCAGATTCCGGCGCGGCATGAATTCGACCCCGATTCTAATTCCAAAGCTTAATCCAATCTGCATGCAATTGTCAACGAGGGCGTACTGCTGTGGAGCCGGTTGATTTTAATTAAACCGAATGCAGATTAAATCTAGACTGCAAACGCGTCGGGATGGGGACAGATTAGAAACTCGCCTTGTCCGCATAAATTAATAACGATCGGTTGATGTTTGCCTCCGTGACATCAAGCCGGCCGATTAGCTTTCAATGGACGCCATACTAAATCCTGAATCGGTAAAAATCGATCCCCCGGCTCAAACGCCACCGATCCCATCTATTTCCATGCTAAACGGCTCGCTCTATAAAATATTAATTGAAAATATCTTCAAACAGAAGCAATCATTTTTGTGAATTTTCGCGCTGGCGTATCCATTGTTTCAAACTTGGTTGAGGTCCGAACAGTGCAAGAAGGTTGAAAAATTCATATCATACATTTTAACTTTCCAATCTTCGCTAGCAAATCAATTATTTCGCTTTTTATCGATAGATTACGGATCTTCGTGCGAAATAAAAATTCTCTGAGCCAATTGTAAATGAGTGCAATTGAATAGAAATTAAATTTTTCTTTCGATAATTTTAATATGTTAATGTCAGGGCCGGATAAGGTAGCGCGGGGCCCGTAGCAAATGTTGCCTGGGGGTCCTAGGTTTTTGCATGATAATAAAACAAAACACAACGAAGGACCTTTTTTTAGCAGAAATATCTGTTAATAGTAGCCAGGGCTTTTTCTGCTGCAAGCGCGGGGCCCGTAGCATTTGCTACTTCTGCTACTGGGCTTAATCCGGCTCTGGTTAATGTCTCCACAGTTTCTTATTTTATCTATTCATTTTTGTTACAAATGCATATATTGGGAAAAGGAGGCAAATAGTATTGCACGCAGGTTGTTAGCTACACTCTTGGTTTATTATTGCTAACACAATATTACTTTATTGCACTGTTTAATACTTAACAGTCTTTTGTTCGGGCACGTGTTCCAATAGTGGCGGTTTGACTAAAACTAAAACTAGACGCGAACGCGCGTACACCAGTAAGATTGCAGCCTCGTAATAAAGAACGCAAGTGGGCGCATTGGCTCTATAAATTTCCAACAGCATAAAATGTCTAGTTATTAAATTCACTAGAAAGAATTCTGAAAATATCTATCTATCCAACCTGATCCGAATAATCTTCTTTCGCGATCTGAATAGATCGTTGAGGTAAACAGTTCGAAATACCACGGACTTCTGTCATCGTCAACGAGATCCGACTGGCAATAGGAAGCCCCGCGGAAGGTCTGCTCGCAACAAAATGGAGATCGGTCGAGCATTTGCATAAATTGTGAGGAATTGCGCGGAGTAACGCGGAACTTGAAATAGAAACGGGTGGCTCTAGCGAAGTTTGAAGTCCCTCGAGGGTGCCAAGGAACGTTAATTAAGAAGGATTCGGGAGTAATTAATCAGTGTGCCGGACGTTTGTTTCTGCTCGAAGAATCCCCCCGCTGATATTCGCGGCAATCGGCAACATACTGCGGGTTAAGCGTCTTCCAGCCGGCGCGGTGGAATGATTCGAGGTCCAATGAGGTATTTCGACCGCGTGGCATCCAGTGCCCCTCGGGCTGTTAATGGAACTTGGAACTGGCTAGGAGCCGCTGGAAGAGTGACTCAAAACTGGACACGTTCCAGTGCACGAGGCTACGCTCGATAAACTCGGGGACCGTCTTCGCCGAAACCTGACCCTAATTTACCGGGGCGCGACCTCGTTGACGATATGTTAAATGACCTTCGAGTGTCTAGCACAAGCTTCGCGGAAGTTGATTGGCTGGGACAGAAGCTGCGCGACGTACGGAAGACCAGGGATAGTTCACTAACTTTTAACACATTTAATTTTTACCAATGAACCATTAGTATTTTGCTAGGAAGAAGAAAAAAATAAATTTCTGTTCCACTCCAGTTTGTTGCAATTCAGATGGAAAATTTTTATTTTGCATAAAGATCCAATGTTAATTCATATTTGGACTGAACATCGTTTAAGAAATTGATCGATAAACCTACGAATGAGATATTTACTTAACCCGTTCGTTAGTTAGGTGAGGTCTCACAGACCCCAGAGATTTTAGATTGATTGTAACATTGCAACAACGCGTGACAGCCAGTCGGGCCTGAGTGTATTTAAAAATTTAATTTCGTGGATCTGCGTTTTTACTGTGAAAAATGACAAGCCTCTTAAGCAATACCTAATCTTATATTCATGAAAAAGGTATTTATTTCTATAATACAATATATTATTTCGGTGTTACCGCCGGGTTAAACTGTTCAATATCAAGTGAATAGATCAAGTGAATATATAAAGGGTGTCCCAAAATTCACGCAAGAAGTAATTTTGGTAGAAAATACAGATTTTTAATTAAAATTGTGAATTTTTTATTGATTCATAAAGTATACAGTATAGGGTTATGTATGGAATAGCATATCGGGTAAATGGCCTCCACGGCTTTGCTGGCACATACGCACTCTTTTGTCAAAATTTTCCATGACCGTTTAGCATATATGTGGCTGAATTTCGTTGATACATCGCTCAATTTCCTTCTTCGAGGCGTGGGTGGTCGCGGTCTTGTTGACATAAACCTTAGGCTGCAAAAAACCCCAAAGAAAAATGTCCAACGGCGTTAAATCGAATGATCTGTGCGGCCAATTCTGATCACCAGAACGGGAAATTAGACAACCAGGAAATTAATCGTGCGGTAATTGAATTGTTTCTCGGTCTGTATGGCGTGTGGCAGCGTCTTGTTGAAACCACAAGTCGTCCACATCCGTATTTTGCAATTTAGGCACCAAAAACTGGATTATCGTGTTGCGATAGCGAGAACCGGTAACTGTTATTGCCTTACGAGCCGACCATATTTTGTACGAAACTTGCGAACCGTAGCTGCCAAACTTCATTATTTTTAAAATATTGCTCAACAATGTAAACGCGTTGTTCTGTCGTGTAGCACTCCATTTCTAATAACCCTGAACTGTCAGCTGACACGCTGTCGTTTTTTTTCGTTCGAAACATTTTACCGCACAAATGGTGCGAAATTCAAATCTTGCGTGAATTTTAGGACACCCTTTATTTTGCTAGAAAGAAGAAAAAAAATAAATTCCTGTTCCAATCCAGTTTGTTGCAATTGAGATAGAAAATTTTTTATTATATTTGGACTAAACATCATTTAATAAATCATTTCAGAAATTGATCGATAAACATACGAATGAAATATTTACAGAAACTGTTCAATATCAAGCGAATATATTAGAATAGTTAAAAATATTTGTGGCATACATAGAGAGCATGATTTTAGTGCTAGGAAGAGGCGCAAATAGTTTTTCAAATTTCGAAATGGAGTTTGTTACCTTTCAACTACGTTTAATATTGAAGGATTGAAAGCTCTGATTGAAGCTCTTTTATTCAAAACTCTACAAATATTTTTATCCGTTATAAAAATGGATTCGAAACGTTGGTTCATAGATGGAGCGACGTCGTTAAAGATTTGAAAGAAAATCTGTGGTATAATAACAACGAAACGGATCGGTTACAAATTTAATGAAGCTTATTACAGTGAGATGTAACGAAGCATTATGGAAAGTAATTTATAATCGAATTGACAGTTATATTTCAATCGTCCTTATCAACATGTAATCGGCTTACGTTCTGCTCAATCTCCCCGCGAATGACGCAATCATGATTAACGACTGTCTGGAATGTCGAACATCATGGGAGAGGGCTTCGCTGTAATCCTGCTTTCATTTATGAGCGAATGATACTAATTAAGGGGGTCATGAGAGCAAACCTTTAATCACTGCCTCGTAAGCTCTTCTAGGGTCTCGATAATATTATTTCAACGATTCACGAGCGATGTGGGAATAAACTGGCTTCAATTTATAAACTTTTGGTTTTAGGTGTGTACATATTATGTTTTTTCAACTGTTACTTTAATTTGTTATCACATTAACATTTTCTTCAGGATCATTTTCTTAAAATTAATATAATACAACGAGAATTTATAATTTAATATAATGATCTACTTTAATTAATATTTATAAGAGAGAAAGGTTGTACTTGAAATATACGCACACACATATTATGTACTTATATAAATAATTGAAATTCACAAGACAGATAATTAGTATAAAATCCTATACAATCAAATCTTCAACCAAAAAAGTAAAATTTCATTCAGCTCCAGTTTAGATTACATTAATAAAATTGTTATTTTGCTTCGTTATCGAAATATTCATCAAATGAACATTAAATGAACGTAAGATCGTCCAAGTAACTTAAACTTCAATTTTGGATGCGGACGAGCTCACGAAAATCTTTCTTTTGTACCTCGCAGTCTTACAGTAAACTATTATAAAATATTGATACGTATTAAAAATGCATTAGAGGGAGACGTTCCATCCTTCCCTTCTTTGTGACTTTATTCTCGATTCGTTGTCCGATGATATCTACTGAATAGTGGATGGCCTGGTATTACTACTTTGTTGGCGAACATCGATTCTTCTTCGTGCTTACAAGACTCCTCCTCCCTTTGCACAAAACTTTCTGCATCCCCCGCATATGTCCCGCTGAGCATACGGAAGCCGCTGTCGTTTTCTTGCCCGGTAATCCATCCTGATCCTTTATACTGCTTCAAATCCGCAACCTTCGGTCTTTCATTACTGTCACCCGTGGAACTGCATTTCGACGCGTTACCAACCTTGGCCACAGGGACTGTGGAATTTTCTGTTTGCCTTGGCATCCCATAATCTTCAGTTCAATCCTCACAACTCGTTGCCTTGACAAATTACCAAAAGTACATTCACTACGCATCTTTATACAACATTTCTCGGTGGCTTTTTAACTTTCTATAGATAATATGTTGTAGTATACTTTAGTATTTTATATTATATTCTAATGTAGTATAGTATATTCCAGCATTCTAGAGTATACTTTAGAATATTATATTATATTCTAATGTATTCTAATGTAGTATAGTATATTCTAGCATGCTAGAGTATATTTTAGTGTATTATATTATATTCTAATGTAGTATAGTATATTCCAGCATTCTAGAGTATATTTTAGTGTATTATATTATATTCTAATGTATTCTAATGTAGTATAGTATATTCCAGCATTCTAGAGTATATACTTGTATATTATACTATATTCTAGTATTTTCTAGTATATTTTAGTGTGATTTTCTATATTATAGTAAATTCTATTATATTATAGTGTCTTATACTATATTCTAGTATGTATATTCTAGCATATTCTAGTATATTACAGTATAGTCTAGTGTATTATGGTATAGTTTAGTATATTATAATATATTATAGCATATTCTAGTGTATTATGGTATAATCTAGTACATTCTAGCGTGTTATAGTATATTCTAGTACATTATAATATATTCGAGTATATTATAATGTACTAGTGGCCATTTTCCATTTTTTTCCAAGTCCATTTAAGTTTAAATTGAGATATTTAAGATTTTGCGTTTCAACGAAATTAAAAATATACATACGTATAGGATACCAATGTATCGCACTCCTTAAATGCATCTAAGAGATTTAAATTTACAATTCCTATTAAAATAATAGCAATTATTAACTGAATAATATGTGTCTTCTTACCAATATTTCATTACGAAACTTGAGAAACACCATTTATGCAATTCAGGAAATCTTCTAACTATATAAATTACATAACAATTTACTCGTTATTTACATTTTGAGTATGCGGGAGGGATTCGAAAAATGGTGCTACGGTGGTTTTAACATTTTATACTCGTAGCAAGAGTAATCTCGAGGCTCGAACAGTCAAAGTTCCTTTGACATCCCAACGTGATAGGTGCAATTATGGAAAATGACGTTTCCCCCACGCTCGGACGTCGCACTATTCGAAAATCTCATTGAGGCAACTTCGGGACGTCGAACGGATCCTTACTAATTCCCTCGGAATTTCGGCTCATTCGCATCTCTCGGGAATAGTTTTAGTAGATCCGAAAGCGACCCGGGCGCAGTTATAACCATCGCGGCTTCCTGGCTACCTGGTTTTCGTGGATTTTACGAAGTAGCGTAACTATGTCCACGTGACGGTTCATTCAGCGCTTGCCGAAGTTTCTTCTCTTAACCTCGGCGGTCGAATTTCTCGTTTCCCTTTGACCTCGTTCCTGATCCCGGGGTATAGGCACCAATTTCCTTCGCAGATCGTTCATCTTTTTCGAAGGATCCTATCAAAAAAGTGTCAAAGAGAAAGTACGATGCGTGAAGGAAAACCTTTGCTCTTTCGCAATAGATGCGATGGAATGAATAGTTTTCTTCAAGAAAATGATTTTCATAAGGGTTAAAAAAACTGTATAGTATAATCTACAGGGTGTTCATTCGAAAACTTTCCAGCCGAATATCTCGAAAAGTATGAAAGATATTGAAAAAGCGTAGAACGCGTGTCCTAGGATTTCGAGGGGGAAAGAGGGGGGCAGTATCAGATTATTATTTGGATGGCGTTTTCAAGGTCCTTTGAAGGTCAACTTTGCTTTATCCAATGGAAAACCTAACCTAACCTATATTTTTTATTATGGGATCTTATTATTTCTCTTAAAGAAAAGTAGAGCGAGTCATACTTATACCGCGAGAAAGTTTGTAATTTCTTTGTAACTATAACAAATTTTCAAAATGTTCTTCGTTGTTTTTTAAAAAATAATACAGACGATTCTCAAATTCTGAACGAACATTTTTGAAGGTATCTGTTGAAATAGCTCTACATCCCTGTACAATTCTGCGACGCAAATCGTTGACGTTTTCTGGTTGCGTTTTATAAACAACAGACTTTAAGTGTCCCCACAAAAAGAAGTCGACTGGAGTTAGATCTGGTGATCTTGGTGGCCACTCAATAACACCTCATCTACCGATTCATCTTGTTGATTCATCATGTTGGAAGCACAAAACTTCTTTACTTAACAAAAAATTGCCGTCTTCGTCTCTTTGGTTTTCAAGACTTTCTGTTACAAGTGGATCAACGATGTCGTCCAGTAAATTTAAATACAGATTGCCATTGAAATTCTCCTGGAAAAACAGAGGACTTGTAAGAGCATTTCCTAAAATGCCTGCCCAAATATTTATTTTTTCCAGCCATTGCGTATTACTTATTCTAATAAGATGTGGATTTTCGTTACTCCAATAACAACAGTTATGACGATTTACAGCATCATTTAAGAAAAGAATGCATTCGTCACTAAAACAAATGTTGTTAATTAGATTAGAAGTGACGTTGATCATATTTGTTAATTCCTCACAAAACTCAATCCGCCTGTCAAAGCCATCTTCCAATAACTTTTGGTGCAACTGCATTTTATAAGCATCAAACTCGTTATGTTCAAGTAATTTGTGCACAAATCCCACGGATGCACCGGTTCCCATTGAAACTTGTCGAATTGAACTAGCAGGATTCACAGTAAAGTTTTCAAATGAACACCCCGTATAAGTCTTTCTAAATTTTTCAGTCTATATAAAATGAATTTATAATCATTTTCATAGTTAAATCGTGCAAATAGTGGTCTTTTACATTAAACATGTTCAACGAGATGAACAATGTCCTATTAGAAAATGATTTTTAAGAGCCTTTATAAATTTTGCACATTCTATATAGAATGAATTAAAAAATGAATTGAAATAATACAAAGTAAAGTAATCGTTCATTCAGGAGACACAAGTTTGACACTGATCTGGAAATGTTTGTGTGATTGTTTCAAGGATCGAAAGTGAAATAAACATTTGAAACACGATGTCCCACAAAGTTTCTACAACGTTATATTACACAGCAGATCAAGTCAACCGACTGCATGAAATATTTCATCCATCGCTCTTCGTATATCACGCAATTCGACTAATCCCATTACTTCATCCAGTTCCTCAACTTCGCCAGTCTCGCGAAGGTGCTCCGTCTACTTCATTTCTATCGACCGTTTCACGTCAACTTTCATTCTCCATAAATTAACCATTATCCGAAGTAGTTATTCTGCCGAAAGTGGTAGCCGGCTGGGAATCGACATGAAGTCCCGTCCGCATTTAGGCTTACACCCTTATACAGAGTGACCTAAAAGTGTGATACCATCAGAAAATTAGAAAATTTTATACAAAACAATGCCTCTTTAAAAAATTAATATATACGATCGTGTCATGTTTAACTTGTATTTATCGGAAAATTGAGTTGAACGTGTTAAACGAGAAGGACAGCCAAGAAAGTAATTTCGGTATTTTAAAGTGAAATAGAGCCTAATTTTTTTATTGAAGCAATGAACTTCAATGAACAAGATATTTTCCTCCTTTTGTTCGATGATCTTTTGCCAAAAAGAATAAATAAGAAAATATTTTATTGATCAAAGTGCATCGCTTGAATAAAGAAATTCGGTTTCGTTTCACCTTAAAATATCGAAATTACTTTCTTGCCAACCGAATATTACAGTCAATAAACATTATTTAAATTTAACATTATCTTAGACGAAAGAGACATTGTCGCAACCGATTTGGAATAATTCTTAAGAATGTTACAGCTATTTGAATCAGCCTCTTTTGTTCACAAAGAAGGAGAAATGCACGAATAAAACATCGGCTCCACGAAGGGCTGGAAGTTTTAAGAATAGTGCTGCAAAATTATACCGAATTGGTCGAGGGATCTTTCAGGTATTTCTGGTTTGGCAAAAATGAGTTTAAAGCCTCTATTTTCTATTCCCAGAATGCAGCACGACTGCACTTTGCGAGCTATAAATCCAGCAGTATTTCAAATAAATCCGCGAATTTCCAAATAAAACTTTGGGAGAGTATTTCGAAAGAATCGGGTTACCGGAATTTGCTATTTTCAAAAAATCGGCATTTTTATTTAACCGAAGTATCGACATTTAACCGCCCCAGAAGTTAGCAGAAATAGCACCCTTAGTATTCGAGTGGTGACTCAGAGTCGCCACTAAAAATTGCACTATCGACACTTGCATTATTGCGTTATTAAACATGTTGGTATCTAATCAACTACCACGCATGTAAGTATTGTACAGTAAAGTTGCGTTATCTCTCAGCGACCGCCTGCCCAGAATTTGTCGAGTGTATTTTACTGTATTTTGGTATCGTATCAATTTCATATCCAATGAAAGAAAAATGATGGAATGAAATGATTGTAGGCCGTAAGAAATGTTTAATATACGAGTTAAAACAGCTCCGAGAGTACAAGGGGTTAATGTTGAACAGATAAAGGACTTTCTAATTTGAATTTGTCTGACGAATAACGCGGTCCCAGATTTTCGGGACACTCTGTACAAACAGAATGGAGTTATTATGAGAATGTACCCTTGGCACGACTTAACGAACCCTTCCGGCATGTCAGTTCCGAAATGACGCGCGATGAATGTGGATCGAGGAAAGTGGGGAAACGCCGGTCCCGACGTGGAAATCTGATGGACAGGTTTAATTACGATCGATGCTGGTGAACGCGCGCGCATCGGTACCGTAGATCGACGCGCCAGGTTTGTACACGAGACGACTGTGCCCCGCCGAAGGGATTAGCATAACGATCCTTCCGGCGTCATGCATTTTTCATATGTTCGTCCGCTGCTAACGAGTGCACGAATCCCTTTCTTCGCCCCTCTCTTTCTCTCGTTTTTCTCTATTATTTGTGAAACGTTGCCTCGCGAAATAATTTACGAAAATAAAAACAGCCTCGCGTATCGGACGAACGTAGCCCGCACGCCGGCACTTGTTGTTTCGACGTGGATTTGCATGCCTTTGTGCGAAACGCCGCGATATTTAACGCGACGCCGGTACTTTAATATTAATCGAGGCTCCGAGGGAATTCGCCGAGAAGCGGACCACGCGCACCGTGAATTAGAGGTTTAAAGGATACCTCGCTGGTGTCGCACGGTTATTAGCCGCGCGACTTTCGCTGAAATGTGGATCGCACAAAATTAGCGAGAACGTTTCAACCATTTTCGGACGGATTCGGGTTTAAACCTTAGCACTCGAATGGCGACTCTCAGGCGCCACTAAAATTGCTGTACCATTATTCAAAATATGGTTTACAGTGTTAAATATATCGGTATCCAATCAATTACTAAACATTTAGGTATCGTATCAGGTATTATATCGATTTCATATCCATAAAATTTCGAAAATCATAGGGAATGGGAATATTCTAGGTCCGAAAAATCTTTCGTTTTCAAGTTAAAATAGCTCCGAGTGCAAAGGGTTAAAGTACCTGTGCAATCGTTCGATATTATAAAGCAGGCTTAACGATAAATTAATTTAACAACAGTCGTCTGTTAGTTTATTTGAACTGTCGAATAATTTTTTAGATTTAGAGAGAGAGAGAGAGAGAGAGGTTATCTGTTATGTAATTTTAAATGAACTGTGCCCAAGTCTGTTACAAGGGTGTACGTGATTATTAGACTGCGGATTTTATCAATTCATTATTATAATTATTACAGGGGGAAACAAATTTTTATTTGATCCCATTCAATTGATACGGAAAATGTTGATTTCATTAGACTGCGGATTTTATCAACTCATTATTATAATTATTACAGGCGGAAACAAATTTTTATTTGATCCCATTCATTTGATACAGAAAATGTTGACTTTATTAGACTGCGGATTGGATCCACTTGGAATTGATTTCTTCTCGAAAAATGATTTTCTCTCTGGAAATTATTAATGTAAATTCTTCACGAAGTTGATTTCATGAACTGCCGTGAAAGGTTAAACTCTCTTCCCCATAATGGATTCGCAGAAATTTTACATACGTTTTTCGTGAATCTTTTATTGTACCGTGAATGAAAAATGTCAGTATAGAATTTAAAAATTCTTTTCGCTCTTTGAACTACTATTTCACATGAGTGGAAAAGTGGACATAATGCCGCAGTAGCTCCATGAAACGTTAATACTACCTCTGGTCAAAATACACGGCAAATGAACGCGCCATTCGTGTACGGTACGAGAAATTCGAAGATGAAATTCTGGTAAATGGAGAACGTGGGTGACCGAAAGCGTCCGCAAATGAGAAAGCATTGAAGCCATTGGTAGAAATATCTATCGGCTTCAAAAACTGAAATTTCTATCATAATGGAGTGAAAAAGCTAGGAATCCGTTGGCAAACGTTACCTTAAATGGAAAATTCGTTCAAAGCGTTCCGTTACTGCAAAATTCCAGCTCGAAAACTTCATTTTCTACCTCGCTGGAATAAAATGCAACTTGTAACTTGTTAGCAAAAATGTGATTTGAATGTTAGTCGATTTATATACTTTATTATACGCTTTAGACGTACTTTTATTCATTCTAATCAAACACTGTGGTTATTATACATATACGTGCTTGCTACAAAAGATTATTCAACTTATAAAAATAATCTTTAAGAAAAGTTTGAATTTGTTATTTAATTTACTTTAAAATTTTACTATAAAACAATCGATTGTTTCACGAGTTTCAAACAAAATCTACTAACCATAAGTGCTACGCCTTTCCTGTAGGATGAAATAAAATTCTATTCTTGGGTACCCAATATATTTAATACTATTTCTAAAAATTAATTGGGACTGCGAGGATGCATCAAAGGGAAATTATTCATCAAATCTATTTCTTCGAACATGAATGTTCTTTTCTCTTTTGTTAAATGATGAGCGACAAGAACGTTCTGATTATTGTAACGTTGCAGAAAACTGTCGAGGCGACGCGTAAATAATGATTTTCTGAAAAGACAGTTTCATTGCTTGAATTTCGCATTTCAGTGTAAATGTTATTCAATGTTTCGCACTCGGTTCGCAGGAGACGGTAAGGCGCTTTAGGCGAACCGCAGGATGGCGCAATATCACGAATAAAAACGCGTCCCCAATAATTCTTTGTTCGCACGCACTGTCAGGGCCAAGACAAACTCACGGTAATTACGTGCTTCACCGGCATTGCGAATGCATTATAACGCGACAGTCGGCCCCCAACCCCCAGCACCGCCGCCCCTGTAGCACTAATTATACGGGTAGTTGTGTCACGCTTAACGTACGATTATTGCATTCCGCGTGGAGACGCCTGGCTAGAAATTAAGACGTAGCTGACACGATCGATAGTTTCTGTAATTCAGCCGGCTCGTCCGGCTTCGAAGATTCTGGACTTCATTTCCGTTCCGTTCCGCCCCTCCTCGCCCCCTTAGGTTTCTCGCGAGCCGAGTTATTTCGCCAGCAGCCGAGACTAACGACCCTTTAATTATTCAGCTCTAATTGCCTCAGCGTCTTATTACCGATACGCATGCGTTGGGCGCGTTATCCGCGTTATTCTCGCATGCCTGATCCTCCCATTTGCTTCTTCGCGTACAACTCTTCGATCCGACCGCGCGGAAACCTGTCGAACCACGATCGCAGATGAGCAACGTCGATTATAAAACTCGTGGAAGCGTTTAGGAGATCTAACCGTTAACTTATCATAATACAGTTCCGGACAAAATGATGGGACATTCGATGTATTCGTGTATTTCATGAAACGCAATAGGATATACAGTAGCGGACAAAAGTTCAAGACGCTCTAAAAAACGACGATAACTGTTTTAATATTGTACTATACGATTTGAACATTTTTGGGAAGCTAGAGCAATCAGTTTACTGCAGGATGCGAAAAGAAATTTTTTCAAACATTGCAATTGATCGAAATTGTAGAAAAAATAGTAGAAGTTGCATTTTCAACTTTTTTGTGAGGGTCTATATTGGAAATTTAAAGAATACGTTTTGTCGATCTGGGAAAGTTTCATCGAAATCGGTTGATTCGGGAAAAAACGACTGGCATCGAGAGATGTAAGAATCCTTCGATTTATTGCAGTTAGAGATGTCGAAAATCGTGAAAATCTGCAACTTTTACCGTCTATAAACGTTTGTAGCTCATTGCAACATCGACCGATTTTGACGAAATTTTCAGAATACGTTTAATCGACACGGATCGACAAAACGTATTTTTTAAATTTTCAATATAGGCTCACATAAAAAAGTTGAAAATGCGATTTTTAGTATTTTTTCAAGACTCCCGATCAATTGCAATTTTTGAAACAATTTCTTTTCACATCCTGTAGTAAACTAATTGCTCTAACATTCCAAAAAAGTTCAAATGGTATAGTACAACATTAAAAATGTTATCGTTTTTTTTAGAGCGGCCGAATATTATTGCGCGCCACCGTATACAAATTTATTTGTGCAAAATAACAGAATAAACTGAAAAATTTGCACGTCTGCTTCTAGTCACTGCTGACAGATTACTGCCAGAGTACATAATAACAGAAAATATTGCATGCGTCCTATCAATTTGACCGAGCAAAGTCAGCCCATGTTTACACTGCTTCCTCTAATTTCTTTTGTGTACAAGATACAAACTTGCAATTCTATATGGCTACTTTGAAGGACATGTCTAATATACAGGACGTGTAATATGTACATATATCCTATTGCGTTATATGAAATATACAAATACATCGAATGCCCTATCATTTTGGCCGGAACTGTAGTATTAATCCATGCGTATCGAGAAATGATGTTCAGCAGATATTTTATTTCTAATTTTTGCTAAGAAAAGGTTCTCGTTGCTTGTACAAAGTTATCGGTAAGAAAGTAAGGTTTCATTTTTGCCGATTCACTCTTGGACGAACTTTAACATAGTAAACGGTAGATCAGATTGGCTACAGTATAGTGTCCGACATTCATAATTGATAGGGCGCGATTCGTTTTCGGGGTTGATTTATTAATGCTTGGAGACCGCATGCTTCCGGCATGTACATCTAAAAATAACGTGAAATGTGCACTGTCAGCGACGTGATATTACCACTGATATATAATACAGAAGATTCTGGTGGCGATGGAAGGACACGAGCGGGGAACCATCTTCTCCAATAAACATCCAGGGCTTACACGAGGGTGCGATCAATCTGCAAGCTGTCGGTCCTCTGTTTATCTGTATTCTCTGCTAAGTATGCTAGAAAATAATAAATAGGAGAAAGTAATAAATGCACTTTTGCCGAACTGATTGCAGTATCAATTATTTTGTAAAGAATTGTTCAAGTCAATCGTAAGAAACAGAAAACCTGTTAATCATCTCAAACAGTTAAAAATAATGTAACAATATTCTTAGATTCTTGTAACGTCTTCTCGGGTTTGTGTTTTTCTATTTTCGTCATAAATGAATTAAATCCATAATATCGAGTATTATAAACTATAGTGATTCAATTTTTAGACGAGACCATAGCCAGTGAATAGATTGCACTCATAATTCTTTCAAAATGTTATTATTATTTCATTCCGGTGAATAAATTATTATTACTTCATTGCAGTATTTACTCCATTGTTTGTGGTAATGTGGCAAGACACGCGTTCGGTATAGTTGAATATTGCAACAGCTGGGTTAAAATGACCCGCCGAGGTTAAGCGAGGGTTAAGAGCTTTGAGCTGCATTTGGCTCTCTGCGTATTATTAAACTACTAATATTTATGCGTTTATGGAAAGCGTTCATTAACTAAAGTGCAACAAAACGAAAACTTTGGAGCAGCTAAACACAGGTTCACGAAGCTCCACATTTTAGTTAACACACTCAAAATATTCCATGAAAATGTTAATTTAATAGGAAATAATAAAAATATCGCGGAGTTAAGAAATCTATATACATTTGTTTGCATTTACAAAATTTTACAACACTTTAACACAGATTTAACATTCCACTTCGAGCGATTAAAGCTCAAGTTTCGCAAAAGATTAAACACAGGCTGTTACATAGAAATAACAATGAAATTCGTTTTACGAATTGAGGGAAAAGTGGGATCGAATGGAATAACAATGAAACCGAGATTATCTTTTGATTTTAACAAATATAGCTTAATATATTTTTCTAGAATACATTCGCTACTTAAAAAATTAGACAACAGTGGTAAATAAAAATCGTTTCACATCGCGCGACAAAATTAGAATGCATATTTCTAGCAACGATTTAGAAAATAATTTTCATGCTCCGCACAATTTACTTCATTGCCGGTAAATGCGATTTTCAACGGTGAAATTGGATCGAAATTCCGTCGTTTCTCTTTTCACCTTCGAGCGATAAAAAGTTTATTTCGCCGGCTCGCTTCCCACCCCTTCCCCCTCCCCACTATTGCCTCATCAGTGACACTTACAATTAGTTTTCCATCGCGATTACGCACGGAATCAGGCGCGCCCCGATTTTCTCGCGACAGGACAAATGCCAGCGTGAATCGAAAATCAATTAGTTCGTAATGCGACCTACCTTCGGCTACATCAAATAAATTTAATCACCGTCGACGGAATCCGGCCGCCCATTAACTGCCGCTAGCTAGAGTCATAAAATCAACTACAGTCCGGCAATAATGAAATCGGCTCGTAAACGAGCAACTATAGCGGGACTCCAAGAGACATTGGCGAATTTTTGCGACCCTAGGCGAATAGAGAGCTTGCGTCATGCTGGCAGTTGAAATTTTCGAACGTCCTGAATAATTGTGCTGGCTGCCAATGGCATAAACGGAAAAGTAAGAACCACAATGGGTGGTTTCTACAGAAAATATGCAATTAATTAGGAAAATATTCGTGTCATAAAATAGGCAAAACCACGAGTTTTTTCTTAAACCGAGTTCAAGTCTTATTTTCTAAATAATCAAGATTTTGAATTTCTTCTGTTCGGACCACAACTGCCAGAACAACTAGAATAGATGGAATTAATTAGGAAAATATTCGTGTCATAAAATAGGTTGAAACCAAGAGTTATTTTTAAAACTGAGTTCAAGTTTTATTTCCTATATAATCAATGATTTTTAATTTCTTTTGTTCGGACCACAACTACCAGAACAACTAGAAAAGATGGAATTAATTAGGAAAATTTTCGTATCATAAAATAGGTTGAAACCAAGAGTTTTTTTCAAAACCGAGTTGAAGTCTTATTTTCTAAATAATCAAGATTTTTAGTTTCTTTTGTTCGGACCACAACTATTAAAACAACTAGAATAGATGGAATTAATTAGGAAAATTTACGTATCGTAAAATAGGTGAAACCACGAGTTTTTTTCTTAAACCGAGTTCAACTCTTATTTTCTAAATAATCAAGATTTTTAATTTCTTTTGTTCGGACCACAACTGCCAGAACAACTAGAATAGATGGAATTAATTAGGAAAATTTTCGTATCATAAAATAGGTTGAAACCAAGAGTTTTTTTTCAAAACCGAGTTGAAGTCTTATTTTCTAAATAATCAAGATTTTTCATTTCTTTTGTTCGGACCACAACTACTAGAACAACTAGAATAGATGGAATTAATTAGGAAAATTTTCGTATCATAAAATAGGTGAAACCAAGAGTTTTTTTCTTAAACCGAGTTCAAGTTTTATTTTCTAAATAATCAAGATTTTCAATTTCTTTTGTTCGGACCACAACTACGTTTATACGCTACAGTAAAGCCTCTCTGGTTGCACAAGAATGCGTGGATAAATCGAAGTGGTGCGACGAAAGAGCGCAATCCCCACCACGAATTCCAGAAACTCGAGCAGCTCGTGATGAGAATGGAAAGTGTCCAACGAACGAGGACTCCGTGCAATAAGCGAGGTTGCAACTAGCGAGGTACTACCGTAATTGCATAGAAAACACACGGAGCTACGAAAGGGCTGGGCGTTGGATTCACTTCGCCGTATCTCTGTGGAATGATTTGCCTGGTACACGGTTCACTATCGACCAGATTTTTTTTATTTTCATCGGGGAACTGTCAGATGCTCTGTAGCAATCGCTATCTGGCATATCAGCTCGACTTTTACACGGTCCCGTATATCGTCTAATTTTAAAGCGATCGTCGTCGAGCCCCATCGGAGGACAAATTTGCATTCTACTACTTCCGTAGACTGCATTTGCCACACAAATAGCGTTCCATTGTGTGCGGACGCGCCCGGCGCACACTTCTTCGCGCGAAAACGCTTCGTTCCGCTCTGCTCCGCTTTGCTCGAAGCTTCGAGGTGGACTCTGGGAGTGACGGAATTGTTCGCACTTTATTTCCCATTCCATTATCCGGGGATCGGGGAAATCTCATGCATCATAAAAGAACGACCAGCCCCAATGAATTCGCCCTGCGAAGTCCATCTGGCTGAAAGGACCGGCCCTCGCAAATAAAATCTTTTCCACGCCGCCCTGGTTAGCCTCGTTTTATTGATTTATCGCGTCCTCGTCGACGACGGGACACCGTCGAATGCCGACGGATCATCTCTGACGATTCCTGTTTCGCCCTGTCCACATTTCCACTGTGGTTTAAGAGCATTGTCCCGCGTTTGGAGCCGGCGATTTCGTATGATTTATGAGCTTACAAATTTTTCGGTTGCCGTGGATCGATGGTTTTGAACATCCGCGTAGAGAGGCAGTTTGAGAAATCATTTGATATTTATTTGGCACGTACAGTCAGTTTCATAATTGATGGCGCACACTTCAAGTCACAATAACTGTTTTATTCATGGACCGTACCACCTTAGTTTTTCCGTCGAGGTACATCAGAGTCGCCGGTAGAAATGTATTTTGTAGATTCATATATACTGCTGTGCAAAAGGAAGAAGCACCCGGCCATATTTAATAGAAAAGCGTAAGAAATCAAATAAGAACACATCAAGTTTTGAAAAAGGATTCCGCTGTTTAATTGAATAGTTCTGAGTATATATGTGTGTGTTATTGCGGATTATCTGATACATTAAATGTGCAATAAATCAATCATTCTACATTACAATTTCCACATAAAGATATCGTTTGTTTTGTATATCTTATAATTATACTGGATGCTTCTTTCTTTGGCACAGTAGTGTACGTTATGTGCGTGCTGAAAGTTCCGTCGAAATTCGTGAAATGGTTTACGAGTTATGAATAATTGACAATGATGAAAATTACAGTTTGCCAAGATTTTCAATTATTCAACGATTTTCACATAATTTTCAATCGTTTATAATTGATCGAACCAATTGCCCGATTTTTATGAAATCTTCAGCACGCGCATAACTTACACGAGCCCGCAAACACACGTTTTCAACATTTTCGTTACAGACTCAAATAAAACGTTTGCGAAGAAGAACTTTCACTATTTTGTTCTTTATTCAGACTATCTTTAACTAGCTTGGTAAAAAGACATAGAAAAGTTATTCTAATTTACTGTAACCTCGTGTACAACCCCTGGATCAGCAGAATTCAATTTTGTGTCACATCGGTCTCGGTACTTTTTGAACTGCATATCCCCAAAACTTTGTTAAATCCAAACAACTCGATATCTGCAACACTTCTTCGGATGATGCACCCGATCTTCAGAGTTCGATAGGGAGCAACGAACTCGTTTATCCGCTGTCAATCTCCTCGAATCTCGCGAAAAAAATTGCTTCCCAAAATCTCATCGGTGGAAACAACTCCAACAGGTTATTCCAGCACACGGAAGGGCACGCAGAGTGCTGACACGAGGCAGCGAGTATCGATTCTTCTCGACAGCTCGCGAGGAGCACCTTCGCCACCCCCGACGCTGCCTTCGGCGGACTACAATGTCACGCGCGCGTATAATAGTCGCTTTAATAATCATCCGCGAGCTGGCTCCGAGCTTATTTACATGTAAGCTTGTAAAGCGTGCTAGGATCACGTAGAAACACGGGGAGAAGTTTCGCGGGAAAATATTAAGGGGCCGTGCGTGTGTGTTTGTGCGCGAGAGCTACGAGATTTCAGCGAAAAGCTGTACACGGAAAAATTGCACGCGGATGCGAGAGGAAATTTCGCAGCGGAAACGCAACGGGAGCCGTACACACCGATGCGAGATGGTCCTCGGGACAAGAGCTCCGCGAGATCCCCATAGGAGAGGGTGAGGGACTTCACGGGGTTGGGCGCAAAAAGCGCACGTACAAGAGCTGTTCATAGAAAACTTAATGGAAGACGTGCGACGTGTGAAAAATTTAGGGGAGCCAGGAAACGTCTCCACGAACCTTGCGAAACGGGAGGTTCGCTTTGAAACGAAGCTCCCCTGGGGAGGGGACTAATCGGGTGCTGCCTTCCACCCCCGTTTTCTCAATACGCGACATTAACCCGATGTACTGAGAATATTTTTTCTATATCTTTCCTAACAAATACCTGTCGTTTTCATATTGTACCGGACAGAATGATAGGACATTCGATGTATTTCTATATTTCGTATAACACAATAGGATATATGTACATATTACACGCCCTGTATATTAGATATGTCCCTCAAAGTATCCACATAGAATTGCAAGTTTGTATCTTGTACACGAAAGAAATTAGAGAAAACAATGTGGACATGTATTGATTTTAGTCGGACAAAACGATAGAACATTGTTAAAAAATACAATTGTTTGAACATAAATATTTTGTTGAATTCCAAATTCATCGCGAAATTCGTTTCGAATTCGTTTCACATTTTCTCGAACGAAGTAATTTATATATATTTTTTAAGCACGAGTATTTTATATCAAATTAATCGAAAAATTCGCGAACGAGGTTATAATGATACAATAAAAGAATTAATTGCCAACCTAATAGTTTGCTTAAAATGTACTTTGGGAGTCCCGTGACTGGTGTACGACAAGTAGATTCATAATGAACTTATGCAATTGGTTTGTGTGGAACAATTGCTAAGAAGAAAATCAAGATTCCACAAAATTTGTTTCAATGGGAGGTGGTATTTTTTATTATTGCGACAGCTTCTGTCAAATCGAATAAAATCTACTTGAATCATTTTCCTTTATTGCGCTTGGCTGCAGAGTTACAGCTTCCATGCATTACCAAACACATAGCGAGATATGTGTTCATGTTGAAATTGTCGGTTTCAATTTTTCGCTGCGATTAAAGATTAAACAATATCGATGTGAAAAACGCCGCATAAAATTCAATATGATATCAATAAACATGTACGTGCGTTATTTGCTTTCAATGATTATGATTTCCTGTGACATTACGGAACTAGGAAATATTAAAAATGGAGTTTTTCATGGATCGACGAAACGTGTTTCGCAAATATTCATCCAAATGCAGTTGTCGTGTAATCTGATGAAATTTTATTAGCAAGTTCTTTTCAATTAAGTACCGTATGCATAACAGAAAGTTGATGTACGAATCGTGTGACAAGGAGCCGAACTGCAGGCTGCGTGTTTCACGATAACATCGCAGTTTATTGTTCTCGTGTGCATAAAAACGATAAAGACTGTACCACGTAATTATCCGCGGTGGTAAGGTCACGGGTCTAATTAATTTTTATCATGGCTCGTGGTCTACTAGTGGACCACTTCCTATTTGCTTGTAAAATTTGATATGTAGCCGAATAGGCTGAAATACAATAATGAAATGTACTTCCTTCGAAACAGAGATTATCTACTTTCTTCGTCTACGTTAATTATTATTTTCTATGCTACTTGTTTCTATGTTGCATTTATTACGAATGAGACTCTACAAAATATTTTACAGCCAATTGTACATACAATTCCATCGCTTTCAACTATTCTTCCTAACTACCACACTCGTCATTGTTCTCTGAAAATTATATAGCATTCGATTGTTAGAATCGTTGCGAATTTTCCCAGAACCATAAAAGAAACTTTTACTAGTTCGTTAACCCCTTGCTGTATAATATCGAGCCTAACTCGTGGCAGTGAGTTAATATTTCTAAAAAATGTTATAATTCAACTGTAATTCAATTCATTACGTTTTCTTGTTTTTAAAAACCTCATATATTTTGTAACACGGCAACAAACATTTGATATCTATTTCTAAACAATGTTCTTTGTTTAAAAAAAAAACGCTATTATGTGCATTGTATTTCACGTTTTTAGAAAATCGTAATTAAATTCATTGTATTTCATGTTTCTAAAAAATCGCAATTAAATTCATCGTATTTTATATTTACAAAAACATTTCTAAAATAATTCCAATGAGAGATAACAGAATCGCATTAGTGGGACATAAGTTCCAGCGAAACAGCCAACAACCAGTACCGCGTTACGTTCCGTCTTAAGTTCATTTTAGGAATTAAATAAGAAACGGTAAGCTCGGTTGTGTTTCTTATTGCACGGTGTCTTGCAGACCGAGGCGAAACACTGAGAGCTCGCCCTTTCCAGGACCACGAGGACTTCCGGCAATATTCTATGGGGCCGATGTAATACATTTCTTCGTCGGTTTCGAAGGCAGGAAAAAGCTGGAAGCTCGCGAGACGAATGAAACTTCTTGCGGAGAGAGAAAGGCGAGGCGAATCCCTCGAGGAGAGGAGAGGAAAGGAAATGATCGTCTCCGGAGTGCTCGAAGGTCAGGGGTGCTTTTTCGTTGGCGCCGCAACTGAGTTAGAACTTCGGCTTCCGTTCTCCTCGCTCTAGCCACCCTCTCGAACCGCCTTTGAATTTTTAATACAATCCCGGGTTCCCGTTGGACAGACTAGAATGGTGGAAACTTATATTTCGATGGACAGAATGTGACAATAATTTCGAAATCTTGTCCAATTCGATTGAAACTAACGTTCTCCTTTTGGTTTCAGGCTTCCGGTGGTTGGGAAACTAGTGCACTTCGCCGCAAGTTTTCCTTCGATGACGGAAAGGTGAGTACTGAGTTTTTCTCTACGTCGTGGTTTTCGTACACGGTTTGTCCGGAAAGTTCCCGAAATAACTGTGTAACTTCATCATTCTTGTAGAGAATCAAATTTTATTAATTTATGTTTCTACATAGTCTCCTTCCTCATCGACACATGCTTTGAAACGTTCGAGAAGATTTTTATACGCCCTAGGAAAGTCAGATTGTGCAATTGTTTTTAAATATTGTGTGACAGTTTGTTGAATGTTAGAAACTGACTGGTATCGTGTCCCCTTGAAATACAATAGCCTAGGAAAGTCAGATTGTGGAATTGTTTTTAAATATTGTGTGACGGTTTGTTGAATGTTAGACACTGATCGATGTCGTGTCCCGTTGAAATACAATTTGGATCTAGTCCGGAAAGTTCACGGAATAACGGTGTAACTTCATAATTTTTGTAGGAAATCAAATTGTATTGATTTATGTTTCTACATAGTTTCCTTCCTCATCGATACACGCTTTGAAACGTTCGAGAAGATTTTTATATGCCCTAGGAAAGTCAAATTGTGCAATTGTTTTTAAATATTGTGTGACGGTTTGGTGAATGTTAGAAACTGATTGGTATCGTGTCCCCTTGAAATACAATTTGGATCTAGTGTACGAGGTGCGATCAAACAGTAAGGTGACTTTTTATTTTGATCAAAAAATATTTATTTATTCATCAATATTTATGTTGTCCCCTTCAAAGTAATAATCATTTTTTTTACTCAGAGTATACTCGCCGTATGCCACTGTCAACATTTCAAGTGCTTTGGAGCACTTCATTCCATTTTTTACACAAAAGATGGCAAATTCTTTGAACCATTTTTTTCGACAGCAGAAAATCGCCCAACACGCAAAACAGTTCTAACCTTTATGCTTCTCGCAAACAAACAAAAAATGCTATATAGCTGAAACCGTGAACATATGTCCGGGACGAGTGTACCGGCATAAGAAAAAAAAGAAAACGTAAATCGACTGTAGGTATCCCGCGAAATTCAAAAAGTCACCTTAGTTTTTGATCACATATTTCGTTGTATTTCGCTACCCCCTCGTCTTGGTAAAGGGGATAGTGATTTTTCTATTTGATCACACCTCGTATATCCTGTGTTCGGTACGTTAATCGGCACTGTGCTCCAGGGTCAAGTGAACAGCGCAAAGTATTATATTCCCCGGCAGTACCTCTTGTGTTCTCCAAGAGAACAACCTCGATAACACCGGTTCGGTGTTTCTCGAGCACGGTTCGCGCCACCCCATCCCCTTTATCATTCGTTCCGAGCCACGGATTTATTTCGCGATACCTTCGTATCTTCTTGGGCTCATTATCATGTTCCTCCTTCCCTCGGCTCTAGTCCCGCCTCGCATAGTCTTCGTCCGCGAGTGAAATTCGTCCTTCCTTTGTCCGAGGAGGAGAGATCTCGTGGCTCGATTTATGAAAGCGAGCGATATGGGGGTGAGCTTCCCGGTTATTTGCCTCCCGAGAGTTATAATGGCTCGGTTTACTGCATCCGTGAGTAAGTACTTCCCTTTAAATAACGTTCGCCAAGGAAAAAAGTGTCTGTAGCTTTCCCACAACCCGCAGTATAAACAGTCGGCTCGCAGCCTCGAAATCGAGCGGTTCCGTTGGAAATACTAGGGAACCGGGAATTTAATGTACCGGGGCTGGTTTAGTGTTACTGTTTTGGATTCTCCTTAACAGCTTGCGGTACGTAACGCGCCGAACCACCCCTAGCTTTTTCGACGGAGAGAAATACATTGGAACATTCGTGACAAGGAATCGCGATACGATTCGAACTTTTAAAAGACTTCCGCGTCAGACTCCGTACAATTGAATGGTCATTCTTGTAGAGCTATTAACAAAATCATTTTCATAAATTCATGCAATGTGCTGCTGCTCTCCAGACCTACGGTGAAAGTATGCAAAATAGCCTACTCGTTTCTGAATCCCTGCGATTTAAAGATTTAAGATAACACCGCATCCTTGAAACTGCTTGTGCATTGGCCTACGATTATTTATAATCTGTATTGTATAAAGTATCATAATGTGTTGAAAAATAATATACGGCAAATTGCATTAAATAAAAAAATACAAAATTTTTATATATATATATATATATATATATAAATATTATAGTACTCTCGTACTCTGTATACCTACTTGAAAGGCTTCTGCAATGTAAGAATTTACACAATTTCCTTAAGGCGGAAGGGTAGTCACGTGACAAAACTAGAAGGGAACTAGAATCTAACTAGATTTTGAGTCGAAACATGGGTTTGCGGGAATCGATTTTTTGTTCTTATATGAGCGAATTTTGGGCTGGGTGTGGGCTCATTCTAAAGAGGATGGTTAAATGCACCGCGCTGAACCGATTATTTAACTATGTTTTTATCTAATAATATAAGTGTTCAAAGTATAGCAAAAATCGAGAAAAATACTCGCGGATTCCAATATATTTTTCTGTCTCTAAAAGATTTTTTTGACTGACACGATGCGCTTCAGCGCGGTACATTTAACCTTCCTCTATCAGATAAACCTTTGTGCAGCTCAAAATATGCTCGTACAAGGATTAAAAAATGTATTCCCGTGATTGCATTCACGTAGCAGAGATTTCCCCATATTTGTTATAGCAACAAACACGTGAAAGGCTTGAATCCACTCCGATCCATGAATAGCAATAAAGATATTAATAAACGAAAGAAAAAAAAACATGGAATCATAGCAAAACTGAAGCGTCAGGCTGATGCACGTGTATGTTTATCAGTGTTACCACAAAGAAAAACTTTTTTTCTGCACAGAGGTAGGTAACACTGATAAATACTCTAAAATCTGAAATTTACATGGGTATAAAAACGCCCTTGAAACGCTTGAAAATCGTGAATAAATGAACGCTGTTTCGGAATTTCTTGACTTTCGATGGAGTAGAGTACTTCGCGTGTGTACAAATATAAAGAAACAACACTGAGATTCCTTATTCTTCAGACTTCAGGCTTACGCAAAATTGTGAAATCGCCTCTTTTCCTACTTTCCGGAGCAAATACTCTGCCGTGCGACGATGGGGGAAGATGTTCTGTGGTAAAGTAGAGACTGTAAACGGGTAAAACACGCGTATAAAAAGGAGTCTCGCCCACTAACTAGGTCAACCCACTCTACACGTATGACCCACATACGCACAAAGATCGGCAGTCTATCCATCAGCTTCGCTTGGTTCATTAACGAAATGGGCCGCGCCGCGTCGGGTTCTAAAACACCCTGTATATTCGGTAATGGGATCATTTGCCTAGTTTCCGTGGCGCTGTTCTCGTCGGGTGTCTAAAGACTAATTCGAACTGCCTGGGGCTAACCAAGACATACGTTTCTCGTATGCGGCGAGGAATGCACGTAATCAGGGAAAGGTAACGATGGTTAATCGCGTTCGCTTCAGGAATACGAATCGTCAATTTCTTACCGGGGTTCGGTCCGCGTGGCCGACGTGTCTTCCATAACGACAAATAATGTGCTGTTATCGATCAGCAGGGCGGATTCCCGCGAGCCCTTTCGAGCGTACACGCGAGACGATACGAGAAGTCTAATGAACTCGGCTCAATCACTCTTTCTTTTCAACCCCGCGTTTCTTCGCCGAGCGCGGCCATCGCCGCAAAAATCCGCGCCATCATGCAGATTTATACCCGCGAAACGGGACCTTTTTCTGATACCGTCCCGTAAGAACTGTTACTCCTCGAGCAAGAACGTTATTAAATGGCCGAACGATTTTCGCCGCACCCCTTCGACCGGCAGTTACGACAAACATTCATCGTCCACGCTCTCGGAAAGAATTTTCTGCTTCTTTTTTTTCTCTCGCCGTTTTATCGCAGTCCTATTAGCTCTGCGTCATGGTTTTTAGTTGCGCAGCGTTTCGCCGAGTTTATCCGCCATCTTCCAGCGAATTATCGTGAATTACCCGCGGTTCAGTTTTCTTTTGATGGTCCGACCGAGCTTCTTTCGCGTTGTCGCGCGGCATCGTTCGTTGTATACATCCTGACGAGCTCGTTTATCTCGAGACTTTGCTTTTTATATATACCTGACAAGAATGGGTAACATGAAACAGTGAAAAGATAAAGAATAGTATAAACCATCGATACGTTATCAACGAATTATCAACCCTTAACCAGTTAACCGCGTTCAACGCGTATACACGTCAATCGAAATCTCTATTGCGGTGCAATATACCTTTTCGAGTTAAAAAATAGTTAATTTTTTATCAAATAAAAATGTAATCCTTCCTCGTTTTTCGGAAGATTTATAATAGAACTATTTGCCCCGCGTTCGACGCGTAGACACGCCATTGTTTGATTTTAATTTCGCACTCTGCGAGGGAAAATACTAAATTTTCGTTAAAAAATATGCAATAGATGCGGGGTGGCAACCATGTTTATCAGACGGTTTGAAATTTTAACGTCCTCGTGGCAATTTTATACGGAATCAGTTGTACCGAACAGATTTCATCCTACAGAAGCAAATATGTAATGCACTGGAATTTTGAAACGAAATACACTGTCCATATAATGGAGTGTTCAAATAACATGGTGTTCGTATAATAGAGCCTTCGCATAATGGGCTTTCAAATAACGGTGATTCTACTGGACCTTCCATTACAATAGTGATCGCAAATATGCCAAGTGTTGATGCACGAAACTGGCATAGTACTTGGAACGTTATATCGCGATGTCGAGAAACTGGAAGTTCATAGTATTAAGAATTGAACAAGAGTGATATACAGAAACGCACCATTGAGAAATATTTACATACCAATCATACTACAATCTATACGTTCGATTTTTATTTCCATGTCCATTGATTTTAAATATTGTTATTTAATTGTCTCAAAATATACAATATACATATACAAATATACATATTATACAAATAATATACAAATATACATATTGTTACACTGTTATAATTGCTAATCTTGAGGCCGTTATTGTATAAATCACATAATCTTTACATGCAAATGTTAACCCTGAAAAACAGACGTCTCTTCCGACCCAGAATATTTCCATTCTCTATGATTTTTTAAATTTGGTAGATGTGGAATTGATATAATACCTCATGCAATACGTAAATCTTTAATAATTGTTTAAATACCGACATATCTAACAGTGTAAACAATATTTTAAATAATAGTACAGCAATTTTTGATCGAGTGCTAAGGGTTAACAGCGTGAGTTAACTAAAAGATCAGTGGTAGCTAATTCATGTGAAGTTCATGTAAGTTTGTTAGAGAATAATTAAGTGATTAAAATCGATGAAGTGTCTATAATCGACGAGGTGACTGTCATTATATCGGCTCCCGTATAAATTTGCGAGCGCGACAACGTTGTGACAGAAAGAGGGGCTGACACGCACGCTAAAGGATGCCGTTTTTTTCAGGGACCGGCACAGGGATGCAAATAAATTGTAAACTGGTTCCCGATGGTCGATATCCACCTTTCATGAACAGGTTTTCTCGTCGCCATTAATATTCATATCCGCTACACATATACGGGGTATCTGTATCACGTTTTTCTGCGATACTCTGCATGTCAACCTGCCGTAAAGGTATCATCCTAATCATATCTGCAATCGCGACGATTGGTTGAAAGAAAACGCGTCGTGCACGAAATTGCAATTTCAATATCAAAAACTGTCATCGTAAACTGAATCAGAGAATTTATGGAAATTCACAAATAAGAAGCAAACATTGATCTACCCCATCTCTAATTGATCTATTTCAAAATTGTGTTTATGCGAACTTTCAATTTCAAACGAATTTTCGTATTTTAAATTAAATACGATCAGTGCATACCAAAATTATACAGCACAGTATTTGCTTAAAATCGCACTTCTCGTCTACTAATATTCGTAATGACTCCTTCGAGGTATAAACTATAAACTAAATTAAATTATTTAAAAGGTAATTCTCCTGGGAACATTAAATGTAAAAAAAATAGACTAATGATAGCAGAAATAGTATTATAACAACAGACTAAAATAACCTAGACTGTAAAACTCAACTGAACTGAAGAATAAATTAAAACAAAGTAATAAATGGTAAATGTTTATAAATAAACCAAGTATCCATAAGACTGTCAACTAGACTACAAACTGAACTATTCTCGTAGATTCGATTAAAACAAAGTAATGCGAGACAGAAGTTCATCAACAGTCTTAACGACTTCTCCAAGGATCAAATACATAGGCTAGGAACCTCGTCAAACTTCAGCGAACTTCATGAAACCTATCGCAATACGTCGTGTACTATATAAACATTTCTGCCACGAACACATAGGGTCTAGAGTATGGTCATCAGACTCGATCCATTAAATTCGCAGCAGAAACGGAGCACACTCAATCATTCAATCTTCCTAGATGGAACACGATCTCCGTCGAAAATCAACTGACCCAAGCAATTGCAAACTGTCTTCCTCGATGGACAACATCATCGAGTGCACGCCGGTGATGCACAACTTCCGAATATACGGTCGGAAATTGTTTCGCGAAGATCGAGACGGTGTCATCGATGGAGAGGGGCCTCCAAACCGCGTCATGCGATTTTCGATTGGTCGCAACCACTGTCGTTTTACTCTGTACAAACTTCCGAGATCACGAACTCGGACGTGTAATTGTTTTAACGGTCTATGTCGCAGCGTATATAGCAGTATGTTTCCGATTCGGGGGAAACTATGCGTCAAGTGGACAGATCGAAACTACGGTCAAGTAACGACCTCCGGAGTTTCGAATTGACCATTGGGGGTGCTCAACCGTCCCTTGTAACGTAATCGATCGTAAAATTAGATTGTATCTGGCGCTGCGTCTGAATCCGAAATAACCACCGACAAACGTTCGGTCGCTGCAGAGTTACCTACCTTTGAACGATTGGGGAATTAGAGAAATACGTCAATTAAAATTCAGCTTCCTTGAGATATCAGTATGCGCATTGTGTTGGACGATAGTTGAGCAACGCTTGCTGAAAAGGTGAGCCGAATGTCTTAAACCAGAAGAATGTGGCAGTCATTTTTCCAAAGCCATTTCTGTAAAACATTTATTGTGGTAAACTGGTAATTCACTGTTTACGTAATTCAATTATATAAGTACAATTATATTTGGACAGTTAATTGTTATATCGTAAAGACACTTGCTGAAGAGGTTAGCCGAATGTCTTAAACTAAAAGGATGTGGCAATGATTATTCCAAAACCATTTTTGTAAAACATTTATTGTGGTACACTGGCTATTCACTTTTCACATAATACAATTCGCAGTTCATTAATTGTATTTTGTTTCTCGTACAATTATATTTGGACAGTTAATTGTTATATCGTAAAGACACTTGCCGAAGAGGTTAGCCGAATGTCTTAAACCAGAAGGATGTGGCAATCATTTTTCCAAAGCCATTTTTGTAAAACATTTATTGTGGTAGACTGGTTATTCACTTTTTACATAATTCAATTCGCAGTTCATTAATTATATTTTGTTTTTCATACAATTATCTTTAGACAGTTAATTGTTATATCGTAAAGACACTTGCCGAAGAGGTTAGCTAAATGTTTTAAACTAGAAGGATGTGGCAGCCATTCTGGGACACTGGTTATTCATTTTTTACATGATTGTATACAATTCGCAGTCCGTTAATTATATTTTGTTTTTCGTACAATTACCTTTATTTAGTCAATTGTTATATCGTAAATACGTCTGTACAAAGCTTATTCCAAAAAGAATGGAATAATTGAGATAAGATAATATTTTATATGATCTCAATTCCATATTTGTTTCATATATAAAATCAATTTTCTTTTAAAAATCAATATGTACATCTCCATCGTATGATGCAGTAGCTTTTTCTGGCAGTCATTAACAGAGTCATCAGACAGGGGAATTGAAGTTACCCCCTCTCTGGCAATAACGGACTAGTCACATGACCGTGTGGGAATAGTGTCGAAGAAGGGGAAGATAGAGTGTGGAGACATTTCTTCATTGAATGATAAAATTCTTCCATTGAATGATAAAATTGAAATCGGTGTTAAAAATGAATGTAGATGTCGAAGTGCTAATCAGTGTAGACATAAACCACAAAATAAATAATGGTGCAAGGACTTAAAGAATAAAATGTGACACGAAACAATTCCAAGTCCCAAGTGCAGTGGAGTTCGAAGAGTGGCTCTAAACAATGTGAACTCGTCATTCGTGTTGCATCCCATTTATGGTGATCGGGGGTGGGGGTGCACTCCCATCTGTTCTCTTGAAGCTAATAATATTTCAGTGGCGAGTCGGAAGGGGGTGGAAGTCGGGCAGGAAGAAATTGTGAGAACCGTCGATAGTGATTGTTCGAATACGTGACGATGAATCGCCGGAAAGATTAATCGTCGATCGACGTAAGCAAAGATCGTATCACGATAGACGTGGGCGTAGAGGAAAATTTATGAATACCTGACTGCTCCTGTACATCGAGAATCACTTTATTATTGATCGAGAAAGATGACTTTCATACTCCGAATACCATTTTCTTCGTGGCGTCGTTTTAAATTCAAATTTTTAACGAAGTCATTGATAACATCAATATTATCTCTTGTACAAATACAACATGTGGAATGTAGAAATACATGTAGCAACTTCTTGCAAGAATAATTGGACTGTCATACAGAAGATATTACGTCGGACTTGTGAAAACTGTTGAAACAAGAGGTACATTTTCATTTAACTTCTGTTTCTTACAATTAGCTCGGATCGTTTTTATTTTGCAGAAAGATCTGTGGGAAAAATGTTATGTAAACTGCGGATTTTTATGCAAAATAAAAATTGTCCGAATTAATTACAAGATACACGAGCTACACAGACATGTCTTTCATTAATCATTTCAATCAGCTGAATAGGTAAAATAATATTTTTAGCTTCTTCAAATATTTACACTGGTTCGTGTCTATTCATTTTTTTCATAAATGCATAAAAGCCGTAATTCAGTTATTACTAAGCGAAGAACTTTGCTTCATACATTGTAAATAGTTTGCAAATTTTATGCATATACGACAGAAATGGGTAGATAAAATGTATAAAGTATTAACGATATTAAGAGGCAAATATATTTTAATTTTAATTCTAGTTCCTGTAGTTGATGTAGAAAATGTTTATTTTGTATAAACACTGTTAATTTCGGTATAATAAATATTATTCATTGAATCTAGAAGTAGCACGATAAGTATTGCGTGATTATAATGTTTACTTTGCATAGAGATCTGCAGTTTCGATATAATAAATATTATTAATTAGATCTACCAGTAGCTAGAGATATAACTCTGATTACAGCAACACAAATATTATCACGACTCGAGTTAAGTAATTTGTGAAAGGTTAACGAAAGCTCATTACCAGCGATGACTGGCTACTTTAATAAGTAGAATGCAGATATTATCTAAATACGATTGCTATAAGCGAGTACAAGAGAATCAGATTAAAGCAGAACTTAAACACAGAGTTCATAAATTTAGCAGCTCGTATAGAATTGTTTAAATTATATACAAAATTCAGAGTTTACGAGTGACCTATAAAATTCAAATTTAAACAAACAACAGCGAACGATGATCAGACTTGAATATCTAATTTAGGCATGTGCTTGCTTTGATTAGAACATTGAAAGTACCCTAATATTGCAAAAACAGTGTACATTTCTTGTTTCTTTAAACAAAGATTGATGCCTGTAAAACTCACTAAAAGTTTTTCATAACTTTGCAATATTTATTATCCGAAGATCAAAATTAAAGAATTTAGTTGACTGACTTCACGGCTGGTAAGCAGACAAATATCTTTACATACTCTTTAACCCCTGCTCGTATCTTTTACTCTTATTTCACCCTTCAACCCCTACGTTTGTTGAATAAAACAATTCGCAAAAAGCTCCGAAGCGTTCGGCCATCGAACAGAATCCCGTGAACAACTCGAAAGTCGTGTCCTACAAAAAGCATAATTAAAATCTATTCGTCACCGAATGGGAGTTCGAGCAGAGCGATCAATCTTTCACGAATCCCCTTGCGGCGGGCAGAATCTTTCTCTTTCGAGGATCTTTCGTCTAATGCACCGTCGCGACAAAAAGAGGGAACGCAATGGAACGCGAAATAAAAGAGGAAGAAGAAAAAATGCTGGAGATGCACAGGGGTAACAAAAGAAGCCGGTATTCGGATCGATCGAGAATTGAAAGGGTGATTCGCCGATGGTTTCGCTGACTCGCCGAAGAAAGTAACAATCCCACTCGCTCTTTAATCCGCGTCCCGGTTTGCGTACAGCCCGACACGCCGCGGGGGTGTTATGAATTTCACGCGAGGGGCTGCTGCATTATTTAGATGCAATTTTTCCCGGAATCACCGGCACGCGAATAATGGGCCGCGCGAGCACGGCCGAGGCGAGAAGATTAATGCTTCGATCCGACATCCGAACATGAACTTTCAATCTGGCCTACTTGCTGCGCGAACACGTAATGCGAGCGTCGCGGACAAACCGCGACGACCCATTGTTGAACGATGCCACTCTACGTTGGTTTTCGGTTTTTAGTTTTTCTGCTTTTTTTTTGCTTTCTCGCCGGGGCCAGCAGGAGATGGGATTCGCCCGTCGCTTTCCTTTTTTCGCCGAAAGTGAATTCCGATGTGCAAAACCAACCCTTCGTCACCGCATTGACCGCCATGCTGGCCGACCCTAAGGAAATTAACCCTTTTAAAAATGTATGCAGACGTACCGAAAATGGAGATGCACTCGCGGTACAGTTTGCTGCAAAAGTTTAGGTCCCGTGCTTCTCAAATTTTAAAGATCGCGGGGCTGTAAACGTTAAAATAATATTAATGCAATTTCACTTAATAATTATGTTTTATCCACATTGTATTTACGTCGCCTATGTGGTCTAATTTCTCTTATCTCGATTTCACTTGTGTTTCGTTGCGTCTTCGTGCATAATTGCACGGTCACCCAGTTGAAAGGTTAATGCATTAACGTGGTCGCTATCGCCATTAGTTTCGCTGCCTAATTTCATTATGAAAACGTTTTATTAAATGCGGCGGAACTCATTTATGACATTAAAACGATTTCGCAGAAGAACGTCACGGATTCGTTGAATTTTATGCAACTTAGAATTTTTCTAGATGATTTTTAAGAAATTGGAACGAATTTGCAGATCTGAAATAAAGCAAAACCGTAGTAAATTCTGTCGAATTTTGTATTATAGCAATTTATAAAATTTTTTTGATTAAATACAGTGTACCTGCTTTACTAAATATTGAAACAATTTCACGGAAGAAAGTCGTGGATTCTATGAATATTCCACGTACTCCGACTGCAAAATTTGCAAATAGCAAAGTGTATAAAATTAATTTGATTATCTTCAACTAAATTGCAAATGCAACGCGCTAAACAACGAACAGCGTAAAATTAATTTGACTATCTCTAAGTAAATTGCGAGATTGCGGACGTCATATTATATCCATGACGATGGTGGCGAATGTGTTAAGGGATCCCTTAAAAATGCATGTGGACGTCCTGAAAAAGTGGATGTCCGTGTTCCAGGAGCGTACAGTCTATCATAAAAGTTTACACTTGACAATTTTTCAATATTTATGAAAAGCGTCATATCGTGGTTGAAGACGCAGGTCACGTTCGGATATGTTGCAGAGTCGCCAGATTAAGACTTGTGTCGAGTGACGGGCACACAATATTCTGTCTTTCAAGTTTTCGAACAAATCAGTCGCCGCAGAGTTTCGAATCAATTCGATGCTTATTCGGAATCAGAAATTCTTGAAACTCTTGAAAGCTTTATAAATTAATGTATTGCGTTACAATTTAGAGAACTTACTAATTTGATTCTTTATGGCCTGCAAATGTTTATTTATTTTATACAATACTTACTTCGAATCTGCAGGATATCGATCGAACAACTGCTTAATAAATTATGGCGCTAACTTACAATTTAGTGAACTTACAATTCAAAGTTATTGTATAAATTTCAACGCGAATCGTGCATCATGAATGTTGCTTCTGCGATACGCATTACGTTCGTTCACCGGACAAGTCGCCCTATATATTCATAAATAAGTGCGCGTTGTTTTCGCCCGTTCGTACAATAAATTTTAGAAAGTCAAGCAATGGAATATTTTTCTGGCAAAATCTGCGAGCTCCACCAGACGTTAACAGAAACGTGCGAACGTATTTTTACGCTGTAAACGAGAATAGAATCAGAAATAAAGCGTCCGTTGAAAATCCACTGCGTCGCGCTGGAACAACCAGTGTAATAAAAATTGATGTCACGGCTAGCAAGCCATTCAGGCTTTTCGTTTTTCTCTTCTTCTCCTTGCGAAGCTTTTTTTCTCCTTCGTGCACCACCGTCCTAGAATTACCGATTGAAGGAAGCAGAGCCCGGTTTCTTGAATCACTTTCATGCCCGGCATATTTCAACGTGGTCAAACGTCCCCGCGAATGATGCATTATTTAGAACGCAATTCGGGGAGAGACCAGGGCTGGACCTCGCGAAACAAATACGCGCGAAATGGGCCAAGTGCATCTGCCGGAATGTCGTTCCTCTTCCGGAGGATCGATTGACCTACAAACTTAATTTTACTTTGCCTTCGCTCTGACATCAGCCACGAGATTGACCCGGGAAACGCGTCACTCCTCGTGCCAATAATGAAATAAAAATTCTCTGCGGTGGACAATGAATACGAACCACTTTAATCCTATTTTTGTTCGTTTGGATAAAATATTAGGTCGCATGGAAAAACTTTTCACGCGTTTTAATATTTACGGATCAATTATACTTCATTGCATTGACATTCGTAATGCAATAATCTTTATTAAGAACGAAAATTGTCGTTATTGATTGCAAGAATCTGTAGCCGCGTACAACTCTCTTTTCATTTCAACAATTTTAATAAGCTGAGGACTTCTTTTTAATATTTCTACTCGCATATAATATATGCTAGCGCGGTAACAAATCGCCACTTTATACGTTTTAGTGTCGAAGAAATATATATTTTTCAACAACGTTCATAATTTTTTAAAAAGGTGAAAGAATTGAAAACCTTTTTCTGTGTTCGAAACATGATACAAAAATGTTGTTTGCTGATCTAGTAATTGATCTCCACTAATTGATCTCGTTACGCTTTACGCTCTATATAATTATTATCAATTAAAACTTGTAAGGAAACGAACAAAAAACCATAGAAAAGAAATAGATCATTTTTATCAGAAGCTGTGACTATTTTCCTACAAACGCCCCTTTTATTTTTTCATGTATCATTAATATTATTAGAGAAGAGGTGATTTATTAGTGATAAAATATTGTTTCAACGCGAAGCGATCAGAGTGGGTCAAAGGAAAAGTGATTGTGTAACATTTGTATTGAAAGTGGAACAATTAGCAATCTTAGTTCACATTATGGCAGCATTTGCACATCTACGGAGATGAATAATTTTTTAGACCTAGTTTGTACACGTCTATGCAGAAAAACGAATTTTTTATAGCAGTTTTTACACATTTATGCAGATGAATACATACTTTAAAGTAGTCTTTACACATTTGTGAAGATGAATAGATTAACTATGAAGTGTAGCCTATTGGAAGTCCTTTCTAAGAATCTGCATATTCAGCACCATTAATGGTTAACATAACTGTATCGCTATCTTAGTATCTCACCTACCGGATGCCTACTAGTAGCTCTTTTGCGTATCTAAAAGAAATTGAATGGTTTCCTTCAAAATAAAAATCCTAAAACACGATATTAGATAATTGTCCTCAATATAACTTGTTCTATAATTATTCTTCAATTTTTAAGTAAATAATACACACATATTCTATGTATAATATTATTACTTTATACTCCTATACTAATAAGTTTATTATAAATATCTATATTGTATACTCTTTAAATATTTCTACAATTTTTTAAAACATAGTTGCACAGTCTCAGAGATGCTGAATTCGTACAATAATATGCAGAAAAATGATAACTCATAATTGTATAATATACTAAAATAATTGAAACTGAAATTTCTTATGATATAAATTAGAATTGAGAAGTAATTTGTTATTTTTTAATGCAATTTTTTTGTGAAACAGTGTAAAATGGTATTGAAATTTCTCATCTATTGCTTTTCTTTCACTGTGAATTTTACATTTCCAAAGCCGCGTGGTTTTAGATTGTGTTCTCTATGTTGGTGCGGAAGAAAAAATTAGAAATCAAATGATCAACACAACAGGGTCGCGAGCGTAACAATTTTTTTTTGTGAAACAGTGAAAAATGGTATTGAAATTTCCTATCTATTGCTTTTCTTTCACTGTGAATTTTACAATTCCGTGTGGTTTTAGATTATGTTCTCTATGTTGGCACGAAAGAAAAAATTAGAAATCAAATGATTAACACAACAGGGACGCGAGCGTAACAATTTTCCGGAACAGCAACTGTACCTTTCCCGGATTACCGTTCTCCGGTTGCTTCGATTTGTCATTCGCTAATCCGGCCGTTACAAATGCGTCAACGAAATATCCCAATTCCATCGTGCGTTACGAACAACTGCAAATCCAGAATAAATAAGCGAATCCCTGCAAGCACGCCTGTGTTCGTTCGTTTTCTTTTTCAATCGAAACAGCCAAAACAGTCTAAGGGAAAGGTGTCGACTATTAAATTGATTTTCCCCGAGTACGTAACATCGGACCGTCGCGTCGGCGGCATGGAATTGTTTAAATAAACGATCGCGTCAAGTAACTGTCACTTTAATATCCGATTTATTATAGAAATTTCCATCAAAATTGGGTCGCATGTCGAGGAGGTATCGATCCCTCTTACAACATTCAATGGAAAATAGGAAACGAAAATTTGTTCGACCTCGCAATTTTTAATGCGATTAATATAAAACACGATTGATAAAACGGTTTATATTCGACTTGGGTTTCGGTCGCGACAGTAAGCTGCACATTTCTAAAATAAATATCGGTTTTAATTAATTCTGGAATACTGATGGCGCGAGGATACACACGATAACAAGATTAATTTATTCAAGTGATCCAATCAATATTTTCAGTAACGCGCGTGCGTGCACACTGTGCTTTTCCTTCAGATTAGATTTTTAGAGATACGATTAGACTTAATTTATAATTCTTTACAATTTTGACGAATTTACAGTATTGTGGTATTCGGTCCACGGAGAACTCATTCGATCAATTAATATTCAATTTTTGAAAAGAATAGTATAATACTTAAAATATAGAAAACATTTTACAATTTTCTTTCAAAGTTTGAAATTTTTGTGGTCTTGTAAGAAGTGAACTTTTTATTTCAATTTATTAAAATAACTTCGATATAGTAAGTTAAAGGTACACCGTATACAAAACTGATATTTTTCAACCTATTTTTATAATTCTTTACAATTTTGACGAATTTACAGTATTGTGGTATTCGGTCCACGGAGAACTCATTCGATCAGTTAATATTCAATTTTTGAAAACAATATTATAATACTTAAAATATAGAAAACTTTTTGCAATTTTCTTTCAAAGTCTGAAATTTTTGTGGTCTTGTGAAAAGCGAACTTTTTATTTCAATTTATTACAATAACTTCGATATAGTAATTTAAAGGCACACCGTACATAAAACTGATACTTTTCAACCAATTTGTTGTATTATTTAAAAATGAAAATGAAAAATATTTTACCTTCCTTTTTGGTTATTCTAAGTTCGAGTTACAGAGCTGAAATAATATATTTGGACGCGTGGTAAACAATTCGAGTTAGAGATATATATCGATTCACAGAGGTTCTCGCAGAAGAAAATAAACAAAATTATTGTTTTACAGAGATTTCCGAATTATGGAGGTTTGATTTATCAAGATTCGATCGTGTTACTTCTATATTATAAATTGTCGGGCCACGGTTCCCTTCACTTCATTTTCGCATCAGTATTTCCACTTTTCCTTTTGCACGCGATGAACCTATCGACATTGGCAGACAGTTGTTGCATCCTCTGTCCATGAGCATCATGTGTCGATACGCGTATACTACGAAAATATTGAGGCATTGGCTGTGGTGGATGTCAACCAGCAAAGTGGAGGAAGCCCGTGTCCTCTTAGAAGATTTATGGCCGCCCATCGCATCGGGATAGATGGTTTTACCCGTTCCAACTTTACGGTCAAGTAACATAGCCTCTTAAATCACTGTCATAATTGAAGGGGTTGAAGGAACAATAGAAGACAGATGAGTGGAAATAAACGTTGCTTTAGCGGCACAAAAGAGGCGTCGAGGAAGATGCTGTGAGAAATCTTGTCGTGCCGCAACTCTATTACAGTTAGGGTCGTTCTTAAAATTTTTCAATTTAATTCTGCTGGAGCTAGAACATTAGTATTTTCATAGTTGACGTACGACAACAAACTAGTTTAGTAGTTTCAATTAATTTCCCTTGGAGGTATTAAACTGTGTTTGTTTTTATTTTATTACCTTTTATAAAAGATTTTACACGACCGGAAAGTACATTGGATAGAATTCAACAAAGGATTGAGTTGTTTATTACTGTATTTTAATTCACTTTTCTTAAACGTAGCGAATACATAACAGACTACGAGTCTGTACTAAACGAAAACAGAAATCTGTAAAGTTTAACAGTGTTTAGTAAACATTTACATTAGTTATTAGTAAATTGAGGGTCTTTATGCAAAGTGAAAATTGTCTGCATCAATTGCAAACTACTGGAACCGAATAAAAGTGCTATATTAATTTTAATAAATTGCTGATAATATATTGGCAGGTTTCAATTCTAATCTTTCTACTAAAATTTGTATAATACCATCAAAAAATACACCGTCGCATTTAGCAGTGTCCGCAGAATCATTTATACAATTTCTACGATTAAACAAAAAAAATTCTACAAATTAATTAGATTTGCCTCTGACTCTCAATTTTCAATATAAAATTAAAGATATTCGAGAGAATTGGTACGTTGGAGGCGTCTTGCACTCTTTAAACATTATGCGAACATCCGGGAAAAGTTAAACAAATACTCTCGTAAACAATAATCTCCGAAGAAATGATTAGTTTCTCGTCGCATATTCAAACAGCTTCGACAAAGCAGAAAAATCATGCAATTTAGAGTACCTCCACCCCCCCCGCGTCGTCCTAATGGCAGACAGTGCGGCGTTTCTCCCTCGGTTCTGAAATTACACGGCATTCCGAGAAATCCGATAAGATCAAAGCGTCACGCTTCTTTCCATTTTACGTTCCACGACGTTTGCGTTATTCATGGGATAATATTTACGTGGGACTTCTCGCGAAAATCGACGCTGGTAGAGGGTGGGAGGACATCAAGGGAGTAGTCCCGGGTAAACGCTGCAGAATTTAACAATTTTCATGAATCTTTTCACTGTGACGTCTTACGTTACAATTCTTTTCTTTGTAATTGATTCTTGAAAGAAACGATATCAACCCTATTGAAAATGTTTAGAGTATCATTGCGCGACAAGTTTATAAAAACTGCAAACAATACAACTCCATTAGCGAAGTAAGGGATGCAGTGAATGAAGCGTGGGTGTCTGTTAAAACAGAAACGCTACAAAAGTTGGTTTCGTCAATGCCCAATTCAAAAAATATGCAGATTACACCAGATATTAAAATAGAAATAATAAAAAAACAATCGTTAATTTCAACTGTATCCGTGTAAAACGAAAGCGACATTATAGAAATTTCGCAGTTTGTTCTGCGTAAAATTATATGTTTCTTTTCTTTTATCGATAAATGCTATACTTATATGTTTTGAAATCGGCGTGTATGCTTTCTTTATGTAATCCCGAAATGCTACCAAATACAAATTTTTCATTGGTATGGTACAATAATAAGAATTCGTTACAAAACACAGTGACTTTATAGAAATTTCGGAGAGTGTAGATCGTCGTTTTGACTGGCGCTCGTCATTTCGAGTAACGCGCACCACCATACATCGTATCTTACATTGTATCTTGTATTCTGAATTTTCCAGAACTGTTTTATTCGAACAAAATCCTTTTGCACACTTGATCTCAAGTTAAATGCGACAAAATCGTCATGTGAAAATGAAAACCAGAATGCTCCCATAAGCCGCGGGGTTGCCGGAACTCGGTATCGACCTTTTCGAGGTTGGACTCGACGGGAAAGTCGAGGAGACCTCCTGCGGATTAAACTCCGTCGGAATCGGGCAAATGAGACGAAGATCATCGACCGATCCCGGTCCGTCGATGCTCTCCACAAGCACATCCTTAATTCTGATTGAACGTAATCTTCGACGGGGGAGGGAACGCGGAAACCTATCGCGTTCACTGGCCCTTCTCCCGGGTAGCTAACGGAGAAAAGTTTCAGGGACTCGTTCCGAAGGAACACGAAGGCAAGCAAGGATCCGAGGGATCCGATCTACTGGACATCGGGAACGAAACTTCACTGTTTGCCAATTTCGGAGGCGTGCAATTGTGGGAAAAGTTTAGTACGTTAGACGCATGAACGAACTCTGGAACCGAATTATCCGGAGTTACGCCAGTGTTGGATGGAAATCGTTCCTTGATTCTTAAATTCGAGAGCTGAAATGCACGATGAAGAGCGCCGACTGATTTGGAATACGAGAATTCGTTGAGTAGTTAGGGTGGCTGAGTTTGCTCTGCCGCATCACGATGTATTTTCTCGTGCTGCATTCTAAGATAACTATAAATGTAAAGTTTCATCAGCATTTTCAGGGCGTTTGGATTATGTAGTCCTGAACAATACACCTTCAAGTATCTTAATAAATTTTTACGACATTTTTAGGAAGAGTCTAGTGTGGCAAGTTACCTCTCTCTGCCAGTATTGAAGTTAGTTACATTAATTACAACTGTGTGGGATGAAAATCTTCAATTGAAGAGCTGAAATGCACGATGAATATGACCATATGACCATGTGATTTGAAATACAAGAATTCATTGGGCGGTTAGGGTGGCTGAGTTTGCTCTGCCGCATCACGATGTATTTTCTCGTGATGCATTCTAAGATAACTATAAATGTAAAGTATCATCAGCATTTTCAGGACGTTTGGATTATGTAGTCCTGAACAATACCCCTTCAAGTATCTTGACAAATTTTTACGACATTTTTAGGAAGAGTCTAGTGTGGCAAGTTACCTCTCTCTGCCAGTACCGAACTTAGTTACATTAATTACAACTGTGTGGGATGAAAATCTTCAATTTAAGAGCTGAAATGCACGATGAAGAGGACCGTGTGATTTGAAATACAAGAATTCATTGGGCGGTTAGGATGGCTGAGTTTGCTCTGCTGCATCATGATGTATTTTCAGGTGATGCATTCTAAGATAACTATAAATGTAAAGTTTCATCAGCATTTTCAGGTCGTTTGGATTATGTAGTCCTGAACAATACACCTTGAAGTATCTCAATAAAATTTTAGGAAGAGTCTAGTGTGGCAAGTTACCCTCTCTCTGCCAGTATCGAAGTTAGTTACATTAATTACGACTGTGTTGGATGAAAATCTTCAATTTATGGGCTGAAATGCACGATGAAGAGGACCGTGTGATTTGAATTACGAGAATTCGTTGGGCGGTTAGGGTGGCTGAGTTTGCTCTGCTGCATCATGATGTATTTTCTGGTGATGCATTCTAAGATAACTATAACTGTAAAGTTTCATTAGCATTTTCAGGACGTTTTGAATATGTAGCCCTGAACAATACACCTTCAAGTATCTCAATAAATTTTTAGGAAGAGTCTAGTGTGGCAAGATACCCTCTCTCTGCCAGTATCGAACTTAGTTACATTAATTACAACTGTGTTGTATGAAAATCTTAAATTTAAGAGCTGTAATGCACAATGAAGAGGACCGTGTGATTTGAAATACGAGAATTCATTGGGCGGTTAGGGTGGCTGAGTTTGCTCTGCTGCCACATGATGTACATTCTCGTGATGGATTGTAGGATAACTATAAATGTAAAGTTTCATCATCATTTTCAGGTCGTTTGGATTCCGTAGACATGAACAATACACCTTGAAGTATCTAAATAAATTTTTAGGAAGAGTCTAGTGGGGAGACAAGTCTTGATTTGGTGACTCTGTTGACAGATCTTAGTCCGAGGAATCAGAATATCATTCGATAGTTAATACAATCGAGTCAATTTGTGCAGACAGCTCCTGAAAATGGTAAACATATCTTAAAAATCTGAAGGTAGCGTAACGCATACGTAACCTCTCCCACCAGTTCGACGTCGACCTATACGTTTCCCGCCGGTGGAACAATTCCGCCATTTATCGAGCAGAGAACAAGAGATCGCTCTTGGATAGCAATTTATACGGGCGTCGAGCAGTTCCCAAAGTCCCAAAATGCCGGAGCAATGTCGGTCGTAGTCACGTCCATTTCCGTACGTTTTATTCCCAATACGTTCCAAAAGAAAGCGGTCCCGCAAGAAAGAAAAGCAGAAATGTATCGGGTTGCCCGCATTATTTTTCCAACGAGACAGACGAGGGAAAGAACGATCTGGAGGGGGCTGCTCCGAACGACGTTTTATTTCGTATCGGTTCAATTTTCCTCCCGCGATTCCGATAACTTACGACTCCTCGCCGGCTTGTCGGCTGATGAATTCCGTCCGACGAATTCCCCGTAGGTGGACCGGTATTTATGGTATCCGCAATTCGAAAACCGTATGGAAGGAAGCAATTTGTTCGACCGCCGGTACAATACTACGACGTGGCCCGCGGTAATGAAACAAGCTGGAAATCGTTCCGTACGTGCGGCATACTGCTCGCATAGTTGTGTTCCTCTCCCGATTGTCCGAGTTTTCCCAACGCGCCCCTTTGCATCCCGTACACTCCGACGGGTCGGAACTTGACGTTCGAGCCGAACAGACGAGCCTGACGTAGTTATAATAGCTCTTAATTATCAGCCGCGTTCCGCGAACAGTTCGAATTCTGCCACTGTCAATCAGCCTGATTGTTTGTAACGTGTTCGTAGAGTTCGTTGCGAGGTGCAGTATTTCGTTTGATAACGTCTTTCGCGTTACACACTGTCTAACTTGTCCACAATGTGCGTAATCAACCCTTTGCGATCGAACCTGTCATTTCTAATTCAGATCGAACCTGTCACTTCAGAATTACATACAGAATAATATCATTCGATTGTGTTCCTATCGGCAGCTTTACAGCTTTACATCTTCGTGACAAATGTACTTTTTATTTATACAGATAAGTGTTACATTTAAGTTGAGATTGCAAAAAGTCTCGAAGACATGTGATTTAAAACGAACAAACTGACACATGTTCTTTAGTGTTTCGAGTGGGTAGTCAGATCATTTTGTCTTTTTTATCATAAATCCATATTTTTTATTTCGGAATCAAATACTACGTAAAAGGATGCACGACTTTTGTTTGAAACATTTTTTTGTAGCAAGCAAATATCGAAACTTCTTGGATCGCGAATTACCTGTGTTACTTGAAGATCCAAGCCTAGCAGACAGACAAAACATGTGATTTTATTGACTGTTGGATCGGTCGAGGTGGTCCAGTTTCCTGGCCAGCGAGATCACCTGATCTAACATCACCCGATCACTTCCTACAGGGTTATCTCAAGGAAAAGGTATACCACGATCCACCTACTACACCAGAAAACATGAAAGAGCAAATTATAATCGCCTGTCGTAATATCAGGAGAAGAACTTTATTATCTGTTCGCGAGTCGTTTGGTAAACGAATTAACGAGTGTCCAGGAGTTGAGGGTAAAAATTTCGAGCATTTATTATGATGTTCTTAAATGAAATAAAATATCCAGAAGAATGTAACGTTGTCGTTTGAATAGAAAACCAAAATTATCCATGACATAAACATGAAAAATCAGCTAAATATCTTAAGAAATATTGAACCTACAAAGAAATGTTTCACACAAAAGTTGTGCATCTTTTTACGTAGAATGTGATTCCGAAATGAAACATATGGGTTTACGATAAAAATGACAAAATGACCTTGAAATAACCTTGAAAACGCCCACGCATTAAATAAACTCGTAGCGATATCTGACTCCCCACTCGAAATTGTCGAAGTCTTCGAGATTTCTTACAATCTCAATTTAAATGGGACACCCTGTATTTTAATACATGCACGAGATTCCAATGCGCATCCTTCCGAGTGTAATTTTTCGAACCAAAGTGTGTAATCGATTACGAGGCTGTAGAATATGTATTCATCGAGCGTTCTCTTCCGGGGAACCTTGAAGCAACGAACGAACGAGTACAAGGATCTTGTTGAAAACACGATGCACCGATGTCGGACACTTCGATTAACATATTATACGAATAATGGGTATCCACGCGGTGTTTCACTTTCCTCGATTCTCTCTGGAAACGTTCGGGCCGAGGGATGAACCGGTAGAACTCGTCTCGAAAATAATCCAAAAGGACGGATCTCAAACGGAATATGCAGAACCTGTTTCTCGCGGGATAAAAGCAACATTCCGGATGGCCTTTACACGAAAGCCGAAGACCTCGGTCCCGTGATCGCTCGACCCGCAATCTTTCCAATAAGAGCGCAAGAATCTTCTCGCATTCTCTCCACACTTTGTGGAATTAAACCGTAAACCGTCGCGGTGTTCCACCTGTTGAAGGGAGTGCCTGCAGGTAATTTATCTTAGAACGAAAGAGTCTCGAGGCAACGAACTTCGATGTTACAACGAAGTTCACCCGACGCGACGCGACGCGACCGGAGAAATACTTTTCCGAGGAGTGTCACGGTGATTAGGGTATCCCTCGGGGCGAAACCATGCGAACACGATCGATTAAATTCGCTCTAATGAATTATTATACTGGGCACCTTTACGTAAGAGATTTTCTGCAGCGACGAATGGCGGCGGAACAGACGTCCATTCTTTCTTTGAGGATTTTAATGAGCTAGAAATTATTCATCAATGCTATGCACATTGTTACGAAGTGGAAAAGAATTGTTTCCTTCTGTTCTTATACATTTCCAATCGCACTTTCTCATTTTTGACATAAACGTTATAATCTGTATAATTGTTTGTTATTTGTAGCTTCTGATAAACAATATAGCGAATGGAAGGGAATGGTTATATTTTATAATACATTGAAAATTAAGCAAGGCAGTGAATATTTATGAATACATGTCGATTCATTTTTTAGTACATCGAACATTGACGAAGATCATTTAATTTTTAATTCTATACAAATGCATAATTTTGAAGATTGCAGTTTTCTTCATCACAAAAAACTTTATTACATTATTTTTATGGACATATTCACTTAACATTGTTAACGGCCTGTAAACTTGTGAAAATTCAGATCTAGGTAAAACTGAATAAAATTGTACTTGAATCACAATATAAATTATTCAAGAATTATTGCGGTATATCTAAACACTATATTTTAATTGTATACCTTTCGTAAGATGGTAAATCATTTTTAATAATAATATGTACATAAATAAAATATAGACATTGCACGGTAGCTAAGGATATTGAAGTGAGAGTATATATAATGCAAGATGAACAAACTAAAGAAGAAATGTGTAAATATACAGTCATAAACTAAAAAGACAATAGGAAAGTTGCTGAAAGCATACAGCAACATAACACCACGAATAGTGTTAAATAAAATATAATAGTGCAAAATAAAAATTGCCTGAATTCCATTAGAAGAAATAGAAATCGAATTTTATGTTATTTCATCCCTTAAGGATTTTAAGAAACGAGAAATCATATATCGAAATTTTTGATTTTAAAGATTTTTCAACAATATTTGAATTTCGTGTACTCAATTTTGCTACAAAATAATACAGATCCGCAGTCCAGTAATAAGCTACAAAACTGTAAACACGGCATTATGTTCGGAGAGACCACATCAACTTCAACGACATGTAAAGATGGTTGGCATTGATACGTCAAACAGAAAACCGCAGCATCTGGAAAGTGAAAACTGCGGCATATATTGCTTTACCTTGAAACCACAGACAAAATAACTTTAGTGAAAGCATGTCAAATAGACGGAATAAACTGTCATCGCCAACGCGTCATTTTTCTACCATGGAAAAAGTTTTATTTGTTCTATTCGCCGTTCGCTGTTTCAATATGGCCAATAACCGCAGCAGTCAAGGCTAGAAATTAACACGCTCGCCGTCGTCAGCGCACGGCGCGTGACATTTACGATGTCATATTTTGCGAAAAGAAAGTCGCACTGTTTTTATGCGCGTTGCCAGATTGAATCGTATTTCAATGGTTGATCGAGCATGCGTCAATTTGTGAATTGTGAACATGAATTGGAACATGTCTAGCATCGCTTCTGATTTCCAAGATTCGAGTACTGTTTGCGAAAGATTCGATTACTTTCAACATCGAAATACTTACAAGTATCTTTTCGAAACTTGTAAGTACTCGTTCCGAGGTTCGATATCAGTCGGTATAAAATGAATACTTTTCAAATATAATCGTTGAAACGTTATTGCTTTCACGTAGTAATCGAAACCCATGACATGAAACTTGGTTATTGAAATTGACTCGGATTCGTGAGTACATATTGAACTTGATCCCATGCCTAGTCATTAGTCTGTAACCAACAAATGTATCGGTAACGTAATCTCTTGGCAAGAAATCGACATTATTAACCGAAACGCCTATTACGCTCGCCGAAATTTCTATAAAGTCACTGTGTTTCGTAACGACTTCTTATCGTTGTACCATACCAATGAAAAATTTGTATTTGGTATCAAGTATAACATTTATCGATAAATGAAAACAAAAATATAATTTTACGTAGAAAAAACTGCGAAATTTCTACAAATTGTAATTGATCGGAACTGTTGAAAAAATACTAAAAGTCGCATTTTTAACTTTTTTAAAATTTTAAAAATACGTTTTGTAGATCCGTGTCAATTATATGTACTGTGAAAGTTTAATCGAAATCCGTCGGTTCGGAAAAAAAACGACAGGCATTGAAAAATGTAAGAATCCTTAGATTTATTGCAGTTTGCGGTCGAAAATTTGGAAAATCTGTCATTTTTACCGTCTTTAAACGTTTGTAGCTCGCTGCAACGTCGACCGATTGTGACGAAATTTTCAGAATATGATTCATTTACACAGATCGACAAAACGTATTTTTTAAATTTCCAATATAGGTCCTCATGAAAAAGTTGAAAATGCGACTTTTAGTATTTTTCAACAATTACGATCAATTACAGTTTTTGAAAAAATTTCTTTTCACATCCTGTGGTAAACTAATTGCTCTAGTTTCCCAAAAAAGTTCAAATCGTATAGTACAATATTAAAATAGTTTTCGTCTTTTTTAGAGCGTCTTAAACTTTTGTCCGTTACCGTAATTATTAATCACAGTATATGAACGATTAATTTTCTTAGCAATTGTACGATTGAAGCAGCCCCTATTTCTATAAGCATCGATCGATGCCTTTTCTACAATTGTTAGCTCTTTCCCCTCGGCATTCTAATACACGTGCATATGTGAATCGAATGATAAGAAACAGGAATTCTATGACTTCTAAAACTAATACTTTTAGAACATTTCAAATTTTCCATAGTTCTCTGCTCAGAATCCAGAGAACTAATCAAAACAAACGTAAATAGCGAACATAGCTGTCTAGAGTGCGCAGTCCTTCTATCCGAGTGTCAACAAGGCGCAAGACCAGATACGAGAGGTCAACAAAAATGGTGATATTTTTCAAATATCTATGAATATGAATATGACTTTATAGAAATTTCGATTATTGTAAATCGGAAGAAAACGGCAATGGTTACGGAGAAGGTCACTCGGATCGTGTAAACACGCCAGAAGAAAGGAATTCCTGGCAAGTTTATCAGTAGAATTTCGGTGTCTTGCGTTTGGTGATGCCTGGCGACGCATCGTTTACCGTTTATCGCGGTGAACATATCTCTTGTGTAAAGGTCGTATCGGGAGTGTCGGTCCTCTCCTTCAGAGCCGGCAGCCTCTCCTACTCGGCTCACCTTCTCCTACCTGGGGGCACACAGGTGTATTGGCCGGCAGTCAGCGGCGTTCCTCGGCCGCCATACGCTTTCAGTTAACGCCTGGTCGTCGCCAGGTATGCCGGTTCCCCCGTGGGTTACCGTCATATTATTTCTCGATCGTCTAGTTTCTAGTTTCTAGTTTCTAGTTTACGGGTTTCCGTCGTCGTTGCTCTTTGTTTCACGGTGTCGCGTGTGTCTCCGCACGGTTTCGCCGCCTTCGCGGGTTTCCTGTGAGTGATTTTAACGCGTGGACCGAACGATACGTCAGCCAAACGGCGAGGTCCGGTCTTGGTCTTGGTCTTCACGGTCCGTTTTCAGTGCAGGAACTTGCACGACGGTATTGTGTGTGGGTGCAGCGTTGTGGGTTTATGTTCTCCAATCCTGGTCGCTTCGGTGACACGTAAGTAGCTCATCCTTGGAACTGATTTTTCATTCGGACTGATTGCGTGTGGGTGAGCTGCACTTTTATTGTCCCTCTGTTGGGGAAATGGAGTAGGTGCATCTCCAGATGAGGAATTGGATTGCTTTAGAAATATATTGTTGTTTAAACAGAGATCAACTTATTTGGATATATCAGTTATGTTATGAGACCGCTACCAACGAAATGTTACCAGACCATTTTAAGATCGAATTGTTCTTACGTTTTCCAAAGATTCGCATTTATTCTTTCATAGACAAATACAAATTTTGAAGGATTCTGTGGCTTTTGGAACACTAAATCACATTGGAACACAAACTGGTTCTGGAACTTACTAGTTTCTTCGTATCAGCTTCTCGGATAGAAAACGGGAGTTGTATAATTAGAATACACATTTTTGTTGATATTTGTAAAATACAGAGCACCGCGTTTCCTTGTTTGTTACGTCTAAAACTTCTTCATTTAGGAAAATATACCAGTTTTGTCTCTAATAACAAGTAAGTTTGTGCAAAAAATGAATTTTGTTTAATTTTTATAAAATACAGTGTTGTATTAAAACAAATGGTTCTAGATGTTGTCAGTTTCGAATAGAAAACGGGAGTTGTATAATTAGAATACACATTTTTGTTGATATTTGTAAAATACAGAGCACAGCGTTTCCTTGTTTGTTACTTCTCAAATTTCTTCATTTAGAAAAATGTACCAGGTTCGTCTCTTAGGTTTGAGCAAAAAATGAATTTTGTTTGATTTTGATAAAATACAGTGTTGTATTACAACAAATGGTTCTAGAAGTTGTCAGTTTCTTCGTATCAGCTGCTCGGATAGAAAACAGAAGTTGTATAAACAGAATACACATTTTTGTTGATAGTTGTAAAATAAAGAGCACCGTTCCTTGTTTGTTACGTCTAAAACTTCTTCATTTAGAAAAATATACCAGGATCGTCTATAATAACAAGTAAGGTTTTGCAAAAAATGAATTTTGTTTGATTTTGATAAAATACAGTGTTGTATTAAAACAAATGGTTCTAGAAGTTGTCAGTTTCTTCGTATCAGCTGCTCGGATAGAAAACGGAAGTTGTATAAACAGAATATACATTTTTGTTAATATTTGTAAAATACGGAGCACCGCGTTTCCTTGTTTGTTACGTCTAAAACTTCTTCATTTAGGAAAATATACCAGTTTTGTCTCTAATAACAAGTAAGTTTGTGCAAAAAATGAATTTTGTTTAATTTTTATAAAATACAGTGTTGTATTAAAACAAGTGGTTCTAGAAGTTGTCAGTTTCTTCGTATCAGCTGCTCGGATAGAAAACGGGAGTTGTATAATCAGAATACACATTTTTGTTGATATTTGTAAAATACAGAGCACCGCGTTTCCTTGTTTGTTTCGTCTATAACTTCTTCATTTAGAAAAATGTACCAGGTTCGTCTCTAATAACAAGTAAGGTTGTGCAAAAAATGAATTTTGTTTGATTTTGATAAAATACAGTGTTGTATTAAAACAAATGGTTCCAAATGTTGTCAGTTTCTTCTGATTAATTGCTCAGGGAAAAATAAGATTAGGTTTATCTCCGATTAAAAGTTGAATTCGGTCAACTTTCGAGTTGGCGAATGAATTTCGTCTGTTTTGTGTAAGATGCCAGGAGGCCACATTGGAATGGACTAACCTGTTCTAGAACTTATTGGTTTCTTCCAGCGTAGAGTGAAATGCATGCTTCTGCGGCTACTCCGATCCTGACCCACAGTCTAGAGCAAAGTTGCCAGCCGGTGCAACGATTTATGCAGGGAAAGTCTAATGCAAAATGAGTAACATACGTGTATGAATAAAATGGGATTCTTTTGGTGTAACTTTTATGCGCTGTGCGAGAGTGAGAAATGTACACAATGCTGATAGGTTTACATTGATTCCTATGGCTACATGATTTAGAGATACGTTGATTTAATTGCGAGGTAGTATCTTTGTTTGTTATAGCGAGTGCACTGCTGGAACACTATTGTGTTCATCGTTACAGAACTTACACTCGTGATTTGTCGGTATTGTTACCTCATATTTTTATTACAGAATTTTTTATACAGGTTTCTGGTACAGACAACTGTTTTAAAAGTAAATTACAAAATTCGTTGTTTTCTCAAAATCTTGAATACGAATGCTATCAACTTCTGCACACAGAATTTACAAGCAGCATATAAGACGGATTGAATGCAACGTTCTGTAAACATTCTTGAAATTTTGTATTATTTTTGTTATCATTGACGAAGGCGAATCGAATGATAAAACTAATTCGCATTTAGTAGCCTGTGATATATAACTTGATAACCTACGATAAATTAAAAACGTTCTTTCTCAAAAAATACGTGTCACCTTCAAATTTCAACCGTTGGAATTAACGAAGAGATTTTCTACAAGATTGTATCCTGGTATGGATCATCGAATATCAAATTTAAATTAGAGCGAACTTGGAATCAGTCATTCGGTCGTCGAGATGTTTTCGCTAACTGAGAGATTCGCTGATATGGCACTGACTTGGATAGTTATGTCAAACTTCATCGACAGTCGGTATACGTTAATCATTTCCTATTCGTGAGTAGTTGAAGAGACAGTTGAACGATAATTGGGTCACCGATAACAAAAGAAAATCGTGAAATGAAAACGTAATATCAGAATTCACTGGATTATTTAATGAATTTTATCAATGTTCAAGATATCTAACAATGAATATTATAATTAATTACAATGTGCCCAATGTATCGTAAAATATGCTAATGAAGCATTTTCGCATGAATATTCATCCTACGAGATAGCTGTGACATAATTATTAATTAATGTGTGTACCCACAGATAGATGTTACAAGTACACACAGACAGAAGTTACAAGCGTTTAATAGAGCATGTTAAAATTGTCAACGATTGGAGGTCATTATGTCTCTACTCAAAAAGTGTTCCACTCACCGAGTAAATTCCAGAATCGCGATAATTCACAAATAGCGCCGCAGTATTTATACACGTGGCCAGGGAGTTGCCGTTTCTATCAGATTACAGAACAATCTGTGTCAACCGATCGATATATATAGAGTTACTTCATTCAGACTTTACGCTATTTTTACCAGAATTACATATAACAAATATATAAATGCCTCTGTACAATTTCAATAATTGCAAATTAGAAATTCGAAACTGGTCCAACCATCGAAATCTTTTTGCAATTAGTATTCTCAAAAGAAACAAAATTATCTTATACTACTTAGCACCAGAGGTGGGCATTTGGCGAAACAAATATTTCAAATACTATTGAATCTTTTCGATTTTATTTTGCTTGAAGAAAATAGTATTTTAAATAAGATACACAATTTTGAAAGTAAAACATTTCTATTTCAACAATTTGATCCACAAAATAAAATATTTCTATTTGAACAATCTGAAACACGAAATAAAATATTTTACTTTTTGCAAAAGTATAAATAAACAGTGTATCTTATTGTTAAGAAACAATTTACACTCATAAATGTATCGAATTCGAACCATTCATTTCAGCAATAATATTTCAAATTGAAATAGAAATTGAAAATAGCGACGAAATACAAATATTTTCAATATTCTCCAAATAAAATACTATTGTCAAAAACTACTGCCTCAAATAAAATATATATTTTATTTTCAAAGTAGTACGCATACTTTAAAAATAAATAGGATTATTTACTATTTACTATTTAAAATACTATTTTCCCCATCACTGGAATGGTCTCATCATTAATCGTGTAGTTATAGGAATGGTCGATGAATAGAAAGGAAGATAAACACCATGAAAATCAACGAATTCGAACCATTAATTTCAGCAATAATATTTAAAATTGAAATAGAAATTGAAAATAGCGACGAAATACAAATATTTTCAATATTCTCCAAATAAAATACTATTTTCAAAAACTACTGCCTCAAATAAAATATTTTATTTTCAAACTTGTACACGCACTTTAAAATAAATAGGATTATTTACTATTTACTATTTAAAATACTATTTTCCCCAGCACTCGAATGGTCTCATAATTAATCGTGTAGTTATAGGAATGGTCGATGAATAGAAAGGAAGATAAACACCATGAAAATCAACGAATTCGAACCATTAATTTCAGCAATAATATTTAAAATTGAAATAGAAATTGAAAATAGCGACGAAATACAAATATTTTCAATATTCTCCAAATAAAATACTATTTTCAAAAACTACTGCCTCAAATAAAATATTTTATTTTCAAACTTGTACACGCACTTTAAAATAAATAGGATTATTTACTATTTACTATTTAAAATACTATTTTCCCCAGCACTGCTTAGCACAACCGAATTACATGTCAGGCATTTAGAAAATATTGATCTTCACCGTAGAATAATGCGTTAATTAGTCCACCGATCGTCGAGGCAGAGACAGAGAACCGTTTCCCAACATTCTCGTTAAGCCTGGGGCAGCTCGCTCGTAGTGTTGCGTGAACGTATCAGCTGGCGATCATACGAGCGGGCGTTCGCGGAATTTTAATTCGCTCTGGTTTCTTGAAGAGTCCACGTGTTCTCGGTGTTGGATCGCGAAAGAAAGTGTACGAAAGAGAGCGGAAAAGTGTTGAGGGGCCGGAGGGGGAGTTCACCTAACCGACGACACTTGTTCTTCCCGCCATGCATCGTGTCCCTCGAAAGGGAAGAAGAAGAGAACGCGTGTGTTTTATCGTTTGCTCGTTGCCGCCATTTTCCCCGTCGTTTCATCGACGGTCACGCTTACATGTGTATCCCTCTGTCTGCCGTAAACGACCCATCCGGTTCAATTATTCGATACGTTGGTTTAATCGACGTGCAGAGGTTGCGATACTCTGGTGATGGCTCGTTTGATCAGTCCGGATCGATTCGATACGCGTTACGCGTCGCGACAGCTTTATTCAGGGCCCGGTACTCTTTCGAGGAGATGGAATTAATTAGAGGCCACGATATCCACTCTTTTTCCCTCCGCGCAGTCGACGCTCGTTCAATAAGACTCATCTCTCGTCGTCGTTTCACTACTCTCCTCGCCGATCGCCGGTAAATTTGCACCGATGTTTGTATAGCGATCGATAAGATTGAGTAATCGCGGTGAAATCCATCGGGAATATCAGCGCTATTCGATTGCGATTGCGCGAACTACGATCTTCGATGGCCGATACGAGCTGATATAGAAGTTGCGCGAGAACAGAAAATTTGATATGGACCTTAATTAACCCTTTGCACTCGAAGTTATTTTAACTCGAAAATTAAACATTTCTTTCGATTTAGAACATTTCCATTCCCTATGATTTTATAAATTTTATGTATATGAAATTGGTATAAATACCTCGTACAGTACCTAAATGTTTAGTAATTGATTAGATACCGATATATTTAAAAATCTAAACAATATTTTGAATGGTGTTACAGCAATTTTTAAGGGTTAATATATTGGTTGTCACGTGGGTGTCTCGGTGACAGAGTTTATCTAGCATACGTTTAAAAATTAATTTTTATTATAGTATGTTAGGTTGGCAACTAAGTTCGCGACCTCCACATTTTCTCAAACAAAGCCATTTATATATATTTTTTAAGCGCGAGTATTTTATATCAAATTAATCGAACAATTCAGTGCTTTCCAATGATATACGATTCAAAAGAAATTATCACTGAATGAGATAATAATGGTACAATAAAAGAATTACGAAACGATAAAACAAAAGTTCGCGAATTTAATTTGCAAAATAAAAATTTTATTGGATTTGTGGGATCTAGAAAGATGAAAAGAAAAGTGAATGTGATTTTTAACTCAGCGTTCCGAGTTTCAGTAGATATGTTGGTTCTCTAGGAGCTTCCAGACTGCTGGTTGGGTAATCAATTTGTTAACCGGATGACTTTATTGCGAATGATTATTAACACACGTTAAGCCGTAACGAAAGCTAAGAAAAATTGTGATATCGAAAATTGTACCGTGACAATGAAAATACAACACAGTTTGTACGAATGTATAATAGAATATACGAAAGTGTAATTTGTTGAACAGTGAAAAAAATCAAACAATATTTTGATTGAATATTTTTACTAAATAGATTTATTATATACATTTGCAACGAGTTTCTCACGTTACAAAGCCACAATGGAACCTGATTACATTGTTGTCAAATATTGTTATCAATCTGCGATAAATAAATTATTTTAACGCGTTGATAATGCGATTATGACACGATTCTCTGGATAAGTAAATGACAGATACGAATTACTGTACTGTACAGAATTATTGGACATTGCACGCATAATGGATTGAATTGCTATTCGCTAATCTAACAATCAATTAACGAGTATCCCGATTGTTAAACTTAATGGAAAAAGGTCTTAATCGTTATTTAATTGACAACCACGCAATAGTGAGCATCGCGATGCCAATATGTCCAGTAAAGTGATGTTAAACATTTACATTTTTAGAGAAAACAATTTAGAATAATTAGAATTTTATACGTTTGTTGCATTGCTCATTTTCGTTTCATTAAAATTTTTAGGTGAAGGAATTCAACCTCAGCTTTATGTAATGGATGCAGACATTTTGCATAAAGACGTCGTTAGTCACTCTTACGTCAATAACATAAGAACTCTTGACTATAACAAGATACTATGTAAAATTCTCATTGCTCTCTTTGTTACCATTATGCTCCTCAGAAATATTTCTTTAGAAAATTCTCGGATAAATTTCACCCTAGATTTTTGCTGAACAAATTGTGATTCAAACACAATTTCAGATCTTCAATTAATAAGTCAGTTCACATCATGATTGAAAGGAAAGAAAACATTTTAGAATATTTCGATACAGAAAGAGGTTTAAGAGGTTAGCTGAACGATTGAAAAATAAGGGTAATTCAATAATTCGTTTAAGATATAAAATCATATTCCTTTAAAAGATACACATATTTTCACATGACTGTTGAAGAGTATCTAACAAAGTAACAAATATTCTGAAAAACACTATTTCAACATATTTGAAAATAAAAAATAAGTGGTTACATTATAAAATAACAATTATTCAAAATTCCGAAATTAATTGAATTGTTGTGAATTTCGAAATTTTGTATAGTCACCGCCATTTTCTACAATTCAGATTCGTACAATTTGATTCAAATTTCGTAAAAACTGTCAGGGTCTCCAAAAATCGGGCATAAATTTTCGCAATCGCCCAATAAAATCCTCAACGCGAAGTTAACGAGACTTTAACCCTTAGCACTCGAATGGCGACTCTGAGGCACCACTAAAAATTGCTGTACCATTATTCAAAATATTGTTAACATTACTAAATATGTTGGTGTCCAATGAATTACTAAACATTTAAGTATTGTGTGAGGTATTATATCAATTTCATATTCGTACAAAGAAAAGAATGAACCCTTAGCACTCGAGTGGCGCATCTGAGGCGCTATTAAAAATTGCTGTACAATTATTTAAAATATTGTTCACACTATTAGCTATGTCGGTATTTAATCGATTATTAAAGATTTAAGTATTATATGAGATATTATATCAATTCCACATCTACCAAATTTAAAAAATCATACAGAATGGAAATATTCTAGGTCAAAAGAAACGTTTGATTTTCCATTTAAAATAGCTCCGAGTGCAAAGGGTTAACATAGAATGAAATTATTCTAGGTCGAAAGAAATGTTTAATTTTCCATTGAAAATAGGTCCGAGTGCAAAGGGTTAATTTTAGAATATTATTTTTTATTCGAATATTAGATGTCTTATTCTTCTTTCTGGACAGAAAATAGAATCTTACTTTCTGCATTAACCCTCGGATGGCTTTATATTTCATCAATTTCATATTCGTACGGAGAAAAGGATTAATATAGAATGGAATTATTCCAGGTCGAAAGAAATGTTTAATTTTCCATTCAAAATAGGTCCGAGTGCAAAGGGTTAAAAAATGAAGAAACGATCTCTGATAGACGATCCAAATTACGTATTCCATAAAATGCAGAGCAGTCTAATTCTCCGTACACTTAAACAGTAATTTTTCAGGAGGGGACGCCGACCGAATACCTCGGTAACCCGAGGAAAACATATTCCTCGAAGAATCATGTATACATATATCGTCGGGACGGAACCGACGTAGTCTCCAGCCGGGTGGCGAGCTTATCAAAAACCGAATCTTATCTGAGAACAATCTCGGCGACGACACGAGACGCAGTAAATTCCGTGGCGCGCCGTTTCGGATCCACGCGTGTCTGGAATCTCGTCGTTGAAAAACCTTTTCCTCGACGGTATTCCGTCGGGTGCCGTCGACGATCGGATGCGTCGATGGGCGAAAGAGAGAGAGAAAACCGTCGGGATTTTCGTGGGAGGGCGAACGCGTTTCAGGGAATGTTTCTCGGCGCGTTGATTACGGTGCAGTCGCGAATCCCGCGTCGCCGCAGCGATAAATAAGCCGCTTATGCTGTAATCTAATCCCAGAGTCGAGAGCTCCCTCTACGCAAGAGGAAGGTGTGCCACGCGAAAATGTGTATTCGCTGAGGAGATTGCCGTTGATAGGGCAACCGTCGAAACGACGACGACGACCGGCGTCGCGTAGCGAGACGATGACGTCGTCGACGGAAGATGGAACGCCATGGCATCCCCTAATGATCCCGGTGGCTTCGCGGTGGATAATATTTTCCTGGGCCACCGTGGTGATGGCGAATAATCTGTAACTTAAGGGTGGTTAAGGGACGCGCCAAAACCAGGGACTGAATTGGCACATTCAACGGGCTTTTCAACTCGATAGCCCATTTTTAAACTTTTAAGGATCGCGTCTCCGAAGTCTACCGACTCTAGAGAATGGTTTAAAATTTGTTGCATGCGGTTACATCACGTTTACTTTCTGGAAATTGAAGATGTCGACGGAAAATGTCGAAGAGTTCAATCGTTGACAGATCATAGTAACCAGACTGCGGATATTTACGAAAATTAAAATCTTTTTCAAGAACCAGGAGCCAAACAGCAATTACTGATATTCTTAAATTCTTTCCGCAATCTGGAAATTGTAGATGTATACGGAAAATGTCGAAAAGTTCAATCGTTGACAGATTAAAGTAACTAGACTGCGGATATTTACGAAAATTAAAATCTTTTTCAAGAACCAAGAGCCAAACAGCAGTTACTGGTATTCTTAAATTCTTTCCGCAGTCTGGAAATTAAAGATGTCTACGGAAAATGTCGAAAAGTTCAATCGTTGACAGATTAAAGTAACTAGACCGCGGATATTTACGAAAATTAAAATCTTTTTCAAGAACCAAGAGCCAAACAGCAGTTACTGGTATTCTTAAATTCTTTCCGCAGTCTGGAAATTAAAGATGTCTACGGAAAATGTCGAAAAGTTCAATCGTTGGTAGATTAAAGTAACTAGACTGCGAATATTTATGAAAATTAAAATCTTTTTCAAGAACTAGGAGCCAAATAGCAATTATTGATATTCTTAAATTCTTTCCGCAGTCTGGAAATTGAAAATGTCTACCGAAAATGTCGAAAAGTTCAATCGTTGAAAGATTTTAATAACTAGACAGCGGATATTTGTGCAAAATGAAATCTTTTTCGGTTCGTTGCAAGAACCAGGAGCCCAACAGCAATTATTGATATTGGTGTAGTACTATATGCGATAAATGGGTCGTAGTATGTTTTTCTATAGTCGGCTTATACGTGAGTTGAACGATGCGGCGATGTGTTCAATGTTGGCTTCCTTAGCTGGATCCAGGATGATCCTTATGATCCTTATGAATCCTTTTGAATCCTTTTGAATTCTTCGCGCCATTCACTATATAGGAGTTAGGGGTTGTATCCTGATTTGTACGTCATAAACCAGGATGAAGCAGAGACATGTTTTATCTTTCAACCCATACAGTTTATTCAATATTTTACGTTTGATTTATTACTGGACAGCGGATTTTACGCATTTATAGCAAAAATGAGCGGGTGCGATTCGGGAGAGTACCGAGATTAGAAGAATTTAGAAATATCCACGTATTGTTTCCAGTTTTTAGAAGTTATTAAAGAAGAAAAACAATTTTTTTAAACATATTGTTAAAGTTACTTCTTGTAGACATGTTAGTCTTTCTTATTGTTCCTAATGCCGCAGCAATTCATTTCTGGAATTCGCCAGATACTGAGTAATTGAACGATGATTTTCATACAAGATATATATCAAAATAGACCTCGAAACAAAATTCGTTGATTTAAAGCGTATAATAATAATGGATGACATAACGTACTAGAATCTTTTAGATATCTATTTCCGAGGAGCGTAACAGAGTCATCGATGAACTGTGCCAATATTAAGTGGTTAGTGTACTGCTCTAACAATTCGATCGAGTTTTATTTTATTCACGATATCGTATCTCGAGCAAACACAGACACACGCATCTCGAGGTGCAGCACAAGAAGAAACAAACCAAACAACGTCCTACATTTCGAAGCAGAAATTGACCGAATTTCCAGCCAATAAGCACACAAGGATTACAGCTGGAGTTCTTCATATGTTCGGGATGCGAACTAAATTTGAAGTGGCGTATAAGAGGAGACGTTGGAAGACCGATTCGATCGGAATCGCGTTCGATCGATTGCAGAGACCTCGAGCGCTGGTAGGATCCTCTCGGTATTCTTTTAAACTGATTAAACAGCCGTAGACGAAGGGAAATATCGTGTAAAATTTATATCCGCCGAATAATTTGTCGGGCAAATGAAGCGTAGTTGGCCGGCAAGCCGATATCTTCGATTTCCCCGGCTAAAATTGAGGCGTCCTTGTTCGTTTTATCGGCAGATTGCTTTCCACGACCACCGGGTCCTATACATGATTCGATTGCCGTGCTGATTGGAATCCGTCCAATTAAAGCAGTATCCGCGGATATACGGACGCGACCACGAGGAAATATTATTTGAAATATTCCCAAAGCGCATCGTCGATTTCTCTACCCTCGTCTTATATTTTCCCCCTCTCTTTCTCTCTCTCTCTCTCTCTCTCTCACTCTTTTCCATCCCCTGTCGTAATTTTTTTCCCCCGAGCTGGGAAACTAATATTCGCGGTATATTACTTGTGAGAGGTTCAACAACGATGGAACACGGCCGAAGAAATTCCAACTTTCTGTCGGCGCGAGGCAACTTCGCCTCGTTTCTTCCCAGATGCCGTTGCATTGTTTCGCTATAAACGAATATTTATTAGACGACGGTTTTTTTTGTCAGCCGAAGAAATTTTAAGCAAACACATATTTCTCGCCGGAGAGCGTTCCTCTCTTTTTTTTTTTCACTGAAGAACTTCGAAAGCTTTCGGGATCTGAGGGAAATTTTGTTCACGTCCTTTTTGCCAAACTCGACTGATCTCTGAGACCTGAAATGCGATCCGCTTTGTTCATAGATTATTAATGTCTTACAATTACAATGGTTGTAATGTGCTGCCTTCTTGTGCAATTGTTTATTCGCTAACGATGTGTGTAAATAACGGACTTCATCGTTGACTGGCAGTATACTTGCAGGCCTGTTCAACTTTTTCTTCTCTTTTAGTAGGTTCAGCTACTCATTTCTGTAATAAATGCATATAATCCGCTCTCGTTTTGATTTATTTGTAATCATTTTAATCGGTTGGAATTGACGCATCTGTATTTTATAAATTCATTAAATCTGATGCAATTGATCTAAACATTTCTGCCATGAACGCATGCAATCCGCAGTCCAGTAATTATTGTAGAACGTTCGTTTACAGAATACAATTGTTGTAGAACTTTCAAGACGACGCGAATTGATTAACATTGCGATGGCTCATTTTATTTTACTTGATTTATTACATCCATTATTTCATTCGTAAGTGCAACTTCATTATTTCAAATGGAAATCCATATCTTTTATTTTATATTCTTATTCTAAACATTTATTTAGTATAAACATTTTTTTCCTGAACTTACCATTTTTTAACGATACCATGATGAATGTTGCAAAGCTTGTATAATGGCATACAACATGTATTGCGAATCTTTTATTTTATAACTTCAGATTTGCAATTGAAAAAATGTTTTATACGAAATAATATTATTTTTCGATGTAGAATTAGAATGTAAAATAAAAAATATGGATTTCCATTTGAAAAAATGAAGTTGCCCTTCGTCTGACCCTTAAATGGCCATTATGGAAAAATGTGCATGGCGCCATTAAATGCGCCCCTTCGCATGAAGAATATTTTATATAAAACATTTTTTCATATTCCTGCTGGTTTCCGTAATAATTCACTGTCTCAAGATAAATGGACCACCCTGTATTTTATACCTATATATTTTTTAGTTTTGTTAAAATCCGCAATAGATTCTCCTGTGAAATTTAACTGTACTATGAAATGGCAAATGTTTTCACAGAAATTTCGGGATTACAACTAATGAATTCTAACCTAGTTTGCAATATCATCAACGACTACTACTGGAAAACTATTTTTCCATATAGCATACAAGAATAAATAAAAATTACAATTCTGAAAGATTGTAGAATGTTTAATCACGAAAGAATCGATTATCTGGAAATATCAGGTCGTTGCATATGAAATGTTCGATTTTAAACAGTTACGAGTACAGTACTTTAAAGAATTGAGTTGAATGAAACGGTTTAAAAAGCCAACGTTAAATATTAGACCGATATTACATTCTCGTAATTTTAATGTTCGATCGACGTATCATATCATATTTCAGTAATGGATATGATTTTTAATCTAATTACAATTCGCTGCATTCCATGGAATATTTTGGCGAGAAATGATTGAATCTATATGCAAGCACTGGTGCGGCTGCATCTATCATTATTTCCATTACGCGGGTCGTGCGCATGAAGCGGTTAAATTTCCAATTAGCCGCGTCGACTTTACAGTCGAACGTATTCGATAGCAAATAATAAATGTTAATGACAGAAACGAAGGGCATAAAGGAAACATGATCAAACCACGACATCGAAACTATACAAATTTTATTTGATTCGCTTGGACGTGCAAGTTCTCTGTGCAGTTGTTTGACCGATGGATTGCGCAGATTGAAGATCGTCGATATAAATTTAATCCGTTAATCACAATAATTTCATGCACAAATTATAGCTCGAACTATATTAACATCGTTGGGACATTACCGTTTATTAAATGTACTATTTATCGTTCTGGTAATTAATCTTTCGATCCGATAAGCAAACGGATATTGTATATTTGGCTAAATTTATCCACATTTGTACGAAATTAATTAAATGAAATCAAATAAAAGATCATAATTGCTTTTATCGAAACACTATGCTTCACGCGATCACATAAAACACTCTCACACTCTTCTAGAAATTATAATCTTTGTCTTATTAATTTCAATTACGATTGCGTATCACAGATCGAATTAATCGAAGAGTTACATTTGCTTTTAGCAACCGTTCTGATTTACGACGAGCGTTTACGCTGCTCGGACTAATAAATTAACATCGTAAAATATTTTGTTGCCGGTACTAACGAGTGCGGTAATTAAAACACAAGTAGAAACGTTCGTTAATCTTTCTTAGGCGCCTAATTCGACTGTGTTTCTCCCTGGCGATCGATAAAATCGGATAGAAATGCTTATCATTCACAGTCTGGCGATAAGCGGCGTTCGCGTCGACACATGGAAGCTAATAACTGTTATTTAAGTGTTATCGTCGATTGCATCATTCGGGCCCAACCGACAGTGCGTTCGTTAGCGTGCGGATCATGTATCTGATCGTTCCGCAAGAAGCGATAAAATATTATATTACCGAGTCATTCCTCTGTATCGATCGTAAGAGAAAAGTAATTTCGAAGAGAATTGAGATCATAATCCTACTTCCAACAGTAGCAAATTGATCCCCGGCCATGTTCCCTCGCGGTGCGTTCAGATGCATATCTGAAAGTTCATCGTGGAAACGTAATTAGTAACGTTTGACGGTCCGATCGGAAACGAGTCTCCGGAGAAGCAGAAGTACAACGGAAGTCTCGACTTCGTAAGCCAATTCTTCGGAGCGAAGTTTCTCCCGCGATGATCCCCGCTGATTGTAACCGAGCCAGTCCCTGGCCTGGTTGCGATCGAGCGAAGATACTGCTTGCAAGACCAGTCATCTTGTGTTATCTTCGATATTATTTCAAGCACCGCGCTCTCGACCTCGGCGAATTAGCCCGGGAACGATCGACGAGGAACTTTTGATTTTCGAGGATCTCCTTATCTGATTTTCTGGCAGATAGTTTGCAATTATCCGAGTTCGAATGTGAACCATGCAGTTTCAGGATTGTAACGTATTACAATTAACTTCGATTGCGAGATGTATACTAGTGGAACTAATTCTGGCCGCTTTAAAATTTTTATTCAAATTTCGCATTCATTCAAATTATTTGACGTATCAAAATTTATATTTCATATTCTAATTTTAAGGCGTCGCTTAAACATATTAAGTTATATAAGTTATATAAGTTATATAAGAAATAAGGAATATTTTTATTCAAAGTGTCCAGAATTAATTCCACCAGTGTATGTTCTGGTATATTTTACTGTATTCTTGTATATTCTTGTATATTCTTGTATAATCTTGTATAATCTTGTATAATCTTGTATAATCTTGTATAATCTTGCATAATCTTGTATAATCTTGTATAATCTTGTATAATCTTGTGTAATCTTGTATAATCTTGTATAATCTTGTATAATCTTGTATAATCTTGTACAATCTTGTACAATCTTGTACAATCTTGTACAATCTTGTATAATCTTGTATACTCTTGTATAATCTTGTGTAATCTTGTATACTCTTGTATAATCTTGTATAATCTTGAATATTCTAGTATATTCTTGTATATTCTCGTATATTCTTATATATTCCTGTATATTCTTATATATTCTCGTATATTCTTGTATATTCTAGTACATTCTTGTATATTCTAGTACATTCTTGTATATTCTAGTACATTCTTCTATATTCTAGTACATTCTTCTATATTCTAGTACATTCTTCAATATTCTTGTACATTCTTCTATATTCTAGTACATTCTTCTATATTCTAGTACATTCTTCTATATTCTAATACATTCTTGTATATTCTAGTACATTCTTGTACATTCTTGTACATTCTTCTATATTCTAGTACATTCTTGTACATTCTAGTACATTCTTGTACATTCTAGTACATTCTTGTACATTCTTGTACATTCTTGTACATTCTTGTACATGCTAGTACATTCTTGTACATGCTAGTACATTCTTGTACATTCTTGTACCTTCTTGTACATTCTTGTACATTCTTGTACATTCCTGTACATTCTGGTATATTCTTCTACATTCTTGTACACTCTTGTATATTCTTGTATATTCAAGATACATTTATAGATACTTCTTGAATTTTGTTCATTACCAGACCTTTAAAAAGTTTTAAAAAATTTCTGTATCAATCGCAACGATCACGAGTTAGAAATAAATAAATTTCGTCCATAACTTTTATAATTTCGTTAATAACTTTAACCCCTTGCTGTACTTTGACGAGCCAGACTCGCGACGATGGTTTTTAACATAGTCTAACAAATATGAATGTTGCGCGTTTCATTTTAGATGAAATAAAATTTGACTCGTTTGTAATCAATATTTAACCATTCCAATAAAAGTGGCCATACAAAAAATATACATTTTCATTTCCCTTCTACGACATTTTCGTGCATAAAGACGTTCTAATCGTTGTAACTGTAAAAGAAAAGGTAAGACAAGGGGTTAACAAATCGCGAAGAACATGACGAATATTACGATGTTCTATAATTCTTCTAACGTCGTCACTGTTATTACTTCACTTGGCCAGTTTTGCCGTAAGTGCGTAAAATCCGCAGTCTAATAACGACGTGAATCAAGTTCCCCGAACGTCGACGTCTCGCGGAACAATTCAACAAATCGAGATTCCGCTGTACTTTGAGGAGGATAGGATTTTCAGCGAGGTAGTCTCATTAATTTTTCTACAAACTCCGTCCGGCCTAGCGTAATGCGCACACGAGCGTCTGGCGGGAGCGTGTTCGGTAAATCGCGGCGAATTATCGATCGAAATTTCTCCGGGTCTGTTTTCCCAGGCCTCGCGTCGCTTCTTCGCAGCTCCCCGGCGAATAAATCCGCATAGTCGAAGGAAAGAATCGTCTGGGGAGCGTCGGAACAAACAACTGGAACGCGGACAGGGATAGGCATTCTCTCTCCGAAACCGGATATAAATCCGCCCACTCGATGTCACGAACCAGGAGCAAAAGAGAAAAACAGAGGGGACTAGGTTAGGTGGTAGCAGACGGTTTTCGTAGGTTGGAGGGGACGAAGAGGGGCGAAAGTTAGCAAAGGGATACGCTTTTTGGATATCCGCCAGAAACTCGGCCGGAGGAAAACACTGCAGTCGAGAGAGAGAGAGAGAGAGAGAGAGAGAGAGAGAGAGAGAGAGAGAGGGTTGTTTCAAAGGACGGTCCTTTTCGGACGGAAGGGGAAACGCCGAGGACACCCTACGTCCGCTTCAAAGAGAGACGTTCCCGCGCAAAAGGAAGCGCAACCAGCTCTGTCCGGTACCAAGTGCCCCGTCTGTCGCCATTTTGGATCGGCTCGCCGGGCTTTTGCGGTCGCAAAACTGGGACAGAGAGAAGTTGCTGCTAACAAGTTCCGCGAGCCGGGATTGTATGGGAACGTTTCGCTTTTCGAATGAAATTCGATGGCTCGTTTTGTCGAGAGCTACGGTTTTTCATGACTTTTCAAAGGTTTTGCGAACTTTGCGGGCTGGTTTCACGAAGTACATCGTTGTTGGGAATATTGTTGGTATGTGGATTATTGTTCGGCCGCGGTCCCGCTGGTTCGCGTGTTTGCAGTGGTTCGAGGACGTTTGATCAAGTTTTTTTTCAGGTCGCTTTTCGAGGTTACCTGGCCCGGGCGGGTTAATACCGTTGATGGAACGACGGGATGTCTGTCGGTCCACTAACGTTAAGTGTACTATATTACGTACGTTCTTCAAGTGTGCGGACACTGACGGTAAATTCGGTTTGCACACTTTTTCCGTTCCTTCAGGGTGAGAAACACATTTCTCGAGGCTCCTTCCAACGCGACTGATGAGAGGGAAATCACATTAGACTGTCCCCGCTTAATTTGTTTAGCAACATCGGTCCGAATGCACCCGTGCAGACAGTTTAAAAGAAAACGAGGCTGCAATGCCATCGAACAACGGGTGGCAACATGTACGCGTTTTACGAGTAAATAAGGGGATGGTGGAGAAGCAGCGGGCTCGGAGCCCGGTCGCAATTATAGCTGGCATAATGCTGCATTCATGCCTGACCTAAACTTTCGTCGAAAAACCGCGAACGACAGAAGTTAAAGCGGAATGAATCGCGAGCGATCATTGTTTCGCTCGTTTATTCATGAAATTCACTGGTTTGGACCGAAGCATCCCTCTAAGAAAGCCGGGCTCGTAATTAAATCAAGGGCCGTTGTGCGGCAACATTTTCATCTTGCCAATTAATTTTCCGTTCCGCTTGACGAACGAGACCAACGTCCAACGAGACCTTTAATTACCGTACGAGTGCGAAAATTACCAGTTTTCCCGGCACGTTAAGCCCGCGTCTCGTTCATCGGAGCTGCATCAACGAGAACACTTCGGCACACAAGCTGGGACATCGTGTCAACGCCTCGGCTGATGCAGAAATATGCAATTGTTCGTCGTTCGATATTTATCGCGGCAACGTTAACGGACCTTTACAGCTTTATTCATAACTTTTTTTACGACTTCGGCTTCCGCTTAACTCGCAACATCGTGCGCGACACTTCGCACGGATCTCGGGCTGAATTTAATAAGTGTGCCGGTGATTATGAAAGCGGAATCATGCTTTTTTCTTACGGGGGACATTAAAGGGCGCGGTTTATCAAGAGCAGCCAACGGCGCCAGAAACTATGAAGGAACGAATAATTGCTGCATGTGCTGATATGAAACCTGAAATCATCGAAAGAGCTGTACAATCTGTCGTTTTTCGCCTCACGAAATGTATCGCAACGGAAGGACATCATTTCGAACATTTATTGCAGTAATAAATGTGATTATTTACAAGTTCAAGTTCATGGTCGAACTTCTGTTACCGTTGAAATCTGAAATGTCGCTGAAAGTAAGTTCTGCATTACTTAGCAAATATTAGAGTTCGCGGCCATTTCAAGGTCGTGCTATTAAACATGGACGAATGCACAATAATGATTGCTGTAACAGACGACAACAAAAAATGAGTGTATATATGTAAAAGAAAACGATTAAAAAATTACAATTTATAAAAAACGATTCTTCCATCTGATTCGTCTTCTGAAACCTTTTAGATTACGTTAGAAACATTTTTGGTATTTTCAGAGATAGAGGAGATGTTTAGGTGTCCTGTTTTAGACGAAACACCCCGTATAATAATAAAATAATTGTCACATTCGTATAGTTTCGTAGAAAAAGATTCGTAATCCCTTAATAAGACCACAACACAATAATTTGACTGTTTCATTTATTTCTATGTCGATCGTAAAAATTCGAAAATGCCTGTTCGGTGAGATGATATTTTGAAAAAGTTTCCGAGAATAACGTTTCCCGTCGAAATGCCCTGGTCGCGGATAAGTTCGAGGAGAAATGTTTCCTGGAACCGGAAGATGTTTATTCGGAGCCCCATTAAACGGAGCAATTTTACCAGCCGTTGCAGCACCCATTCCGAAGTACTGTTCCCGATCTGTCGATAAAAAAAAAATCTGTAGAACAGCAGTTTTTATCGTGGCCGTATAATTTAAGTTGCGAGATAGCTCGCGCGAGTTCGGTTCCGCGATCGGTAAATTAGCGTAGATGGTTTTCCCGGGGTAAACTAAATAAAAGCAATGATCTGCCTTGATCAGAATGCCTGGCAGATGGGTCCAGAAGCCGCGGGAACGAGCCCGTGAGCCAGCTAAATGGGACTTGATATCGACATGCTTTTATTAATGCGCCGATGTTCCGAGCACTCGGACAAATCGATGTAGAATATCCGCGAGCCTACTCGCGGATTCTGGCCGATCGCCAGGCTCGATCGCGCTCGAGTGACTTTGCAGCTGCGGCTGCAGAGGCTTCCTTAATGGACTCTTCCTCTAATCCCGGCTCTGATCCACGGAAGGAACGAACAAGAAGAGAGGATGCGGTGGAGGGCCTGCCGATTGAGTGTCCAGGTAAAGATACGTGACCGGTTTTCGAGAGCGGATCAGTTCCAGCGTCGTGGATCGCGGTAATTGCGAGAGACCTTTGCCTCCATTTTGATCCCCTCTACCCAACCAGTTCTCTTTATATTGGCCGGAGCCCTTAAACGCCACCCTGCGTCCCGTCCAGAGACATTTCGAACCGAAACAGAGGAACATGGTTTTCTGTCGGTGACTCCGCAGGAAATTGCCTTTGACGACCTAATCGATCGCGAAACTTTCTGTTCCGCAGCTATCGGGCCTCGAGATTGCAACATTTTAACAGGTTCATTATTACGACGGTCGCGCATGCTCCCCGGTAGCCATTCATAGTTGCTAATTTTTTAATTTTTTATTTCATTTATTTTCATTCAATCGGTTTTTACACGTCCGTCGTGCAAGAGGCACAGGTGCAATGTCAACTTCGCGAATTTGTTAAGACAATTTAACAATTGGTTTCAAACTTTCTGGCTACTTTCGTCAATATTTTGAAGAATTTTAATATAATTTTTATGCGCCGGCACAGTGTACGATCAAATTATTAGGATTGCACAAGTTGTCGATTTCGCTATTAAAACAGTCAACGTTTAAACGGGAGCCTAGCTGTACTTTGAATTCTCATCATTTTCGTAGGAAGTATTTGTTTGCAAATTAATAGCTCTAATAATTTAATTATTCACTTTATAGCGACTACATTGAAAAGTATACTGGTAAACATATTATTATCGAATGTAGATTTCGAATTACGTATTGATTCTAACTCGCGATTGTAATTGCTGCCTAATGAATAACCAGGGCCGGATTAAGCTAGCGCCCCGGATTAAGCTAGGGCCCTAGGTTTTGCATAATAATAAAACAAAACACAACGAAGGACCTTCTTTTTTTTAGCAGAAATATCTGTTAATAGTAGCCAGTGTCCCTTAGAAGAGCGGGGGACCCGCTTTTGCTACTGGGCTTAATCCGGCTCTGTGAATAACATAAAGTGAATGAAAATGTTGCAAATATTAATTCTAACGAATGCGAACTGAATTGCCGCTATTTACACAGTTATTGCTTAAAGTAAAACAGTCGTGTAACAATCTCCACCTGGGCTCATTTCAAAGGGTAAAATCACATTATTTACAGAGCTATATTAATTTCCTTCAAACGTATTTTTACATCACGTTGTACATACATTTCCCTCCCAAAACCCTTAAAGTCCAGAGAATTCCGCCTTGAAACCGTCCGCGGTCCCGAATTCATCCCTGAAAGTGGACACGCAGCGAAATCCTCTCGACTATCGGACATCGGCGACTCGTAAAAATGGCCGGTCACCGGTGAAACTACAGCTCCCGGTGCACACTTCGAAATTGTTTGTCGTACCGCGCAGATTCCAATCCGCCAAAGGAAAACAACTGACAAAAGGAGTAAAAAAGAAGGAATTGAACGAATAGAGAAAAGAACAAGCAAAAAACCGTAGGAGACAGCGGGAGGAGACGGCTTAAAATTTCCAGCGCTGTCGATTCAGCTCGCTGCAGCGAACAAATAAGGGAATCGGCGAGCAAACCTCGTTCCTTCGAAACGCTCAGGACTCTGCGAGAGACAGGGAGTAATAAACCGGTAGAGAGAAAGAGAGAGTGAGGAATGGTGAAGATCCAGGCAAAAGAGAGAGAGAGAGAGAGAGAGAGAGAGAGAGAGAGAGAGAGAGAGAGAGAGAAAAGGAGAACGAAAGAGAGAAGCAAATGCGCACGGAGGCTGGAAACAGACACGAGGGACGCAACGAAAAAGAGGAACGCGCGAGTACAAAGGTCTTTCAATCCCGGCAGAATGAAGAAGGGGCAGAAAACGTCCGCCTCTCCTCAAGAAGAAGTAAACGTTGACCTTTCGATGGCACACTTTCCCGATGGTGACGGAGGGTCTTCGTAGGAGACCTCTGGGTATCCTCTTCACCGCGTGGCACACATAGTTCAAGACGCGACCTATCGCGTCTGCCGCTCGCGCGATATCTAACGAGGAAACGTTTTCATACCTCGCCGTGCCATGCCGTTCGTCCGTGAAGAAAGTCCCTAGGAATGTCGAGAGTTCGAGAAGGATCGCGCAATTTCTCTTTCGTTTCGTCTCGCCTCGTCCCGTTTCGTTTCATGAACATCGTCCTGCCGACATATCCGGGTCGACGCTTCCCTGTTTGCTTCCCAGCCCCCGCTAACAATCACGTAACTGCATCAACCGTTCCGGATAATTGATGGCCACTTCGTACAATACTTCACCAATGCTGGATGCTGCTTTTGACGATCTCCTGGCAATTATGGCTGGTTCCGTTCCATTTTATTCTCTATCTCCTCTGTTCGACCTAACGATGGAACTCGGATCAAACTCGGATGAAACTCGGATGAAACTCGGATGGAACGTTTCTAACTCTGGGTCTAAATCGACCCGAGTGCTCCGTCATTCCAGGCTTCATCCTTGGCGAAATATCAATAAACGTTGTGTCGTGTTTGACTTCACATTTTCATCCGACTGTGCCGAACTCAAAGCGAAAGGTGTTGATTATTTTTCATAAAGGACATTCTTAACTCCAATTCTAATTTTGGCTCTCGATCGTTGAAATAAGTTCTTCCGTCTACCGTAACGAATAATATTCTTCTTAACATTTAACCGGTTATTTAATTCTTCCAGTTGCAGCCATTGCATCAGGCGGGATTGAATAATGGTTCAGGTTTGGAGAAGTGATTGTGCAAAAAGCAATGAAAGAGACGGCGATAAATAAAAAGTTTGCGCCTGTTCTCTGATTGGACGGAGATAATTAAACGGGTTCCGCGCGAGGAAATTTGCGAGAGACTAAAAGTGAGAGATTAGGAGTGATTTACAAACATTTGGAAAGAAAGTTTGTGTCTCGAGGCTGGCTAGACACTTTCACCGGCTGAAGTTACTTCGCACGAAAATGTGTCGACGAAGAGGCGATCCGGCAATTATTTAGTATTTAAGTCTTTCTTTTAACTGTCTTCTGGTAATTAATGATCATCGGCCGAAAGAAAATGATTGGCATGTGGAAACTGTAGACTGTAGAATGTTGAGCAACGCGTACATAAATCATAAATTTTTACCTTTCCATTGGGCAATTTTTCTAGCAATCCTTTTTGCTAAAAAATGAGAACTGAAATTTTCTGAAAATTTTATATGTCCTCGTATTTTATTATTATTCATTTTAATATAATAATTAACACGTTTTTAGTCGAAATGCTCAGACATGTTCCATATTACGTACATATGTACTTCGACGAGAAAGATATTTTCCTTAACAAATGCTACAAATACGAACGTCTCCATAAACTTGAAAAAATTGTTCTCACTAACGAAACTCCCACAGATTTAAAGATCAAAGCCTCCTCTTTCCAATGTCTCTCTAAAAATTGATGTACGATTTTTTTTCACAATATCATGTAACAAAAACGAGGAACAAGTTCGGTCGCGTAAAGCCCTCGCAAAGTTGGCTGCGCATCTCTCATTGAAAGCTCGATAAAATGACGAAAAAAAATCGTACATCAATTTTTAAGGTATCGTTGTAAAGAGGAATCTTCGATTTTTAAATCGGTGGTGATTTCAGTCGCGAAAAAAATTTGTCAAGATTTTCACAGACGTTTGAATGTAAGCATTTTCGAGAAATACCGCGTCTCCCATCGATCCAGAAGAAATATCTTCAATTACACTGTCCAACAAATTTAAACTTTTTTTATGTTTCGCCGTAACTGTTGGGTGTCCCTTATAGTGTTTCTTGCGCTGATTTCGAATCTGAACCTCAATTTTTTTCCTACACGCACAGTTTTTGAAAAACACGACTTTGAAAAGAAAAACATTTTTCAAATTTAAACAAATATTGTGATGTTATTGAAAAAGATATTGAATTGTTCTTTGCAGCAAAAGATTCTGTAGACTTTCCCGAATACAACGATATCCAATATTAATACGTTACGAATGTTTAAACATGTTTAAACTATCATTAAACACCGCGCCGTATCCCGTCACTGGCGACAACTCATGTCGGGCGACGATATTTTGCTTTCTGGTTAGAAAAAAACATCGACGTTGGAAACTCGAAAGGGTGGTTTCTCAAGATAAAAGTCTGCTCTATCGCGTGGTGTAGTTCGATTTTCCGCTTTACCCTTATTTGTTTGGATAAACAAATAAATGTAAATCCTCAAAGAATGTTGCAAAAGTGATGCCTTTCCGTCTTTAATGATTGTTTAAACACGCGCAACGTATTAATATTGGATATAACTGTATTCGAAAAGGTCTACAGAATCTTTTACCTTAAAGACCAATTCAATATCTTCTATAATAACATCACAATATTTGTTTAACACTGGATTTACGAGATTTA
>CM052187.1:1879234-1901640 GCA_028455805.1 Lasioglossum figueresi
TATTGGCAACAATTTAACGAATGCTATCGGAAGAAGAAGAGAAAGAAGGATTCTATTTCCATTATTATTATTTGTTCACACATCAGAAATAAGACATGTACATTAGACAAGAATAATGGCACTTTCATTTAATAGTTATCAGAAAGAACCACCAAATAGGCGAAAGAAAATGTTCATTCATTCTAATTTTTACGAAACAGAGGTAGCAGGATTTTGTACAAAGACTGCAACGTGGAATTGAATGGAATGCGTTGATTGAATTTGCGTTCGGAACGAGGGGATTGATACCTGTGGCATAGATTGTCAAGGGGAACGTGTAGATTGAAGCTGTTTACCCAATTATCCGTCAGAGGTGTGAATTTCATTTGCGACGGGGCTAAGCAACGCGTAATTGAATGACTACGAGCACTAAGCACTAGTAACCACTCGGCTCTAGTAACTTCTAAGTAGCTGTAACGTCGTGGTTAATGAGAGTTCTCGAGACGCGAGTCGATGACGCAACATTGTGGAAATTGTTGCGCGTACATACCGAGGGACCCAGTATTTCAGCGTTCCACCGAAACGTTATCATTGCGATCGTCGGATAAGAAATTATGTACTTTGGACAGAGCAAACGATCTGAAACTCTTGGAACTTCTGAAGGACCTCCGCATATATTTTTCCTTGAAACAACCGATAACAATAAACGGTTTTAGAACCTTGAAACGACAGTTCCACCGGCGTCCGCGGGACCAGAGATTTACCGGTGATTTTATTTCGCAATCCGGAAGAAGATTCGGCGGAAGGACCACTTCGACCGGTTCCACTTTTCAAAGCAGATTTAGAGCGAACCGAATTTTCGTCGTTTCTGTTGTGGTTGACCGCAAACGGTCTTGCCGGAGCTTACGAGCAAACACGGGTCTCTTCGCCTAAAGTACTTTCACTGCAGCTGTCGAACTTCCCTCGGTGTTGCGCAACATCTCACGGAGAACTGAAATCTCCGGGCGACGCGACGCCGCGGATTTAAATTGAACTTCCACGGTGGCCCTTTTCTTAACTGAAATTTCGTTCAGCAGAAGTTGTCGGTCAAGCACAGACTTTACCACACGTGGTCTCGAACCAACATGACCGCAATGCCCGTTAACGTCTCGGAACAGTTTAGTTTTTAGTGAAGCGGCAAGACAATCATTTTATATTTCTAATAATATCCCTGTGAAACTTTTACTAACATGTTCGTCACATTTTTCTGATTCAAATGATTCCAGACATGACGCAACTCGGATCGTAGTTAATCGTTTCATTCACGATTTCGTAGATTCTCGAGTATCGTACCATTTTTATTTTTATTCGAAGAAGATTCAAACATTTCGCCAACGTAGCACTTACATATATTTGTCGATGCCTGGTTTCAAAGTATCAAGGTATCATAAGCACGTTTATATACGTAGGTATCAAAAGGTATACAATCGATACAATGTAAGCGGATGGGAAATCGTGCGCGAATGAAAGTTTAAACTTTTAGATTTTGCAATATACCTTCAGAAAGTTATTACGAGCGAATTCAGGTGCTTTTCCTGATGAAAATGAGTCCAAACTCGAATGTAATCGAACAATTTTTATCGATACGTAATGGTATGATAAAAATTATCTTATTGAAGAAGATAATCCAAATGATTTCGTGTTCGGACTCATTTTCATCGGGATAATCTCTACAACTGATTCGTATTAAAAATATAAAAGTTTAAAATGTCGATAATGCTTGATTCCCCATCTGCTTACATTGTATGCCGTTTGTCAGTCGCCGAGCCTTTGCACCAAAGCATCGAGACTTTTGTAGGAATCATTTTGGGAATCGATACTTCTCGATACGTACAGTTTCGTAGCCAGTGTTCATTTTAGCAATACTCGAATCAAATGTCAATACCAAACATTTAAGCTTATGATACGTATCGAACCTTCCAAACAATTACTCGAGTATCGAATTGCTTAAAACTCCTGAAAAAACTGGTATCGAGCCCATCACTAGTATGTATTATTAAATTAGATACGACAATAAGTGCTTCACGATTCTTTTGGATATTTTAAACTAGAAGTTATAGCTACGAAACGTTTAAACATTTGCAACAGCTGTAACTGACGAAGATCGAAGCGCCCCGAGTTACAAAATTTTTATCGAGATCCGAGCGAGGAGGAATAATAAAAGAAATGATTTGAAGCTGGAGACTGTGTTTCCTTTCGCGTTCATTATTACAAAGTCCGACATTAACTTTCTGTAATGTCTTTTTTCGCTAATTACTCCGCAAGAATCTAGATCTCCACGAATATTCGCAGTTCAGTTGTAAGTAATAAAGCAGTTGGAAATCTCTGTTGTTTTCCCCTTTGGCTGTTCTTTACACCCAAGCATTGTTCAGGGGTCTGAGTGCTCGTTCCAGTTACGACAAAACATTTGGGCCGTTACTTTCGAGTAATCCTCTTATTTTTTCACTCCCCTTCGGGGCGGTCGTTTAATTAAGTATTTACATCATTATTGTTCTGTTTGCGGACGAGGGGATTCCTCAAAGGTAAGGACGAAGCCAATTCGGCATTCAGCTGACACAATCGCAAGTGGAATTTGCACACCCCGAGCAGACGAAGTTGAAATTAAAATAGAAAATGGCGTTATACCGAGCGTCGGGGTTGTTGAGCTTCCGTTAATAGAATTCTTGTTTTATCAGCGTCGACTCCGGCGCCATTTTGTCTGTCGCTATTATCATTTCGTCTCCGGGGGCTTGGACCATTCTTTTCGGTCGGGTTATTAATCATTCACCACTGTCCAACAGCGCAAGTGTCTCTTAACAATTAATGCGGTTTAAAACGGCACTGAAAAGTTTCTAATTATCAACTTTATTCTAAGAAGACCTATTTTATTTTCAGTCTCGTATTTATTTTTTTATTAACTAGTGGTATTTATACAGAAGAGAATATTTACTATTATCATGTTATAATGATAATATAAACTTAACGAGATACAATCTGTTATCATTAGACCGCGGGTCTTTATGCAAAATAAAAATTGTCAGTATTCGTTGCAAGATTCAGGAATTAAATACGAATCTATGTCTGTCATTAATCATTGAAATACGTTTACAATATTTCGATGTTTATGTCTTCTTGTATTTTATTCATGCATCAAATCTCGTAGATTTGTAGCTGCATTTAAAGTACTCGAATAAATTGAAGAGGGAGATGATAAAAATATTAAACTATCAATTTCTGAAGAGATAATAATTGTTGGTCAACTCTAGCTGTAATATATACACAATTATTTTTCAGCGAATCATACAGCACTAATAAATGAAATGGAATAGCAGAAATAAATTAGATCAAGTTGCAACAAATATTCAGCACAAACTAGAACATTTTTAATATAAGTTTCTATGAATTTGCTTGTCATTATTTTGACGCAAAGCGAAACTTTATCGAACGTGGATGCTTCCGTTTCTCGTTCCAATATTTTTGTTCGGTGTAGGATGATAGATATTCCACGCACTCGTGAATATTTCTCAATTTGCTGTAACTAAACTGATAAAATCAGACGGCGCGCGTCGCTCAGAATTTTTCTCGCAGAGGCGTCATATTAAATTACACGCGTCTTTCTTCCTTTCGACAATTCTTTCTTCTCAGCCTGGCGACAGTCTGTTTCGTTTCAGTTGAGGCGAAAGCCCGGCGTACAAAACGCGCGCACGTACACAGCGGGTAGGAAATTCAGAAATACAGTTTCATTTTCTCCACGAGAAAACTTGGCGAAGTAGTCCGTCTGACCACGCAAAGACCAATACTACTTGTCAGCGCGGGATGAAAGTAGAGCGCGAGTTATTCGAAAGTATTTTAACATTTCTGTATGAAGGGAACCATAATGCTCTTCATGCTGCTCGAATTACTCTTCGGAAATCTTATTTTCACCGACAGTGCGAATCGTATTTACCGCTACACAGTTATGTTCACATTTAACAATTATATTCTGTTTTAACATCGCACAAAAACGACAACAATACGGTTTAATAACGTAAACAATTGCATTTACATCTTCAAAGTATATTCTGTCTTTAGCATTGTTTAATAACGATATTAATGTTACTTCAATAATAACGTTTACATGTTAACATTGTACAAAAATGATCATAATATGATTCAATAATGTATACATATTTACGTTTTTAAAATATATTCTGTTTTTAGCATTGCATAATGAGGACAATAATACGACTTCATTAATCGTGTTTACCATTAAAAAATTATTTTTATATTTGGTATTTGTATAATTATGACAATAATAATTTTTACGAAAAAAGAATTGCATTTATATTCTGTTTTTAATGTCGTACATAAACGACTATAATATGATTGAACAACGTTCTATTCTAATAATTGACAAAAGCTACAGGTTTGTTTTAATGATATGAAAATAATTTGTCCAAATTAGTTTGTCTAATATTTTTTTTGTATTGTATTTAATCTTTTCCTAAAAGTATTTTATAATTTCATTATTTATATGTAGCTCTACTTAAATATATTATGCTTAAATAGATCAATAATAATTTATTATCTTATATAAACGACTGAATTAATTGGTATATACAGTGGTACGCGATAATAAAAATATTCACGAACAAAAAATATACTGCATCTGTTTCAGATAGAATATCAAAAATGTCGCAAAGAAAAGTCTATCACTGTGGATACCAAAACGTGCATTTACTTACTTTTGTACCGTCCAATCTTGACTTAATGTTATGCAAGAGACAATATTTTCTTTAAATCTGTAACTATCGCAAACAATTGATTGGCAATTATTTCTTAGATATTTATTAGTTAATATAATAAATTTTTCATTAAAAAAAATGTATAAATCTTACTGTAATTATCATTTTATCCTTGAAAAGTAGAGTGTTAACTTACTTTCGTTATCCACTGTATATCCGTATCCACATTTTCTCGTCTGAAAGTCTAAAAATGTCTGTACGAATTTGATTGTTTTATGATCTTCCCGCGTCGTTAATTAGAATTACATCTCGCGGTGAAACGAAAGGATAGTAAATTAGTAAAAGTGGGAAGACCTCTTAATTTCTATATTGCAACCAACCTGCCTACAAGAACGTTCTCGTCTTTTTACTTTCAGTGTCACCGAGCCGTGAGTGTCGACGCGAGTTACAGTTTTCCGGCTCGATTCCCAAAACTTTCACGGTTATTCGCTCGGGCTCGAACGACTACGAGATAGATTGTCTTCTGGTATAGAAAACGAGAGCTGATGAATAGCAAGCGGAAGTCGATCATCCAGGTGAATCGGAAGCTGTGAACCGAGGACGTTCCCACGGCACGACGGTAAATTTCTCTCTTTCGTTATAAATTTTTTGTCCCCGACTTTTAACTACCTTGCTCCCTTTCAATGATTAAAAGTATTATGCGACGTCGGAGATGTACGATTATTCTTATTTCTCTATTTTCTCCGGTATATCTGCTTACTAACATGGAAGACGGTCCATATAAAGAATTCTTACGCATTGTCAATTTTGTTAATAGCAATAATAGTTATAAAATCGATTATTAAACATTTTCTCCAAACTAACACATTTATTGACACTCTGAGCCCCAAAACTGGGAGACGGAATCATTTGTTCACAAATAATATTCGCGCAGTTATTCTTTAACTTTCTTGTTAATAGCAATGATAGTTATAAAATCGATTATTAAACATTTTCTCCAAACTCACACATTTATTGACACTCTGAGCCCCAAAACTGGGAGACGGAATCATTTGTTCACAAATAATATTCGCGAAGTTATTCTTTAACTTTCCTATTCGATAAATCTAGCGAGTTAGCCGCGTTAAATTTCAAATTAAATATTCTAACAAATACATGAAAAGTGTTTAAATATTATATTCGATCCTCTCACCTTTGTTATTAATATGCATAACAGGTTCTAACGGGCTATTCTTAAATAAAGCAGTACACATTTGATCCATAATTTATGATCATATTAATTTGCATGTTTATTTTTAAAAAATCGTGGTTTCTTAATTTATTTATATTCTTTATTTGCTAATGGGAGCGTAATTAATGGCTAAGAGAAGTTTGTGTGCGACGAGTCAAACATTATGGCTTCTCCGTTACGGAGCCAAACATTTATTTAGCAAATCAATCCCCGTAATGACACTCCTCGGATTCGGTGTGTGCCGAATGTGGGCGCTTTGATGGCGCTAATCTCCGTTCTATCATTCGTGTGCGTGTCCTGAAACAATAATGCCTTGCCCGGGCTGGTGCATTCAGGTGCATGCCCAAGAACGCTCCGGTGCATTACCGAATCCGTGTCAATCGTATTCACTCGGGACCAATAATTCATTTTAGGTAAATCAGACCTTCCTACGGCGGAACGGTGTTTCTGGAAATATTTACTGCTTCGGCCATAAATCGATTTCGCAAATACACCATAATTATTAACGCCCATTAATAATGCTCTTATCAGAAAATATCTTTCGAATTTCTTTTATTCAACGAATCTCGATTTTCATCTGTCACAGCACCACGTGACACCATCAAATAGACCGTTTGGCGTGTACGCTGTTACACAAATATTTTTGAGGGTTTAAGGACCATTGAATTTTTCATTTCTAATTAACTGTAGCATTTTGATTATTAACCCTTTGCACTCGAAAATTAAATATTTCTTTCTAATTAGAACATTTCCATTCCCTATGATTTTCTAAATTTTATGTATACGAAATTGGTATAAATACCTTATACAGTACCTAAACGTTTAGTAATTGATTAGACACCGATACATTTAATGATCTAAACAATCTTCTGAATGATGGTACAGCAATTTTTAATGTCGCCTCAGAGTCGCCATTCGAGTGCTAAGAGTTAATCCAGTGGAACGTATTTGTGACATTTCTCTGAATACAACGAGCCCAAACGTGACGTAACTCGGAGCATATTTGCCTGATCTATTTGCATCGCTAATCTGCAGAATCTTGATTATCCGAATCTAGTATCTAACTTCTCCATTTCACATTGTTCGATCCAAAAGCGGTCACATAAAGAACACAGTACCAGCACTGTTGTTAGACAACTGTTCTATTATCCAAGCACTAATAATTAACCAAGCATTGACAGCATCATTTCGATCATAAAAATGCTACAGATATTTCAATAAAAGTTTCGCAAAAGTATTATTACTTACTGACTCGATGTTTTTTGATTTCACGCCGTTTTATCTTTCTTCTAGTTTTGCTACGTTTGACGCGAGCGATAAGAAGCGAAAGTATAGTGTCTGTACACGATATAAATGATATTGTGGTCCCGAAGTTTCCCCATATATCGAGACATTACTGTGTTACAGGTGACAGATAGCAGTCTCCTTTGTCTCAAACGACACTGCGTCACGCAATATTCGAGGCGCGGTAAATTCAATTCGATATCCCCTTTTTCCGTGCAGGTTATCTCGTAAATCGCAACCCTATCGGTTCCATCGTTAAATTAAATCCGTATACTTAGCGGGCGTGCTATATATGTGCGACGTCGCCGATTTGATGTGGTGTATTCACCCTAATCTCGGTCCCGCCGACGACGGTGTGTGCGTGTTCTGAGACAATGGGTTTCCCGCTTAAGCGTGTGCATCTAGGCATACAATTCAGGTACATTTAGCTGCATAACTACGTCTATCTCAGCACAAACACATATGCTCCGGCAGATACGCGATATCATGCATGCCGTTAGACTGAGTAGATCCACGCTTAATCTACTCCTTTGTGCGTCGTAGACAAAGGGCCGTCGACGGATTGGGGGTGAAAGAGATCACCGAGAAAGAAACTCCCCTTCTCTCCCCACCCCAGGACAGCTTCCACCAGTTCTCGAGGAAAACACTGTGGAAGCACGATTGCCGAGATCTCGGTCAGCAATCATTATTTTTTAAATATCGTTCTTCCTCATTTTTTCCACCCCTTTCCGCCCTACGTGTTCCCTAATCGTTTCAAACAAAATCTATTAACACCAGGGGTTAATACTCCAAATAGTCGTTTTAGTACGCGTTGAATAAATGTGTTTGTAAACTTTTGATCCCGGAAGACGTTCAATATCAAGCGTCGAGGTTTAAATGTAACGGGTCCCGTGAAAATCACCGACACAAATTTCACCGACACGGTTTTCACCGACAATAACTTTGGCCGACAACGTCTTTAACCGAAAACGACTTTGTTCGACAACGAATTTGATCGACAACGATTTGTGACGGCCACAGTATTTTCTCCTACAAACATTACCTCAGTTAGCGTATTCCTGAGATCCGAATCGCATCGTACATTATTCATTAGAATTACAATTCTTATTGATTAATCATTATATTTTTATATAAATGTAAAAGCGTCGGTGTACTGAATAGTTAAAGATTAACATGCCGGCACCATCTTTAGGAGGTGCAAATTCTGCAGAAAGTAATAACTCTGTTATTGCAGAAATTATATTATCGAGCAAACGAAAGGTAAAGATTTGTATTGACGGTAATATATTCAACAAAATTTCAAATTTCGCACAGATTATTTTTTCATCCAGTGGCACAATTTTAGGAGGTGTCGTGAAAAGAAATCTGCGAAATAATTTTCGTCAAGTGTAACTAAGGTCCACCCTAAATGTATATTCATAATCATACTTGTACACACTTTATAAAACAGAAATCTAAAGAAATGTAATTTGTTTGAACGAGCAATGAGATTAGATTATATTTTCCAGCGAAATCGTTGACAGCCATTCATTGGCAACTTAAATAAGAGTGTGGAAATACAATTTAAAAATAATGTTCAAGTCGGTTATATTAATTGCATAATCTTCACTTTTGGAAAGTGCTCGGTTCTGATTTTGAAAACCATTGAACCTGTCCTTTCTTCGATTTTAGGATAGAGTATTGACAGGACGAGGCATTAATTTTAATGAAATTTGCCGTCCTCTTTGAACCGCATCCTTGAAAGGTTCTGTCAATTTACGTGGAAGGCAAACGTACTTTTAATTTATTGGCGAGTGGGTAAGGCTTTGATTCAAGGGATGTCGTGTTTGCTGTCACAACACAAACGAAAACGGGGAAGTTCGATGCACTTCAAACATCGATATGTTATGTTACATAAGGGAAAGCAAACTTTATTCTACTATGCGTATATGGAGTCGTGTTTGTAGCCTCTAGCCTCGACATCGGTGCGAATACTGATTTCTGTTGAAACGTATCACGATCGCTTCGCCTCAATATTTTACAATATTTTGGTCATCCTTGCTGTCCGTATTCTGCACTGACGTACATGCATGGTTTGTAAATGAAAAACTTAGCAGTGTGTACGTAACATTCTCCAAAAGAGTAATGTTTATTTTATATTACCGCGTGTTAATTTATTTTCACATTATTGGAATCATTTAGTTTAATTTCACGTCTAGAGTTATTACTTATTAAGTTAATTAATACTAAATTACAAGGCGGTTAATATACAGTATTTTATGACATCAGGCCTATGTTCTACTCTTCAAAGTTACGAAGAAATAATTTTGATAATTAGAGAACGAATGATTTGTACGAATTTAAGAATTTGTATAAATGAATTGTACTAAGAGATTAAGCTTGCATGCATTGCTTGAGTAACAAAATGTTTACAATTTAAAAGGTGGAGTTAATAGTTTCATCCTAAATTGCAACAGACAGGAATTACATAAAATTTTGTTTTGTTTTAATACTTTCGAAATGTTGAAACCAATACGACAGTATTTGTGTACTCTTTTATTGTTTTGTGTTTCAACCACTCATTTTTGTTATGAGCGTACAAAACTTGCAATTTGATCACGAGAATGATTAATGCTGGAGGAATCTTCTATTAATTAACATTCACGCTCTGCCATTTTATTTCCAGTTCGAAAAACCGTCTTCGAACAAGAAGCGAAAGCCAGATCTTGGCAATCATAAGCAGTCTGATCCTCTTAAACGTGAAGAATGGTATCATCCTTCTTCTCGAGGCGCGTCTTCAAACACGCTGAGTCGTCGACGATGAAAAAGCGCCCTTAGCATAGGTTAACTAGCTTGGTAAGGTCGCGATGGTGATTATCATGCCTACAGCTCGCAAGATATGTATCTTGATGCGCCTTTAGCAAGAAATCTGTCGCCAGATTGCCGGAACAGCGTTTCATGGGAGAGCTGATTGAAACGTCAATGAATCCCTAATTTTAACACCTTGACTGTCGAGGACTAACATTATCTAAACACTAGGTTTACGGAGCTCCAGAAGCAACTATTTCACATTATTTTATAAACGCAACAAAAATGTATCAAAATTTTTGGCCATTTTTCCAATAATATATACCCCAAGAAATTTTGATAAATACTTTCTCAGCATCTTTACAATCTTAATAATCTCAAATTAAGAATATTAGAAAACCTAGTGTTAACAACAGCTGAAAAGTCAAAATTTGTCACATTGAATTGTGAGGATACAATTTTCACAGTTACGGAGAGGATACCGTATGGACAGATAAAATAAAGTAACTAGCCTGTTGCAATTTAAACGGGATATTTTTATTTTGCACGAAGATCCACTGTCTACTTGTAACTGCATAATTGTCGAGCGCCAGCCACTGATTTATCTATCAATTTTTTAAAACATATTTTTGAACGTATTCTTGTACACGTTATTTCTACTGCAGCAACTGTCCATTTAAGTTGAAAAGGTCGTAGCTAACGTCCAGAGTCAAAATAGCTTCGATGGCAGTGTTAAATTTAACCGTGCACTGTTATTATTGTTATTTATTTATTTGCAGTTTATTTTAACGTGGTTACGCTTGGTTATAGTTAGACTGCGGATGTTAATGCAATTTTCAATTATTGTAGACGAATTTTAAGAAGGTGGAATAAGATAGAATCTTATTTTCCGCTGTGGTAAACTTTTTCGATCTGAAACGAGTTAAAATCGTACTAAATTCTGCCACATTTTATATCCTAGCAATTTTTTGAAAACGTTCGAAAGCTATAATTGCATAAAGATCCGCAGTCTAGTTATAGTATATTTGACATGTAACTTGTAAGGATGCCTATAGTTAACATTGACATTAGGATCGGAGAAAGTAGCATGAAATTACAACAGTTCGTATAAATCGATGGATTTCAAGAAGAGGAGAACGTTCCCGATGTTGTTTCCGTTTAGATTCGCAATGAGCTGCTTTCATGAAATTATGATAGGCATCCGGTTTAGCCGGTGGAAGTCGATAAACCCTGTTCACTCAGCAACGTGCAGGTGTGGATCAAAAAATCGGACTACCGGGAAATGTGCTTTTGTTCGAGCGTTACGGGTCGGCTGGATTTTTCTGTCCCCGATTTTTCTCCCCGCGACCTGTTGTCTCCTTTTTTCCCCCTTTGTGATTCGGCGGCGATGGAACTTTTTTTCGCAGCAATAACGCAGAGTCATTCTGGGTCAGAGATCCGATCGATCCGCCTGGACACCGAGAGCCTGGACGCGCTGACGTTGACAGCATTATCTTAATGGTTTTACGGAACCGTGGCGCCGAGGGTGTAACTCGATGTGGCCGCAATGGCCAAACTGCTTCAGCTGGCTTAATAACTATTTTCGGATAAATGTGGAAATGAAGTCTCTAGTTTTTGGTAAAATTATCGATCTCTCTAACTGCCACATTTGCCACCTCGTGTTACAATTCTTCGTTCTCTTTTGAAAGTTGTTTTTCCAAAGGGGAAGATGCCCCGAGAAGGTGCTACATGAAACAGAATGTACAAACTAATTTCTAAGACCAAAGTCACGGCTATATGTATATTATAACACGCTAACACACTAGCATAGTAACATATAAATATAAATCTCATGTGTGTATAGACTCACTAACATGTGAGGAGAAAACGGTACAAACTAATTTCAAATGACAAGCTTGAATTAGAGCTCCAACCAACCAACCAAAGTTGTGTAAATCTTTTGTTAGGATTTATTTTACCTTTTATAATGAATCTAATATCGTCGTCGTTCAAAACCGTTTAGAAATAATATAGAATTTCTTTTGTGCCTATTATATTCTCTAATGGCTAAATATTGTCTGTAACAAAATCGAATATTTATGCAATTGCATTATATGTGCAATCTGATAATTGTCTGTACAAATTGCAAGAGTCAGAAGCCAATTCGAAAGGCATTTTCTTAATTATTATAAGAGATTTAAAATAATGTATCGACGTACCTACATTCTTTTAATTGTTCCTCCGTTATAAATTGCTAGTCCAGAAAATTCTCACGAGAATTTCTACAGCATTCTATTAGATCGCAGAGGAAGTATTCCACCCACTTAGTTACAAAATTCTGTTCACTCGCCGAGTTGAGATACTTTTATCAACAAGGTAGAAAATGTTAAACCTCTTATTCTGGGTCGTTAAAGTTTTAAAGAGACGCATCCTGTAATTCTTTATCGATGGAATTAATCCTTTTTAAGCATTCCCCGAGCAGTGCTGGAGATTATTAATTTACGATTCATTTATCAGGCAATAAGATCCGCCTGTTTGCGCTTCCTTCCATCTTCTGCGAGTAGTAGAAAAGATCGGAATAAAATTAATTTACTTCTGTGAACGAGAGAGCGTGAACATATTTATTCGTATCCCCGGTGCGCCCTTGCGATAAATAAGCGCACCGTTCCGTGTTTACATGCTGTCCTTTTCTACGTTCGGCTTCCTTTGTACTTTGTATATTTCTCCGTGCAGAACACAGCCGTTTAAAAAATAACTCGATTTTACTGTACAGTATTTTATCCATAAATGTCTCGAATGTCTTGTCGACAATTGTCCCATAATTATCCCCACTCCTGCGGGGTGTACCCCCTTGAGGGGCTGTAAAGCTGGAGAGAAGGACAGCGTATGGGAAAGAAAGAGACACTCATTCTGTCCTTCTCTATGTTCGGCTTCTCCTTTGAATTTCGTTCTGACCTTCTCTATGTTCGGACTCTCCTTTGAAGTGACAAGAATACGATCGCAACACCAGGATTACCGTCCACCAAAAATACAGCTGTTGAACAGTAATCTCGACTTTACTGTAGTTCTATTCTTCGATCCACTCCGAGCGTCGCCTGGCGAATTAGAGTTCGTCGAGTTGAACCGACGAGACCGGATGCCTATGATAATTTCGATGATGCTATGGAAGCACCTGATTACATCGAGGCGCAGGCTTTAAGCCGTGATTCGTGCCTCCGACGTGCAAGGACGAGGCGCGTGGGTGTCGAGCACGTGCGAGGGTGCGTAGCACCGCGCACCGAATGAATATGTATGCCGTGAAAGTCCGCATTCCTGACCGGTGGGCGGATTGTCGCCGATTCCCGCAAGGTCGCGCGGTATTCTCCGGATGAATCGCGATAATTGAATGGATAAGTCGTCGGGGAATGTAATTCCAGTGAATTCGCGCGCCTTGGATCGGTGAAACCATTTAGTTGATGGTATTTTCGGAGATATCAAGCGTTCCGGATATCAACACTAAACCTGCCGCGCGAACTATTACATTTTACAATTATCGGAGTTACAGTGGCGCGCAATAATACTCGGCCGCGCTGAAAAGGACGATACCTTTTTAAATATTGGATCATGCGATTTGAACTTTTTCGGAAAGCAAGAGCAATTAGTTTACTACAGGATGTGAAAAGAAATTTTTTCAGAAATTGCAATTGATTATAATTGTAGAACAAATACTAACAGTTGCACTTTCAACTTTTTTATGTGGGCCTATACTGAAAATTTAAAAAATACGTTTCGTAGATCTGTTTCGATTGTATGCACTGTGAAAGTTTCGAAAAGTTTTGAAAAAACGACAGGCATTGAAACATGTAAGATCCTTAGATTTATTGCAGCGAGAGGCCGAAAATCGTGAAAAATCGTGAAAATCTGTAATTTTGACCATCTTTAAACGTTTGTACGACATTTTGACGACATTTTCACAATATGTTTAATTGACCCGGATCTACAAAACGTATTTTTTAAATTTTCAATATAGGCCCACATAAAAAAGTTGAAAATGCAACATTTAGTATTTTTTTTACAATTCCGATCAATTTGAATTTTTGAAAAAATTTCTTTTCACATCCTGTAGTAAACTAATTGCTCTAACTTTCCAAAAAAGTTCAAATCGTATAGCAAAATATTAAAAAAGTTGTCGTCTTTTTTTAGAGCGGCCGCATATTATTGCGCGCCACTGTATACAAATTTATTTGTGCAAAATAACAGAATAAATTTTCTTGAGAACTCAACTCAATAAAGTTAACGTTTAATCTAAGCTGCGTTTAACAATATTGTACTTGCCAAAGAAACCACTCGGTTCAAAGCAATAATATGGTTTACAGACGTGATTTTTAATTAATTAGCTATTTTTTAATTTGGATACAGCCAAAGAAATAAAGTTGAACAATTCCTTGTGGACACAATTTCTTTAAACGACATCTACGTAATGCTTTTAATTTTCCAGATAAAGTCAAGTTACTCGGTTCAATGTTAAAAAGATTATTCTTTTACAGAGTATATGCATATTAATTCATATGTTTAATAACGTATTTGTAATTCAACCATTCTGTAATACATTTATTCGAAAGTTTCGTCTGAAAGTTATATGATAATTATTTTAAAAAATCTATCCAGAAATATAGTTATTATTTCAATCTAAAAATAATTTCGAAACATCCACAGTTTTATTAAAAAATTGCACTAAATTTTGATTGAAACGAACTTATCCACTGCTTTCATTTTAAAATTTGTTGTAATCTATCATTATTTTTATTATAAAAGTCTCAATATTTTGTTCAATTATTGCCACGCTCATGTTTTCGAACGAGTAAAACTTGAGCGATTAGTATAGTCTTCGGACACGTTGGTAGCAGCACGTGTGGTAATATCTTGAGAAGTATTGTAAAGCTGATAGTAGGAAAGCTGTTGTGGCCGTGGTCGTTAAGGCACGGCAAGGCAGCGATAAATCCAGAGATCACGAGTTCGATCCCCGCTATCGACTAGATCATTCTCTATTCCCCTAGAATCATCCCTATTCACGTTTTTTCCACGTTAATCCAGCTGAAACTCTCTCCCATGAATTTACAGTGAGCGAGTCTCAAGTGTTCGTACAATAATACGAACGCGTGGAAATAAAAAAGGAGAGCTCTCTCTGTATTTTCTGCATGAGGCGCATCGATCCGAACAGTGCATTTTTATGGAAGAAAAATGTTCTACTATCGAACACGCCAGATTAAAGTTGGCAGGCTAATTAACCTGTTTCGATCACTGTTGTCGATACAGGTCAGTCGCCTGACCCACATTTTTCTTCTTGTTCGCGTTTCAATTACGTATTTATTTAGCGATTGCATCAAAATAATTTAAATTATTTTATGACTTCATTTATACATAAAGAAAAATTATTCACGAATGAAATGTATCTTATAATTTATGAATAATATTTGTATTACAAGATCCAATGTATCATAACATGAAAAAGTTATAAAATGCAACTTCTAGTAATTTTTTCTACAATTCAGTAAAAATGAAATTTTTTTAAAAATTTCTTTTCACATCCGGTGGTAAACTAATTACTCTAGCTTCCCAGAAAAGTTCAAATCGTATAGTACAATATTAACACTAGATTTACGGGACCCGTCAAAATAATATTCTTAATTTCTAATATTCTTAATTTGCGATTATTAAGATTGTGAAAGTGCTTTCCTGAGGAATTATTTACCAAATTTATTTCTTTGGGTATATATTGTTGGAATAATAGCCAAAAATTTGGATAGACACATCCTTGTTATGTTTATATAGTAATGTGAAATAGTTATTGCCACAGCTCCGTAAACCTAATGTTAAAAAGTTATCATCTTTTTTAGAGCGTCCGAATATCAATTCGTTTCACTGTACCTGAAATCCTTAGGAGTGGCAAAAACATTTTTTAGAGAGAAGCAACTGATGTTGCAGGGGATCGAGGCCATTAGAAACTTCTTGACGACCGTCCCGCAAAAACAAAAGTGTCATCGTTCTGTTCTGCCGAAAGAAACTCGCCTGGCTGTTAGAGCCAGCTGCGTGAACATCGGTAATCGCGAGAAACTAGTTATTTTGCTGAATCGGTAACAGCGTGAAAGTCATGTTCAAGATGACTTTTCTCGTTAATGTAATATCATGCGTAAAAGAAATCGGAACAATGCGATACAATAAGAGAACAATCATTTCTGCGAACACCGCTACAAATAATGTACAGAAATTTTATCAATTAAGGAGATACCAGCTAATGTTTCATAGAAACAAATACCCGTCCAATTTTATATGAAATTCGAACGTGAGACACGTTGTATGGAATTAAACGCCGATGCTTAATGAACGCTGAATTTGTTATACATGTACACCAAAGAAGACCTTTATAAAATGTAATTATTAAAACCGGCTTTCTCTTGTATAGTAAATTAAATTCACTATTTATTCAAAGTGAAATTTCATATTAGAATAATAACTTTCATTGTTCCTTTTCGCGTACACTTTATTGTTCGTACGATGGCTCCCAAATGGTCGTACAAATGGACATGTTTGCAAACTAATTAATGGGAAAGGAAATTGAGCACACCGTTATTTATTTTATTGGAAGTTTGATTGCGCAAGAAATAAAATAAACATGCACTGCGTAATGCACTGCGTTTTGCACATGCACGTATACAATTTGCAATTTATTCATACGTAATTACAATAACATTCGTATCTCCGGTTGTTTCATTTTTTATCAATCTGCAGTAATCGACATCAAAATCAACAGATCGTGGTAATATGCCAGATCCATTGAGAATAAATATCGCTCTTTAATTCGCCACAATTCGTTTTACCAGCAATTCGAGATTGTAAAATAATTTCATCGAACGACTTTTTTGTATAATATTATTTAACAATTCTATAAATACTCGTGTATCTACAAAGAAATGTTAAACTTACTTTATTTTCAACTTAACAAAATGATTAGTGAAAGAAAAGCGTTTCTATGATAGGAATTTCTAATTCCTGTGTATCACGATCGACGAACAAAATTTTAATTTATTATTAGATAGCAAAATGAAAATCTCAGAGTCTAGTCATTACTTATTACTAGATTGTGTGGTTCTTTATGCAAAATAAAAATTCAAGACTCGTGGACCACATAAGAATTTCTTTCTTTCATCAACAATTTTAATACATTGAAGACAGAGGTGGGGCACTATTTGGCGAAACAAATATTTCAAATACAAAGAAATTAGTATTTTAAATAAGATATACAATTTCCAAAAGAAAATATTTCTATTTCAACAATTTGATCCACAAAATAAAATATTTCTATTTCAACAATTTGAAACAGGAAATAATCAATATTCTTCTAATAAAATACTACTTTCAAATACTATTTTCAAAAATCACTGCCTCAAATAAATTATCTTATTTTCAAAAATTACTGCATCAAATAAAATATTTTATTTTCAAAGTTGTTCACATACTTGAAAATAAATAGTATTATTTACTATTTAAAATACTATTTTCCCCATCACTGGAATAGTCTTATTATTCATCATGCAGTTATAGGAATGGTCGATGAATGGAATGGAAGATGAACACCATGAAAATCAACGAATTCGAACCATTAATTTCAGCAATAATACTTAAAATTGAAATTGAAATTGAAAATAAAGACGAAATACAAATATTTTCAATATTCATCAAGTAAAATACTATTTTCAAAAATTACTGCCTCAAATAAATGACCTTATTTCCAAAAATTTCTGCATCAAATAAAATATTTTATCTTCAAAGTTGTACACATACTTTAAAATAAATAGGATTATTTGCTATTTACTATTTAAAATACTATTTTCCCCAGCACTGATTGAGAATAAAGTATAGATGTTCTTAAATCCTTTAATGCTTCAACTTGAAACGTCTCATTTCTGCCGTAAATGCATAAGATGCAGGAGGCATGATTTATGCGACCATCATTTGTTATCTGTCTCCGAACGGGACACACACATTTGAGCTTCATTCCCCGAAAACGAATTTAATCTGCGGCGCAAAGTTCTATAATATGTACATTCCGCTCGAGGCGGTTTATTCTATGCGAATCGATATTCCCGGTCGGTCCGTGTTATGGAAAAAAAAGTTCGAAAAATAACACTGGAAAGCAAACTATCGCTTAATGCAACTCAGCAAAAAATCGACCGCTGATTGTTCTAGATGCGGATGCATATCCTGGTTGCATCACGGGATAATGAATAATTGGAACACCGTGGATATATACCACCGGAACCCGATAATTGTTATACGTTCGCTGAATAATTAGCGTTCCATCGTGACCGCGAGCCAATAATATTCCGATAAAAAAAAAAAGAAGGAAATCGTTCCGTCGTCGACGGCGGAAATTAACTTCGATTTAATTGCATCGTATTAATCGTGGCGCGCGATTTAAAATGCAGATTTCGTGGGAATTTGGCGCGGCGCGCAGCGCGCGAAGAAAGTCGGGGAAAAATTGAACATGTGAAACGCATGATCTAGAAATGATCGGACACGTTTACCTGTGTTGGTATAGTGCGCGTAAACCTGGCCAATTTGATTCGTGTTTCACCGACGTTTTCGGATACGGGAAAAGTAAACTAACGAATAAAGAACTGCGTTTTCTGGGCCATTAATTATATTCATATCGACGTTCGCAGTAAGTAACTTTCATTCTTGCGGTACACTGTAATTTGATTAAATGAATAAAATTATTATGCATTTATGACAAAAATGAGTAGAAGAGATTTAAAACTGTACAGAAAATTTTGTATTAATTTGAGGAAGGGCTCAATCATTTTTATAATTTTTATGCAACGATGGACATTGCGTTATTTCATATTTGGTAAAAGGGTGAGAGCGTTCGTTTTATCAATACTTTTCCGGAGTAGCATTAGATCGAAGATTAGAATTCTTAGAAAGAATTCGGGGTACGATGGAATTGCATCAATTTTTAAAGAATTTTAGTAAGCTAGAAATAAAATGAAAATCTTTCTAAATTTGTCTGATATCATTTTTATTTTATTTGAATGCTCATTTACCGAGGAAGTAATCTGCAGTTCCAAAAATTAGTATATTAGTCCAAACTACTTAGGACTCCCAGTATACTAGAATATTTCATCCGTTGTAATATTAGAAATAGTTTCAACAAATATAAAAAAAGGGGACAATACAGTTTTTGGTTTTGCAATTGATACTTCATCATTCCTGGTTGATGATAAAATGTTGGTAGAAATTGTTCGACCATTTTTTTTTTAAAGTGCTAGCAGAACGTTGTACAGAGGCAAAATATTCATTGTCCATTACTTTTTTGTGATTATTACTCTGCGTACAATAAACACACTAATGGACAACAGACTGAAATAGCAGACAAGAGAACTGTAAACTCATTTCTAGGCAAAAAGGTTTTGTAACATTGCTTTCACTTCTTGTTTCATGAAAGAACGTTAATGGACAACTTCGTCAGCTTTCTATAATTTTAATGCATTATTCTAGCCTCAAATATTAACACTTTAATTACCAGGAACCTATTAATAGGATTTTAATGACTGATGTTGCGTGTAAAAGAAGTTTCACAATTTTCTCTTAAACAATCATCTTGTTGCACAAGATATCTCGTAGAACTATATTTTAAGAAATCTTCAATTATTTGTTAATACTTTGCATGTATTTCAAACACGATCTCGTAACGTGTATTTTGATCGATATACAATTATTATCAGCAGCTCACAATTTGAATCTAATAAACTAAAAAGCTTATGTTGTTACCTGTCTGTATCTTATAATTAGTTAAAAAATTTAAAGCCTGTTCAGTCTTTCTCTAAATTCAATTTTTAATATTTCTGTTTATTCCAGTATATCGTAAACGCAGGTTACGTATTCAAATCCCTCTTTTTTTATTTTTATTTAGCTTTTATTTTGCGAGTAAAACGACACTGTGACCTCTCCTTGTCAGCCTTCAATTTTACTTGTACCGTGACAGCTTCGAAGTAGAAATAGCACCGAGTTTTATGGGATTTCATGCCGCATCGATTACCCAAAATTTCTCTAAACCATAAATGGACAGAAGAGTCCGCGAAACAGCCATTAAATTCATCAAATTGCTCGCGCTCTTTCGCGCTATATTGCGTCGCGTCGCGGCCATTGGAAAAAAGGCGGTCGTCGGAAAAATATTACGAGGGCTTTCCGTCGCCACGGAACGGATGTGTCGTTAATTACTTTTTCTCCGTGGTAAACGGAGCAACTTGCATCCCCCCGCCCCTGAATCGAACGATATTGCCAAATCGATGTGTATCCGAGCGGATTCCGATCGGCTTTGAATAACGGCGGCGTCGGAGCAACGGTGAAAACGGAGAATTAATAACAGTAATTCGTCGGAATCGTTCGAATTTCCAACATTTGGCCACCGTTTCCAGTGACGTGTAGCCCTACGATTCCACCGCGATGCACTTTTCTTCTCCTTTATTTTTATGCGAACCGCGTATACCGTTCTTTATCGTCTATTTATCCGGCCGCTTCATCCAACAATTTATTTCCAAGTGGAATATCGATCGAACAATGTCAACAATCCCGGAAAAACTTGATTCAACGCTTGAACAAATGTGCATACGAAATGTTTCTTACGTTTACTCGCTAGAAAACTGAAGCAACTTGTGCACAAAGTAACGAGACTCATTTTACCAGTGATTATACGCTAATCCATTTTGTCTGGCTTCCGTAGACACATACAGTTTACATTTCAAATGATTGCGTCCATTTCCTTGGTTCTTTCTTCCCACCCCTCTCGATTATCTCCCTTCTGAACCATTTACCTCTGTTTTTCACCGGCATTGTCAAGGAATATGCATTAATTACGCTCGTTTGGAAAATTCCAATTGAAATCGTTCCCATGAGCGAGCCCCTTAACGAACGAATTAAAGTTCACGTAATCGCGATGGAATATCTTCGTCGCTCGCTCGACGAGCATCGCGTTAAGAGACGATTCTTTTTCCGTAGCCCGGCCCCGTTAATGACGAGATAGAAAGGAAATATTAATAACGGTGGTTTGCTCCCCGCGCCTGGTCGAACATCTCGCGTTAGGCCAACGACTAGTCACGACGCCATATGCTGTACTCGATGCTCAAGTTTCTCTCACAATCGCACAAGAAAGTATCATTAGGAGTCGCCAGATATTAACGCATTACCGACCGGTGATTATTGCATAATTGCGAACAATCTATGGTGCACGGCTAAACGCTTTTTAATGGAACCAATATGTGACTCGTTCATAGACCAAAGCGGCTTCTGTAAATAGTTCTAATCTCTCTCTCTTTAGAAATAAGGATAGTTCAAAGTGTACAGTTAGGATTAAGTTAATAGATAAGGTAATATTAAGGTTAAGTTAAGAGTACCGGGTCGGAGGATAAGATTGTAAAGGAGAAGGGGAAAGAAATGTAACCCTAAGAGGAACATAAATATAACTAGCTGCTGAGTTTTTTCACATTTCTCACTTGATCGATACTTAACCCTGGCGAAGTATACAAACGAGATACCGCACTGGGATCTTCCTGAAAATTCAATGAAAATTCATCAGGATACTTCCAGGTGTATAGTTCAAGATTACAAAACCCAAATGTCCAGGAGAAATTTAAAAAATTGCATATTCGCGGAGATCAGTGTATAGGAAATTTTACTGGGGCCATTAGTAGACTGGGGATTTTTATGCGTTTATACTAAAATTGAGTAGACGAAATTCAAAACTGATGGAAAATTTAAAAAATTGAAGATGTCGATATTCACTTCTATTCAAATCATTAACTGTTTGCACTCGGTGCTATTTTAACTTGAAAATTAAACATTTCTTTCGACCTACACTAATTCCATTCTATATTAATTTTCTTCTTTGCGTGAATATAAAATTGATAGAATAGCTCATACAATATTTAAATGTTTAGTAATTGATTAGATACCAACATATTTAACACATTACCGACCGGTGATTATCGCATAATTTTCAACAATCTATGGTGCACGGCTAAACACTTTTTTAATGGAATCTTCAATAGTAACAGCAATTTTCATTGTGAACTAACAAGTCACCCTCAATAACGTGATCTAATAGTTTCATTTAAGATTGAAATGTAAAAGAAAAATACTTTCTTTTGGTACAGCACAATTATTGAAAATCCTATTAAGGGTTAAAGTAATTGGATCTAAAAAATAATTATCCTGTGTTTGAAAATAAAATGAATACTTCGACGATTCACTGGTCTGAGCGATGTCTGGGTTATGTCTGGGTTAGGTAAATGTTTTACATTACACCTACTCGTGTTTAACATAAATGCATAAGCTCGCTGTCTAGTCGATGTACTAAATTTTTGATC
>CM052187.1:1908363-1953429 GCA_028455805.1 Lasioglossum figueresi
GTAAGACTAGAAAGAAATATAGTCACAATATTTTCGACTTATGAAAATGATTGAACAACGAAGCACATTTTATATAACTTTCGATTCTCACAATCAACCTGGACAATTTTTATTTTACATAGAGCCTACTGATCACTGAATGAAAGGATTCGGTACGACTAAAAACGGACCATAATCACATTCGGTGCTGCAAGTATTTTGCCAGTGGCTTGACTCTCTCTCTCAAGAACATTGTATTATAGACTCACAAAAAGCGAAATTACTATTTCGTTACGGGTAAATCCTCGGGAGCAGTACTTTTCGCATTCGCCGGTCTGGAGAGCAGGTCCTTTATACCGTCATCCGGCGGGAACAACTTAAAATCCTTTCGCAGTGTCCTTTACGAGCAGTACACGCTTGAGCGAAACATCGCATACTTTTAATACACCGGTACACGAAGCGCAGAGAGGCAGCCAGGTTCGTAACACTTCTCGCATTGTGCGATTTAAACATAACCAGGGGAGCGGCTCGTAAAACCCTTAATTTCACATAATGCCCGGCCGGGGTCGGCCATTTTTATGAAGCCAGAAGTGGTCATTAAAAGAACCGGGGCCGCGGCGCAAGGGCTGGGTTACCGAAGCTCGGACACAGAGCCAGACCAAGGGGAAAGGAAAAAATGTTTCTCCTGGTAAAACCTGATTCGCGAGCGACCACCGTGAACCAGTGCTCCTTTGTCCTAGGCGAGACATGCGACCGAATTAGAACCGCGTTAGCGCTCTTTGACGCGCTCGTTTCATGACGGCTCTGCGGATCAGCCGGTTCCTTAACACCGAACATGATCATAATTGCAGTATTTTTGGAAATAATTTAATTTGTCGCCGTGGCAACTGCAACTAATCCTCAGCAGCCTGCACTCCTCTATTTAAATTCCCAGTTCTGCGAACCATTTCAAAAAGAAGTCCAATTAATTCCAATTATTACACTGCGGATCTTATGCATTTATGACAAAAATCGGTGGATGTAATTCCCGACAGTAAAAACATTCAGACAACTATATTTTTTTTTTATAAATAGAAAGAAAGTTTTATATAACTTCTGTGTCTTGCAATTGATGAAGACAATTTTTATTTTGCACAAACATCCGCAGTCTAGTAATTATACTGCAATAATAAAAAAAATACTACGAACTTTTTGTTAACCGACTCCTTCCTCATATCTGATCATGGTGATATAAATGCAATATTTTTAGAAATAATGTAATCTCTTCATTCTTTTTAAATTTATTCTTGCGTATATTCATCACCTATTATTTTTTAAATTTGTTTCTGCATCATATTGAACTCCTACCATTTTTTAAATTTATTTTTTTGCCGTACTCATCTTCTATCATTTTTTAAATTTGTTCCCATACCATTTTCATACCCTGTATGATTTTATAAATTTATTTCTGTGAAATATCCAATCATTTTTTAAATTTCTTTCCACACCGTTTTCATTCTCTAGATTTTCTAAATTTTATTCAAAAAACGTGACTTTAACCTATTCATGAAAATCATAAAAATCATAAAAATCATCATGAATATGTAATCAAATCTCTACATTCCAAAAATCGATGAATTTGTCAGCATGCAAAGACATTAGTATTGAAAGTATATTATAGAAAAATGTTTTACATAATACAAAAAATTAACAACACAAAAACGGATAAACTGTTCAATTTGTAAAAGAACATCATAGATAAATCGTGTGAAACATTTCCAGTGCTGGGGAAAATAGTATTTTAAATAGTAAATAGTGAATTATCCTATTTATTTCAAAGTATGTGTACAATTTTGAAAATGAAATATTTTATTTGATGCAGTAATTTTTGAAAATAGTATTTAAAAGTAGTATTTTATTTGAAGAATATTGAAAACATTTCTATTTTGTCTTTATTTTCAATTTCAATTTTAAATATTCTTGCCGAAATTAATGGTTCGAATTCAATACATTTATGAGTGTAAATCGTTTCTTAACGATAAGATACACTGTATGTTTATACGGTTTCTTAAAGAATTATAACAATGCAGAAAGTAAAATATTTTATTTCGTGTTTCAATTGTTCAAATAGAAATATTTGATTTTGCGGATCAAATTGTTCAAACAGAAATATTTTCTTTTCGAAATTGTATATCTTATTTAAAATACTATTTTCTTTGCACAAAATAAAATCTAAAATATTCAATAGTATTTAAAATATTTGTTTCGCCAAATAAAGCCCACCTCTGAACATTTCTCACTTGTAACTCCATATCAAACTCCAAAAGTCGATTAAAGTCGCGCTCCCACTTGGAAACAATGGCGCGAAAAAGCAACTTTCTTTCACCTTGACCATCGTTAAAGCATTCGCGCATTCTCCGTTTCACGCCCTGGGGATGGCACAATAGCAGCAACTGATCGTCAACAACCGGCTGGGGCAAGAAAATAATTTTCACCAATTAAGCCGTCAATTCTCTCCGGTCACGGTAGTTTATCTGATCGCGGGGACTTCAGAAGTCGCGTAATTAATACGCGAGGAGGGAATTACCGGCGTCGCGATTGGTTTCCGGGCGCTAAACAATCCCGCCTTCTTCAGCCGTCCCCCAACCGATCCTCTCGATGTTCTTCTATTTTTTTCCCCCCTCGTTTTTCGTAATGCCGAGTGGATCCGGGTAAATTGCATCTCGATCGACCCAGTTTTTATTTCAATTTGTCGTGAATTTATGTGCGAATTATCGGCAGCTCGAGTAGAATGGCGGGGGGAAGGAAGAGTGGAGAGTGGGGAGAGAAGCTTGGAAAGTAGGAGGAGCACGATTTACTCGCGTCGTTTCTCGGCGTTCTCGCTAACTACGATTCAATTTGCATTTCATCCAATAAATCCCGTCTCCCCTTTTACCCGGCAGCCATACACGTTGACGCGCTTCTTTTTTTTTCCAGCCGCCGCGGCGCCGTGCGAATTCTTCATCTTCCTATTTCCCGGGATCGGGATTGCTTGAAAATTCACGAGCGATAGCGTATTATGCCCCCGTATCATAATCCCTTCGCCACGAAACCGTATCGCGGGACCTTTGGTAATTCGGCGAGAGGTTAATCTGCTCGCGAATCTTGCACGACCGGACCCCTTGTCCTCCGTTGTCTCCGTTTTCGTGGGATATTCGCGAAGTTTTAATGGAGTTGTTGATTAGCGAACCTGTGCTGTCATTTATTAGAACGCGCGACGAAAATCGAGAAAGAGGCGAGTTTGGGAGTGAAAGTCAATCGGTGGAGGACGATTTTTCATCGAGTACAGTAGTGTTTCGACGGTGCTGGGGAAAATAATATTTTAAATAGTAAATAGTGTGAATAATCCTATTTATTTCAAAGTATGTGTACAAGTTTGACAATAAAATATTTTATTTCAGGCAGTAATTTTTAAAAATAGTATTTCATTTGAAGAATATTGAAAATATTTGTATTTCGTCTTTATTTTCAATTTCAATTTTAAATATTATTGCCGAAATTAATGATTCGAATTCAATACATTTATCAGTGTAAATCGTTTTTTAACGATAAGATACACTGTATGTTTATACGGTTTCTCAAAGTATTATAACAATGCAAAAAGTAAAATATTTTATTTCGTGTTTCAGATTCTTCAAATAGAAATATTTGATTTTGCGGATCAAATTGTTGAAATAGAAATATTTTATTTTCAGGTTCAGAAATTGTATATCTTATTTTTAAAAAATACTATTTTCCTTAAGCAAAATAAAATCTAAAATATTTAATAATATTTGAAATATTTGTTTCGCCAAATAATGCCCACCTCTGTGTTTCGTTATTTTTTAAGTAAACTTCGGGACCGAAATGTCGCTCATAAAAAGCATACCTTGCAGAAAAGGATAGCGAACAAATTAACAAAATAACTAATCCAATGACAGAACATTTTTGTTCCTAATGATTTTTTATGAAACCTTCATCGACGTATTCGTGACATTTCTCTGGTTCAAACGAGACCAAACACGACGCAGTTCGTATCATTTTTACCCGTTTAATTCTGATCTAAATAATATCGCGTTTGGTATCATTTTAATCTGAAAAATGTCACACGTAAGATGATACACGTTTCTTGTTGGTGACGTATCTTCAAAAATAAAACAAATATCATACAAATCTCGTTTACGTACATCGAGACATTGTGTGCTGAATTAATTAGTCGAGAACTATACTAACCTCATTGTCCTTGAGTAAACTATTAGGGCCGATGTAGTCCAACTCGATAATTCTATTAAATGTGTAACTATTAATAATATAACTATTTGTGGATTTAGAGATTAAATTTTATAGAGATGAACATTAAATATAAATGTAATTCACTTAAGGATTAACGAAAACTGTATAAAAACCATTTTTAAATGGCAATCGCCCCTTTACTTATCGAGTGACCTTTGCAATTAACAGGAATCGAAGTTCGGTGGGTTACGCATCAAAGACTGGATCCGATTGCAATTTTAAGTTGACAAGAACGTGAGTGGGTTGGGTTTGCGGGATTGGTGTACACATACAGTCTCCACGCCGACGAGATTCGTTCTATCGGCGTCGATATCGTGATTCCCAGCATTCGTCGGTGGGTCGCGATAAAATCAAAGCGAAATCCGGTGAAAATCGCGTACGGAGGAAAGCCACGCATCCTCGGGATCGCGTTTTGACGCTCCGCTTGAGCGAGAGAACCTACCAGACTTTTTGCGAATACTGGCTCCTTTCGGCTGATCTAGCAGAAGCAATCATCTTCCGGACTGTCAGACTTTCGACCGGTTTCGCGATACGAATCACCCCGTGTTTTCAAGTTCGAGCTCGAGTGTAAGATTAATCTAGAATGAAGTACAGTAGCACCTCGCTAGTTGCACAAATCAAGGCCGAAAAACGTTACCGATCGCGCGATCTGTTTGTTCACCGTCTCACTCCGTGTTCCCTTCTTCCACTCATTGTGCAGTCACCGTAATCCCCACCACGACTTCCAGAAAGAACAACGAACGGGGTTTTACTGTAATAGACTGCAGATTTTATGCATTTATAAGAAAAATGAGTAGGTGTAATCTTATCAAGATCTATTTAAAAGAATTTAAAAGTTGTGTAGCCACTGCAATCCCCACTACGACTCCCAGAAAGAACAACGAACGAGGTCGTACTGTAATAGACTGCAGATTTTATGCATTTATAAGAAAAATGAGTAGGTGTAATCTTATCAAGATCTCTTCAAAAGAATTTCAAAGTTGTGTAGCCACAGTAATCCCCACCACGACTCCCAAAAAGAACAACGAACGAGGTTGTACTGTAATAGACTGCAGATTTTATGCATTTATAAGAAAAATGAGTAGGTGTAATCTTATTAAGATCTATTTAAAAGAATTTTGAAGTTGTGGAGCCACCGTAATCCGCACCACGACTCCCAGAAAGAACAACGAACGAGGTTGTACTGTAATAGACTGCAGATTTGATGCATTTATAAGAAAAATGAGTAGGTGTAATCTTATTATGATCTTTTCAAAAGAATTTCAAAGTTTTGTAGCCTCCGTAATCCCCACCACGTCTCCCAAAAAGAACAACGAACGAGGTTTTACTGTAATAGACTGCAGATTTTATGCATTTATAAGAATAATGAGTAGGTGTAATCTTATCAAGATCTATTTAAAAGAATTTTGAAGTTGTGGATCCACCGTAATCCGCACCACGACTCCCAGAAAGAACAACGAACGAGGTTGTACTGTAATAGACTGCAGATTTGATGCATTTATAAGAAAAATGAGTAGGTGTAATCTTATTAAGATCTCTTTAAAAGAATTTAAAATTTTTATTTTGCATGAAAATTCCCAGTCTGCTAACAACAATAATAAATATCAAAAAATGAACGTTCTGAATTTTGTATTTGATGGTGTGAATATTCGCTGTTCCTGGTGAAACCCTTTGTGCAACGGATCCTAATGCACCACATCTGCAACAATTCCCCTAGTTACTCGACCAGCATATTTCGCGAATTGATCCGCGGGGTCATCATACTTCATCGGTATGTTCCACGAATTGCTCTGACGAACGAACCTCCGCGCACAACACTTTGTAGATACGTGGCCACCAGTACATCGATGCCGACTAATATCTGGTTTCCGTGTACAATGAATGTTTCATGCTTCGATGCATCACGACCGTGGAATTCCCGTTTTTGCGGTTAGGCATTTGCAATTTGCGTTTTCGTGCCCGCGCATCGATGTCACGCGACGCTTAACATCACACGAACCAACCCCGGGTACGCCTTGTTATGACTGTTATTTGTTACAGTTTCATTCACATTGTTAGCCGACGTCCAATAAACTAAACAAGTCATTACCGACGCGTTCTGAATTAATGTAACGAGCCGCTTCTTCGGTAAAGTGCACAAGAAACGTAAAAGGAAATTAAATGGCAACTTAATGGTACTTCTGTTGCAGCAGTATCGATCCATAGTCATTCACTTTTATGCACGGAATTACGTACACGCAGTATATGTATAGACATTTCAGAATACGTAACGGCAATATTTATTTAATTGTTAACAAAATGATTTCAACAGTAGTTTTAAACACTTTAAATGTTTTCTAACAGACAATGATATTTTAGAGAATACAATAGTAGGTGTTTTAATATTGTAGAATACCATTAATAAAATTATGAATTCTGATTTATCATTGATATTTACTTTGTGTCGTTAATGTGGGACCATTTCCACGTTAAAAATATGAATAATTACAGTAATGGAATACTGGAGTTGTTCGACGGAATACTTTAGCCAATATAGAATTTGAACGTCAAGATCGAATATGAATTTGTTGCGTCGATTGACTGTTTCTTTACGTTGGAAAAAATTGGCGAGAGGAATTTTTAGTGTTACACGTTTCGTTTGGCAAGAGAGAAAAAAAATATCGAAGCGCCATAGTGATCATTGTCAGCCGGTGCTTCGATTCTAATCCGGGGGAAACGGAAGCGAACGTACCCGCGACAAAAACGGCGGCGGGTGCATCGACAAATGCATTTATCCGGCCGATCGTGCATTTACATTCCGCTGCGATAAATGTTACCGTTGGGACGTAACGATGTTACGTTTCATCGGCAATCTCGTTCCACGGATGACGAACCATTTCTTGCCCCGCTTTTTCGATAGCCATTTTCACGCGAAACGAGTTTCGCAGCCCGAGAGACGCTGGGGAAAATCTGGTTGCACCGGGTTGTTCGACACTAGTTTTTCTTTTCTACCCTGTGATTTTATTTTTCTTTTCTTTTTTTGAGAGAAACTGAGCTTAATCTACCGAAGGTAGACTGCGAGCCGTTTCATTTGAACCAGCTTGCACGCGTTTCTTTCAATCCCTTAGATTTCTACGAAACTTTATTCGATACTTTGTAACGTCTCTGGTTCGCAATTGACAATCTCTAGTGAACGTTCGACAACGATTTCCTTTGGGAAACTTATTATTTAGTAGCAGATTTTGAAGAGTCTCGGTGCGACAGAAATATATTAATGTGGCAAAAATATCTGGCTCGGCTTTGTTAAGAAGTTATTAACAGAAAAACACGGATCGATCGGTAACAAGTGTCACTGAGCGTAGCGATGGATTCGCGTCGCGATGAAGCAGTGATCAACAGAAAGAGCAGACATAGATTTAATTAAAACTCATTTATTCAGCCGTAAATTTGCTTGCTGATTCGAGATGTGCGTCGCTGGTCCATTCGAAACAGTAGAAAGATCAAAGTAATTTAAAAACACCAATGCATCATTTTCAATTTGTTAAAATGACTAAAGTTCTTATCTTATAAATTAATTAAATACCTGCTGGCTGCTATCCCTTGCAACAGCAGCAGCCAACTTTTATTTTCCACAAAAATCCGCAGTCCAGTGAATACTTTAAATATGATTGTTAAAAACACACATTAACAACCGTGAGCTGCGAATTAACAAATTTTTAGAGATGTTCTCTTTACCGCGGTTCGAACAGCACCGATTGTACGCAATATTTTTCTGAATATTCAGGAATTATGGGATGGTCAGATAAAAAAAAAGGACAGAAGGAGGACCGCTGTAGGCCGAGAATTTATGGCAACCACGTGGCAAATCATTCTCTGTCCTTCTTTTAGAAATTTTCTTAAAGGAGGTACAGGACAATGGAGGCTCATAAACGCCACGCGAACGTGACCTTTCTCCCTCTTGCTGAATAAAAGGACAAACCTTTTTTCCGAACAGCTACCCATCGATTTTGCGTACCAATCTACAGGGGAAAAAACCGAAACATGTGATTGCCATAAATTCTAGTCTTATAGCGGCCTCTCTCGTGTCCTGTTTGTCGTCTGACCACGTCGTCCTCCCTAAATTCCTCGGAAAAAAATCTTGTGTACGATCAGTGTCGTTCGAACCGCGGTGGAGAGAACATCTCTAATAATAGTAGCGTGTTTAAAGTGAAATTGAAAGTTCGAATGGTCCAGTGGCACGCATTTCGAAGCAGCATCTGCATCTACGGACGAATAAGTGAGTTTCAATCAAATTCTGTTTGTTCTCTTGTTCACGAATTCACCGCGGCGCGACACCAACGCTACGCTCAATTTCGCAGGACGCTGTGCTCAATTTCCAAACTACAATATCTCGTACGGAAGCAGTAAGAATCCTCTATATTATGTATAATCCTCTCTATATATGGTATAAATTCGATTAGAATTTATACCATAGAATATACTAGAAATTAGAAAGTTTACACCGATTGTATGCCTGTGTTTCTTTCAAAGCTTCGAAAGAAAATAGAATGTTATTTCGTTATAAAGGAAGTTAATAACATACATATTTATTAGAGTCTGTTCAGAATCATCGTCACGAGTTTGACTCGATATTGTATGGCAAGGGGTTATTATAAACGCTTCGTAAAAGAACAATAAAAAATTCATTACAGGTTTGCATTTATAGACCGATAGCTGCAATGCAAATATTTCATAAATACTTCATAAAAGAGCAGAATCCCATTTGAAAATTTCGTGAATTGCCTACCTTTTTCATATGCGAAACATTGTAAATAGAGCACTGTAAACTGAACTATGTGCACATGTAGATCGCATTCCACGAAACGAGAAACTTTTAAATCGAACCGAGTGCAAATGCTTCGTCATACGCTTATGTTTCCACGTTTCGTATTTTGTTGTTATCGCTCCACTCCGGATTTTTATAAGCGTCGTTGAAGAGTAGTAAACACGGGCCGTGTGTGTATCTCACCTATAAATGTAAATATTATGAAGGAATAAAACGAAACAAGTTTAATTCGATCGAGTAAACAAATTGGTTGGAGACACGCACCGTATAAAAATCAATTAGTTGAGTATACAAAGAGCACGTGTACACGCGCGACCGTGCGGACGGGAGTGGAATTAATCGAATATTAAATATTGCTAAGAGACAGAGTCGTCGTTATTTTAAAATGCTAAAATTTTCGCGAAAACGCAACGCGTCCTGCAATAACGTCGCGCGAAAAAGAAAAATGATTTTCGGTCGTTCGAGCGGATAATTTTGCGATTAAATTCTCGTTAAAACGGAACGTCGGATCGGCGATATTTCCTCCGATGGTTTTTTGTTGTTTCAAATTATTCACTGCGACTGATGCACCGTTTGTATTCCACGGAATATCAATAAATCCGTACACACGACAAAATTTCGAAACACATCCTGCAAAATCGGCGAACGCGAAAACACTTGGACGTTGCGTTGGTTTTACTGGAAAGTAATTCTTCCGTGAATTATTGTACACCGCTGTAAAAAATATTAAAATCTACCGTGTATTATACAATTTTCTTGTGTATCGCTTGATGGAAATAAAAGTAACGACTCGATGAAAACTTGACAATCGATGATGAAGCTTGACAATACGAATGGAGGGCTGTAAATAATTTTCTAGAATCGTTGAGCGTGGAAAAGATTTATTTTGTCCATTAGTCTCGCAATTTTAATCTTATGATTTGGTGGAGTTGCATTAAAAATGAATTCGAACCATTCGTGTAATTTATTCTAGCGGGAATGAAATCGTAACTGTGTTTTATTTGTCGAGCGCATACATTTATTTTATTTTATAATATTATTTTATTCATTTGTTATTGTATAAATTTAGGATATTTATCTATGCATGTTTCCAGGTCAATTGTAGATAACAGAAGTTGTTAAAAATTGTGATTCTAATAAGTCAAAAATAATCGTGTCCGTGTTGCCATCTAGCGGTTCTACAAACCAATATGGCGGCGCCCTTACCTGTCAGAAACACTTTAACTCCTGAACGATTGATCCTACAGGATCGAAACTTCGATCTGCAGGATCCCCGGGTACAAATTTAGTGGATTACATACGAAATACATAAGAATTTATAGGGGAAAGGCAGAAATTATGAGTCCGGTAAGGTAAAGAGCGTCCTAGTCGAGTCATTATTCTACACAACGAATGCCCCTGAGACGAGGGCGTAACAAATGGAGGCAAGAGTCAGAACCGAGTCTAGGTCGGCAGGTAATTAAGTACGGAAAACAGCCGGTTGAAAAGAATCGGAGAGACAAACAAAAACATTGTACATAGTCGCAATTCAAGTGATTGCAGCGTGGGCGGGCGGATGACAGGACAGTTCGCCGGTAGAGAAATGGTGGACAATGAAATGGGCAATTTTTCTCTGGCGTAACGGGCCGTCGAAGCAGCGCGTCGAACATTTGCAAACACGTCGATTCACCGTCGGACTTCGTCGACCATTTTTCCCGTTTCCGGAACGAAGTTATGAATTTTCGCATGGGACGCAACGAAAATCATTTCCGCCGTCGCTCTTCGCCGTAGCCAACGCAGAACGAAATTGAAAATGTGCGCGGCGGTCGTGATTTTCCAAGTACAATATTTCCTTCAATTACGGGGTTCAAATCCTACAACGACTCGAGTGCAGTAGAGATTGTTTATAGAATAATTTGTGGAAGACGCGAATGTTTATTTGTTATGTTAAAATTTTAAATCAAACGCTTCAATGTTTGATGTGCTTTTCGGATACTTTTATGGAATTATTGTAGGATTTTAAATTACGAGTAACGGCAGAGTTTTATGTAAAATAGAAATTGCTGAAATATATAACAATATACTAAAAGTTCAACGAGTACAATTTTACCAAAAAATCGTTTGCCAAGTTTTTGTATTAATCTTTTCAATTTATATAGATGCAGAATCGTCAATAGCGAATATATGTATATCAATAAGAATAATTATTGTTCCTAATTATTAACGAATATTCATTCAACAATCTCTATATGCTTGCCATAAATATCATTCTTTATTTTTGCCGTATAAGCATAATTATTGCGACTGTAACCACTCGTGTTTTTCCTAATTATTAATGAATATTCGTTCAACAATCTCTATATGCTTGCCACAAATATCATTCTTTATTTCTAACATCGCGTTATCTTTTATCTTTTAGAAACGGTAAAAAAAAAACAACCATCAAGAGAAGCGTCCTATTTCACGAAACAAATTTGTCTCATTCTGTCTGTTCGAAAGTAATTGTTGTGCGATCCCCCGCTCTAGTAATAAAGTTCTAGGAATAAAATTTCCCGTTGTATAATTCCGCGAGCTTCATCCGCAACAATCTCTCGTAACTTCCACATCCGTTTAAATTGCTACGAGAATATCTCTGTGTACGTGTTTTCGGCGCAGCGGCGAAACACCCCGTTTCATTTCGCCGTTTTATCCGCGGCCAGATCGAACACTTTAAACGCGACTCCATCTTTTACGATGAGCCCCGACGCCGGTTTCTATTTCTGCATTTTCGCGCGCTCCACCCATTTTACTGAAACCGTAAACCCGAGGAATAGCTTGTCAATTTATTGCTCGGATGTTCTGATGCCAGTCTATAAATGCTTGATAAGGCGCGCGCATGCTTTATTAATCCTGCATGATACCAGACGATTAAAACTCCGTTCCGGAACTCGTCGCGCACCTGTAACGTTCTGCTCCGCATTTGATATACAGGCTGATCCATATTTAGGGAGCCATCAATATGCGACTCATTCGCAGACCAAAACGGTTAAACAGCTTCCGAGTTTCTTCACATTTTTCACTCGATCGATACTTAACCCTGGCAAGGTGTACTAACGAGTTACCGCACTGGGATCTTCCTGAAAATTCAATTAAAATTCATTAGGATACTTCCAGGTGTATAGTTCAAGATTACAAAACCCAAATGTCCAGGAGAAATTTAAAAAATTGCATATTCACGAAGATCAGTGTATAGGAAATTTGACTACGGTTATTGGTAGACTGGGGATTTTTATGCGTTTATATTAAAATTGAGTAGATGAAATACAAAACTGTTGGAAAATTGAAGATGTCAATATTCAGCTCTATTAAAATCATTAACTGTTTGCACTCGGTGCTATTTTAACTTGAAAATTAAACATTTCTTTCGACCTGGAATAATTCCATTTTATATTAATTTTTTTCTTTGCGTGAATATAAAATTGATATATGTAAGGAGTTGACACAGGAAATTGATACTTGACAGGTCGTGATGTTTCCTCGATTGCTCGCAGAGGACTGTCGTTTTTATTTCAACAAAATCATAACGTAGTAAAACATTCATTTAACAAAACATTAACGTGACATGCAAATCAATAAAAACATATATAACATGTAAATCAATAAAAACATACATAACACTTACACATATATGCACACTCCCATTCAGTCATATGACATGCACACTTGTATAATTCTTACATATAATAGCTCATACAATACTTAAATGTTTAGTAATTGACTAGATACCGACAGATCTAATAACGTAAACGATATTTTAAGTAATGGTACAGCAATTATTAATGGCGCCTCAGAGGCGTCACTCGAGTGCTAAGGGTTAACAATTTAGTTTGTATATGCGTTCGGGACAAAAAGATAGGTCACTCTATTAGTTTATTTATTTCTATTTGGCAAAAATACATGAAGTTTCAAAGAATTTGGAATTAGCCAATTTTTTAAAAGTTTCCTTGAATTGTAAAAAGCAGGTGCCAAATCAATTTATTTCTTTAATAATTTAAATAAATTGAAAATAGTACGAGGTTCTCGAATTCTCAAGTTTTGCACTGTTTCAAATCGCAGCTGCTCATTGTTTTTCACAGGTATGTAAAATGTTATTCTTCGACTATAAAAAAAAGGTGAAAGAAATACAACGCGCGTGCCTGAATGCTCTCAATTTTTCTACTGTTTTAGATCGCAGATGCTCATTGTTATCAGAAGTCCATAAAATCTAGTTGTCACGTTGTCCACGACAATTTGTCTTGATCAATTTATTTAATAAAACTAAAGTCGCGACATATTTAACGCATTACCGACCGGTGATTATTGCATAAACACTTTTTAACGGAGCCTTCGATAGCAACAGCAATTTTCATTATTAACTAACAACTCATCCCCAATAACGTCATCTAATCATTTAAAATTGCAATGTGAAAGAAAATTTCCATGCTTTCTTTTGGTACAGCAGAATTATTGAAAATCCTATTAATAATAGTCTTCCGGTAGGTAAAGTGTTAATAATGTAAACAATATTTTGAATAATGGGATGGGTTAAATTCGTGAAAGACAAAGGCTGTAACACGCTGATTAAATGCTCAAAAATTCATTAAAGCATATAAAGCAGAAGAGTCGCGCAGGATAACGTATAAGACACGTGCAGAGTCCCATAACTTCTCGCACAACTTCTGGTATTTTTGCGACTGGTTATCCATCTTCCGGGGGATGAAACGAGCGGATGATGTGTTCCTTGAGGGGTCGCGGCCGATTATAAACTTTCCCGTGGCTTTCCACGGTCCGGGAAATAAAACGAGTGCTTGGGAACAGCGAAAGAACAACGAAAGAAGTGAAAGAGAGAGAGAGAGAGAGATCCACGATGCAAATTTTACCCTTGGGTCCAGCCGAGATGTGCGGCCCTCCGGCTTCATTCGCCAGGGTCATTCGTCTTTTCCCTTGTTACCTTTCCCTCGTCTAATTTCGCCGGGAACGGATATCACCGTCGAGAATTTTCGCGATTTCTTAGCCAACGTGACGTTGACTGACGATCGCAACCATGATACAGAACCGCTCCTGTTTGCTATTAATACGAATCGGTATAATTTGCTTTATCTCAACCTGCTGGCGAATCCATTTCTCTTTATCTGGATCTCGGTTATTGAGAGTGGTTCTTGAAGTTTTATTTTTCAGCTGTAATTTTTGCTAAATGGCTGCGGGACCAGATATGGCTTTATAAACTTCCTTTCTTTCAGCGCTTGCGTTTGATGTTGAAATCGGATCCGTGGATACTTTGAGTAATTAATTATTTTTAACCCTTATCTTATTTATCTTTAACCCTTCGGCAGCGCTGTCCAGGTTCATTTTGACCCGTTAAAATCATCTGATTTTTCAATTTCTAGCTCCTCAATCGGTTGAATGTCATATCGGGAATAACAGGCAGGGTTATGGGTCTACGAAAACTGTTTTGAAAAATGTATCTAGAAAAATTGTATTAGTGTCTACCAGTTTTAAATTTAGTATTACAGTGACTTCCGAACAAGATTAACATCTTATGAAAGAATAACAAAACCTTAATCGTCCAAATACTCTTTCTTCTGTATTATTATTGATCGAGCGCCAATTTTACAGCAACTTGCATACATCGTCGCGATAAGGAAAATTGTTGTGATTTTTTAAAATATACAACCACGTATAATATGAATGATTTTCCAATATCTCTATTAATTTTCAAATGTAATCTATGCAAATTTCAGCTTAAAAAATCAATAATTCTAAAATAATGGTAGTTCTAGCCAGAATGCGCGTTCAGTGCCAGCGAGCACGATTTCGTCCTTCATGTCCACGTGACACGAAAATCAAAAGTTATTTTCATATATTCGGAAAGGTTCCCGTTATCGACCTAATCGTATCTGATGACCAGACTACGGATCTTTATGCAAAATAAATTTTTTATATATCAACTGCAAGCTGTAGGAGCTAAGTAAAAATATACTTCTACAAATAGAATGTGGATCTTTATGTGTTTATGAAGAAATTAATTGGGTGAAATATGAAACATTAATGGATTAGTAAACTTTAAGAATATAGGAATCAAGGGATAAAATCAATTTTTAGTAAATGTACAACTTTGAAAATAGAATATTATATTTGATGCAGTAATTTTTGAAAATAAAATAATTTATTTGAGGCAGTAATTTTTGAAAATAGTATTTAAAAGTAGTATTTTATTAGAAGAATATTGAAAATATTTGTATTTCGTCTCTATTTTCAATTTCAATTTCAATTTTAAATATTGCTGAAATTAATGGTACGAATTCGTTGATTTTCTTGGTGTTTATCTTCCTTTCTATTCATCGACCATTCCTATAACTACATGATTAATGATGAGACCATTCCAGTGCTGGGGAAAATAGTATTTTAAATAGTAAATAGTAAAATAACAATGCAAAAAATAGTATTGTAAATAGTATTATAACAATGCAAAAAGTAAAATATTTTATTTCGTGTTTCAGATTGTTCAAATAGAAATATTTTATTTTGTGGATCAAATTGTTGGAATAGAAATATTCTATTTTCAGGTTCAGATTGTTCAAATAGAAATATTTTATTTTGTGGATCAAATTGTTGGAATAGAAATATTCTATTTTCAGGTTCAGATTGTTCAAATAGAAATATTTTATTTTCGAAATTGTATATCTTATTTAAAATACTATTTTCTTTGAGCAAAATAAAATCTAAAATATTCAATAGTATTTGAAATATTTGTTTCGCCAAATAATGTCCACCTCTGATTATGACGACCAAAAGATTTTTCGAACCGTTTCTGCAAAATTTTCACCATTTTTGTAGTGAATTTTCACAATTTCTATGCGTTGCTCGATCGTGTAATTCTCCATGACTAAACCTCAACACTTCCTGATGCCAGTTGTCAAAGATTAGAGTACTCTATGTTCGCCACAAAAAAATGGCGCGCAATTCGAAATATCAGGTCATTTTGAGACAGCCTTTATTAGGAATAACGTTCTATTAAGAATAGCAAAAGACTAATGGATCTGCAAGAAGCGCTTTTCAAAAACATGCTCAAAATATTGATAAATGAAACTTGAAGCAGTAATGGAAGGATTGAAAGAATTTGCGAATGTGGATGCACAATTGTCACTTTCTTTATTTCTGTTTGATCCCGACTCCCACAATCATTGCGGAATTTCATTTAACAATAATCGTAGAATAAAATTGTGCGCAGAATGAATTAGATTTTCTCAGCAGGAAACGAAAAATCACGATCGAAACACGTGTATACCGCAGTTAGTAACCGCGTTAACAGAAAATGGAAGACGCGGCACATGTCGCGCCGTTCCCGACGATAAATTTCGAAAAATCTAACGCTCTCGAGCGGGCTTCGCTTCTGATTTTTCGAGCACAATTCGAGGCAGGTGGCCGCCGAAGAAAAATGCGACGTTGTACAAGATATATGCCGAGAAAGCGATTTTATTTTGCCGCGGAAGCGGCGTTCATAAATTGACGGTAAAGTTGAAAAATTGTAATGGAGCCGGGGCGCGAATGAATGATGGCGCTCATAGCCGCGAAAAAGATAGAGAGCTTCGGGAACCGACGGTTGATTAATGCTCTATCACGGTGACGTAAGAAGCCAGACAGAGAACACGGAGCCATCAGGATTTAAAACGACTGAACCGGAACAAGAGATAAGGAGGCATGAATGTTTGAAGGATCCCGCCGAGCCGCGCGGTTTCCCGGTGATTCGCGTCGCGGAAATCAGGATCCGCCGCAGGGAGAACTCGAAGAAAAGAGCCCCGGCGAAAACGGCACGATGAAAATTGCTGTTTACAATCGTGTTTCAAAGGGAAAATTCCTCTTTTCGAGGGAAACCGGCTGGGGAAACACGGTGATTAATGAGGACACGGTATCGCGTTACCGATACATACGCTTCGACTCGCGATTCCCCGGTTCGAGAGCGTCGTTAATCATTATCGGACACCTCTGTTTTTCCATTTTAAGGAACTCCTCCGGCCTTTTCGACCGCCCGACGATCGTCGGCGATAGTCGCCTCGCGACTTTACTTTTATTAAATAAATTGATCAAGACCCAATTGTCGTGGACAACGTGACAACTAGATTTTATGGACTTCTGATAACAATGAGCATCTGCGATTTAAAGCAGTAGAAAAATTGAGAGCATTCAGGCACGCGCGTTGTATTTCTTTCAATTTATTCAGTTTGTTAGAGAACGATAGAATTTTTTATTTGGCACCTTCTTTTTATAGTCGAAGAATAACATCTTATGCACCTGTAAAAAACAACGAGCAGCTGCGATTTGAAACAGTGCAAAACTTGAGAATTCGAGAACCTCGTACTATTTACAATTTATTCAAATTATTAAAGAAATAAATTGATTTGGCACCTGCTTTTTACAATTCAAGGAAACTTTTCAAAAATTGGCTAATTCCAAATTCTTTGAAACTTCATGTATGTTTGCCAAATAAAAATAAATAAACTAATAGAGCGACCTATCTTTTTGTCCCGAACTGTAGCATATTCAAGCTAAATTGTTAACGCATAGCACTCGAGTGACGCCTCTGAGGCGCCATTAATAATTGCTGTACCATTACTTCAAATATCGTTTACGTTATTAGATCTGTCGGTATCTAATCAATTACTAAACATTTAAGTATTGTACGAGGTATTACATCAATTTCATATCCACCAAATTAAAAAAATTAATACAGAATGGAAATATTCTAGATCGGTAGAAATCTTTAATTTTCCTATTCTAATTTTTGAAAACCGAATCTTTCTTCTGGCCTATAATATTTCCATTTTATATGATTTTCTTAGTTTTATCGATATAAAACTGATATAATACCTCGTACAATACTTTCAGCGGTTTATTAAAATATTAAATACAAATTTAATAATGCAACAAATATTTTCAATAACGGTATCAGAATTATTAGCGGCGCCTCCGAGTCGTCACTCGAGTGCAAAGGGTTAATTTAGAGAGGCTGAACGATTTCCATTAGAAGCCATCTGAACGATCAAATCCGTTCAATTTGATTTGCGAGCGAGGCAAGCTTGTCCCATTGCTTGACACGGCAAGCAAGAAGGATAATGGCGCCTCGGCTGTGATCCTTGCAAAGATCTTTGAGCTCCGTGTCCTTAATTACCTCGACTGCCCTTTGTTAGCAGCGGCGCGTGGGAGATCAAAGCGCGCTCGCGAAACACGGCAACAGTAAATACTGAACGATTACCTCGGCGAGGGATTAAAATACATTCCCATGGAAAATCATATAGCCGTTTTACGAGATTCCCAGTCAGCCGTCAGCGTTTTACGGGACGGCTATGCAGCCAGCGCGAAATGACGAAGAGCCGATAAGGGTCGCGGGAACGACGGTGTCGTTATTATTAAATAAGGCGTGGTGAAAGAGGCGGCGCCGCTGGTAGTCAACGGTTATCACGGCGGACAAGGGAGGGTGGGGGATCATGCATAATTCAGCGAAAACTTCGACCCCCGTGGGATTGTAGACGAGAGCGAGAAAGAGAGAGGACGACCACGACGTTGCATCGATGCATCGAGCCGCGCGGAGTAACGGCACTCTGTCCTTTGGTTCGTGTCACGAGCTCCTCTTCGCAATCTTTACCGAGCCATTAACGTCGAACAACTTTTTACGATATTCCAGGAACTCCGATGCATCCTGTAGGCCCTAATTTGTTGCGTCCTGACGTCGCCGATGCGATCGCTCTATGATTTATCGCACGGAACGATGTGTGAAAGAACTCGGCAAAGTAGTATGAAAGTCTACGATCTTTGAAATTGAATACGATACTCATTTTCCTCGAGTCGAAATGAAATTCTGTTCTCATGTTGTCGATATTTAATAGCGATACACGTTTCGAACCAGTTTTTCGAGTTTTAATTCAATTAATTTCTCGTCTTGTTCACTGCTTCGCCGCGGCGCGACTCCATCGCTACGCTCAGTGGAACCTGCCACCGAGCCACGGACTGATTGGCCCGCGTTTTTCGTTAATAACTCTTTAACAACGCTGCAGAGATCATTTTCGCAAAGGAAAAGATTGCATCGAATAACCTGGGGAATCACCCTTATCAAGAAAAGCGACGAGGATTTTGAACAGAGACTATTAAACGTTCTATTCTTGCGTTGTCGATACCTAACCCTTCGTCTGTCCCTTATTTTTAACGACGCCTCCTGCATACAGGTTCGTTCATGTTCACGACTAATTTATTCCTGTCCTAGATTACATAAATATTTTAATATACAATCGTTAAAACGTGAAATGTTAAAAGGGAGAATAGATATCGTAAATAAAATAATCGAAGAGTGAAATTTCGCTCCGGGCAAAAACGATCCAGATTGGATAACGCGAAGGGGAACACAGCTCTGTTATCAAAGAAGTTGTAGCTAGAATTCTAGGCTCAGGTTCCAGCGAAGTGGATAATAGGTTTTCGGTGAATAAAAAACGCGAGCCATGCTCCTCTTGTTCACTGTTTCAACGCGGCGCGACTCCATCGCTACGCTCAATGGAACCTGCCACCGAAGCTCGGACTGATTGGCCCGCGTTTTTCGTTAATAACTCTTTAACAACGCTACAGAGATCATTTTCGCAAAGGAAAAGATTGCATCGAATAACCTGGGGAATCACCCTTATCAAGAAAAGCGACGAGGATTTTGAACAGAGACTATTAAACGTTCTATTCTTGCGTTGTCGATACCTAACCCTTCGTCTGTCCCTTATTTTTAACGACGTCTTCTGCATACAGGTTCGTTCATGTTCACGACTAATTTATTCCTGTCCTAGATTACATAAATATTTTAATATATAATCGTTAAACCGTGAAATGTTAAAAGGGAGAATAGATATCGTAAATAAAAGAATCGAAGAGTGAAATTTCGCTCCTGGCAAAAACGATCCAGATTGGATAACGCGAAGGGGAACACAGCTCTGTTATCAAAGAAGTTGTAGCTAGAATTCTAGGCTCAGGTTCCAGCCAAGTGGATAATAGGTTTTCGGTGAATAAAGTGTTAACGCGAGCCAGGTTAGGGTACACGGCGCGATAACGTTGGCCGTAAACTAATGGGGTCGCGTAGCCACGGCCGAAAAACATCACAGCCGGGAATTAGGTGTAACGATACAGTCATTCAAACGTCAGAAACTGTTCGGAAACAATGAGAGACCGGGCTGGGTGACGGGACGACGTTGCAACGGCCGCTTACCCCGAGGACAATGAAGTTTATGCGGCGCCGAGTGCCGTTATCTTACGACGACGCGGAGGATTAAGTTTCAAGCACCACCGACGGAGCTTGCACTTCTCGCCTGCTTATGGCGAACGCTCTGGAGCGTATTCGCATCCGCGCGTAATTCTCTCAGAGCTGTCCTCCCGTTTCCCTTTCGTGGATATTGTTGTCGACGCGATAAGAACCGGTATACCGCGGCATTCACGCTCCCCTGACGACTTTTTCGTCCTCCAGTTCTAATTAGCATCACTCGCCAGCCTTTTTCTTTGTTTCCATGTACGGGATATCGTGCGACAAGTATCATCCACATAAACTATTTCAGTAATAACACTACAGGTTGGTTTCAAGTATACGAAATTTCTATCCCCTCCTCCCTCTTTGTCAGACAACTTCGTGGGACCCATAAACTCTCTCGGCCCACTCAAACACAAGAATAGAAATGATTTAGATACTTCGCATCGTGTCGAAAACATTTTATACCGGAATTTGGATTATTACTATCAATCTGCTGCATGTTTTAGAGATTTTTTAAGTACTCGGAAAGAAATTGTTACAGTTGCAAGATATACAGTTTGTGAATTGTGCAATTATGGGTTTTGAAATTTTTTTAAATGTGCCAGGATATAAAAGACGACAGAATTTAGTACGATTTTAATTTATTTCGGATCCAAAACGGGGGCAACCTCGAGAGATAAGATTCTATTTTATTCCATTTTCTTAAAATTTATCTAAGAAAATTTAAAATCGCATAAACATCCGCAGTCTAATCATCGCAAATCGTTTTTTATTATCAACAGTAGGATTACAAATGCTTCGATTTACGATTATTGAGATTGCAACCTTTCCTGACCTATATTCTGATCACAATTTCGAAAATAGATAGACTCCAGTGTAAATTTGCTATCGAAGCGCTGAAATTCATTATAAAATTTTCCGAAGACACGAGTGATTTAGCAGGTTTCCGTCGCGTCGGGAACACTTTATACCGAATCATGTAAATTTTCACAGACCGTCGCTGTTAACATGAATTACATTATTAATACGGTGTACGTATGCAAGGTTTCCCGAGCATTCGATAAAAATGATTTATCAGGCGTTTAAGCTCGACCAAAAAAACCCAGTCGCTGCGGATCCACAGCGGAATTTACCGACCGGATTAACTTAATGGGTTAAACGTGTAGACGCAGATTCGGGCACGGGAGGAAGATCGACGATAAACCGAATGTGTCGTGTTCTAGTAGACTCGCGCGTATATCGTGCCGCGCCGTGGGGGATAAAAGATCGTTTTCAGATTCGGCAAGATGCATCGGCCCCCTCCGATAAACCTGCCACACGATTTCCATGCGGATCAAATGGAAAATCGCTTCTACTTTCGATAACATTCTCCGAAATCGAAAATACCGCTCAAGGGGGCATTCTAGTTCTCCATTTTCCATATATCTGAAACTTAAAATCGGACTAAACGACCTGACTTTTTTTTGACAATTAAAGGAATTATTATTATTAAATAACCCACAAACAAGATTTCGAAAAAATTCGGATCAAATGGAAAATCGATACTACTTTCGATAACATTCTCCGAAATCGAAAATACCGCTCAAGGGGGCATTCTAGCTCTCCATTTTCCATATATCTGAAACTTAAATTCGGACTAAACGACCTGACTCTTTTTTAACAATTAGAAGAATTATTGTTATTAAATAACTCGCAAAAAAGATTTCGAAAAAATGCGGATCAAATGGAAAATCGATAATACTTTCGATAACATTCTCCGAAATCGAAAATACCGCTCAAGATGGCATTCTAGTTCTCCATTTTCCATTAATCTGAAACTTAAAATCGGACTAAACGACCTGACTCTTTTTTAACAATTAGAAGAATTATTGTTATTAAATAACTCGCAAAAAAGATTTCGAAAAAATGCGGATCAAATGGAAAATCGATAATACTTTCGATAACATTCTCCGAAATCGAAAATACCGCTCAAGATGGCATTCTAGTTCTCCATTTTCCATTAATCTGTAACTTAAAATCGGACTAAACGACCTGACTCTTTTTTAACAATTAGAGGAATTATTATTATTAACTAATTCGCAAAAAAGATTTCGACAAAATTGCAATTGGTAGAAATTACATGAGGAAATGAAAATGGCATTTATAAAAACATTTTTATTTGCGTCCATTAAGTTTAAACTAAATTTTGAACTATACTAAATGACCTAGCATAATCTTACACTTACACACGGGATAGGTTACTCGCTATAATTAAAACATACAGTTTCATATAAAATGCAAAACAGAGATTCATAAGAATATTCGCACAACTTGAAATATGTTTCTAAAAAAAGTATAATAATAAATGTATAAACTGTGGTGTACTTTATAACTAATGTATATGACAATTAACCCAGTATGTAAAGTTGTTGATGTACAATAAAAAATTGGCAATTTTAGGTAATTGTCAAATGACTCTTCCGTAAAATTTCCTTTTTTGACTTATGTCACTTTTCTTATGAACGAACTATGTCTCTCTCGAAATAGAGTCAGTTCTATTTGAAATAATTTTTACAGCGAGTTACAGTTTGAGAAATAACACGGTCCAACAAATTTCAACTATTTTGGTTATTTCGATTCCCACTATGCGATTCTTAGAGTTGTTCGCGGTGATTCCGTATCTGTCCTTAATTTTTCTCCTATACGTAGAGTTTCTGAGAAAATTGAGTTTAAAAGAAAGACCAGAGATTTCTTTGAAACTCGATTTTCTCAAAAACTCTACGTATAGGACAGATTCGAAATCAGCGCGAAAAACTGTATAAGAATCGCATAGCGAGAATCGAAATAATTTTTGGCTGTTGGGCAGTGTAATTACTAAAATGATTTCGATGGAATAATTTTCGTCTGCAGTACTAGGATACTATAAATCCAGCATTTGCACAGTTTATGTAACGAAGAAGTAGATCGACGTATTGTAGTGAATTGGAAAACGTTCGTGTTACATAATAAATTTCTCGTTTTGTCGCGATTGTAACGGGTGAAAATGCAAAGTGTTCGGTGCGTGTTATGCGAATGTTAACGTCGATCACAGGAATCGGTAATGGTGTACACGGAACGAATAAACCAGCGGATCTCTTAATCAAACCCGAACGTAAATTGGCCACTCTTCGCGTTTATTTCAGGTTCATTATTAACAGCGCGCTGGCTGTTTGGGTGTTTCCATGCAAAAATTCGATTCGTTTGATATCTGTCCGGTGTGTGATCCCCGCGGAAACTGGCCACTTTAACAGGAACAACCTACCGTTGTTACTTCAATTCTAAATTGAAAGTCGGTAAATTGAACCGATCGTCTCGAGCGTAATAAACGAACACAGCCTTTCGTGCAAGCGATCACGCAATTTCCGGAGTGTGAAAAATTCTGGCTTCTCGATTTCAATTCCACGGTAATTTCAACTCGCAAAGAAATCCGACGCGTTACAGTTTAATCAGCGGAACATTTGAACGTGTTCGATTCGATTCGAGAATTTATTGCTGGCTGTAGAATACGTTGATTTTCACGGTGTTTATCTTCCTTTCTATTTATCGACCATTCCTACAACTACATGATTAATTATGAGACCATTTCAGTGTTGGGGAAAATAGTATTTGAAATGGTAAATAGTAAATAATTCTATTTATTTCAAAGTATGCGTACAACTTTGAAAATAAAATATTTTATTTGATGCAGTAATTTTTGAAAATAGTATTTAAAAGTAGTATTTTATTAGAAGAATATTGCAAATATTTGTATTTCGTCGTTATTTTCAATTTCAATTTTAAATATCATTGCCGAAATTAATGGTTCGAATTCGATACATTTATGAGTGTAAATCGTTTCTTAACGATAATATAGATTGTATGTTTATACAGTTTCTCAGAGTATTATAACAATGCAAGAAGTAAAATACTTTATTTCGTGTTTCAGATTGTTCAAATAGAAATATTTTATTTTCTGGATCGAATTGTTGAAATAGGAATATTTTATTTTCAAGTTCAGATTGTTCAAATAGAAATATTTTCTTTTCGAAAGTGTATATCCTATTTAAAATACTATTTTCTTTAAGCAAAATAAAATCTGAAATATTCAATAGTATTCGAAATATTTGTTTCGCCAAATAATGCCCACCTTTGGATCATTCGGTGCTTTATGTGTCTTATGTAATGTATTAAAAGATATTTTCTGTAGACACGTTAATCTTTTTATTGCTACTGGTACAGCATTCGTGTAATTCATTCACGGAAAACTGAATGATTAAATTTTTCTGCTGTGGGTTAAGAAGTATGAAAGTACGAAAGCAACGACTGAACATTGCCGTCATTTCAAAGATCTAGTTCATTGGCACACGTGTTCGCGAGAATCCCACCGCCTACTTCAGCGAAACTGTGTTCACTCTGCCGAGAAAACTGGTAAAACCAAATCCCCGGGAATCTGCTTAAAGCCTCCTTCGAAACTCAAAAATAATCTCTATTCGTTCTCGCCCACGCACGCGGTAAGGCCTCCTCTTATTCCTAGAATAATGTCACTCGGAAGATGTTCCATCTCGCAGAGCATCGTTGAACTCGCAAATAGCGTTAGCGAAATCACGCGGAAGACGCGGGGGGAATCGGATTTTCCACGGTCGATCAGATTCATCCCACGAACCTTTAAAATTCAAACGTGGGCGGCAGATTCGAATGTTCTTCGATCATTCTGTTTTACTTTACCTTCACTGTGCAGTTCCAATTGCGAATGAAGAAATCATTTTCTACGCGGTAGGTCAAGTCGACTGTAATCATCTGTGCGATCTCGTAGATTATGTTCGACGGGACATTTGTTCTTGATTAACGATGTGAAAGTTGAAAGTGCATCCATTCGTGCGAATGTTACTAGACTGCGGATCTTTTTTATACCTTTATGGGTTCTGAAATTTTTTCAGAAATGTTTGAGACCTTTAGCGGAGTCTAATACAATTTTTATTTATTGCAGGCCTGCGGAGACCACTGAAAATAAGATTTTATTTGATTCCACTAAAATTCCGCAGTCTATTAGACATATACAGTACCGGACAAAATTTTAAGACGCTCTAAAAAAGACGATAACTATTTTAATATTGTACTATACGATTTGAACTTTTTTGGGAAACTACAGCAATTAGTCTACCACAGGATGTGAAAAGAAATTTTTTCAAAAATTGTAATTGATCGGAATTGTTGAAAAAATAATAAAAGTCGCATTTTCAACTTTTTTATGTTCCCGAAGAATTCGAAGCTTCTTTTAAAATTGCACGTTTTCCGCGATCGCTTACCGCTTTTGGTCGACCGGGACTCTTTTTCTTACCGTAAGTTTTGGGATTTTTTAATAAATTATACACCACTTTTCTGCTTCGATGTATAATACGTGCAATTTTTGAAAACGAGTAATTCTCTTTACGCAATGTCAAAATCATTTTTATTTCAGCATCGGATAAAGATTTTCCACTACCGATAGTGTAATTTCAATAGAAGATAATAAGAAACTTATTAAATTTCATCACACTTTTCAGAAATAGCAATATTTACGGGTGTGCCATCTTTTTGTCGCGGACTGTACGCACTCTAGACCGCTATGTTCACTATTTACGTTTGTTTTGATTAGTTCTCTGAATTCTGAGCAGAGAACTATGGAAAATTTGAAATATTCTAAAAGTATTAGTTTTAGAAGTCATAGAAATCCTATTTCTTATCATTCGATTCACGTGTATTAGAATGCCGAGAGGAAAAGTGCTAACAATGGAAGAAAAAGCATCGATCGATAACTTATAGAAACGTGGGGCTGCTTCAATCGTGCAATTGCTAAGAAAATTAATCGTTCATATACCGTGATTAATAATTACAGTAGCGGGCAAAAGTTTAAGACGCTCTAACAAAGACGATAACTATTTTAATATTGTACTATACGATTTGAACTTTTTTTGGAAACTAGAGCAATTAGTTTACCACAGGATGTGAAAAGAAATTTTTTCAAAAATTGTAATTGGTCGGAATTGTTGAAAAAATACTAAAAGTCGCATTTTCAACTTTTTTATGAGGACCTATATTGAAAATTTGAAAAATACGTTTTGTCGATCTGTGTAAATGAAACGTTTTCTGAAAATTTCGTCAAAATCGGTCGACTTTGCAATGAGCTACAAACGTTTAAAGACGGTAAAAATGACAGATTTTCCAAATTTTCGACCTCAAACTGCAATAAATCTAAGGATTCTTACATTTTTCAATGCCTGTCGTTTTTTTCCGAACCGACGGATTTCGATTAAACTTTCACAGTGCATATAATTGACACAGATCTACAAAGCGTACTTTTAAAATTTTCAATATAGGTCCTCATAAAAAAGTTGAAAATGCGACTTATAGCATTAAGTTTTCAGAAATAGCAATATTTACGGGTGTGTCATCTTTTTGTCGCGGAGTGTAATAGCATCGGATGGAGTACGTTGCTTTCTCGCAGGTTCTAAAGGATCTAGAAAGACCGCAAAATCCGGCGGGCCCACGAAAGCTGGAAAAAAAGAGCCGGCTTTGCACCGTTACCAACCGGAACCGGTTTGGCGGGTCGGAGCCCTGGGTACTCGGCTATACATGGGTGCTCTTAATCGGTTTGATTTGCTACGACGAATGCTGCGCTGCGACAAATTGCTGGGATCACGTTCGAGCGCGGCCACGCTCCGCGAAATCCGCTTTGAAACGCTTCTCGCGGCAACCGAGACCGACAAGAGAATTGCGATGTATCAGATTGAAAGGAAGAGTGAGGGAACCGATGATACGCGGGGAAAAAAGGCGACGAAGAAAAAAATAATCGATAAGTAACCGTGATGGCGATGGCGCGGAATCCGATTCATTTTTAACGAGGAATTTTTCTCCCGCAATTCCTCGCATCGCTTCTCTTCCCTTTCTACAGCGTCTGCGTATCGCGGGAACACGCTCGCTGCGGTTCCTTCACAGTCGTGTTTCATAATTGTGGCTTCTTTTTATTTCGGCTACGTACCTCGTCACATTTTTGTCCCTCGCCGTATGGCTTTATTTTAATCCTACCTTTTCCCATTCTTCGAATATACGAAATCTCGCGAATACACTTACCCTGCGCCCCACGACGGGAATTTTAAGCTCACTGTCCTCCAGCGTGTACTTCTTCCTTTTATTTAGAAACTCTCGGCGGAGATTTATAAATACCACGACTTCCAGGAAACGCTGTTATTTTAAATTGTGAAAAATTCTGTCGTTTCGCAATTTTTCCAACCACGTTCGAAGAGCGACAATATTTAAAATGTTATGCTAGAGGTAAAGTTCAAGTTTACTGTCACACAAGACTCTGGATTCAGAAATGATATTGTTTTTGATATGAACGTAGGTCCGTGGCTATGGACACATGGAAAATATTTGATCAAAATCGTAAATATGGCCGATATGAAAGAATCATCTGAACGCTTATTGCTGACACAGAAATACTATCGTATACAGGGTGGTCTCAAAATTAATTCCCACGATCGTTCGAGCACTTCTGACAGTTGTCAGACAAATTGAAATAATGTCCACAAAATAACTTCATATTTATTTACAGACTTAAGACAGGATAAAACGCAACGACTTCCTCGCGACTTGACTTCTTATACGGACTCAAGATCCACGAATCGTCTCTTACGTTTTGCTAATTAGCCGCCTGGAATCAAACCGATAATGTAACCAAACCTGAATTCGCCGTCGAAAATTAATTTTTAAGCACGTAAATAACCCTCCGCGGCGAAAGGAACGCTTTGATTCCGCGGACGATGAATACCGGGAGCTGCTCGCCCCGAAAAGAGGCCTTTGAATCCGCCTTTACGGATATTAAACGGCACGGACGACGAAGCACCTGAAAATTCCGAAACTCCCTGGCCCGTAGGAAACAATAATAACACGGCAAGGGGGCGGGGGCAGAGTGGGGGCAGCGAGAAGAAAAGCAGACGCATCGCGGGAGGATTATGCTTGCGCGACACGCGGAAGCAATTCCGCCGGCCGTGGCCTTCTTGATTTCGCGGAGCGAGCCGTTCGTGCCATTTTTCTTTCTGCCTTTCTTTTACCCCGCGTGCGTCGTTCGTTTATTCTTCTTCTTTTTTACCCTTTGGCCGCGCGCGTAATGAAAAATTGCGGGCTCGCGAAATTCGCGCGCTCGCGTGCACGCGCAACATCCCTTAAGTAAGCTTCGTCGACGAAGTAACTGCAGTTTCGCGCGCGGTGCCCTCGTATAAAATGCATGCGCACACCGACGTTTATAATTTCACGGTGGAAATAGCCCGGCGAGAAAGCTTGAAAATGGCAGCCGCAGCGCCGCGCCACGGCTGGATCACGATGGATGCGCGCACTGAGAAGCTGCTCCAGGATTACGATGCGGTTCGGGCTTTACGACGGAGGCGTGACTTTTTTACCGTCCGCCAGATTATAGAAGAATTTGTTTGCCTCCTTTGCCCGAACGCTTTTCGCCGGTTTATTTGTTCACCGCAAGCGCGGAATTTAAGTGCCAATTTCTGCGATAGTGCCGAAACGAACAAGCTCCTCGCTTTCGCGCGCTACCCCGCGATGCAAATAAAAACTACGACCGGTACGGATTCTCTTCCGATCACCGCTTTTGTTGTCAACCCTAGGTTTACTGCGCTGTAGAAATAACTATTTCACATTACTTTATAAACGTAACAAGGATGTGTCTATCCAAGTTTTTGGCTATTTTTCCAATAATATATACCCAAAGAAATAAATTTGGTAAATAATTCCTCGGGAAAGCACCTTTACAATCTTCATAATCGCAAATTAAGAATAAATCTAGCGTTAATTAATCTCCGACGTAACTGACTGGATTTATTGAGTAAACTTTACTTTACCGTACTCCAAATTTTTGCCTTTCTCCAATAAGTTATTATATATTTGGTATGTAATCCAGTAGATTTGTACCCCGGGACGCTGCAGATCGAATTTTCGATCCCGTAGGATCAATGGTTCTGGAGTTACGATTACTTAAAGTTGAGCAATTTGCAGTGTTTTTGACAGATAAGCTTACCGAGCAGAACTGCTAGATGGCAGCACCATGCATTTATTAACGGACGAGAAACTTGATTAAATGTTGCGAGGCGAGACAGAATACGAAAGGTTATTGTAGCTTCATCTTGTTAGAATTCAATTTCAATTAGTCGGGGAAGTGGTTCTTTTACATTTTACTTTGATGAAATTTGCTATTTAATCTTCTTATATTCCTCAGGATGGAAATTCATCCATTTACCATTTTTAAATACTGTGAAATGATTGATCTGCAACTGTCTGTGCTGTGAGATGCGTTTCTTTGATATGAGAATAAATTCAGACATAACTTATTGATTTAACGTGTAGAATCAAAGTAGGTGTATTCGTTTCAAACAATGGACATCATCGACTTCTTTATTGTTCTGCAATCCTGAGTGAAAACTCGAATCGTAAAATTAAACAATGCATATTGTGAAGTAAGTAAAAAATTGTCTGTCATGTTTAAAATTAATGTTTTTGAATTACATTTACATTCTGCCAATTCTTCTAATATTCTTTAATTATTGGTTTTCTATGACACACGAAGGATTTATATTTATAATTATAATTTTATACGTCATTCTGTTTTATTGTTTACTCTCTAGGCTATTTTCAGAACAAAATAGAATATTACAACATAATTTCATAGGAATACCCATCGTAAATGGGAAATTTACTTGAAATTTATTTTTACTTTCGTTCAACTATGGTTGCCACGGATAGGCAAAAATGTTTTCCATTCACTGCGATAAATGTTTTATACGGTAATCAATATTCTTTCGGTTTTTCATGCAATGGCCGAGAGTTCTTACCGAGATTAGAAATTTTCCCATTTCTGGCGCACGTTGCGGTTTTACGGGTCAGTTTCCCATAGAGGTACTCCTAACGGTAATGTGATCGATGAATATCGATAATGCAGGTTGTGCAGGTCATTGGGGAGGTAATATAGGAATTCCAAGTATAATTCCAGTAGTCATGTAATGGCAACGGTTTCGTTTCTGCCTTACAAGAAAAATACAACAAATTTACTCTGCACTCCTGCTTTTATAGAACATCTTACGTGAACTCTGAACATCCAATAGAAACAGTAATTTTTCGCATTGCTTCCATTCCACTTTATAAATACTTAGTCGAATACTGCCACTAATGTATCCTGGTAACGAGAAGTAATGAATTCAATTAATTTTCTCCTTTTAATGGAAGTTTATTTCACTTTGGTGCATTTACCGTGCATCTAATTTTCGTCTTTAAACTCTTAAGTGGGACAGTGTTTAGTCAGATTATTTCATAGAACATCCAATAGAAACAGTAACTTTTCTCATTGCCTCCATTCCACTGTATAAATATTTAATCAAATAATGCCACTAATGTATCCCGGTAACGAGAAGTAATGGATTCAATTAATTTTCTCCTATCAATGGAAGTTTATTTCATTTTGGTGCATTTACCGTGCATCTAATTTTCGCCTTTTAACTCTTAAGTGGAATAGCGTTTAGTCAGACAATAAACTATAATCATAGGACCTTTCTAAAATTTTGTATACATTTTCATCAGGTAATTTTAAATATATCATTTAGAGAAATGTAAATGCAACGGGTTCTTCCTTCATTTATATTTCAGTTAAAAACAAATATCGGTTCGTCAAATATAAATTACAACAAAGTTTGAGAGCTACGTCTAATATAATTAGTAAACAAAATTGTTTAAAATAAGTAGCAGCCAAGGGACTGTCCTTTGAAGTAAATTTCGAATAAAACACTTCGAATTCTAGGTAGTTGTTGGCATCAAAATTGAAAAATAATTCGGAGTTGCAAAGGGTTAACAAAATCCAGTCTTGTATTTTTCATGAAACGGCGTATAGTAAATTTTTTCCTCGGTACGGACAGTGTTAACACATTACCCACCGGTGATTATCGCATAATTTTTCGCATAAAAATCTGTGACACATGACTAAACACTTTTCAACGGAACCTTCAATAGCTGCAGCAATTTTTATTATGACCTAACAAGTCACTCTCAATAACCTGATCTAATAATTTGATTTAAAATTGCAATGTAAAAGAAAATTTCTATGGTTTCTTTTGCTACAGCACAATTATTAAAAATCCTATAAATCTCTTAACTGCGGAATTTAGTTTTAATAATCCCCCACAGAGTGTGGAATTAAAATCAAGCAATGTCAATTATACACGTCGAACGCAGGGCAAATGGTCCTATTATAAATTTTACGAAAAACGAGGAAGGATTACATTTATATTTGATAAAAAATTAACAATTCATTCTTGAAAAGGTTACTGTTATTGCACCGCAATGTAGATTTCGATTGACGTGTATACACGTCGAACGCAGTTAACTGGTTAATAGGCTTCCGGTAGATAAAGTGTTAAAATACCTTTCGAAAATTACGGAATAATCATCGGTGGGCGAATAAAATCGATGACGCTAATTGTAAGTTTAGTCAACGACTATGGAGGCTCGTCATCCGACTTAATCGTACAATGTCTCGTTATTGAAAGTACCGCAGAAACGGCTGCTCGCGGGTTCAATTACCACGGGCAACAAGGGTTGAAAATCCGAAGGAACAAAGGCGCTTCGGAAATGGGAAGAAACAAAGTTCCGGGAGCAGGACTAAATGCGCGGGTAACAGGATTTCTCGACAAAGCAACGGACTCGCGAAACAATACTGCAAACGTGAGTGCCCCGCGCGGGCAAACGATGCGCCGTGTATCTGCGAGCATTAGCAGAAATAGCAGAGTCGGTAATACGAGCAGGAGTACGCTAAGTGGCGAGCCGAGAATCAAGAAAATGGCCGGCCCGGATAGAGGTTCTCCTCTCGGTAACGGTATCGGTATTTATGGATAAGTCGAATGTGTCTTGGAACCGTGTATCCCCTCTTTTATAAGTCGCTAACAACGGCCCGTAACTATCAGAACGCTCATTTTGTCTGACGAGGAAGCTGTTACTGTCGGTTAACTACTTTATCGCTGTTAACAGTAGCGGAAATGTTGTCTATTACTTTCCAATGTACTTCGCTGAGATGGGTGTATTATCATAATGATCCTGGCACTAGTTTATTGAACAGATACCGAATATTTTCAATTGACAGTGTTTAATTCTAGGGATAGAGATTTTATGCATTTATTAATTGATAGATAACGTTTGAAACAGAGAAAGGATTGAAATGATTTAGCTATTACTTGCAGCTCGCTAAAACGATCAGGAATGAAATTTGTAGTTGGCTCCTGTTTGTTGCTGCCGATGCCAATTTTTATTTTGCATAAAGATCTGCGATCTATTCATAAATACTAGTGTGTTCATTGTGAATGATTTGAATTAATATAAGGGTGCAGATTTATATGCAGAATAAAATTTATTTCTTTGTTCGATCATTCGTTTCTGAACTAGTTTGTTTCCACTTACTTTGTCTTGTTAGACGCGTTGCACTGTTCGAAAAAATGAAAGTTCTTTTGTAGTCTCATAAAATTTCCATTATACGAACATCAAAGTAGGCTTTTAAAAAAGCTTCATGCTTGAACCACGTCCTTTACGTGCCATTTATTTTATGTTCCGTTTCATAAAAAAAATGTCGTTACTCTTATTAATGTTGTCATCTATTAATCCGAATAGTATGGTCGCATAAATAGAAATGGACACTAAAATCCAACCTATTTATAACAACAATTTAACTTGGAAGTTTATTAACGATGCAGCCTCGATATGGCGTTATCGTAAACCTGTTATGTTGGAAAGGAGGCAGGAGTTGTGAACAATATTTTTACTGAAACTTAGGAAACTGTTAAATACAAAAAATATATATAATATTCGGAAATCACTAATTATTGATTATAAATTATTCTATATTAAAATTTCCTTAACTTCGCGAGACAGAAAATAATTAGCTGTGGTTTTCATGCAACTTAATTATTAAATTGTAATTTCCTACGAAAGAATATGTTAGTTTCGATTATTTTAGGTTATTTAAAGAGCAAATTATTTTATGTAATTAACTTCCTACGAAAGAAATTGTTATAGGTTATTTAAAGAGCAGATTATTTTGTGTCAGGATTGTATTGTGTTTTTCATGCAATTTAATAACTAAATTGTAATTTCCTACGGAAAAATGTGGAAGTTTCGATTATTTTAGGTTATTTAAAGAGCAAATTATTTTATGTAATTAATTTTCTAAGAAAGAAATTGTTATAGACTGTTTAAAGAGCAAATTATTTTATGTGAGGATTCTATTGTGGTTTTCATGCAATTTAATAACTAAATTGTAATTTCCTACGGAAAAATGTGTTAGTTTCGATTATTTTAGGTTATTTAAAGAGCAAATTATTTTATGTTATTATTTTATGTAATTAATTTTCTACGAAAGAAATTGTTATAGATTATTTAAAGAGCAAATTATTTTATATCAGGATTCTATTGTGGTTTTCATGCAATTTAATAACTAAATTGTAATTTCCTACGAAAAAATATGTAAGTTTCGATTATTTTAGGTTATTTAAAGAGCAAATTATTTTATGTTATTATTTTATGTAATTAATTTTCTAAGAAAGAAATTGTTATAGATTAAAGAGCAGATTATTTTACGTGAGGATTCTATTGGGATCACGTTAGCTTAGAATTTTTGTTGGTATTTTGTTCGAAATTACTCAAGAAAGGAAATAATATAATGTTCGTGCGGCCTATATATGATGGACGCTCGAGATTATGTGTACACGCTAGGAAATGTAAGATTCCGCGATATTGCCATGTGCTCCGTATGCGGGTTGCAGTGGCGGATATCCTATCTAAAGTTTATGAGCGTTTAAATCTTAAGAATGAAACGGCACGTGACATTCTATGCCGCTATCGTGCCACGAGTGTGGATAGGAATATATTTTATTTTCCAATCCAACTGGCTTTTTCTTCGAACAGCTCTCTGTCACCGGCTGCAGTTACATGTCTCTGCCTTGCGATTTACAATCACAATATTGTTCTTACAAATATATCCTTACCACATGCATCAACCTAAAGCTCGCATCGCACAAATATTTCGTCGTATTTTTCCTTTATTCCATGAGTATTCTCATTGGTCTCTACTGTTTTGTTTCAGGATACAGTTTTGGATTTTGGACATTCATTAGCGAGACAATAATCTTTGCGCGTGACGAAGCAGTTTAGTGACGTCATATTGGACTTGGGAAAGTAGTATTAGGTAAGTGCTGGAGCTTATGTTTGAGTTGCTTAATGGAACAGTGTTCTAAGCCAATTGTTTGTTTAGTTGCTTGGATATTACATCTTCGTTCTGAGTGTTATTATTTAAAGAAAGCACATTCTTCGATTTTATTGCATTTTACAGAATTCTTCTGTCATTACCCAGTAATTGACTGATATTTTTCTTTGATCACCATTTTTTCACTTCCACCATTTTTGCGTTAAAAAGCCATTTTATTGAAAGTAGAATTGCCTTCAGATTCAATGTCTACGAACAGGTAATTTTTATATCTATACTTTTTTTAATTAAATTGAGGCAGAATCGACGTCTAATTGTATTTTCAACTGGATTATTAAAAATAGATATGTACATATAACGACGTGCCATTTTTAAACTTAAAGAATGTAAATATGATAAAATTGACTAAAATTAGTTATTCCAACAATCTACTAACCATGAATGTTATGTTTAAACTGTAAATTTCATTTATAACGAAAATGAGTAGGTGTCATTTGAAACAACGAGTACCCCAGAACAATATAAAAATGCTTTGACAATTTCCTATTTAACTCCAGTTTCTTGAAATTCTGCTATGAAATTTTAATTTCGCGTAAAGTACAACCCAGAAGAATTCCATTCTTTCGCGAGCAACATGAAACAATTAAAATAAACGTAAGCATACAATAATTATAAATTATCTGTAGACTGTAGATTTCATTTATGACGAAAATGAGTGGGTGTCATTTGAAACGGGGAGTACCCCAGACCAATATAAAAATGCTTTGACAATTTCCTATTTCACTCCAGTTTCTTGAAATTCTGCTATGAAATTTTAATTTCGCGTAAAGAACAACCCAGAAGAATTCCATTCTTTCACGAGCAACATGGAACAATTAAAATAAACGTAAGCATACAATAAATATAAATTATCTTTAGACTGTAGATTTCATTTATGACGAAAATGAGTGGGTGTCATTTGAAACGGCGAGTACCCCAGAACAATATAAAAATGCTTTGACAATTTCCTATTTAACTCCAGTTTCTTGAAATTCTGCTATGAAATTTTAATTTCGCGTAAAGAACAACCCAGAAGAATTCCATTCTTTCGCGAGCAACATGAAACAATTGAAATAAACGTAAGCATACAATAACTATAAATGTTCTTCTATGAAAGTATTGAGAATGAAGAAGATAAAATCGAATGGCAAAGGGTTAAGTTAGACGTTGAACAAAAAAAAATCAACATCCCTTAACACCACCCTAAGCATTGTTCAAAAAAGGCTGCTTGGAGGAAGCCGTTGAGGAGCCGATGGAACCATCGTTCGCGGACAACAATGCGGACATTGTCGCCAGCAAATTGTTCGTTAATTCGCGTGGGCCGGGTTACCGTTTAGTTAGCGTCTCGCCGGTGATGATAAAACCGCCTATTACGTATCCAGGGTGGTTGCAAGGGCGGGTTGAATGGGCCGGGGCTGATAACAAAACTCGTCTGGACGAGGGATATTAATGCTCGCGCGAAGACGGCTTTAATAAGTCCGCGACGTAATGAAAACCATTCATATAAAAGTTTCCTTCGCGAGGTGACGCTTTAATTGAACACGGCCACGAAGAGGTCTCGCCAACCACCACCACCACCACCCACTGCTTCTTTCTTATGCCGGTCTCTGTAACAAGATGTCAGAGATTACCCTTCTCCTCCCTCTTTCCACCCCCTCTTATATTCGTCGTCTTACCTTTCCCCTCGAAGGGATCTCCCGTTACATTTATGCACCCTCGTGACTTTCATTAAAAATGTTCTGTTGGTCGAGCCGATGGAGTCGCTGCCGAGAACGTTTCAATTGATATCGAGCCTACCATTCAATCGGTGAACAAAAGGGGTGGGTTGGGAGCTTCATCGACGAAATCGGGCCGACGTGACGGCTTCTTCCACTCCTCATCCCCTTTCACTCTCGTTCCATCTCTTTTCGGTTTGCTTGGTTTCTTTCTATCTTGCAAACCAGGCCCACTACTAAGGGTGGTATTAAAGGATCCGGCCTTCTCTCAGATTGGAGGTGTAAATGCGGGTTTGATGGGAAATTTCTGGTAGCCCGGCGACGAGCACGCTCGAGGAAAAGGTCGCAGACGCCCCCGGCGTGGGTGGATGCTCCGAGGCGAACGGTTTGTTAGGTGGAAATTGAAATTTTTCTGTGTGTTTACCGGGAACGGGTTCCAGCTCGGTATGTACTCGCGGATCCCAGTCAATTTCGGGACAAAAGATGAGCGTCGGTTGATTGCTGCTCCCGGAGGCGAAGGTTACGTTTATAGTAGTCGAGCCGTTTCGATGGAAAAATTATGCGAGGCGAAAATCATTGGGTAATAACTGGACTGTGGATTTTTTTGCTGAACAAAATTGACGAAATTAATTGTATAGAAACAGAAGTTGAGGACTGCGTCTCCTAGACGGACGACACTCGCGCGTGACTACACAGTCACCACAGTACAGTCGCACACCGCTGGACCACGTATACGTACGCGAGGATTGCAAGGGTCCGGGATTCTACTCCTGATTTCTCAATAATGCAGAGACGGGGTTTCTTAGTAGTCAAAATCGCTAGATGAAAGGCCAATCTAGGGGGCTATTTGCCTCAAAAGTACTGCTTTTACGTTTAGGACGCGTAATTCTCATTATTCGGCAGTATATTGACAGCCACGATAGACGGCAGCACCGTCGCCTGGCCATTGATTCTCGCGGCTCCGCGACATGCTGCCGAGTAATGATAATTACGCGTCGTAAACGTACAAGTAGGACTTTTGAGGCAAATAGCCCCCTAGAATGATCTGTTATCTAACGATTTTGACTATTAAGAAACCCCGTCTTTGCATTATTAAGAAATCAGGAGTGAAATCCCGGACCCTTGCAATCCTCGCGTACGTATAAGTGATCTAGCGGTGTGCGAGTGTACTGTGGTGACTGCGTGCAGTCACGTGCGAGTGTCGTTTGTCTAGGAGACGCAGTCCTTAACCATTTTCAGATTTGAGTACAATTTATACCAACACCCTTTGATTCATATCATTATAATGTGCGAACATGTATAATAGCGTTGGGGACGCTGGCAAAACCTAACCATTTTACATCGATTTTAAAGCAATAAAAATTAATTACGAAAATTAATTCTTTATCTTTTTCCATTAATCCTTGAAATATTTGACGTTCCAACGATTATACAGGCTGTAAAAAATATTCTTTTAAAATTTACTCTGTTTTTGAACAGACATCTTATGGTGGGCTCAAATATTCTTCTAGTGGACGTATTTCCATCTAGCTAAGCTACATTTTGAACGTCACTGAATATCCTTGATTGATCTTTGAAAACGAAGCTATTGTAGGTTGGTTTTATACGTCGCGGCCTTCTTCCTTCGAGAGCGTCACAAGCTAATAAAATATGCTGTACTCTTAATTATGGATGAAAGTTTTGACATTTGCCAGGCGATTCGAGTGCAACTAAATATTCGTGGTTTAATTCGGTATGATCTATTCTTAGACATCTGGGGATATGTATCTTTAATTTCTTCTTTGTAGGTGATCACCAGAAATGTTGCTTCGACCTATGACTTTTCCTTAAAAAATATATATAGAACCTAGTTCTTTCGGACCAACGCCATTGGCTGTGTAGACAATCCCAATTTAAACTTTTGCATTCACTTTAGAATACATTATTTATGCAATGGTTTTTCTTTTAATTATTTCCTGCTGTCCATTCGACACTGTTGAAGCAAAGACAAAAGCTTGTTTCTGTAAATGACTTGTCGATGAATGAACTACTACGATAATTATACCGGGGAGGGTGCATTTACAACAAAAATAAGTAGAAAAATGAAAAATGCTGCATTATTTCCAGATTATTGCAACTATTAATAAAAAAAATTAATGTCTATGTAGCTCCTGTAGGTTGAAATCAATGCATTTATAACAAAAATGAGTAGAACAACACAGACACATAGAATCCAAAGGAGCAAACTATAGATTACAAGTTAACATAAAATAGGGAAACACCGTGCGCCCAACAGATAAAATGCGAACACCGAAAACTAACCAGAAGAAGAACTAAAGATTATAAATTAATATAAAAAACGGATACATCGGATCTTAAAAGCCCAAAACAAATATTCAATGAAATAAACTAAAGATTACCAGCTAACATAAAATAGGGAAACACCGTGCGCCCAAAAGATAAAATGCGAACACCGAAAACTAACCAGAAGAAGAACTAAAGCTTATAAATTAATATAAAAAACGGATACATCGGATCTTAAAAGTCCAAAACAAATATCCAAAGGAACAAACTAAAGATTACCAGCTAACATAAAATAGGGAAACACCGTGCGCCCAAAAGATAAAATGCGAACACCGAAAACTAACCAGAAGAAGAACTAAAGCTTATAAATTAATATAAAAAACGGATACATCGGATCCTAAAAGCCCAAAACAAAAATCCAATGGAACAAACTAAAGATTACCAGCTAACATAAAATATGGAAACACCGTGTGCGGAACACATGAAATGCAAAAACCCAAAAGAAACAACTGAAATGCCAAACCAAAGATTACAAGTTAACGTGAAACTGGGAAACTGCGTGTGTCCAAGAGATAAAATGCCGAATGCTGAAAACCGAAAGAACAAATTAAAGATTACGAGTGAACATAAAATAAGGCAACATCGTGTGCGACATTAAAACACAAGAACACAGAGCGAAAAGTACAAATTGTCCGGCATAGGAAGAACGATTAATCCAGAGAAAACGAAGAAGAAGAAGCAACCGCGCACACGGTAGAGCCTGAAGAAGCGCGGATGGCAAAAAGAATGCAACAGGATAAAAAACGGGAGGGGGGGACGACGATTAATTAATACAAAACGTGGAGATAAATGTTAGGGCACCGAAACCAAAGAAGAAAGGGTTGCAAAAGGATCAAACGAAACCGGGACACTGGTTGGTGGTCGGAAAAAAAGGGAAAACGAAAGCGGTTGCGGGCAAAAGAGCCGAGCGGAAGAATCGAGTGAAATGTTGATAAAGAAATGGAACGAAGGTTGGGGGAAGTTGTGCCGAAAAAGAAAAGGCAACCGGAGGATAGAAAGGATCGCGGATTACAATGGGATACGTTTTCGGAAGGGTTTGCTGCTCTGGTTTCCTTTTTTTCTGGATCTGACCGCGATGGGATTAAACACGTACAGTGTCGTCCGACGCGATAAGTAAATTGAAACGAACACCTGCTGTCACAACTCGCCGCTGGATTTCTGTTTCGCGAATCCAATTTTCAACACACCGGCCTTGGGGAAATTTAAACGAGTACTTGTCACTGGGCCGTCTTCAAACCACGCTGCAGTGTTCATACAGTGTGCTGTTACTCTCGTAATTAGTCGGGAATTAAACAGTTTTTCAGCGCGTGTTTCAATTGTTCAGTTCATTCTGGAGGATCGCATTAAAATCTTTTTCTTGCGAAGATCATTGTTTCGATCGTATAACTGAGTTTTAATGAAATCAATGTTTGCTCCTCCTCTTGTTCGCTGCTTCACCGCGGCGCGACTCCATCGCTACGCTCAGTGGAACCTGCCACCGAGTTGATTCAGTCAATAACTTCTTAACAAAGCCGCAGAGAACATTTTCGCAAAGGAAAAAGTTACTTGAAATCATCTCGGGAATCGCCTCTTCCAAGGAAGTAATTTCTGTACAAATACAGAGTCCTATCGATAGGCTTCCCATATTTTCAAACGATTAAAGGGAGTAAGAAATGAATGTCCACGTACCTTTCGTATATTATCATTATCGGGGACAATTTTGATTCTGTATAAAAATACGCGGTGAAATTGTTTCACAAGAATTACCGACACGAAGGTTATTCTAGAAATAAAACAATTTCATTATTTTCCGCGAGAGTTCGACGATGTTTCGCAAACACGAACGCGTCAATACGCGCACAAAGATACCGCAGTCTGGCTTCGAAAGCCTTCATAGAGAGTTCCCGTGGTGGCCACGTCTAATTATCATACTTTATGGTGTAAATAGAAGACGCTGTAATGGTTCGGAGTGGTACCTGGCCGGGAGTTTGTGGATTTCCAGCGACTGTTTCATTGTCAGTTGTCATTTCAATTTGCATAAAGTTGGCCAGTGCCTCGGTAATAGTTTGCACTTTCACGGTTGCGGTTCATCTGTGTATAGGCAGTTCGCTAGTCCCCAATCAGTCGTGTGTTTCACTGTTGTTCCGCGTGATATGTACACGATACGCCCACCATTGCGTATTAGTGTTTGCCGGGGACATGTGTTATTCCCTGTGGGACATTCAGTTACTTGTGTATCCGTGTGCGACGCGTTTCGATCGAACGCAGCAGCGGCCACATCGAACGTTCTTGGCTCGAACGACATTTCAAGCGAACGGCGAGAGTTGCAAAACCGGAGAATATGACTTTTCAATTTTCTGTGTTTTGCGCTCTGTTCGTGGATATCGGAGACAGCCTTTTGTAATTTGTATTCGGACGCGTGACAAGCGCAAACTTGTTATGCTACTTTCCATTCGGAGTGCAATATCAATTTTCGTGGCAACGATGTATATGCTTTTTTTAATAAATAATTCTGGATTTTTCAACCCTCAAGTGGGCTTTCAAAATGTACTTCGAAATTGCAATGATTCTATTATATTTATTACTCATCTGTATCGAAATGGTAAATGGAAACGTAGCGAGATGGTAAAATTTCATCTAAATCCACAAATAATTGCTTATAAAATAATTATTAGCATAAAATAACATACTATTTTCTAAATTACAATTAATATTTTCACACAATTTTTCAACCCTCGAGTGGACCTATAAAATGTACTTCAAAATTGCAATGATTCTATTATATTTAATACTCATCTGTATCAAAATGGTAAATAGGAACGTAGCGAGATGGTAAAATTTCATCTAAATCAATTGCTCATAAAATAATTATTAGCATAAAATAAAAGATAATACTATTTTTCTGATAAATAATTCTCTAAATTAAATACAATTAATAGTTTCTCACAATTTTTCAACCCTTAAGTGAACTTCTAAAATGTATTTCAAAATTGCAATGATTCAATTACATTTAATACTCATCTGTACCGAGATGGTAAAATTTTATCTAAATCCACAGATAGCGACATTATTAATTACTTGCACATAAAATAATTATTGGAGCGTAAAATTAAAATCAAAGTTGGTCAAATTAAATGAGCTCAAATTAAATTTCTGAAAAGCGACAGCAATTTCCCGTGCTATTCAAGAGATTCTTAGGATCAATATAATGTAACAACGTCGTCTGAAATTATTATAATGCAACAACGTCGTCTGAAATTATTATGATGTAACAACGTCGTCTGAAATGATTATTTAAAACAAAAATGGTTGAGCTCCTTTTGCATATTGTTTGGTGATTACATCGACCTTGCACGTGTATTTATTGGTAGCTGCAGATGCGAAGTCTGTTAATTTTGAATAGCAAAGTACCCACATACCGTTTCGGGACTGGTTTAAGATCACTTATGTTCGCGCAGCTGGAGTATTTACGTTCCGGAACTGTCGTCGCAGTATTTAATTGTACAACTATATCTCTTGCACGTTGCGGCGCGGCGTGTGCGCGCATCACGCTTGAAAACGCGCATACGGGGACAGTATTCGCGGTAACCATTCTCCGTTCACAAGCACCGGCGGCGGTACGTCACTCATAAAAAAGTTTAATGGAAACAGGTGCAACGTTGTCGCATGGTTGCATTTTCGCAACGTGCACCAACGTGAACCAACGTGCTTGCACCGCAAACAAAGGAATTCTTGCGAAAAATACCCAAAAACGAGGGTAGACACTCGACGTACGCGGGGATTAAATGTATTATCCACACGTGCGCTCTGTTTCTTCGTTACGGCGAAGGGTTAATTAAATTCTCGGCACTCATTTCATTAAAAGCGGCGAAATAATAAATCCCGGTGCGGCGTCCCTCGGTTTCTCTCGCGGTCCCCCATATTTTCAGCCGCATAAATAGTGGTAGCAGCCCTTGTCTTTCCAGAAAAATGTCGTCCTCGTGGCGCCGGGAACCTTGTTACTTCATTAACTCTCTGAATGGTATTAAATTATTACACAATGAGTCCGCTACGTTGTGCTTTCTCACGGTATCTTCACAACTTTTTGACCAACCCTTACATACCTTTCATTTCTAATTCATTCGAACATATTCATACACCACAATCAAACATTTACATATCACAACGACACGTTCTTTTTAATTTTAATTGTATGTTTAAATCAATTTCTACTATTCACTATTATCTTATGAATTTCTTTTTTTTAAGAATTGTAAGAATTCTTTCTTTATTACGTGTTTTCTAAATAATATAATTTTTAAGATTAATCTTTGGTTTAAAAAACAAAATACGGTATTTATAAATACGATTTGGTGAAACAACAAATAACAAACAAGTAAATATTGTTGTGGTTCGAACTATAAACTGGCAAACACATTTTTGTAAGTAAATTTCATAAAACTTCGTTTCCTGCGCGAATGATTTCAATGAAATTTTTTTATTACCGATTTGTTTGAAGGCTCGCGCACGACAAATATACACAAAACGGTCCCGGTTTTAATATTCGCGATGTTATTAAAAAATGGGGAGATAGAATTCATGATGGAATAAAATTGTTGGAACAATCTGGTGCCTCGACGACACGTTTTCATCCTGTTCTTCGGGTAATCCGTGGAAACGATCGCGCTCGGGGAAAAAAAACTCGAGTGTACCTGTTGAAAGCCTCCGGTCTCAAGTTCGCGAAGAAACGGAGAATGCCGAGGCACTTTTGTGCCATTCGGAAGAAACTTCCGGATCAAGAACCAACGTCGATTTTGAGAAACTTCGAAGATGCTCCGAACTGGCGAAAACGAGCTGAGGTTTCGATTGCCACGGTTCGATTCGACACTTGATCGACTTCGGTACTATCGTCGGCTCTTCGCAGATTTCTCCGATTCTTCGACTATGTATCTTCTTCCCTCGCGAAGTTCTTTGTTCTTGCAGCGATACATAATCGCTGTTTGTCGAGTTTTATTTCAACATTTTAGACTGGAGATTGTTACGTCGAAGTTTACGTAAAATTATATTCTTCGTGGAAATCTTCTGAGGCTTCTGTTTAAAACAATCTGAAATGCATTATTATCATTATTTATTGATAGCTCATTTTTCCTTTCGAACCTTGAAGTGCATAATTGATATGATTTCATTGATATTTAATATTTCGCTGTTGTTCATGCATATCTATTAAAAATGCATAAAATTTGTAATTTGTGGGTTCAGTTTTCCTACGGTGTTTCTTAAAAACATTCACGTAATATTTTTCATACAAGAATGTGCAATGTAATGTGTATATAAATACTGAAGCTTGCGAGCGTAAAAATTTCTTAATATCGCGGATTCCAATGTTTTCTTTTTGAAATTGTGATTGATCAGTGAAAGATTTCTTTTACTTATGACTTTTCAAAAATTATCAAAAATTATTTGCCGGAATATTTTTAATCGTAGACTATGGTTTCTGTTTCTAATATTTAATATAAAATATCTTACATGAAAATTGTCATCTTTCAAAGAGCACGATCTCGAAGATAAATTTTGTATCGTGATATTCCTCTTCAGTCGGGTTTTTAATATTTTTTAATATAACGAAGCTCGCCGAGCTTATCTTTTAAATAATAAATTGCTGAATATTGCCTATTACACTGGTTTCTCCATTATAAGAGGCAGAATATATCCAACAGAGCTGACTTCACGTCTTCCAGCACACCATTCACGAGGAATTCCCAGTCCAATTTTTAAATTCCCAATGCGCTCCACGATGATTTGAGATTTCCTTATTATTTTAATAATCGGTTCGGTAATTGCGGGAAGCCACCGATGATTTAAAAAAACGGCTAATATGGATGAGGTAACTTCGAGAGCCACTTTTCTATCACTATTATAGCCACTTGCAAAATGTCTTATCCGAGGAGCGCATCGATTCCTCGTAAATGGTGCACGGCTCCCGGAAGGGCTATGATTCTTCTCACATAAAACATCATTACCGTGCTCAAGAAAATTCTCCGGGCCATTCAGAGGCAGCTAGCATTGGCAGCCGCATTATTCTTCCAGCTAGTCGTATTTCTTCAACCGATTTGCTACTAAGGAGAAGAGGACCGGATGCGGTTCTCACGTCCGACGATTCGATCGATCTGATTATTTACCATTTCGTGGCAGCAAAAATACAAATCCTTTTCGTTCCGTCACTTTAGGGGTTGCGCACACCTGGAAATAGTGAAAATAGAAGAACTCGGCCAAACGTAGAATACCATTTTATTCATTTTATTTTTCGACCGCCATTTTTTAAAAGCAATCGCGATAAGTACAGGATTCTTATTTAACACTAGGTTTACGGAGGTCTAAATGTAACTATTTTACA
>CM052187.1:1967361-2015262 GCA_028455805.1 Lasioglossum figueresi
CAACAAACCGAAGAGATAAAGAAATTTATTTTCTTTGTTAATATGTTTTATAGATTGAAAATATCATTTTCAATTTTGTCATAAACGCATAAAATTCGCTGTCTGTTATTTAGTAACCGTTAAGCTCGTCTGTATGCAAAATAAAAATGTTCCACTTCAATTACAACAACAGGCACTGTTTCATATCACTTCTTCTTGCGTATCATATTTAATTCACCCATTATCACCATAAATTCATTATATCCGCGGTCCATTTATGAAATCTTGTTGATAGCAGCCGTGTATATCGATGACAATCCTTGCGAAACGACGTGACACTGCCAATTCCGCGCGTAGCCTTACGTCAGAAACGGTATTGACAGTTGAAAGGAAAAGTCAGCGGTGTATGAATATTTTTTTCTGTCATTGCGCCACTGTGATTCGTGAAGCGTGTAACGCGACTATGGATCCGAGAAGTTTCTGTCGCATTGTGGTGTATGTCGATGTAAAATTAGAACCAGTTGTAATTTCATACTTGATATACCTTGACCGACCGTACTGCTAAATCGAGATGCAACTTCTCGAACGAACAAATTGCATATCGTGATTAGAAACAGAGTGCACATGTTTCTCGACGAGAGCACTCGGGCGTTTAATTAAAATTGTATCGCGAAATAATTACCTCGAAAACCGTGGCCAATTTAATAAGAAACTTTCGCGGAAAGTTTTGTTAATTAACGCGATCATAAATGATAGTAGGCAAGTTGGCGGAGCTCCTGAGAGGCTTTCACAGAATTAGTTTCTTTCGCGACGAGTGCTAGGCTTGAAATCTGTTTTCCCTCTGGAAGCACGACGTTTTGAAAGCACAATATTACCAGACGCGTCGATTCATCATTATTCCAATAATTTCAGAATATTGAAAGTCGGAATTTTCGTTTTTCCAGCCGAGAAAAATATGACGAAATCCCATTATTGATTTTATGCATTTACTATGCCCCCGGGGATATTCCAAATGCAATAGCAGAAAAACATTGATGAATATTCAATACGCTTTCGATTCGGTTTCCCGTCCGTGAAGTTATTTAATTGAATAAGTGAAGTTTTTCTGGAATCCTGTTTTCATTGATAAGCCACGAGATATTCGAATGAACGTAAGATACCTTTCGTTTCAAGTTACAAACTTACTTAAATGAATACGCGGAGCTGTCGACGAACAAATTCGTTCGGAAAAGAAGAAGAAGCTTGTAAAATATTATGTATTTGTTGAAAAAGCAGTTATTTTGATATTCTTGAACTATAGCTAAACTAACTCTTTTTGATATTGATTTTAGTAAGATAATTTATGTGCAGGATCGTACTTTTTATAGGGGCACTTGAGGGAAGTGATAGAACGATAGTAGTTTGAATAATATTGCATAATATTGCATAATATTGCATAATATTATAACAATTCCTCTTATCGCGTTGCCATCTAATTTTTTTAGTAACAAGTGATAAGACTCGAAATGCAGAGTAACTTTTAATCCACGAATATTCGCACGCATTAATTTATTAAATACAATTCACGGATAAATTTATGTGTTTGTTTAACGATTGTAAGAACTCCGTTTGCCAATGATGCTGTCGTGCACCCTCATTGCACAAACAAGTTCTGCAACGAGCTGTTGTTACGAGCAAATGTAGCCGCGTTTCGCATGGAACGATACTAACAAGCATTCTAAGAACATGAAATACGCGAGCGAGTAGAAGAAGAGTCCACGTTACGACAAGAACAATAAAAACCGTTCTAAGGAGTGGTGAAATTATTGCCGGACGAGTCAACCATGGTGTTCATAACTCCTCGTTAACCGAGCTAGACAGATTTTTACCTTCTTACTGACCTCGGTGCTCTCGTTCGCGAAACTGCAACGGGAAGCACCTCGCGTTGCAACATTTGAGGGTTACTAGCCGGGTTCTTGTAGAAATTCTTAATTACATGCAATCCGTTGTCCATGGGAGAAAGGTACAAAGAGAAACTGCATGATCCTCTAGTTGGTTAACAAATAAATTCGTTTGGTACGGTGTAACTAAAAACATTTTCATAATTTAATGATAACTGCGGTTCTTATGCATTTCTAACAAAATTAGTAGTCGAAACTTGTAACAGTGAAGTATTCAACACTAGGCTTCCCACTGCCGATCAAATGACTGGTTTTATATTTACTTTTCATTGTAGAATTATTGAAATTATCAAGTTCCATACATGGAAATTGATTGGATCAATATTTTCATTCCAGCTAAGCTTTAAGCTTCGAGCTAAGCTTTTAGCTAAGCTAAAACTTTTTAATCGCTTTTAGAGGTCGGTAGGCTTAGGGTTAAGAATATCATAGTAATATTGTCAACTTATTTAAATGATCAGGAGTCAAAATCAATTTTTATTTAACTCCTTGTTACAATCAATCCACAAGATTTTTATTCTGCAGGTTAATCCGCTGTTTAGTGAAAAGGATTTGGTTTTTAAATTATTTAACCAAACATCGATTAACAACGATGATATAAAATCAATACACACTACGAAGTAGGTTTGTACATGAAATGTTTATTATGTTATTAAAAGGTTATTATGTCGTTTACAAAACGAGAACGTACTTCATAATTAGACTGCGGATCTTTTTGGAAATTAAAATTTTATGCATTAATCGCAAGACATAGGAACCTAGCAGGAATTTATTTCCTTCTTTAGCAGTTGTATTAAATTGTAAGAAATTTATTGATACTCTTACCATATCTTTTAAATATATAAATTAAATTCATTTCTAAAGAAAACTAGATATCTGAAAATTCGAAAGTACATTTCACATCAAATTATATATTAATAATTTTTATGCAACAAAGAAACTTTTATTTAATTAGCACATTTACATTCGAGATTAACATTTAAATATATTTTAAATTTCATTACTCCTGGGACGAAAGGTATAAAAAAATAAATTGTACTTTTTTAAATATACGAGTATATTGAAATTAAAATTTTATGCATTAATTGCAATACATAGGAACCTAGTAGGAATTTATTTCCTCCTTTAGTAGTTGTATTAAATTTTAAGAAATTTATTGATACTCTTACATTCTTGTAATCTCTTTATTGTTTGAAATTACACATACGATGTCTTTGAAATTACACACACGATGTGCTTGAAATTACACACACGATGTGTTTGAAGTTACACATACAATGTGTTTGAAATTACGCATACGATGTGCTTGAAATTACGCATACAATGTGTTTGAAGTTACGCATACGATGTGTTTGAAATTTCGCGTACGAATTAAAAAAACAATACTGAAGACGTACGCAAAATTTTGAAATCGCCTTTTTTCCGTCTTTTCGGGCCAAATAGCCGTTACAAAATTCTTCTATGAGGATCAGTGCGTAGGGTCTGGGGCCCTCGGGTCGAATAACCTGCTGCATTATTTATTCCCATCTTTCTCGGGTCCACGAATCGAGATCCTCCCTTTGTTCTGGGAACGAGCAACTGCGCGCCGTTAATTTAGTCCCGACTAGACGCGGAGGAGCGGAGTAGGTGGAAACGCAGAAACGGTAATGAAAAAGTATGCGCCCGGGTCGGAGAGCTGACCGGCTCGACTTCCGTTTCGCGTACGCGGGCCAATGCTGGGTCGCCAATATTTTTCAATTACCAGTCGACCCGGGTTTATTTAGTTTCCGTACAATCGCCACAATTGCTCTTCCTGTCACCGTCTCCACCGAATTAGCTGCATTCGAAGAAAAACGAATCGAGCGTCGATGACAACGGATGAAATATGTTTTTCTAAGGACTTGGGCTCCTGTCTCCCAATTATCCGTCATTTCTGTACTATAATTCACTGTACATATTTCTAGCGTATTCTGAACACTTTCGTGTCCATGTATGCGCGATTATTTGGTCAGATTTAAAAGTTATTTAAAAATTATTTAAAAATTTGTGCCCTGATATATTCTTTATACCAAATTGGTTGAGACATGGAAAATACAATAAGATGCTGTTCTAATCAATATTGGTTGATCCAAAAATTTTATTCGCAGAGCGATAAATATAAAGTATTGTGGCGTAAAATAATATTATTGAAATATGTTTTTGTAAGGTCTTGAGCTCCCTTGTCTCCCATTTATCCGTCATTTCTGTACTATAATTCACTGTACATATTTCTAGCGTATTCTGAACACTTTCGTGTCCATGTATGCGCGATTATTTGGCCAGATTTAAAAATTATTTAAAAATTTCTGCCCTGAAATATTCTTTATACCAAATTGGTTGAGACATGGAAAATACAAAAAGGTGCTGTTCTAATCAATATTGGTTGATCCAAAAATTTTATTCGCAGAGCGATAAATATAAAGCATTGTGGCGTAAAATAATATTCAACGAAACCATGTCATTGATTTCGCATTTTTCACACAGTGGATATCTTATATCCCATATATTTATTGTAAAATTGCGTGTATAATATTAATATTATTTACAAAAATATATTTAAGAAGCTAGCTGATTCATTTTGTTTAACAAACGACGAAAAACAATGAGACACGCTACATTAGTTTGAAATGTGTTTGTTAATTCTTCGTTGCTACACCGTATACACATAGCCTATGAAATGCATTAATTACAAGATCGAATTGATATGATTAATATTAAATTTGAAAAGCGATAATAAGCCCTACGCAATGCATTTTGTTCAACAAGCGACGAAAAATGTTAGCTACACTGAACTATCCAGTGATTTTCGAGATTGAATTATTTATCGGTGCACACGGGTTAATAGAATACCAGCGATACCGTGTAAAATTGGCTGCTTTCAGCGGCGACTTTGATTAAAATACTTCGTCAGCATCTCGATACTTTGAGGCATCGTTCTATTCGATGAACACGCGAAGTTAATACCCCTTTTCCGAATGGTATGCCTTTGGCCGACGCAGCTCGAGCGAAACTGGAATTGCGTATTGCCGCTGTAATGAGTTACTCGCAAAATAGAAAAGCAATTTTGACTGGTACCCTCCTCGGATAGGAGCGCTTTCACTCGGAGAGAACTCAGTCGCCGCGGCCGGAAGAAATAAGTTGGCGGAGAGGCCAAATCGCTTTCGTATGCGGAACGATAGATTGAAACTCGTTCTCCTGACCGCCTATCATTTAATATATCGCTGACGACGATAACGCGTCTCTTCCCTCTTCCTATTCGCGACCACCGAATGTTGCAATTCTCACCGATTTTTGCAAATTTAGCCCTTCGGTCAACACTTTTTAGCTTCTCAGCCACGCGAATTATATCCACGAGTTTCATTTCTTTCTTTTGCAGCAGCGACTGACGTTAATAGCAATTGTTAGTTGATAATAAAGTTCCCACCTTCCCATAATCTAGTAAATTTAATTTATTTCTTTTGTAGAAGCGACTGACGTTAATAGCAATTGTTACTTGATAATGAAGTTCACACTTTCCCATAATCTAGTAAATTTAATTTATTTCTTTTGTAGAAGCGATTGACGTTAATAGCAATTGCTAGTCGATAATGAAGTTCACACCTTCCTATAATCTAGTAAATTTCATTTATTTCTTTTGTAGCAGCGACTGACGTTAATAGCAATTGTTAGTTGATTATGAAGTTCACACTTTCCCATAATCTAGTAAATTTAATTTCTTTCTTTCGTAGAAGCGAATGACGTTGATAGCAATTGTTAGTCGATAATGAAGTTCACACCTTCCTATAATCTAGTAAATTTCATAATTAATAAATTAATATTGAATGGCATTCATCTCGTGACAATACATTTTAAGTAATTTACTTGACATTTCGTTTCAGTTATAAATTCATTAATTTCTTCACGTACAAATTAAATGAAACTCGGTGTAACCAGAAATACATTTTTTAATCTGTCGTTTGTGTAGATTTCACAATAAATTTTTGTATAAATGTAAAGCAGTTCCTGGGATGACATACTCGAACAATATTCTTTATCTATGTGTAGAATGGTATAAGCAATTTATCATTTATATAAGTTTGACAATGAATTTTTGTATCAATTCAAGACAGACGTGTTCCTAGGACGATTATACATATATTCGTGGTAATGTTTGCTATTTCTATTAAACAATATTTTTCTTCAATGTGTCAAATTGTCATACGAATCACATGACGTTTCCGAGACGTTTTTATACGTCGAGTTGATACAAAATCGAACAGAATCAGGTATTTCAAGAAGGAAATTGAGCACAGGAAATGAAAATTGAGTTTACAACGAGGGGATTTATTCGCCAAGTAACTAATTGAAAACGGATCATTAACTAATAGACTGCAGATCTTTATGCAAAATGAAAGAATAGATTAAAAATGTATGCTTCTGATAATTTTAATAAGTTGAAAATAATGTAACGTCATTCTTAAATTTGTTTAATATCTTCACAGTTTTCTCGTCTATTCATTTTTGTCGTATATGCATAAAATCCGTATTCTTTTAATTAATTAAAGAAAGGAAAATCTCGTCTGAAAATTGAGTTTACAACGAGAGGATTTATTCGCCAAGTAGCTGATCGAAGACGGAACATTAACTAATAGACTGCAGATCTTTATGCAAAATGAAAGAATAGAATAAAAATGTATGCTTTTGATAATTTTAATAAGTTGAAAATAATGTAACATCATTCTTAAATTTGTTTAATATCTTCACAGTTTTCTCGTCAATTCATTTTTGTCGTATGCGCATGAAATCCGCATTCTTTGAATTAATTCTAAAGAGGAAAATCTCGTCGATCTTCAAGGTTCGGTATTTTCCTGACAACACGGCTCGCGAAAGGAACACTGGTTAGTTTTCCAGTGTAACAACGTAGCGAACCGAAGGCAGTAAGATGAAACACGGGACCTTTCATCGACCGTGAACGAAAATCCAAACAAGATGACTCTAAATAAAGCAGCCCGTTGCCACGGAATTATTGCGAAGAGCAATTTCGACCCGGTTTCCAATCAAGACACACACACCACGATGAACTCAAACAGAACGTTATCAAACGAGATGGTACCTAGAGCATTGACTGCCAGGTATCACGGAATCATTTTTGCCTGGCAGAACGAGAGCTGTAATGAAATTCTTCGCGACCTCTCCGACGTCTGTGTGAATTAAAATTGCACGGCGCACAGCGGGCTGGATCGAAGATTTTAGTGACATTTTAGCATAACTTCTGAACCATTAGAGATATCATAGTGTGGCTTCCACAGAAAAATATTAAAAAATTCTGTCTATTTAATAACGTATAAAAAATTTCACATATTTCTTAGTGTAAGAATTCATAGTTACTTATGCCTTTAGACAAATTTCGTAATGTAAAATGCAGGTCTCCATTCGCACGGAAAGCCTCCATTATTAAATATAAAAAACACTTAAATAACTGCTCGAACGAAGAAATCACGATAAAATTAATCGGGTACAGAAAAAACTTATCTGTACTCAAAACAATATAAACACTAAATATAAACTGCAAAACGAATATTATACAGAATAACACGGAACAACTAGACTTCGGAAAAAATGTTTCGAACGAGCAGTCTACTATGCAACACAATGGTTCTATTGCAACCGAATGCTATTTTGTTATTTCTTTGTTTTAAAGGAGAAACAGTTGACACTCGAGTGAGAAAACACTTGAAAATGTCAAAGAACAAGCATTATTTTCAGAAGTGTCAGGGTACAATAACTTTATCTGCAAAACTTTATCTATTTATACACGTACACTTATGCAGGACTTATTAAATAACTGCATAGCTTCAGAATGTAATAATTTTCTTTTCTTTTCGTATGATGTTAATTTTATTGTTGATATGCGTGGGTAACGTAAAGTATAAAGTATGTTTCATTTTGTTGCTGTTCTTGAAATTTTCAGGTTTCCATTTTTGAGGTCAGTGGATTTTCGAAAGACAATGCCAATTGATTAGACATCGATGTAAGAGTTCATTTCTTGGTAAAATGTCACTAAAATCTTCGATTGAGCCCACTGTGCGGCGCGGTTTAATATTTATTTAATATTTATATCGTCATCCGCGAGTTCATCGAGTTCGAGAAGGCCTTAAAAGTTTCAGGATTAAATGTTCTTCGAATTAGACTTTCTGTTGCAGCGTAACCATGTTACAGTTATTGAATTTCTCGAACATGCAATCACGTCAGTGTCTCGACTATATTTGGCGGGATTTCAGTGAAGCTGTAACGTTTCAGCACCGCAGTCAAACTGTTTGCAGAAGTTTCCGGAGATTCTTGATAAAACATATTCGGTTTCGAGCGAATTAAAACTTTGACAGATCTAGTTTCGCGCTTCAAGTTTCGCTGTGTTTCTGATAACATTGTGGTGAAACGTTTAATACAATAGAAAATAGAATTTGATTCATTTAGTTGTGAAATATAAATATAAATATCTAAGATGCCTCCAATCGATATCTCGAAGCATTGTTTAGTGAAGAAATATTTATACAGAATAGAATACTCAAATTATTTTTTTTCAAGACTGATTATTATTTTCGTAACATGCTTCTAAATGAATTCTGTGCAAGAAGTACAGTTCTGTTTCGTGTCTATAATTTTCAGACTATAGAATCATGAGAAATATTTCTGAAATACATAACTTATATCTTTATTTGTATTTTCATTCACAATTTTTAACTACCTTATAATGATTTTCAAAAAGTATTTGATTTGGCTTATTACAAAAATGGTTTAATTTATCAGTGTCACGTATTTTAAGATTTTAAAGGTACAGCAAATAAAAACATTGTCTGAACAGTGATGACATAATTGTGATTTATTTGTTGAAAATATCACGAACAATTTCAGAGAAAATAAATTCACAATGAATCACGGAATTGTGCAAACAGATATCTATCGAAACGTGTTTATTGAAATTTTGGGAAATTGTATCCTAGCAATGTCTAATTAATTTGATTGTGATGTAATTAGAGATTATAATTAAAATTATTTCGTATGACAGCGGTGAAAATTAAATTATTCATGGATTTCAATTGATTGTTTCATCGATGTCTCGCGCGTTGTTTTTCATAATTAATTCAATGTTCCTGTAGACGGAATAAATTTCGTTAGTATGCAATTAAATGAAATGTAGTTCTCTTATATTAGTACCAGAATTATGTCCACTGCAATTGGCATTCGCGTTTTCATAATCGCCCATTTGCACGTAAAACGTGATGCAATAAAACACTACCTAGAAACGCGTATTGTTAACAAAATTATTATTGAAAAACTTTTAATTCATCAATCAGCTAATAACTGAAAAATACGTGAATCTTTATTTTCACGTTGAAGGAAATCGCAACGAAAATCGTTCTTATTCCGTTTTAACCCTTTGCACTCCTTTGTCGAGTGTGACTCGACACCAGATAAAGAAAAATGTCAATGAAACGGGTTTTTATATGTATTTAGTATTTCTATACTTCCTTTATTTATATAATTTCGTATTTTTTAGTTAAAAACAAATATAAGGTCCACCGATATAAATTAAAACAAAGTTCGAGAGCTATGTTTAAAATAATTAGTAAACAAAATTATTTAAAATAAGAGTAGCAATCATGGAACTGTCCTTTGAAGTAAATTCCAAATAAAACAATTAAAATAGTAGGGAGTTATTGGCAACAAAACTGGAAAATAATTCGGAGTGCAAAGAGTTAACACAAAACGAAATCACTCGAAGAAAACCAAATGGAATAAATTATTGTGCTGGACAAAATAGTCAGAAAAATATCTGATTACGTTGTTCAACAGAATAATTATTCTGCCCTATACAGTTGTATAGGGTAACTGTACCGATTACTGCGGTATCATGCGTTTACATTTACCCCATAAAACGAAATTACTCGAAGAAAACCAGATGGAATAAATTATTGTGCTGGACAAAGTAGTCAAAAAAATATCTGATTATGTAGTCCAGCAGAATAGTTATTCTGCCCTGTACAGTTGTATAGGGTAACTGTACCGATTACTGCGGTATCATGCGTTTACATTTACCCCATGAAACGAAATCACTCGAAGAAAATCAGATGAAATAAATTATTGTGCTGGACAAAATAGTCAGAAAAATGTTTGTTTACGTTGTCCAACAGAGTAATTGTATATTCTCAGGGCCGGATTAAAATGAAACACTTAATCCAAAGGGGGCGCGTTACGGCCGACCGGTATTGAACGAAACGACACACGAGCCGGCTTATTCGGGGCTACGAAACGGCATAATGACGGTTGGAAAGTTGTTCGCGAGACGCTAGAGCAATTTCCGAGCGAAGAGAGGACTCGTCGTCCCGAGTGGAAGCTTTCGAACAGTTCGTGGCCGGAAGAAATAAGTTGGCGTGCCAGCCAAATCGCGCCGCGAATGCATAACGATCACCGTGCGTCCCATTGTGCTAGCTAGAGAATCCATTCGTGGGGTCCTATTGTGGCGCAGTCAGCTTCCTCCGGGACCCGGTGTCCCTTCCTGCGAGGTGTTATCCGTGCTCCTGGAAATAGCCTGGCGCCACTAACGTGTTCCGGAGCTGTAAAGACACCTGCGACAGAGTGGACACCGCGCGAGAGAAAGTATTTATACGGCGTCGACGCCAGAACCGCTACACCCGAGCCCGGTTTTTGACGTCGCGTCTCCTAAACACACCACTTTTCGTCCCAGTGAAATTAATGGGGCTCGTTGGATGCGAATCTGCCCGGTTCTGGTCTGTTTACTTCCGCTCCCAACACTCCAACAGCTACAGACTAGCTTTCCGGGTCGCCTGCAAGTTGACAAGCTCTTTTTTCCTGCAGTGCAGATCGATGGTCGAGAGGGTAAGCGATTTTGGAAGGTGGTCAGGTGAAAATTGTGTGAAATGTAACGACGGTTTCCACCGAGTTTCAGTTTTAACTGAACTTTGTGTTTTGACTTTCGTGAAAAGTGGATCAAACGGTCTTTCTTGTACACTCCCAGACGGAAAGACAGCCCGCGTGTGCTATCTTTAACACTAGATTTACGTTCTAATATTTTTAATTTGCGATTACTAAGATTGTAAAGATGCTTCCTTGAGGAATTATTTACCAAATTTATATTCTTCGGGTATATATTATTGGAAAAGTAGCCAAAAACTTGGCTAGACCCATTCTCGTTATGTTTATAAAATAATGTGAAATAGTTATTTCTAGAGCTCCGTAAACCTAGTGTTAATTTCTCGTGTTGAAATCATGCCAGCGTAGAAACTCTGTGTAGCATGTAAAACATATCTTCTGCGAATATGTAAACAGAACATGGATTGACTTTAGTTCAACGAGTACTCTTAGTTGGAGGGCAAAATGATATCACACTTGAAAGATAAAGATATATATTTCATGCACGCCACTGGATGTTTCATGAAATAAAAATACACACACACACAAATGTTTCTTATAACAATATATACACCAAAATTTTTCTAATAATGTGTGGAACATTCTTTGTTTTCTATGACTTCCACCATTCCTTTAAGTTAACGAATTATATAATTCTTTAATTTTTGATTGAACTAAATTTTCCCATTCGGTGGTAATGACAGTTATCAATTAATTCATATTTAAAAATTGTCGGCCTACCGCGTTATACCGTTTGCGAAAGCATTGCCCAGCAATTTTCAATGCTGTTTTAGATCTTAATTATTAACTTCTCTCAAAGGTTTGAAATAATTCATTAACTTCGCCGTCACGTCAAAATATTTCTATTTATCCTTTATTCCGGCGCCCCGATAAATTTTTTCATTTAATTAAATACCTGTGCATCATTTTTGCCCGTCCCATTTTCGCATCATATGTTTTTTTGTGAACTGTCCCGCTGTATGATTTCCTCTATGTGCATTCTCTTCCATTGTTCCATTATTGTGCTTCATTCTCTTCGAACGCTTTTATTATACTTTGTCATAACAAGTATTAAAGAAATGCTTTCGCCCGTTTGACGCGGAATAATTTGCACGAGTATGAAACAAGGGAAATGATGCAATTCGACAGTTTTTAAAATTGAAATCTGTATTTTTACCCAAGGTAAATGTCTGTTCACTGCGGCAGACAAACGATCAAAGTGATCAAGGTAATCTCACAAATGTTACAATACATCTGATACAATGAAAGAGGAATTCGATAAATAATTAAAGAATAATTTTCTCCAAATATTTCCTATAATTTTATACGAACTTTACTGTTAGAAATAGTCCATAAACGTGTTCAAGCGTGCAGGTGAAATTGATTCAGTTCTGTTGATTTTCTAATAGTTTCACCTAATTAAAATAAAGTGCTTAATTATTCAATATTTTATGACGAAGACCTTTATTATAGCTCCGCATAATAATTGTTTCCCAGACCGTCACCAACAGACCAATAGAATCACATCGACCAGATTGTGCTCTGTTATACGAACACGTTCGGCTATACGTATTCGCAAAAATATGACGCGTTTTAGCGCGAGTAACGATCGCATTCGTTACCGAAAAAATATCGCCGTTATAAAAGTGACAAAAGCCACTTACTCATCTCGCAAAATATGAATGTCCTCGTTCATTTTATCTGTCCACGCACCGCCTGCAAAAAATTCACTAATAACCATTCCGCATAATTCAATTGTACGAGGTGTGATCAAAAAGTAAGGTGACTTTCTATTGTTCTCAAAAAATATTTCTTTATTCATCAATATTTATGTTGTCCCGTTCAAAGTAATCTGATGCGACGTTTCTTCTGGCCAAAATTAAGCAGTTTCGGAACAAACTTCGCCGAACAAGCAAAACGCTTCTAACCTTTACGCTTCTCGCAAACAAACAAAAAATGCTATATAGCTGAAACTGTGAACATACATTCGGGACGAGTGTACCAGCATAAGAAAAAAAAGAAAACGAAAATCAACTGTAGGTATTCCGCGAAATTCAAAAAGTCACCTTACTTTTTGATCACACCTCGTACAGCTGGAACACTTTAGTCCGGTTGATTTAAATTATCCAATGTCTAGAATTATTAATCAGGTATACGTCAACGGGGCTTAGAGCTTGTTCCGGGCGGCTCGGAAGAATCTCGCGCGACGAAGATTTATCTTCCGGGCTGTCGAGACAGGTATTAATTAGTCGACGCATGCTAAGTATTTAATTGCGGGTGGTTTCGCACACCGGGCGAAACGAGGCAGCTTAGGACACGCGGGGAGTAGTGTTGTTGCTGGCAATGATTTCCGCTCACCGGTGGATGTGCGGGTTTCCAAGTGAAGTGGAATCCCAACCCTGGTCGAGGCTCTCGTTCGCATCCGTATTTGCGTAGCTTTTATGCACTCGCCGACTTGGACCACGGTTCGCATCGCTTAAAAACGACCAGAGCAAAGTCTGTTATGAGCAACGATGATCTCTTCAATTATCCATTTTGTTCGCTAACTCGATGCTCCAAGTGGTTTCAATGAACCGGCCTCGCAGCCGCGCGAGCACTTTCGGAACAGAGATTTCGATTTCCGCGGTAAACCAGCGAACTATGCACTGATTCCCATTACATAACATTCGGACGTTCCTGAACAGTGTAGCTTCCTCTAAAGAAGCTAACTGTAACTTGCCGCGAAATTGTTGTTAGCTTGTTTCTACATTAACACCTTCTGCACACATCGAGAAGAGAAATAGTTTGGAAGGAAACACGGGTCGCAAACAAATACTTGTTAACACTTTATCCACCGGAAGCCTATCAATAGGATTTTCAATAATTTTGCTGTACCAAAAGACAGCATAGAAATTTTCTTTTAGAATGCAATCTTAAATGAAAGTATTAAATGACGTTATTGAGGGTGACTTGTAGCTCACAATGAAAATTGCTGTTGCTATTGAAGGTTTCGTTAAAAAGTGTTTAGACATGTTCCATAGATTTTTCAAAATTATGCAATAATCACCGGTCGGTAATGTGTTAACATGTTTGATAGGTTGAAGATAATATAACAGTATTATTAAATTCTTCTAATATTTTTACTATTTTAAATTATGCCTATCATTTTTAAAGCAAGGAATATCATTCACATTTATTAATTTACGAGCACGTCAATGAATCTCGCCGCAAGTAGCAATATTATAATATTTCTAACATGCAAGAGAACATATATAGTCACAAACATTAAGGACATTTTTACTCCATGCTTAAACAAATTTAGCTTGTTCGTCATCTTGGCTTTCATAAAACAATAAATTTCATCAAAATACAAATTTTCTAACTATATATCAACAATCTGGAATTAAATAAAAATAGGATTTTCAATAATTGTGCTGTATCAAAAGAAAGCATAGAAATTTTCTTTTACGTTGCAATCTTAAATGAAAGTATTAGATGACGTTATTGTAGGTGACTTGTTAGCTCACAATGAAAATTGCTGTTGCTATTAAAGGTTTCGTTAAAAAGTGTTTAGACATGTACCATAGATTTTTCAAAATTATGCAATAATCTGTTTATAAGCTTCGTCGCGTTTATAATCTAGATATAAGCTGTTGAAGTTTTTATCAAATTTGATTGTGTGCAGTTATACGTACAGGCAAAAAACTATTATTATTATTTTTCACAGTTTAATGTCAACCTCCTTTAACTAATTTGCATTTATTACTCTAATTTGCAATTATTAAGATTGTAAAGATGCTTTCCTGAGAAATTATTTACCAAATTTAATTCTTGGGGTAAATATTTTCGGAAAAATGGCCAAAAATTTGGATAGACACATTCTTGTTATGTTTATAAAGTAATGTAAAATAGTTGTATTTAGATCTCCGTAAACCTAGCGTTAAAGGACGTTCGAATATTAATAACGTCACTTTAGGAATCACACATAATTCTCTGTAAGGTTCGCTCGATTAAATGTTCTCTCTGTGTACGGTTAATATTGTTTCCGGGATTCGTGAATGTCATTATCGCAAAGGCGATAACATATTTCGGTTTATAATTCATTCGAAATAATACTGGTGTTTATTGCAACAGCGTCGGATAAATAACTTGAGCTCTTTGTGTTAATTTTGTTTGTTGGAAGAAATAGATAGAAATTTATTGAGTGTGCGTGCGTGTAACATTTATTTGACAACAAATTAATGTACTTTGTTGAACAAAGGAAGATATTTAATATGTAGTCGATTTTATTAGCATGGTTAATTTAGTGGACATTATTTACTAGCATAAATATCTGCAGTCTAGTATTAATAATTGATCGTGTACCCACCGATTAGCCTGTTTAATCGAAGACTGAATTTATTAATCAAGTTTTACCATACGAAATAGTTGTAAATATGTTTACAAAAAATTATAAAAATAATTCATGATGTTCAGGACTATTCGCTGCTTCGTTTACCAATTCTTTCAATCATATTTTAGTGACTACTAATACAACAGGTGTTCATGTCATGTGATCAATAGAATCTGAGCAATTAAACGACGATTTTGATACTCTGGGTAAAAATAGATCCAGACCCCAAGGTTGATAATTTCTTCTCTAATTTACCATTTAATTATATTAATTCTGAAATAAATTGAATCGAGTCATCGTCGATTAAAAATTGTTTATAGTCTCTGCTTATTTCCTACAATAAAGAAAGAAAATGGTATGAACCAAACATTCCTCGCGTGTTTCCAAACGGAACGCTCGCGCGGCAATTTGTCGGAGTCAAAAATTGCAGCATCAGCCTTGTTTCCGGAAACGCGTACCAGTCCATCGCTTCGTTCCCACCGGCCTTTACGATCGCCTAACTGCCGGCTAATTTTCGTTCTCGTAGTGTAATGCGTCCTCGTTTCCGACCGTGGACGTTGAAGCGAGCCTGAAAAGTGTGGTCGAGTTCGTCCTCTGATCGTGATAAAACTCCTGTTTCGCGGAAAACACGTCGGACTCGCCGATAAAAATCACCGACTGTCCCAAATACGCATTTACCTAGCACCTACAGCCATTTTCGCGGACTAATTGGAGCGAGGGTAAATGACGTTCGCAAACGAGAATGAATTTCAAAGGCCACCGGATTTAATTCATATTAAACGAAACGACGATTAATGGCGGAACCGAATTTCATCGGAAGCTCGCCGGCCGTTTCTACTCGAAAATGGTGGTTATATTTCTGTATTTTGTTCGTGAAATACGCTATTATTATTGTACGAGACGTCTCATTAAAAACGGCCAGAATGATAATGCAGTACCATTTTCTTTTTCGGATATCGTTCTCATGAGACAATTATTAATTGTTATTATGAAAAGATTTTTACTCGTTCTTTATTCGTCCTTAACTGGTATGTAGAGGTCTTTCGTGATCTCCGTTATTTTTTAACAAAAACATTTGTTCAAGTAGCTTAAGATATGTTATAAACAGTGCTGCAACAGTGCTCGCAGTCAGAACTATTTTGACTTGAAAATTAAACGTTTCTTCCGACTTAGAATAATTTCATTCACGATTAATCGATTTCCTTCGTTGTATACATATGGTTTTTTTCATTTTATGGATACGAAATTGATGTAATACCTTGCAATAATTTCATTCATGATTAATTTATTGCCTTCGTTGTATACATATGGTTTTTTTTTCATTTTATGAATGTGAAATTGATATAATACCTTGCAATAATTTCATTCATGATTAATTTTTTTCCTTCGTTGTATACATATGGTTTTCTTCATTTTATGAATATGAAATTGACATAGTACCTTGCAATAATTTCATTCAAGATTAATTTTTTTCCTTCATTGTATACATATGGTTTTCTTCATTTTATGAATATGAAATTGACATAGTACCATGCAATAATTTCATTCATGATTAATTTTTTTCAAGCATTGTATACATATGGTTTTCTTCATTTTATGGATACGACATTGATATAATACTTCGTACAATACTTGAACGTGTAGTAATTGATTAGACACCAACATATGTAATAATGTAAACAATATTGTGAATAATGGTGCAGCATTTTGTAGTGGGGACTCTTGAATAATTTTTCGTACCGAAAAGAAATTGTTTAATGTACGATTTGATCCATTTTTTTCGACAGCAGAAAATCGCCGAACACCCAAAACGCTTCTAACCTTTATGCTTCTCGCAATCAAACAAAAAATGCTATACAGCTGAAACTGTGAACATATGTTCGGGACGAGTGTACCAGCATAAGAAAAAAAAAAGAAAACGATGATCGACTGTAGGTATCCCACGAAACTCAAAAATTCACCTTACTTTTTGATCACACCTCGTACATATGGTTTTTTTCATTTTATGAATATGAAATTGATATAATACCTTGCAATAATTTCATTCATGATTAATTTATTTCCTGCATTGTATACGTATGGTTTTCTTCATTTTATGAATATAAAATTGATATAATACCTTGCAATAATTTCATTCATGATTAATTTTTTTCCACCATTGTATACATATGGTTTTCTTCATTTTATGGATACGAAATTGGTATAATACTTCGTACAATACTTGAACGTGTAGTAATTGATAGGACACCAACATATGTAATAATTTAAACAATATTGTGAATAATGGTGCAGCATTTTTTAGTGGGGACTCTTGAATAATTTTTCGTACTGGAAAGACATTGTTTAATGTACGATTTTAGTTTATTTTTCATTTTTCATTTTACATTAGAACAGTGCGCAGGTTGATGTTCTCTTGAATGAAAAATAGTTCTTTTCACGAGAATGGCAGTTGCCCGCGTTTCTGTCCACAGGCGTACCGTTCCGTTGCCGGAGCTTATGGTCTCTGGGCTCTCTTCGTCCTTGGACGCAGTTAACCAGGAAAACTCGGGAAGCCCGTAGTCGCGAGCCTCATTTGCCGGCTCCTCTCCACAGGCCGTTTCCACTTTGCAGTTTATGACCGTGCGCGAAGTCGATCTAGCGGCCGGGCAGTCCCTTTTTACATCTGCCCGGATTACTTTGCCGAAGTAGCTTCTGCCCGGAATACCAGTTCTCCGCGTCGCTATTGCGCGAGTTAGTTTCTGCGAATTGCCGGTTTGTTACTTTTGCTTTAAGGGAAAGATTCCTGCAACGTGATAACGGACTTTCCCTTGTTATCTGAAACGGTTCTCTCTCGCTTCCTTTACCTTTTTTTCGTTTCTAACCACGCGCGAACCCCGGACACTCGAAATTAACGTTGTAAAACGCGCCGACGATTTCTATACGTTTAGTTACATGGTCACGTGAGGGAAATTGTTAATTAACGGGATCGGTGCCCGGTATTTGTTTCGCGAGTTAGCTTCGCTGTTCTAATTAGACTGAGGGAGTTCATGCAAATTTGCAGTTTCAGGGACGAATTTACTGTTGACGAAGTTAAATGAGATTTTTTGTTCTTCGCCCGTTCTTTGTGAATAAAATGTTAAAGGACAACCTATTAAATCTTGCTTTTTACATTTGATGATTTTTCTGCGTTGTTATTTGATGAGGTTTCTCAGTTTAGTTTTAGGTACATATCTAGTTTTATTATTATTAAACATGCATTATTATACTTGTTGATGAATGTACTTGATTTTGAATGTACTTGATTTTGAATGTACTTGATTTTGAATGTACTTGATTTTGAATGTACTTGATTTTGAATGTATTGGATTTGAATGTACTTGTTTTTGAATGTACTTGTTTTTTAATGCACTTGTTTTTGAATGTACTTGTTTTTTAATGTACTTGATTTTGAACGCAATTCATTTTGAACACAATCGATTTTGAATCAGAAATTCATTTTGAACGCAATTCATTTTGAACGTAATTCATTTTGAACGCAATTCATTTTGAACGCAATTCATTTTGAACGCTATTCATTTTGAACGCAATTCATTTTGAACGCGATTCATTTTGAACGCTATTCATTTTGAACGCAATTCATTTTGAACACAATCGATTTTGAATCAGAAATTCATTTTGAACGCAATTCATTTTGAACGCAATTCATTTTGAACGCGATTCATTTTGAACGCAATTCATTTTGAACGCAATTCATTTTGAACGCAATCGATTTTGAATCAGAAATTCTACGATATATCAAATTGAAGTGACACGTACACCATTTCGTTATCTTTAGTTTTACAAATAAACTAAAGATTTTTAGATAAAAATCAAAAACTGTTTGAGTAAGATATTAAATACTTCATAAAATAATACCGTTTTTATTCAGAATATGTATCGTTGAATTATGAAAAGACGAAAATTCGTCATGTTGCAATGAGGAGGTACTTCCGCACGTCCTTCGGGTGGAAAGGATTAAAGAAGAAGGTTAGCAGGAGAAATCCCTTTTCTTCCCGCGGTAATATGAACGATAAAGTGGCTCTGATGAGCGTGGTTGCAAGAGAAATCACGAAGCAGGGGGCTTAGCTAGGCGTTGATGCTTTTGGACAAACTTTTCTCTTTTTGGATAACTTCGGAGTACACGGTGCACACTGTCCACCCTGAAAGTCTTCTTCCGCGAGGTTACGAGTATTCACCCTTAACGAACTGGTTCACCTTAATCCCCGTTACCCGCGAGGATTAAGTTAAGTGAAAGGGTCTTATCGCCTTAACGATGATCGACGTCCTGGATCTTGGGTCTAGGTGGCTAAGTAAGGTCTTGTGTACAGCGCAGCTACGTCTCCGCTCTTTTAGGAAGTGTCACAAGTGACGAACAGTTAACTACCGAGATTGTCGAGTCACTTTCGAAGAAAAGTTTCCGGGAACCGTCGAAGCCTCGCGAAGTAATTCTTGTCATCGTTAGCTTCGATAAGTAAAACAAAAATTGATTTTCTCCCCTAACGACATTATTACGCTAAAAACAACATTACAAGGTTACCAAATTTTTCTAATCTTTCACTGTTTTATATTTCATCCCGCCAATTTTTCATAAAAGGAAAAAGATCCGCAGTCTAGCGATTGATAATGACTCCTATATATTTGTTACTAGCAGAGCTGGGGAAAATAGTATTTTAAATAGTAAATATTAAATAATCCTGTTTGTTTTAAAGCATGTGTACTACTTTGAAAATAAAATATTTCATTTGAGGCAGTAATTTTTGAAACTAGTATTTGCAAATGGTATCTTGTTTGAAGAATATTGAAAATAATTGTATTTTGTCTCTATTTTTAATTTCAATTTTAAATATCATTGCTGAAAATAATGGTAAGAGTTCGATACATTTATGAGTGTAAACCGCTTCTTAACGATATGATATACTGTATGTTTATGTGGTGTCACAGAGTATTATAACAATGAAAAAAGTAAAATATTTATTTCGTGTTTCAGATTGTTCAAATAGAAGTATTTTATTTTGTGAATCAAAATTGCTGGAATCGAAATATTTTATTTTGAGGTTCAGATTGTTAAAATAGAAATATTTTATTTTCGAAAGTAAATATCTTATCTATAATATTATTTTCTTTAAGCAAAATAAAATCTAAAATATTAAGTTAAATATTAAGTTAAATATTAAGTTAATTAGTATTTTGAACGCAATTCACTTTGAACACGATTCATTTTGAACACAATTCTTTTGGACACAATTCATTTTGAACACAATTCATTTTGAACACAATTCACTTTGAACACAATTCGTTTTGAACATAAATCATCGACACTTTCGCGGCCATTTTTAAACTGTTCTACCCACTTTTAACATGCTTGCATGGATCTCACTACCATTAACACCTTCTGCGACTAAAAATCTAATCACAGCGCGTTGTTCTTCCGCGGTGAAATTCTCAATCGGACATTTTGAACTGACTGAATTACATGTTAGTTTTGCAAACTCTTATCAAACAGCTGATCAGAAGTCGTTACAAGGATGCCAACTTGAAACATAGAAAGTTTCGTATTGGTTCATGAATTGTTTCGAAGCTACATCAGATTGTCTCGCTACTTATTGAATGGCCCCGGTAATAATAACCCACAACTTACTTTTGTCGCGGCAAGCTTCTGAATTTTTAACCTAATCTCAAAAACTGCGAAACAGCGTCTGAGCCCCGCCAAGATAATTACTTGAAACAACGTCATTAACCGTCTCCGGCAACTTAAATTATGTGACAGGAAATCGGTTCCGCCAGGGCTCGTCTTTCCATCTACGCGCACGTCGCTCCGACATCGCGAAGTTCCAATCATCTTCGATAGAACTTCCAGCGTACTTCGAACTTTTGACACATTGTCTCTGGCACGACCGAGGTCGAAGTATGTATCTCGACATGACAGATTCCCGTGGAAAATCTAAACCTCGCGACGTTCTCTCCCGCAAATCCTTTCGAATTCTAATTTCGACGTGTACGACGGCGAAGGAATCGAAGGGAAACCGTGGTCCTTTATTTTTCCCTGTTTCTCTTTCGCCGAGCCGTCCCGGGCTGCGAGCATCACTCAGAAGCCTCGGTGTAATTGGATTTACTGCGATCTTGGGAACACCTCCCGCAACCCCCCCTTCTCGTTTTTCTTGAAGGGAACACCTCGATTCTGGGATTCGAAGACACCTCGGAATCGATGGTCCGCGCCCAGGCGGAAATCCTCGCGAGACACAAGTGGAATGAGCGTGGCGCCAGATGGCGAACTAGAGTCGTGTCAATTGCGTCGGGATATGTTGACTGCTGATTACACTCTACGAAAACTCTTAGGAAACTCTTAGGAAAAATTTCTCTTATATTGGGTTTGCGGACAAAGTTTCTTCGTATTTTAATGCAGAAATTAATCAAGTCATTTCCATATTTTAAATGAAGTTTATCGAATCAAGCACACTCCCGCTGAAAAATATGTGGACACTTTGTTGCGAGTATAATTTATTCTAATGGTACCAAATTGTACAGTCTAATTATTACAATCTCGAATAAATAATTCTCGAATAAATTCGATAATTTGATCCATTCTTGAATAAATCAAAGTTTCTTCGGTTGGGCCAATACTGTTTCAATCTACGATGATCCATTAGCGTGGATTGCTGTCTTGTCGAGACAATAATAATTATTATTGTCGAGATATCTACTGAATTTATTATTAACCCTTTGCTCTCGAGTGATGATTCGGAGTCGCCAATAATAATATTGTATCATTATTTAAAATATTTGTTGCATTATTAAATTTGTATTCAATAAATTACTAAACGTATTTAATATTTTAATAAACTACTGAAAGTATTGTACGAAGTATTATATGAGTTTTATAACGATAAAATTAAGAAAATCATATAAAATGGAAATATTTCAGAGGGGAAGAAAAATTCGGTTTTCGAATTAGAATAGCTCCGAGTGCAAAGGGTTAACTGTGTAAACTAGACAGTATAAAAAATTGAACGTATTGTCCATATACTTTTGAGCGGGATTGCATATATCTTAGACATAAAAATAATGTTTTTATTAATCGACAAAACCATTAAAGAAGTTTTAAAAAGATATTTACTAAAATTTCGAAATACGCAACTCACATAATTATTATCCACGTTTCATAATTATTGTCCGCGTTCTTTTGAGCGAGAGTGTACGTGTCGTTTTGATCGACCACCCTTTTGCCATTTTTGAGGTAAAACCATAATCCCGTCGTTGTAGAACTTCTGTGATTTCTGGGGGAAAACATAAATATGATGAATATTTTACGAAATATTTCCGCGTTGTTAATTTTATGCGGCGGTTAGTAAAAATCGATTTATCGCCGGTCCGATAAATAACATTTAATTCCGGCTCCGATAAATTAGGTGAGTAAAACTGGAAATTTGCGCTATCGCCGGTGGGTTCACTTATTATTTATAAACACCGGGGTCGTTGGTAACAAGCTCTAGCTGGCAGTGATTTATTTATCCAAACCCTGAATCCGGAACATTGCACAAAGACTTGGGGGGTAATTGAATTGGCGAGCGTAATTAAGTTTGCAAGACTCCTACGATTCTATTCTCGCACGGTTCCCTGTTCCGGACAGGTGAAAAACCGGGGATAGTGCATAAATAAACTGCAAACAGGTTTCGTTTCGAGTAAAAGATGAGATCATTGCACGCCGAGTGCGGGGAAATCTGCTTTCGCTGTGGGAAAATTTTCTCGATCGCTTCTTCCCCCGGAAAATGTCCCCCGAGAAATTGCAGTGCCGTGTACCTTCTGCTTCCGTTCAATTTCATTCCGCTACAATGATAATTTACAACGCTAAATAATTCTACAACTTATGTTTGTAATACAGCTAATTTAATCTACCGTTTCGCGTATCTCAATTTTCACTGTCAGCTGTAACGTTAATTAGCTTATTTTCGTTGTTAGTTTGCCGATATTTATGCATTTGCATATAGAGATATTCTACAAATAGTTAAATTCACAAAATTGGATGCAAATACCGATACAGAGACGACATATTCCCGACCGTATTCGCGATATTTTACCGATTGAAACGAGACCAAACGCGAATATAATTCGGATCATATTTACTCGTTCAATTAACGATCCGGCAGAACCTCGAATATTCCACTGATTAGTTCGGATAATCGAGGTTCTACTGTTTCGTGAATTACTCGGGTCAATATCGTTTGAACTGTGTCCTGTTTGGTATCATTTTAATCAGAAAATTGTCACGAATGCGTTGGTAAAAGTTACATAAAAAAATCGTAGAATTTAGAAAAGTTTTATAACTGTGTGAATGTTACGTTTACTCTTTATCCTTCGATGTTTGACAAGCGGTCACGGAATAATGTCTGTACAGGATCTAAGAGTAGAGCGAGGATTCAATGTTCTGTATGAACAATGGATTCAATGAGGAATACATTACTAATTAAACAAGATCGAAAAGTCCCCATAAACAGCAATGAAGGGGGCATTACTTGAGAAGTGACATTTCGCCGGTGTAACACGGCCGAATTAACCGAGGATCGTCTAATTAGGATTATCTATAGCTGGCCCGTGGATTTGCGCTGTGAAACGTCCAATTAAGGCGGCACGATAGACAATGGGATTGCACAGTCGCGAAATTACGTTGCCAAGGACTGTCCCATGCAAATAACCTTATGTATTCCCAACGACGTACGTACTCGCGAGCGGAACGCACGCCGCCTGCTCGCGGAAATTGGAAAAAGGCGGGGGATGAACGTCTTCTGTTGGAGGATAGAACGAGATAGGACAAGAGGGTGGATGTCGAGTCGGTCATTGTCCGACGTGAAGCGGCGGAACACCGTGAAATTCGTGATAACGCGAGCGGAAGAACAATTTTAATTATCCATTTGCAATTAAAGCTGCGGCGATACGGTCACCTACACGATAATTTCGAAATTATCTGCTACAATGGAGTCACGCGGCGATTCGACGGATTAAATAGAAACATTAATTCCCTTTCACTGGATGGTCGTTGAACAATCTATAAGAGTAAATTGGAAAATTCGGTGCACTTCTCGAAATTCAAGTTCCATTCTTCTTTTTGTAATTTTAATAAGCTGAACCTGTTGCGTTGAAGTTTCTTTATTCTTTTGATTTGTATACTGCTTTAAGCTACGTCCACACTGAAGCAACATCAACATTTTGCCTCGTCGAAGTGTGGCGATTTCTTCGGGATAACGCAACATCAACTTAATGCTCCTCGTTGTTATTTCATTGTGGACGCAGCTTTTTATAACATTCACAATCTATTAATTATCACGTTACTTATTTAACGTATTACAATTTTCTTTCGATAGCAGACGACGATGTTTCTTTTTCGCAACAAGAAAATCTCAAACAAAGTCAACGTCAACGTTTCATATCGAAAGAAAGCTGCATGCACACAGTGAGACGCATTTTGCAGCACTTAATAAATTATGACCGCAAACATTCGACTTGCCGTAGTCGCCAAATATAACCAAAATTCAAACGTCGGAATAAGTCAACAAAATTCCCATTTTATCGAAAAAATAAAAACATTTGATTCGATGCGCTGCCGACAGAGAGAACTCGAAGGTAGGAATAAATCAACAAAATTCCCGAATGAAAACAAAAGAGACGAAAAAATTAACCTTAAAACACGAGGGAGAGAGAGAGAGAGCCAGAAAGTAGAGGAACGAAATTGAGAAGCCGTTTCAGCGGCGCGGTTAAATATTTGTTTATACATTACTTTGATTAACGGTGTAACGAACTCTCTGTTATTCCGGCCGTACACCATTTGCCACGGGAATTGAAATAATGAACCGGAGAACGGGAATGTTACGGGGAGTTGATTAAGATTCGCGCGGAAGAGTGCGTGAATCGCGGAGAGAAGGAAAATGGCGTAGGTCGGCGAAGGGGAAGCTTCTCGACATTTATAGTAGAATGATAGAAATAGTGGGCAGAACTAGAGATTCATAGAATTATTTTACAATAATTGAAATTATACAGGTGCACACTTTCGTACAAAAATTATTGAATAAACATGTACCCGCTACTGAAGTTTTACCAAGCAGCAATCGTTTAACAGTGCTTAGAATTATTAACTTTTTTATAGATTCTTTTTTAAACATCCACATTAAGAGGACAGTCCTTCATTTCCACTGGTCTGTCCTTTAGATTTATTTCATTTCTAAAATAATCATTTTGTCCTTTATTTTCAGAATTTTTACTGATTTTGAATTTTTCTGAATTAAGGTAAAAGTCGCACAAATTTTTATATTTTTTACACTTTTATATTATAATATAAATACCATTGCCCCATTGAATTCGTGAAAAAGTACAGCAAGGTATGAAAGACAGACTCCCGTATAACGCGTTCAAAAAATTGTTTCTAAATCAACTGTGTATATTCATTATAGTTTTCTATCGATCGTATTTATTGTTAATAAAATTGTTAACGCGTTCTGCGCAAGGGATCGATCATTTGTTACTAATTTATAAAGCCATTTTGCAAATTATTAAAGTAATTCTGATGTTTCGATCTAAATTTAGATCATCTTCAAGGTTTACCAGAGTCGCGTCTGTGAACAATTTTGATATTAAAGCAAATTAAGAAAATTTTGAAATTTAAGAATACATAACAGAGGAAGGGAATAATTATATTAAAACAAATTATGAATACATATTTTTATATAAAAACAAATTAAGAAAATTTTTAAATTTAAGAATGCATAACAGAGAAAGGGGAATAATTATATTAAAACAAACTATTAATACATATTATTATATTAAAACAAATTAAGAAAATTTTGAAATTTAAGAATACGCAACAGAGAAAGGGGAATAATTATATTAAAACAAACTATTAATACATATAATTATATTAAAACGAATTAAGAAAATTTTGAAATTTAAGAATACACAACAGAGAAAGGGAATAATTATATTAAAACAAACTATTAATGCATATTATTATATTAAAACAAATTCAGAAAATTTTTAAATTTAAGAATACACAACAGAGGAAGGGAATAATTATATTAAAACAAATTATTAATACATGTTATTATGCATATTATTATGTTATGTATTCTTAAATTTCAAAATTTTCTTAATTTGCTTTAATATAAAAATTGTTCACAGACGCAACTCTAGTAAACCTTGAAGATGATCTAAATTTAGATCGAAACGTCGGAATTACTTTAGTAATTTGCAACATGGCTTTATAAATTGGTAACAAATGATCGAACCCTTGCGCCGAAAGCATTAACAATTTTATTAACTGTGTATATTGTCTGTGGCAATAAGTGTACAGATCTTCCAAACAAATTTTTGTACATTTACTTCCACGTGAAATACATATGTATAAATATAATCATTTTAAACACTTTTTTGTCGTGTCACAGTTTACTGTAGAAATAATTTTATACCGCAAAGTGTTAATTTTGTGCGACCTGTCAGGTTTGAAATTCGGCACCGAATATGTTACCTTTTCCTAGCTACAATTTAAAAGTTGCCATGTAATTTTGTCTATTAATGTACATTGGCAAGGAACAGCGTCGACGGAAACGACAGAAACGACAGAAACGACGTTACAGATTCGCGAAAGGGTGCGTTCCGCTCGGAAACTTCTGCAATTTCTCTGACAATGCGCGGCCCCATTTTTGCGAAACAAATAACCCATTTCGTTAAAGAGACACGGGAACGTCCGCCGCGTCACTTTCTTCCGTTTCGCTCGGAAATTCCTCGGAGTCGCGGCCAGCTCTCCTTCTGCTCTTTCTCTCTCTCTCTCTCTTTTTCCCCGTATGAAAATATAATAAAAGTCCGCGGAAACTGGGAAAAGTGGATGAAAGAGGCGACGCGGGGGTACGGAAAAAGGAGGAAGCCTCGGTCATTATCCAACCGGAAACGAATGAATGACGCGAACGTCGAGCTAAGATACAGGGAAGAATGAAAGGAACGCGAACGGGAAGAATTCTTTTGGAAAAATTCCACGAGTTCGCTGGTGAGAGAGATACGGGAGCATGAGAGTCCGGCGCATGATTTCTGAAGCGCTTTTTTATGGCCGCCGAGGATGCCCCGACATTTTATTCAGGTCGTTGTTCAACGCGGCGAAAGTGTTTCGAGTAATTGGAACACCGGCTTTTTCGGTTTTCTGCGCGAGTTTGAAATTTTAGAAAAAAAATATTTAACGAACGTTCCTGCGCGAGGCAGAGATGATTTTTTGTTTGTTTTTCATATCGCACACCTTCTCGCGTCGTTATTCAGATTAGATCTGGTTCTTGGGTTCGCAAAAATTGCTTTCGCGCGGTTTCTTCTATTCTTCGGTGTTGGCGAATTACTTGTGCTAGACAATTTGGTTGCATTTTTTTATCTAACTTGAAAAGTTAATTAAATATTTCAAAAATTCTCATTTCCGAAGGGTCGAATTTGATTATATCCATCATTTTTGTATTTCGTGTACTCGTGGCTAACGCTTATCTACGTTCCAATCCGAATAATTCATTTCCTTATAAGTTACGTTCATTTTTTACAGCACACGTTTTACTTAAATTGCAATTTGTGCAGAGAGATTATTTTTGTGCGGTTCCATATATTTAAGTGTTAAAAAATCGAGCACATAAAATGTTGCAATGGCCCTTATGGTTGTAACATATATTCACGCGTCGCGAACAGCGAGAATTATTGCAACACTGGCGGGATAAATTTCTTACGCTACCCTATGAATATTTTAAAGCATAGGTACCCGTTGTGTACGCGATACAACGATATTTATTAAATCCTTGTTTCGAATAATTTTAGTTAAAAATTCCGGCCGAGCGGCGTAGTTAAATAATTCTATCGCTTACACAATGAATAAAATAACATGGCGCAGTTACTAAATTTCTTGATAATTCATGTCCTGGTTGCACAATTTCTCTTTTAACATTGTTAATAAATTACCTTAACTATTCACAGAGCTTTGATTCTACAGAAAATGGTGGTCTAAAAGATATACAAGAATTATATATGTATATAATTATTTACCATTGTCCGACGCATTTTCCTCGCGGAAATGTATGTTTAATTGTAACGACGTGCAAACATACTCGTTTGGTTTATATCAAAATAATACGTGATCCAAACACATTATACCGCTTATAGTTATTAAACCGAGCCTTTTGTATGCAGCATTATTCATTCTTCTTTCCTATTATTATCGTTTTAAATTTAAAATTCACGTTTATCGAAAAGCAAGTTGAACGTCAATTTTTTATTAACACTGCTTCGCTATAAGTATATGGTAAAATTAAAAAGCAGAAACGTGCACCCCTAAATGCAAGAATAATATCGATGGTAGGAATCCCTTAAGAATCGCCCTTTTCAATGGGAAACATTTTTGTGGCACCCTGTATATTTTTGTGATACTATTTTGCCTTCTGAAAATATGAAAATCGTATTACTTATAAGGTGACCTGATAGTTACAAATTCTTAAGTAACGTTTAATTTTTAAGTAATGAAATTTGAAATCTCACGCAATCTCTGGAAAAGAAAGAAGCACTCGATCAAATTGAATAAAAAAAGCGTAAAAAGTCAAACAAGAACACACAGTAAGTTTTGAAGAAGGATTTCGATGTTTAATTGAATAGTTCTGAGAATACATGTGTTATTGCGGATAATCTAATACTTTAAATACGATAAATCAATCATTGTTCAATCAACAATTTCTACATAAAGATATCGTTCGTCGTTGTATCTTATAATTATACTGGGTGCTTCTTTATTTTGCACAGTAGTGTACGAGGTGCACTTCAAGTGTTACTTTCGCAACAAGATAGATAATCAGGAAAATTGATATTTTCACAAGAATCCTCGTTGAATCGTCCTGTAAATCGTCCTGTAAATCGAGTGACGCCATGTTGCTTCGCGGTCTCCTGGTTCGGCAGAACAAGCGGCGTTTTACACCAGCCGGATTTCACGCGAAACGTCGTGTAAATACACGACCGCGATCCAGTTCTTCGCAATCTCTCGATCTCGCCGTTATTTTCGATCATATCAATCAGCTAATGGGGTTGCGGCGAGAGGGGCGGGGCGGGGGAGCGGGTAGGGGCTAGCGGGCGGGGAGCGAGGGACTCGTAATTTTCATTCTGTGTGCAAAGCCGTCGTTGGGGATAGCAATTTTCCGTCGGTGCACCGGTAATCGATCACCGTAAATCCAACGGCGGCAGACAGCGCGAGCTGCAGAGCGATACAAAAGACGACGGTACACCTGTATCAGGGCCACGAGTCGTGCTACGGGACGGTATTAAAGAGAACCGTGTTGTTCTCTCGTTCCGGGGCTAGCAAATAAATAAACGCCGAGACCCGGAACCCGTCGAACTACTGCTCGTTCACTTTCTGACAAGGGGAGTACCTAACTAGAGTCTGTACAGGGTGTCACAAAAATGTACTTGGAACAGGCGATACCTCAGGACATTCAAAGTAACTTTTTTCCTTTGCGAATGTGTTCTCCGCGGCAGTGCGAAGGAGTTATTAACCCTTTTCCGAATTATTTTTCAATTTTCTTGCCAACAACTTCCTACTATTTCAAGTGTTTCATTTGAAATTAAACAACGTTGTTTACTAATTACATTAACACTAGATTTACGAGATTTACTAGAACACTAGATTTCTAATATTCTTAATTTGCGATTATTAAGATTGTAAAAGTGCATTCCTGAGAAATAGCCAAAAATTTGGATAGACACATCCTTGTTACGTTTATAAAGTAATGCGAAATAGTTATTTCCACAGCTCCGTAAACCTAGTGTTAAATATTACTCATACTTTGTTGTAATTTATATTTGCGGAACTTATATTTCTTTTCAACTAAAATATAAGACAATTAAATACGTAAAGGAAGAACCAGATACATATAAAAATCCGTTTTATTTACATTTCTCTTTCTGTGATGTCGAAGCTCGCTCTCGACAAAGGACTGCAAAGGGTTAACTACGTATTCCAGAATCTTTTTAGACTTTCGCGTAGGACGTAGAATAGTAAAGGATTAGGCGTAAATATAAACGACCCAGTATGCAGACGGCGTCGATCAAAGTAAGGGTGCAAGCGGAGGGTTAAGTATCGACAACGTGACAATCAAATCGAATTCTATTTCGATTCAACGGAAATGAATTGTAGTACATGTTTAATAGGATCTGTTTTGAATCGATATTATAGTTACAAAAATGTACTTTCTTGAACGATGCGATTCACCAGGTCAGTCGAATTTTATATTCTACGCATTTTTGAAAATTTTCAGGAGCCATAAACGCATAGAGATCCGCAGTCTAATTATGAGACAAGTGGTGACATATAATATCCAGTCGCTACGTTTCGAATTGACTGAAAATGTTTCCATTTCAACATTTCATTAACGAATAACGACAATACCATCTCTATTCCGAATAAAACGCGAGAGACGTTCTTCGCAAACATTATCCTGTCGTTCAAATACTTTTTTGTCCACATAGTATATTTTTTTCCTGAAGTCTCATAATTAATTACGAGGCAAGTGGTGACTTATTCTATTTAGTCGCAACGTTCGAATTGTCTGCAAATGTTTCCATTTCAACATTTTATTAACGAGTAAATTAAGATACGTTCTTTGTAAATATTATCCGGTCGTTTAAATTCTTTTTCGTCCACATAGTATGTTTTGTTTCTGAAGTCTCAGAATTAATTATAGAGGCAAGAGGCGACATACAATATCCATTCGCAACGTTTCGAATTGTCTGAGAATGTTTCCATTTCAACATTTTATTAACGAGTAAAATAAGATACGTTTATATTAAGAGTTGTTTATATTAAGAGACGTTCTTCGCAACCATTTGTCGGTCGTTCAAATACTATTTCGTCCACGTAGTATATTTTTTTCCTGAACTCTCAGAATTAATTATGAGGCAAGTTTTGACATACTATCCCGTGGCAACGTTTCGAATTGACTGAAAATGTTTCTATTTCAACATTTTATTAACGAGTAACGACAATACCATCTTTATTCCGAATAAAACGCAAGAGACGTTCTTCGCAAACATTATCCTGTCGTTCAAATACTTTTTTGTCCACATAGTATATTTTTTTCCTGAACTCTCAGAATTAATTATGAGGCAAGTTTTGACATACTATCCCGTGGCAACGTTTCGAATTGACTGAAAATGTTTCTATTTCAACATTTTATTAACGAGTAACGACAATACCATCTTTATTCCGAATAAAACGCAAGAGACGTTCTTCGCAAACATTATCCTGTCGTTCAAATACTTTTTTGTCCACATAGTATATTTTTTTCCTGAAGTCTCAGAATTAATTATGAGGCAAGTTTTGACATATACTATCCAGTGGCAACGTTTCGAATTGACTGAAAATGTTTCCATTTCAACATTTTATTAACGAGTAACGACAATACCATCTTTATTCCGAATAAAACGCGAGAGACGTTCTTCGCAAACATTATCCGGCCGTTCCACGTCATTAGTAATTCAACAAAAGCACTATTTTAGATTTCATGCAGTCGCTTGAACCACTCGCGCGCTCGTATTCATCTTCCCCGGCGTCCTTCAAGACAGTTTGAAGGAGGTACTTTCGAACGAGCACGATGTTGCGTCCTTTAAATAATTTCCTTTCTTGGTCATAGACTGTAGCTTTTCACGAGCGTTTCTTTCTGCTCCGAGGAAGTCCTCCCGTCGAGGTCGCAAAAAGCTGGACACGCGGCCCCGTTTCATTTCTTAATGGCCCCCCGTTGCCGTCCTGTCTCTCGCAAAGTCGATCAGCCCGAAAAGAACCGGGGCCGGACTAACTTTTTTCCAGGCAATTTCTAATGATACCTCGTAGCATGACCCGCGGTCGAAGTTAGTTTACCGTCGGACGGAGCGCGTAATACGAAATAAAACATTCTCCGGTTTGTTCGGAATTACTTCCTGTACAGTCTGCTGCCTATCCGATGGCACGATCCGACAGATGACGGATCTGTTACCTGAATAAGTACCTGTCAAATTCTTGATGAATCAAAGCCCTTCATTTGAATCGAAAAACACAGGATAGTTTACGCGAAGTAAACAAAGTATTTTCCGTCGTTAAAAAATCATTTTGAAGAATCAGTTTGTCGTGTCTTCTGGCATATTTCCTACGTAACATTTAAAAAATCAATAATCCGAATTGGAAATGTCTGGAACTTCAAATCCCAGCAGCCGCGTTTCTTCGACATTTTAATTTTTTTATTTTTCTCGTTCTCATTTCGCCTTTTATCGTTTCTCTCCATCCCATTGTTTCCTTTTCCTCGATAACGTTCACCTCAGCGTCTCCGCTGTCTCTTCTTATTGCCTGTCAATCGTAATAAGCTATTAAAAGGAATTCGACCGTTTATTCGGCGAACGACTCTCCCCCTGTTCCACGGCAATTACTTAATTGCGCGATCCATTGTTCGCCGTTTAGGAATCGCGCTAATTAGTATTTTATCCGAACGTCCCCCCATCCATTTTCAAGGGGCGGGTATTAATTAAGGGTGGAAAAGCTGGATCGCGTTCGATGCTTCCGATGGAAATATCGATTCCCGCTGGGAATAGATTCTTACTTTGCCGATCGGCCGTAAATCTCGGCAGAGAGGAAATTAGCGAGTTTGGTTAAACGCGTAAGTCACTAATTAACGTTAAATCAAATTTGATTTTCGTTTAAAATTAAAAGAAGTTCGTTTACTGCTTTTTCTTTTGCTACAGTCGTAGAATTTTTTTGTAGAATTTCTTATTTTCTTTATTTGCTTAGCCTACTTTAGTTTTTAGACACAGTCAGAATTTAACGCCTAATTAAAAATCACAGAGCGTGTCCATGTACCGGTAATGTTTTAAGAGTCAGGCCAAATACATTTTATTTCCAAAAGAATTACCAATGAATATCTGATTAATTTTGGTTTGTTAACGATTTTTTTCTGTTTTTCTTTCAAATGAACAAATGGGAACAGCAAAGCAATCAAATTTTGAAAACCACCGACTTGTAAATTCAGAATATTCTTTATCGCTGCAACAGTCTATTTTTACTATATAAAAAGAATAACAGAAAAAGGGAAATACGATGCGTAAAATAAACACGAAAATAACGAAAAATCATTGTTGCGTCTAGAATCGAGATAAAAAAATGATTTAAACCAGTTCGCAGATAAAGCACGCGGCTTCTCTCTTAAAATAGAGTTTTTACGAGGATAGCTGAAATAAATATAAAATCCAATCAAAAATAGTTAAAAGTTCTAATAAAAAATCGCCGTTGTCCCCCCAGTGTTCTAATTAAAAACGCTACAACACCTCGTTCGAACCAGATCGCCGGTACACCATGGAGTTCTTCAAATTTATTAAAATGGCTAGAGTTTTTTTACGAGGACAGCGAAAAAAGCGGGCGCAACGAGGAAACTTATAGCGGATGCAAACTCGCTCGCATTTTCCTCCCGAAATCTTCCTCCCCTGTTGGCTTTTACGAGGCATTTGCAGTTTCTCGAAGCGTAACCATGGGTACTATCGTTTTACTTGCACGTGACGTGAACGCCTCGTAAAACTCAATCGGGAAGAACGTCTTTGCATCAAACCTCTTTCCACCAACCCCTCCTCCGCCCCGCTATGCTTTTCTCTACAGTCACCCATCCCCAAATGTCTCCAGAAATTCAACAAGGTCAATTTAGCGCGACGTACGCGATCTTCCGCACAGCTAAAACACTCCCGCCGGAAACCGTCAGCATCGTCGCAATTTCCGTATTCTACGGGAAATATGTATGGCTGTTGTACGGGAGCCCGTTTTAATGCTCGAATCTGGAATTCTAGGTTCCATTCGCGTGGCATCGTTCCGCTCGTTGACGAAATCACGAAGAAAACGGGCAAGCTAATTAACTCTTTGCACTCGAGTGGCGACTCGAAGGCGCCACTAATAATTCTGATACCGTTATTAAAAATATTTGCCGCATTATTAAATTTGTATTCAATATGTTAATAAACCGCTGAAAGCATTGTACGAGGTATTATATCAGTTTTATATCGATAAAACTACGAAAATCATATAAAATGGAAATATTTTAGGCCCGAAGAAAGATTCGGTTATTAAAAATTAGAATAGCACCGAGTGCAAAGGGTTAATTTTCGAGTTAAAATAGCTCCGAGCGCGAAGGGTTAACTGACATTTTATATTGCATTTTGAAGCTTGTACATTATTTTTCCTGAATATTAAAATCTCAAGATTGCATGGTGGACGTACGAACACGTAAAGAAACATTAACTACGATGCACTATATTACAAATAGGCTGAGGTTCTTTATGGAAAATAAAAATTTAAAATGTTTAAAAATAAATAGGATTGTTTAATATTTACTATTTAAAATATTATTTTCCCCAGAACTGTGGTAGGGGTACCAAATTCGAACGAAACATTTTCCCACAATTACCCGCTGCTCTGTGTACATTTCATTGAAGTGTGCAAGCATGATCGAACACGATTTTCTCGCGCGACGACGAATCTCCTACTTACACGGAAAGATCACGAGCTAGGAATTAATTAGCCGTCTCGTGAAACGTTTTCCGATCGGGGATGGCAGCTGTGCAACGAATGCCTGATAACCAGTTACTCCGGCGAGTGTTTAGCTAATTAGAAACGGGAGAACAACAACGGTGCAAAGAATTCACGCGCGATAAGAATCTCCGTGTATTTCGGTAATGCTCGAACGCGAGAAGAGTGGAGATAATTAAACTAGAGAAATGAGACTTGGGTAACTTGTTTGTTGTATGTGAACGGAGGAAGTTTATGCATTTATCGCATCCTTTAACTTGTGCAAGTTAGGGAAATTAAGATTCTAATCGTGTTTAGCACAATATAAGAGTTATTACGGACACAATGACTCTGCCGACGATCAAAGTCCTACCTTAACACCTGTGTGATTTATGTGACGTATGTGACGTATGTGACGTATGTGACGCATGTAATGTTTGTAATGTCTGTAATATATGTGATGTATGTGTTGACGTGATGTACGCGATTATACGATGTACGTGATGAATGCGATGTATAATGTATACATTTAATTTATGTGATGCGTAATGTATACAGTTGGGAGCATAACTTTAAGTCACAAACGCTTTAAATCGGAATAACTTTTCTATGCATGGACCAAACGACTTTTTCTTTGTAAGGCTAAAAAAATTATTTTAGTAAACGAGTCTAAAGAATATCTTGAAAAAATGCATTTGGTCGGAATTGTGGAAAACAATAGTAAAAATTGATTTTTACAACGTTTTTAGCTTGGTCAATAACAAAAATTTAAAACATGTGTTTGATCAACTCGTATAAATAATACGTCCTGAAAATTTCATTGAAATTGGTTAATTGGTTGGTTTACGAGTTATATAAACGATCAAATCGGTAAAAATTGCAGTTATTCATGGTTTTCGGCATTTTTCACGTACACTTTAAATCATCGTAATTTTTTTATGAATGTATCAAATGACTTAAATTTCTCTGTAAGGCTGAAAGAATTTGTGTAGTAAATGACGTGTAAAAAATATGTTGAAAAAATACATTTGGTCGGAATTGTGAAAAACAATAGTAAAAATTGATTTTTACAATTTTTATAGCTGGGCAAATAACGAAAATTTATAATACGTTCAGAAAATTTCATTGAAATTGGTTTACGAGTTATATAAACGATCAAAAGTGGTAAAAATTGGAATTTTTCATAATTTCCGCCTTTTCATAGCTTTTCGTTTCGTTTTCATGCTGCCGAATAATGCGAATTGCGCCTTGTAAACGAAAAAATAGGACTTTTGAGGGCGATAGCGTCCTACATCGATCTTTTATCTACCGTTTTGACTACTGGGAAACCCCACTTTTGTATTATCTAAAATGAGAACGCGAATTCCGCACCCATGCAATCGTAGAAACGAGTCTACCGCCTTAAGGAATAATAAAACAATAACGAACAGAAGATTGTGTTGTTGGTGTATGCCGATGTTATCTAACAATATAGAATGTGCACGTAGCGAGAGAAACTTTTAGAGAACAACCTAATATAATGTACGTATCGTATATGATGTATCGTGATTATGATCTACAATATTCGTCCCCGCAAAATGCATAAGCTCCCTCGTCGACCAACGTTACAATTGTGCCACGCAGCGTTTTCCGGTGGCGCCCTATCGCGCGAGCGGAATTATTCGAAAGTTTCTGTTGCAACCCCTAGGTTCGTGAAATTTGCATTTCATACGATTGTCGCGATCTGCCACCCCAGATTCCTCGATCCTCGATCACCTGGAACGCACGGTTACTTCAGGAATTGTCGCCGGTTATTACGCGACGCTTTTGTCTCCGGTTCCGGTTCGCTCGACGCGGCTTGAATTACGAAACACAATTTATTCCGTTTCACTAAATATATCAACGGAGTGCGACGTTCGTCGGGCATTCAGCGGCGCCGTTGAAAGCGCACAGAGGACACGGGGCACGTTATAAAACGATGAAGTTTATTCATTGCCGGATGTCAAAGAACAGCAGCCTAGCGAGCGAAGTTGCTCCGCTCAATGCAAGCGAATTTTGTTGTGCTCTGAATCTTGCTAAGATCGTCGCGCGAGGAAAACACGGGGCCGCGTTTAATTCGTTCAAAAGTTATAAACTCCTACCCAGCGACGATTCAGGATCGCCTCGGCAAAAATACCGGTCCGCTGCTCTTTCAACGAGTGGCTGATCCTCTAAAGAAGTCCTTTTTCATTTTTACGATGGCCAAAGATTCTTTTTTTCTTTATGAACCCGGTAAGAGATCTCAAACGTCGCGCGACGGACAAGTATTAAATAGTATTTTAGTGCGCGAACACACGGTAGTCTGCAGCGTGAAATCAGAATGACAGAATTTTTATTTCGACCGTGACAGATGTTCGTAGGAAATGGAGAACATATAACAGTGTGTACATTAAAACGAAAGGTATGCAATTGTATCTTTTAATTGTGAACAATGGACCATGAAAATGCAGTGGTAGAGATTTAAAAGTTGAGTAAAACTTTTTTTTATTTAGTATCGAAGCATAAAATCTGAATTTGATGTTAATAGTATCTTTTAATTGCGAACAATGGACCATGAAAGTGCAGTGGTAGAGATTTCATTCCAGTAATTATTAATTTTATTAAATCAAAAGTTGAGTAAAACATTTTCTATTTAATATAAAAACATAAAATCTGTGTTTGATGTTAATAGTGTCTTTTAATTGTGAACAATGCACCATGAAAATGCAGTGATAAAGATTTTATTCCAATAATTATTAATTCTATTAAATCGAAACTGAAGTAAAACTTTTTTTTATTTAGTATTAAAGCAAAAAATCTGAGATTGATGTTAATAGTATCTTTTAATTGTGAACAATGTACCATGAAAATGCAGTGATAGAGCTTTTATTACAGTAATTATTAATTTTATTAAATCAAAAGTTGAGTAAAACTTTTTTCTATTTTTAATATAAAAACATAAAATCTGAGATTGATGTTAATGGTATCTTTTAGTTGTGAACAATGGACCATGACAATGCAGTGGTAGAGATTTTATTCCGGTAATTATAAATTCTATTAAATCAAAAGTGGAGTAAAACTTTTTCTTATTTAGTATTAAAGCAAAAATTCTGCGTTTGACGTTAATCGAATAATAAGAAGCGATTCTTATCACGTATTTGATCAAATCGATGGTACAGGTATCGAAAAATATTTTTATATTCATCACAATATGATAAAACTACCAACAGAGCAAAGAAATTTAATTCTCTGTAAATTTATAAAAGTGTATTATACATTTCCATAACGATCAACAACGAGGGATTGAAAGTTGAGTTTAAAATCAATTAGATATACGTGTATTCGTCTGTAGAAATTTCGTCGTAGCTACGGTTCTATTCTCGAAGTTATTAGCCAGAGGTAATGAAAATGCTGTTCGCTACGTGATGCCATCAGGTGCTATTGTTTTTACGTTTAATTGCTGCCTCAGTTGCCACCGAATAGTTACATCGAGGTGAAGTTCATAAAGCAACCCATAGCATAATGATTATACATACTTCCCACCGTGTCTCATTTGCATCCTTATAGTTCATTCAAAGTTACGCAAACGAGCGACACTTGTTTTTATTCATGAAACTGACGTCCCGCTAGAAAAGTTGTCGGAACTTGACAATTATATTCAACAGGCAATAGTTTTTTCAAATTGAAAACTTTATTGCCTGGTGGTGTCTCTGGAAACTTCTGAAAAATGAGCTGCGAAATATTAAAATCACTTCCATGAGTTGATTAAATGAAAGGTCTAGCTAGACCGACTTTCTATCATTTTTATATTAATGTTGTGTAGTTAACAGTACTTTCGACAACATTTATCACCTGGTTGAAAATATTTTACATTATTTTATTTTATAGTAGGTACGTATTATAATGAACCGAAATTTATAATAGACAATGTCAAATACAATAGGAATATGAATTATCACAACAAGAATTAAAAATATTCTGTTGTTTGACATTTAACCTATATAACAACGGTATAGATGTTGTTTACTCAATTTACATTTATTATTGTAAAATGATATGTTTTAAATGAAATAACGTTCGATTTGAACATTAATAAAGATAAAAATACTGTGTTTGGTAAATTAAATAATGTTTAATCAGAACGTTAATAGAAATAATTACTGTGGATCTTTACGTAAAATAAAATCTTTCTACCTGAACTGCAACAATTTAAAGAGATATAGAAATATATTGTTTCTCTTAATATTTTAATCGGTTGATAATAATGTAACAGTATATTTAAACTGTTCCAATTAATTTACTGTTTTAAATTACACCTACTCATTTTTGACGTAAACGCATAAAATCCGCTGTCAATTAATTATATTCCACAAATATTATTATGTAACGCGATACATTAATACATTCGTAATGTATTTTTCCGGAACAGAGAGGCAAAGCTTGTAGTAACATTTTTCTTCGGCAAGAAAGTACGCTCTGAAAGAGAAAAGCAAAGCGTTTCGCCACTTAAAAGGAATATATTCTATGCCCTTTCCGGACTCGAACCGTTTCGCGTAAATCTTACATGGCTATTGCCAAATGCAGCCACCTTTTCAAGTACGTCTTCCAACGGAACATATTGAATAATGAAACAGCTTTTAAAAGTGGCTCAAACAAACCTGTAGAAAAAAAAATAACACTCCGCCGTGCCTTATGATTTATTAATTCGTTGCGTCGTCTACGTGACAGTAGACTGAATTTGCATAATGGTGTAGGGCACATTTTCACGCCACACATTTACACTCGTGTAATGCTTGCACGTGAATCTAATCTTTTGTATTAAATTCTGAAATACTTTTTAGAGCCAGTATAATGTACAGACGTCGCACAGTAGGGTATTTGGCCCGAAAAGTGGGAAGAAAGTCAATTTCAAGATTTTGCATAAGTCGTACAATTTTTAAAAAAGAATTAGTCCTAGATTTGCACAGATTGAAGAATTATAACTAATTTTTTTATTAAATGAATAGAAAATGAATAGTAAGAACGAAATAATTTCTTAAAATATATATTTACTCGTTAAAAAGTTTCGTGATCTACATATTTAGCATTAAAATAAATAAACTTCTGTACGTAAAATATCGAAAAGAAATTTTTCTCCACAAAAACTTAAGGTCATTTTTATTTCCTAAATGTTGAAATGAATTTCGATTTCACAATGAAGCTGACGTTGAGGCGAGTTGAACGACCTACTTTATTATGACCTGGAATCCATAAACGTTGTGGAGGTTCAAGATATACACTCGTACGCGAAATTATTCGAACACTTTCAATTCTAACATTCAACTAATGAAATTTGTATGTTACATTCAAGTATTTGAAGTAATTTGCCACACATAACAAGGGGTTGATCTTGGAACTCGTGCACGTAAACCATTATTTCTTAATAATCGACGACACAATTCAGGATGCACTTCTTTCTGGAACTGTGTAGCCACCATCGATGCCAATTGTGATCCAGAAATAAAAGGATCTTGTCTAATTTTTCGTATGATTGTTTTCTCCTCTCTTTCAGTCAGCTTTTTTGGACGTCCACAACGTGGCTTAGTAGCAATGTTACCTTGCGTATTAAATTTCTACACAATATAACAATATAACAAGTTTTGCAATTTCACTCAACGATTTGCCATCCTTATACCATTTTATTATTAATTCTCCGATTGGCTTGCTTGTTTCGGATTTCTTGCAATTCATTTCGTTGTAGCGTTTATATTTAAAATTTTGATACAAATGTTTAACACTGTTTCGCCTGGACTGACTGCTAGCGAACAAAGCAACGTTCGTTTTCATTCTGTGAACGTTGGAAATTGTTTGTTTACATTCTATTAGCGTCGGAAATTCTTAGTTGTCCAAAGTTCGAAGCAATTTTCATTCGAAAATGAAACATTTCTTCCGATCTAGAATAATTCCATTGTATATGATTTTTTTAAATAATTAAATTAAATGTTTATTAATTGATTAGATACTAACATATTTAATCGTGCAAACAATATTTTGAACAATGTTATAGCAATTTAGTGGCGACTCTGAGTCACCACTCGAGTGCTAACGGTTAAATGATTTTCTAACTTTGTTTATGTAGTCTTGAGACCCATGCCTTGCTATATGTGGGATATTACAACAAATGCTTTAATCTAGCATACATATCTCATTAGTTGAACGTTAGAATTGTAGCGTTCGAATACTTTCGCGTACAAGTGTACTTGGTAGAAACACGAATGAAGTGACGAATACGTTATTCCAAAATTGTGCTGTTTCTTCGCTTATTGTTTACACCACCACGTCGAGATCAGCGGAGTGTAACGAAGGGATTTGCAGTTTACGATTCGGTGAAAGACGCGGTAGTTTTTCGCCCGGAAATAAATAAGGGAAGTTGTGATAATAATAATATCACGGAAACGCGTCCGCGAAGTAACGACGCTCGTAAAAAGCATTACCGCGAGTAGGGTATTTTCGAATTACGCCCGGGGTCCGGCCCTCGTATCTTCGTAATCTCATACAATTTTCCGTGGATGAGTAGCAAGAAGTACATTTCATAGCGTGCCGCAATTGGAAGCCAGAAGGTATTCCGGATATCGTCTCTCTTCCGGAACGTAAAAGCGATATTGAAGCAGGGGGGCCCGTTACGACGCCGCAAGAAGATTCACGCAAGAAATTTCACGTTGCAAGTTCTCAGTCGTTTCCTGGATCGCTTCTGATTAGCTTCATTTACTTCTCCGCTGCTCGGATAACGGGCCAATATTCTTTCGGCTGTAATAAGATTAACACTTTCACGGTCCCGTGACCCATACAGTACACCCGTGTCGCAAAGCGCGTCCGAGCTGAATGCAATTGCATAAGGAAATTCGATTGCGCAGGAAAGTGCACGGAAAGGATTTAGGATACAGATAGTGTTCCTATCTATTATGCGAGATAAAATTCAATTGAACCTTAAAAGCTTCTACTTCTTTTTTTATATTTGTTTCTGGTACTTTGTACTTTGTCCTCAACCGAGTTTTTTGGTCGTTCGTGTCTGCAAATGAAAATTTGTTGATATTGTACTAAATCGAAGTGTCCTTTCTACTTTAATCATTACAGTGAATTGAAAATAATCTGGAGTCACAGATATTCAATTGTTGGATTATTTTAATTAGTCTGTGCATTTGATGCATTCACGATTAAAATGGTTAAATCAAATTCGTAACTAATAATATTCCAGAAACTTAGAAATTATTATTTTTGTCGTATCAATTTTTATTTCGCATAAAAATGCGCGGGTCAAATATGATGACCGCGTAAAAACGTTGAAAAATGTATTATACAAATTGACATAATAGATATATTTGTTTTAAGTTTTCAAGGTCTTCCACAATTATTTAATCGAATATTCGTAGCAACTTTTTAATAACACTCGTCGCGTTTGCCACTTTCAGCTACGTCTTATTAACTTTTCATTCAAAAGCAGCACGATCTACGTTACGGATGCAGGTTAGGTATGATAATTGCATTTTCATCGTTATTTCTTTGTTAAGATCGACCCTTTTACTCTTAACTTTTTTTGCAATTAGAAACAGTGCAATTTTTGTCGCAATTAAATGAACATGCTCCAGACGTTTTGACATTCGGAATATGAAAGCGTAAATGTTTCTGTTCGTTTCTGGAACATTTGTTTCTATACGACTTTAATTATTTAAACGAGTTCGTATTTCGTGCCAGTCTCATTGATCAATTTAACCGTGCATGTAGCGTTACGATAAAAATAAATACAATGGTCCATTCGATTGTAAATATACATATTCACGCCGAGTTGGTTTCGTTTGTTCTAATATGACAGTTTCAACCGAGTAAATTCCCAAACAAACAAATTAATAAGCAGATTGAAAAGTGACAGAACAATTATCGAACTACACGGATGAACCATAGTTTTAAAATTTGTTTCGAGATTTGAAATGTTGAATAGCATCACCTACAGCCTGTCGCAAAAATGTATTCTGTTGAAAAGTGTGATTTTTTCAACGAAATACGACATTTCTGGGACACCCTGTATACATGGTCTGCAAACAGGTATAGTACAAACTTCATTCTACCGAACCACATACTTCGATAAACCGAAGTGCGAAGTAGTAAGTTTCTTGATTACAAATTCATAATTCAGGTATTAAGAGGTTCGTCAAGAATAATTTAATGATGAATTAAGTGCAATGGGAACTTAGCTCACTGCTTCTAAGGATTTTTACGACACACGAGTAAGTAAACATTCACAGCCTAATAAGCAACAATAACCTCCCTTTATAATTTTCTTTATAAAACTAACATCGAAACTGCGAAGTTTCAAATAAATCGTTCTTCTTCAAATTAAATTTACAATTTATTCGAACATACCAAAGATGGTAAAAATTAATGAAAATGTGATTCAACTATGTAAATTCATAGCACAGTGAATTAATTTGTAACAGTACTGCTGCAAGACACAGTGAAAATGAAAAATGTAGAGTCACCGAGAGAGAATGCCTGCTTATTTGCGTTCCGAAGCGAAAGAAAATGTAAGAGGCGCTGTTCCCCGTGCTTTGAAATTTCGTGATAGGAAAACAATGTATTCGCAGCCAATGAATATTGCAAGAACTGAGTTTCCTTCCAGAGTTCCTGTTATTTCCCGACGAGTGGGCGACCTGCTAACAGCTGTTGTTTCCTAGCGAATCAAATATCGTTCTTTCACTTTTTCATTGTTTGTTCTCCAACGAGCGAATACCAAAGGCGAATAAATCCTATTGTACTCTGATTATTTACTCCGCGACTGTTCATATCGATTATTACAGAACGCGTGTTCGTTCGTTTAAGAATATTTCTTCCATGGAATGGTTGAAAACATAATCTAACGTGTTCTACATCTCTGAAAGAATTTTATACAGCTTGAACGTGTACTTACATGCGTGGTATCTACGCTATTTATTACATTTACATAATTACACTATGTTGAGTATAAAGCTTGTTCGCACTGCTTATGCTTATTTTATTCTTCCTTAGCAACCGTGGTAATAACAACGATCTTTTATAATATTCATGAGGAAGCTTTGCAGTTTGCATTAATGGCCTCGAAGATTTTAAAGCAATTACATTGCAGCCCTTAATTACCGGGTTATTTTCAACCCCTTGACACGACCGTTTACGCATAAAAAAATAAATATCGCATTTTTCTTCAACCTCGTGCAGGCAATTACAGCAGGTATTTTACATAAACCAAAGGAAGAATTTATAAAATTAAAAATTTGATAAAATTCGTATTAACTCTTTCTAACTTGTGTAAATGTTTAAGTACTATTATTCGACAAAATTTTCACAGAAAAATTTATATACTAATTTACGAAAACCGGGGTCAAATAAATATCTGCTTGTCCTATTATTTCTAAACTGCGTTCTCTGTTTGACTATTAAAAAATTTAGAACGTCGAGATAGCGATAAACTGTTTGATTCACTGTTGTGTTCTATATTCTGGGTTATCGTGTCATCACTGTTCATGTTTTATCCGAGTTGTATTCTTTGCATTTTAAATATCGCAGAGATACGAGCACTCTGCCAGCCTTGCTAACTCGAGAAATACTAATAACGCCGTGGTGCTTCTGCGATTAACGCTCTCGTTTCACTGAGCTTGACAAATTTGCATACCCCATGAACGCGTAAAATCCGCAGTCTAATCATCATTTACAAACCGCCACCTTTTACAGCCCCTTACTCCTTATTTCGGTCTCGGATCTCTGCAAGTTAGGATGTAAGTAGCCAAGTCAAAGTTATTCTAAAACGAAGGGAAACAGGAGTTTTAGATAGAAGCAAAGATACTATTTGATGTCGTAACTATACAACTCCGAGTGCAGGGGGTTAATTCTGCTTGAATTTGAAGTCTAAAAATGTTTAAAAAATTTATTATTCTCGCTACAACCCTTCTCTGCCTTCAGACATCGAAACCGAAGATAGTGAACAAGTCTGACGGTGGCAGTGACTCCAATACTGTTCGTTGTCATAACTATACGACTCCGAGTTCACGGAGTTAATTCTGCTTGTGTTTAAGGTCTAGAATTGTTTTAAAAATTTATTATCCTCTTTACAACCCTTTTCTACTTCCAAACATTCAGTCCGAAGGTAGAGAACAAGTCTGACGGTGGCAGTAACTTCAAACCGTCACCTTTTACATCCCGTTACTCCTTATTTCGGTCTCGGATCTCTTCAAGTTAGGATGTAAATAACCAAGTCAAAGTTATTCTAAAACTAAGGGAAACAGGAGTTTTAACAGTAGGTTTACGAGACTTGTCAAAATGACGGGTTCTAATATTCTTAATTTGCAATTATTAAGATTGTAAAGACGCTTCCCTGAGAAATTATTTAACAAATTTAATTCGTGAGGTATATACCATCGGAAGAATGGCCAAAAATTTGGATAGACACATTCTTGTTATGTTTATAAATTAATGTGAAATAGTTATATTTAGACCTCCGTAAACCTAGTGTTAAATAGGATCAAAGATACTATTTGATGTCATAACTATACGACTCCGAGTGCAGGGGGTTAATTCTGTTCGAGTCCAAAGTCTAAAAACGTTTAAAAATTTATTATTCTCGCGACAACATTTACAGTACAGTGAATTAATTTGTAACAGTTACTGCTGTAAGACATAGTGAAAATGAAAAATGTAAAGTAACCGAGAGAGAATGCCTGCTTATTTGCGTTCCGAAGCGAAGGAAAATGTAAGAGGATTAATTCTGCTCGACTGTAAAGTCTAAAAATGTTAAAAAATTGATTATTCTCGCTACAACATTTAAAGTACATTTATAGCACAGTGAATTAATTTGTAACAGTACCGCTGTAAGACATAGTGAAAATGAAAAATGTAAAGTAACCGAGAGAGAATGCCTGCTTATTTGCGTTCCGAAGCGGAAGAAAATGTAAGAGGATTAATTCTGCTTGAATTTAAAGTCTAGAAATGTTTAAAAAATTGATTACTCTCGCTGCAACCCTTCTCTACCGTCAGACATCGAATCCGAAGGTAAGAGAACAAGTCTGACGGTGGCAGTGACTTCTGGGAATCCTCGATAAAGGAACGATCACGTCGCGACGGATTTTATGATGGGTGGGAGAATAAGGGTAGGTGGGGGTTCGCGGCTCTTTGAGCACGTCTCGCTCTAATTACGCGATGCAGGTACATCCATATGTATATACGAGCCCAGACGCAGCCACCGACGAAAGAGAAAGAGAGCCTGGTGAGACCCTGAAGGGGTTGGATGGGGTGTTCACGGCGTCGCACGCGACGAATGGTTTGGGGGAAGAGGGTGCTCCAGCACCCGCCCCCGCGCACGGTCTCGTGTGTGGAGCACTCCTCGAGTGGATACACCCGGTACAATCGACTGCAGAAGTTCGTTCACCGTAAAAGTAACGCGATCGTAAAGTATCCGAAGAACTGGGGGAACACCAACTTCGGAAAACGTCGTCTCGGTGAATTAGGATCAACCAGCGGATTATTAGCAGTAGAAAGTTTGCGAGCGCGAGGGGATGGGTTGTTTATGTAAATTAGGGCGAAGCCGGTGCAACTTGACGCGAAATCGTTCTCGTATTTCCTCGCGCCTATATCCGTTGTTTTTCCTGTTTCGGTTTAGAGCTCGATCGGTTTTTTTATACGCGGATTATTCGCCGCATTCGAATTGCAGATTTTTTTGACGAGTTCACGAGTTTCTGTTAGCTGACGTGTAAAACGTTTTGTGTTATTGTGACCATGGAATTGGTGACGCGGAATTGATTTACCTCTGCGATTGACGATAGGATTCGAGGATTCCGAAAGTCCCGATTGTCAGCGTCTCTTTGGAGAATCCACTGCGAAATGATGAGGGACAATTGAAGACTGGTACTAAAAAAGGCGATCAGTGCAATTTTTTTTGTGTAATTATCTTCTGAGGAAACGAGGATGGAAATTCCAGCGCCAATGCAACGATATAAGGTTGAATGTTCCCTGACGAGTGGTTACAAGCACGGACTGCAGATCAATACAGACATTGCATGCAATGCACTTTTCTGTCTACGATTCTGAATGATCTACACTGTAGAAATGCACTTGTACGATAACGGACTTTATTGCGATAAAACCATCAGCTAGCGAACTTCGTGAGGATCCAATACAAAAGGTGTGTGACTCAGGGAACCAGATTTTCCAGCGTTGTCAGTCTCCCCGAACCAGTCAACATTCGTGTTATAAATATTTAGAATATAAGTTATGTATATATGTACAATAAAAACATTTTATGTATCAATCTACTATGAATAAATAAAGACAAAGTAATAAAAAAGAATATCTGCGTATATATTTATTGAGCCATCAATTTTTCCCAATCGTACGAGCTAGATTTTACAATATCGTCAGTCTCTCTGAACCAGTCAACACAAGTGTCACAAATATTTAGAATATAAGTTATGCATATATATGTACCACACAAACATTTTATGTATCAATCTGGTATGAATAAATAAAGACAACGTAATGAAAACGAATATCTGCGTATAGATTTATTCAACCACCAATTTTCCCTGAACAATCCCTCGAAAACTTGTCGAACTGTCTGGCTTGATTATGAGTTATACCACTGAATTTTGTGATACCTCTTTCGACATCATGTTCTCCTAATACAAAGTTCAATTTTCGGAGTTTTCAAATTTTTTTCGAGAATTTTGGACCATCTGGTTAGGATTGAGTTGTACAACTGAATTTTGGAAAATTTCGGGAGTCTGGCTTGACGTTGACTTGTACTACTGAATTTTGTGATACCTCCTTCGACATCATGTTCTCCTAATACAAAGTTCAGGTTTCGGAGTTTTCGAAAATTTTTCGAGAATTTTCGACCGTCTGACTTTACGTTGACATGTACTACTGAAATCTGGATACCTCCTTAGATATCATGTTCTCCTAATACAAAGATCAGTTTCCGGGATTTTCGAAAATTTTCGAACGTCTGGCTATTCGTTGACTTGTACTACTGAAATCTGGATACCTCGTTCGACATCATGTTCTCCTAATACAAAGTTCAGTTTTCGGGATTTTCGAAAATTTCAGAAAATTTTTGG
>CM052187.1:2015362-2035890 GCA_028455805.1 Lasioglossum figueresi
TTTGTATTAGGAGAATATAATATTGAAAGAGGTGGCACGAAATTCATTAGTTCAACTCAACGTCAAGCCAGACGTTCGAAAAATTTTCTAATACCCCAAAAATGGTACTTTGTATTACGAGTGAGAGAGGTGTTCCTTTATTCCAAATTTTCTGAAAATTGATCTTAATTCTACTATCGACTACTCATGTACTGGTTGGGTAAAAGAGAACACATTAATTGTAGTAACAAATATTCTTTATTTTTCACCAAAAAGACTACAATATTAAACGTGCATCGTAGCAAGATGAGAAGAAGGTCCTCCTGGCAGGAATGCGATGGCGTTGGTACGAATACGCAGCCGATTGGATCAACGTGGAATGGTGACGCTCTCTCCACACTCATTTTCGTCTGTAACCGAAATATTGGCTAGAGTGCTCACACATACTATGTAGCGTGTGGCCTAAAACGCACACATTTAGACTACAGGAACGTTAGAGGTGCGGATAGTCGAATCTAATGATAAATCTCATCTTTTCATCTCACCATGGCACATATACAATATAGAACAATCTAAAATTTTAGACAATTATAGAGCACTCAGTTCTTGCTAATACGCCTAAATTCGCGAACTATCGGTACATGGGACGCGACACCGAAATGATACGGAAGCTCTTACAGCCCCTCGAGGGTTAGAAAGAAATACCAATAAGACTGTACTGTAAAAGAACTGTACTGTAAAAGTACTGTACTGTAAAATAACTGTACTGTAAAATAACTGTACTGTAAAAGTACTATACTGTAAAAGAAATGTACTGTAAAAGAACTGTACTGTAAAAGAAATGTACTGTAAAAGAACTGTACTGTAAAAGAACTACACTGTAAAAGAACTGCACTGTAAATGAACTGTACTGTAAAAGAACTACACTATAATAGAACTGCACTGTAAATGAACTGTACTGTAAGAGAACTGTACTGTAAAAGACTGTACTGTAAATGAACTGTACTGTAAAAGAATTGTACTGTAAAAGAATTGTACTGTAAAATACTGTACTGTAAAAGAACTGTACTGTAAAAGAACTACACTGTAAAAGAACTACACTGTAAAAGAACTGTACTGTAAAAGAACTGTACTGTAAAAGAACTTCATTGTAAAAGAACTGCACTGTAAAAGAACTGAACTGTAAAAGAACTGCACTGTAAAAGAACTGTACTATAAATGAACTGTACTATAAAATAACTGTACTATAAAAGAACTGTACTATAAAAGAACTGTACTATAAAAGAACTGTACTATAAAAGTAATGTACTGTAAAATACTGTACTGTAAAATACTGTACTGTAAAAGACTGTACTGTAAAAGACTGTACTACTTACAAGACCATGTACAGTCTGAACTGTACCGTAAGACTGTCTACCGTAAGACTGTCTACCGTAAGACTGTCTACCGTAAGACTGTACTGATCTCAAGTCTGTGTCACAAGTCTGGAGTTGGTTGCACGATTTTACATGGATTGTCTCGCAATTTTTAGTTTGTCACTCACAGCCTTTTTAATTTCTATCTTCAATTACAGAAAATGCTAGTGACTATAATTTAGAACGACTGCAATCATCGTATAGATTACCGTGAACGCGATAAAGGGAATAATTAATCATTTCAAGGAATAAATTGAAACGTAGGAGCGCGTGTGTGCTTTGTCGAAAAATTCATTTTCCTTTCGTATTCGCTACGGTAAAATTTAATCGACGGTATACAAATTGCTGCGTTAATATCAAGAATGACCGCGCGTTCGTGTCGCGTTTAATTTTATACGTTCCACTCCGAAGCATAGAGCGAAAAATTTGACGGGTTTGGAAAACGGTTAATGCGAAAAACTGAATTTCAAGAGTTTTCTCGGTGTCGAATCTTCCATGAACCGGTCGAGTGCCGCGAACAAAACATAAAAAAGCCACGGTAGAACAGTTTGCTGCATTTTTTAATATGCATTTGGTATTATAATTCGGGAGTCGGATGCAAAATTACACGAAGCAGTTGTTCCCGGTTGGGATTAGCATACTGCATTATGCAACCGGCCTCAATTAAAATGAAAATTTTATCTTACGCCTCTAAATTCACATACGCGAGAGGTCTCTCTCGCGTTTGAAGTATTAGCGTTTAATGTTTTAAACAATTTCGTTCCGTCGTAATGTTACGCGTCGCGGACACGTGATTTTCACGCGACTCCGCAAACTGTTTGCAATTCGCGGTGCAGTGTATTTCATAGTCTCCGTCGAATCGCTCGACGAATCTCGAGCGAAATTAAGTTACTCAAACGCAACGGTGTCCAAGGTTAAATTTCAACTTTAGTTATTCGAGATTGCACGCTCCAGTGTGCTAGAAATCCTACCAACGGTGTTTGGCCAAGTGCGCAACGTTTTGTTTGGCACGCAAACCGGTTGCATTACACTTTCTGTAATTATAACGAGCTTTGAGTCCGTTTCCACGTAATATTGATTACGAACCGCTTGACTATTCCATCCTGGAAATTTTAGTGTACCAAATAGTTTGTTGCTCGGTTTAATGTTATTTGATGAAATTGTTTCTCTCGCGCTCTAACGAACTTTGCGAAATGCTGGGCATTGTTTGGTTTTTAAACAGATATTGTGCCGAGGCCATTATTATTCAATGAAAGTTGCATAAAACAAGCACACAGTGGAAATTCCTTTCATTCAATTCATTTGAGAATTATTATATAATTGTCTTTTCTCCGTTGTCCCTTTCTCTGAACCAGCATACTTGCAGAAATTGGATTATTGTTTTTTTTAAACTCTTTACTGGAACAAATAAGGATGCAAAAACTGACGATATTTAAATAAATGTTTTCTTTCTAAGCTCGTACTAAAATAATGGATAGTCTGGTAAATAAATAGTGTCAAAATCTTAAAAACCAACTGATTTTCATATATTTTCTTATTTAATTACAATCTTTAGAAGAAGAATAAAAATGGAGACTGAGTATTTTTGTTTTACAATTTTTATTTTACCATTATTGACCTACGTGAAATCTAAATTTTGTAAAGACAAATCAATTTCAACAGCACGCAATTAATAATAAAACTGTTCAACCATACGCAAAATGAATATTTATTTGTACACTGCCGACTTACTTTTTCTTGTTTTAACTTTTAGAGAACGAACTTTTGAAATTGAAAATATGCAAAGAAGTCTCTCCTACCGTTTACATATATAATAAACGAATTTCATTAAAAATTGATTTCCACTTACTGTTTAACACACTGACACCCACGTCAATCATATGTCGGTAATACCTCACCTCAAAAATTAATTTTTACTGTAATACGAATACATTCCGAACGAAGTTAAATTGATTAAAAATTTAAAGGAGCGAAGGAGTATGAATAATTTATCTTTTCCAGTTTTAATTTCATTAACTTAATTATTTCGATTCGAGGAAGGTGTCTTGGAGGAATTAAAGAAATTCGAGTGGTACTAAATGTAACCATCTACTCTTGCGATCAATTCCATGTCACCTAAATATTTATGGAAATATTATAGACTAAATATAAGGAGGACAGAGATTATATCATGTATGCACGAGATAGGATATTGTAAATCGAGTCAAATTTCTTAGCTGTACGGCCAATATAAACTAATAATAATAACAACATAAAATGAAATGAATGAAACAAAATAAAACGAAAATGGAAGTAACTATTCGAAACATTTCACATTAAAATTAATTCGCTTTCATGACGATTTCTTGGAGTAGTTATTTATAAAATTTCAGATGTTACGCGTTCACGACAACCATAAACAAGGTTCAGTTTAAAACAGTAAAACTATTACGAGAGTTCAGGAAAAAAAAAGAATGGAACTTCCCATTCAATTTTTCATTTCGCATAAAGATCCGGTAGTGTATTTATAATTCATTTTCAAACCTGTAATTTCGCCAAATACAGTAGGACCTCGATTAAGCGGATCCCATTGTAAACAAATATGCGTTTAAATGTGATTACATTATGAAGGGAAAGAAATTTTCAAAAATAAAAAATTCATTTTGGAATATAATGTACAGTTTAATTATGTCCCTCGATTATCAGATGAATCCGGTCAATCGAGGTCCTACTGTCCTTTCGTACCGAGCAGTGTTTCGATGAAATAATTTTTGGGTGGCAATGTAGATCTCTCGACAGTAAAAGGGACCGAGAAACAAATATCCGAAATACTTCAGACAGTCTGCGCCCCTTCCAACGATCATTTCCCTGGAAGGAAGATCATCGTTCGCGACAGTGTTTCGCCACCCTTCCCATTTGCAAATCCGCGGCTTTGTGGCGCCGCGATGCACGCGCGTCGGCGTCCAGACACCGCCAGGTAGATGCAAGTGCGGATCCACTTGTCTAGAAACACTCAGGTGCGCGCTCATTAGACGCTGGGTCAATGAGGGGAGGGTTGCGGGGGCGGTTTGAATCTTCAGCCTCGAACGAAAGGGTGTCCGGGTAAGGAAAGTGGAGGAAGACGGTGGAGTCAAAGCATTCGAGAGGGATCGGCCACTCAGGGTCCTCGGATCTTGCCTCTCTTGTTAAGGAATTTCGTTGCACGGCGAAAACTGCTGTGTCACAGACTAGAACTCCGCTAATCCGTGCAAACCGACTTTGATGGAATTTCAACGAGATACAATTTAAACAAAGATAACAACGTCCTCCTCTTCCCATGCAGGTTGTCTCAAAATTCCTTCAACATCCGGAAATGGGAGGTTACTGACATCGTATGAAACGACATTTTCCTTTGCAAAAATGGCGACCGCGGCTTTGTTTAGCAGTTTTTAGGTCAGTTTTTAGGTTATGTCGGGTAATGAAGGTGTCTATACGCGTGCTGCGGGTTAACGAGTAACAAGTATATATTTATTAAACCAATAACAAATGAAGATACGGAAAGCTAAGACTACGAGCGTTAACTAATTTAAAGACCCGTGAGGCACACAGATAATGTAACGTTTTCGTTAATAATTCCTTAACGAAGCCGCGGACGGCATTTTTGCAAAGGAAAATGCGCTTCGCATCCTTTCCCGGATGTTGAAGGAATTTTGAGAAACCCCGTGTAAACTTTTGTAACTAAACTGCGGATCTTTATTCAAAATAAAAATTGTCTGCGTCGATTGTAAGATACAGAAACGAAATTTATTGCTATTTCTTCCCTTAACGATTTTAACACCGGAGAAATCGTAATATATTGACATCTATTTTGAAGATTTTTTAACAATTTTCAATTTTATCTACTCGATTCTGCTATAAATGCACAAAGATCCGTGTTTTTCGTTAATAACTCCTTAACAAAGCCGCGGACGGCATTTTTGCAAAGGAAAATGTCGCTTCAAGTGATGTCAGGAACCTCCCATTTCCGGATGTAGAAGGAATTTTGAGAAACTGCGCATAAACTTTTGTAACTAAACTGCCGTTCTTTATGCAAAATAAAAATTGTCTGCGTCGATTGTAAGATACAGAAACGAAATTTATTGCTATTTCTTCCCTTAACGATTTTAACAGCGGAGAAATCGTAATATGTTGACATCTTCTATTTTGAAGATTTTTCAACGATTTTCAATTTTATCTACTCGATTCTGCTATAAATGCATAAAGATCGGCAGTGTAGTTATAACATACGTTCAAATATACTGTAACCAAGTAAATAATAAATACTACTGCTCTCAAAAATATATTTCAAACGTACAAACACTGTAATACCCGATTCTCAAAAGTTTTTCTGTATTTAGACCGTCATAATTTCGTAACTCATTTTGAAGCTGGATGCCTCCACTTTTCTATCACATCGTTCATTCTATTCTCTGATTTTTTCTGAAGACACGTATTTTTTCGAAAACGCTATACACTCGAAGGTCTGTGAAAACATATAAAAATTTTTTTCATGACTGACACTACAAATTTAAAGATCGAAGCTTTCGATTTGTATATTTCCGCATTTATTGCATACTTTCTCCACTGTATATTTCTGTTTATTGATCGATTTTAACCCCGTGCGATGTTGAATCGAATGTCCAGGCCCGTAAACAAATTTATGAAAGTAAATGATGGTCTCCTTGTAATGGTAAATGGTACATAAAAACTTTTTAGAATAAATTGATCAATTGTATTGGTTCTATATGAATTTCTATAAAATGCCTTCTGATCAGACACCTTCTACAATTTTCGAAGAAAAATTTCAAGAATAAATTGTCCAATCGTAAAATGGTTCTACGTGAATTTCTATAAAATACCTTCTGATCAGACACCTTCTACAATTTTCGAGCAAAAATTTTAAGAATGAATTGTCCAATTGTAAAATGTTTCCATGTGAATTTCTATAAAATAACAGAGCAAACAGTTTCTACAATTTTCGAGGTAAAATTTGCAGAATAAATCAACCGCGTCGGAACAAGCTGTAGAAAGATCGTAATGGTTCAGGAGAATTTCTATAAAATTCTCCCAACTCGTAACGCGGTGAACAGAATGGAGGTCTCCCATTGAAAGAGAAGTTTCTTGGTCCTTTTGACCGGGGCCGTCCAATTTGCGAATCACAAACCACGCGGGGAAACGTCCAAGGCTGAAACGAGGCCACCTTTCGAATGCACCGATGACTGTGTCAAAGTGTAGACTCTAGAATGGCATTGGTGGGTGAAAAGAGGAAGAGAGGAGGAGGGCGTAGGCGTTCGAAGGTAGAGAGGGTCAGTATTGAATTAACGCCTGCGGTTGGCAAACTCTGGGCTGTATCGTTGAAATGGCACGTCGAAGGGAGACCGAGTAACCGATACCGAGTGTCATTGACCGTATTCTGATAATCCACCGCGCCGATTCAAAGGACCCCCGCCGGTTTTTACTACGCGTCTACCGGGTTTCGTGTTCGCGACCACCTGTGCGCGCCTACCAGCCCGTTTCCCCTTTGACTGGCCACCCCGACACCGATTTTACGGGAAATCTGGCCCGGAAAAAAAAACCATCCGATTATACGGACTTGTGAAACTGATATTTTGTTCTTTGTGAACGCCACGGACAATTGGGTCTCGAGTTTGCCCGCACCCGGCGATTCGAAATCCGACGGGATATTCCGTTTCATTCTGCTACCCGGATTTATTTATTCCGCTTTTTCCTACTTTCCATTGTGGAGCGTGAATAATTAGTGCTTCGGTTAACGCACTCGGTTGTCGTTGATTTATTATTAGTTTTTCTATGTGCACTCTACGGTCTATTAGCTCGTTTTGCATTCTGTGCGTAGTGTAGTTTCAGTATGTCTTTAGTTTGTTTTAAGAGATTGTTGTAAAGGATACAGGTCGATAGTCGTTGATTTATTATTAATTTTTCTATGTGTACCCTGCGGTCCATCAGCTCGTTTTGCATTCTGTGCACAGTGTAGTTTTAGTATATCTTCGTAAAAAATTGTATGTATCACGTTTTAAGAAATTGTTGTAGAGGATAGAGTTCGATCTTCGGATCTCAGGTAATTTTTATCATCAAAAGCAATTCTTTAATGATCGCAGAGACGAATTTATAAAACTTTTGAGTGTCTCCCTTTACATGATATAAATATTGTATCTCCGGAAAAAGGGAGCTCCGAATTGTTAAAATTGAAACTTCACATTTTAAAATTAATTATTATTGAATGGCTGTCTGGAAGAAAATAATGTAGGACCTTCTCCCATTGAAAAAAGACTGAAAACTAAAAGAATTTCTTTACGCTTTATTTGATTAAACGTTAAAGAAATAATTATTGTTGAATGGGTGTCTGAAAGAAGAGCGTGTATAAAGTTTTTTAAATTTTATGGCTGAAAATAATGTAGGGCCTTCTACCATTGAAAAAAGACTGAAAACTAAAAGAATTTCTTTACGATTTATTTGATTAAACGTTAAAGAAATAATTATTATTGCATGTGTGTCTGAAAGAAGGGCCTGTGTCAAGTTTTTTAAATTTTATGGCTGAAAATAATGTAGGACCTTCTCCCATTGAAAAAAGACTGAAAACTAAAAGAATTTCTTTACGCTTTATTTGATTAAACGTTAAAAAAATAATTATTATTGAATGGGTGTCTGAAAGAAGAGCCAGTGTAAAGTTTTTTAAATTTTATGGCTGAAAATAATGTAGGGCCTTCTACCATTGAAAAAAGACTGAAAACTAAAAGAATTTCTTTACGATTTATTTGATTAAACGTTAAAGAAATAATTATTATTGCATGTGTGTCTGAAAGAAGGGCCTGTGTCAAGTTTTTTAAATTTTATGGCTGAATATAATGTAGGGCCTTCTCCCATTGAAAAAAAACTGACAACTAAAAGAATTTCTTTACGCTTTATTTGATTAAATGTTAAATCAAAATAAGTTCGAAACATCGGCTCATATAAAATTTAAAAAACCTGGCACACATAGGCACTTCTTCCAGACATCGATTCAGTTGTAGAATAGAAGAATTTTGTTACGAACGTAAACGAGTTGCCTACTTTGTGCAAAAATGCTGTGTAGATCCATAAAGGAGCTTAAATCTTCGCACTAGGAATTAACGGTAAGAGCAGGAATGTAGGAGTAGGAGGGCGATTAGCCATCAGTCGTTTTATCAAGTTTTCCAGCGTTCCATCGAACACGTAGTTTTCAATTTTACATCTTCCATCCATTACGGGATAGATATTCGCTTTGAGGGCTTGAGGGTCTGCATCGACTGCCACCCCCATAATCACATCTAACCGGCGTGGGTCGTTCTCAAAGGAAATTGGACGAACTCGGAACCGCTAAAATAAACACGATGGGTTCTCCACTTCCGTCCGGACACGCGCGATTTCAAACGTATGCAGCTTCGACGAAATAATGGGGACACCCGTATATCATGCGTCGTGTTTGTTACATTAATAATCATGGAATTGTACTTGACGTACTTGCAAGTAGACTGCGGATTTTCTGTCTAATTAAAATAAATAAGTGAAAACTAAAGTACCGTAGAAACATTAGAAGCGTTTCAGAATGTTATATTATTTTCGACTGTACTAAAATGCAGAGATGGACATTATTTGGCGACAGAAATATTTCAAATACTATTGAATATTTTAGATTTTATTTTGCTTAAAGAAAATAGTATTTTAAATAAGATGTACAATTTCGAAGAGAAAATATTTAAATCTGGACCTGTAAATAAAATATTACTATTTCAACCATTTGATCCACAAAACAAAATATTTTTATTTCAAATGCTCTGTTTCATAATACTCTGAGAAACCGTATATACGTACAGTGTTTCTTATCGTTAAGAAACGATTTGCACTCATAAATGTATTGAATTCGACACATTAATTTCGTTAAAAATATTTAAAATTGAAACTGAAAATAAAGACGAAATACAAATATTGTCAATATTCTTCAAATAAAATACTATTTACAAAAATTACTGCCTCAAATAAATGATCTTATTTTCAAAAATAATAGAAATATTTTATTTTGTGGATCAAATTGTTGAAATAGAAATATGTTATTTTCAGGTTCAGATTGTACAAATAGAAATATTTTATTTTCGAAATTGTACATCTTATTTAAAAAATACTGTCTTCTTTAAACAAAATAAAATCTAAAATATTCAATAGCATTTGAAATATTTGTTTCGCCAAATAATGCCCACCTCTGAGTGAACGAGTCCTTTTAAATTCTTGAAAATACTCGATCTACTTTTAGGAAAGTGGCTACACTTCAAATGTTGTTATAGAGACTTTTTCGACTCGCCGTATATCAAACGAGCCGTAAAAGATTGAATAGAATTTTAATAATAAAACGAGAGAAAACTCTCCCGGTTTGATTCGTGGGATGGGTCATCTGAATTTTTTATCCAACGCCGAAACGAACTATAATATTCCGGTGGTCTGTGTTCTGAAACACGTCAACCCCCGGACGGAATAATTCAGTCGTATTGAAATCTGAAAGCGGGACGGGTAGGAATATCGCCGATGGCAGGAAAAAGGAAAGGGAAGGAATAATGCATAAATACCGATGGAAGCCGGAAGGCTCGTGCAAACGACAGTCACTTTGAGGTTAATCCGCGAACAGTGAAAACCTTTGCTGTCATTCCGCAGTTTTTCTTTGCCCTTTGGGACCCGTCTTCTCGCGGCCCCTGTCTCCTCTGCCATTTTCTACCTAGGAAATTCTTTACCTCGGGAAATTAATATTTTCTTTTTGGCCGAGAGCTTTCTCATTCAACTCCCCCAACGCGAAACGTAATCAGTATTTTAATATTCTAAGCACTTGGCAGTGTCAGCTTTCGGGTGGATAATTTCTTGTCGCGAGAAACATATTTTATGGCAAAACGATTCTACTCATTATTATTTTCATAAATATTTTGAGAGGTATTTATTTCAATCTTTATCGAAGGTTTTTCATTTTATACGGATTTCAAGGATATAAAAGACTTGCTTGTTGCAATTGCTTAATAAACTATGTTTTTGGGTCTCCTTAATTATCTCTATCGTTACGGAAAACATGTCAAATATTTTTTGAGCAATTTTAATGTCTCTATTATTTTTTTCCAACAATCCATGGGAATTGTGATTTACCTTTGAACCGTTTCAAAATTGTTTCGATTTAAAGAGCACCGAGTTGATTACTTAATATTCCCATTATTTGGTTAAGAAAATAAACTATTACGAAAACCATTATTAGGAAGAATGTTTAGTATTCATTCATGTGAAATTCGTCGCTCTATCAAACAATAATTGCTCTTATAAAAGTAAGAAGATTTAATTTATTCAGATCTTGTACGGCATTTGTTTTAATATGTGCTTGAATAATTGATTCGATCATTTCCCATCGAGAAGTTATTGCTGTATAACTCCACTGTTAATGAACTTAAAGAATTCGTCGTTTCGTAATGAGAAACACTGTATTTACTACCTCAATAATTATAAAGTTATATATAACGTAGTGGGTTCAATGCTAAAAAGTTCTGAAGGATAAGTCCTGAAGGATTCATTAGAGGAGTAATATGAAACGTGTCCGTCTATAAAATATTCGAAGCGATTGCTTTTTGTTTGAAGTATACGAAGTATTCGAAGTTTTCCAAATGCGACTGTATATTTCTGATTTGGTGGCAGAAGTTAAAACCGATGGTGGGAAACTTGTTCCGTCAATAGAATCAGAAGTCCTCCCCTCGATGTTGAACTAATTGTCAGGGAATTTCGCCGCGAAGTTCACTTTGTCCTCGTCTTCTGTCGCTATCTCGCCACATTTCCATGCTTGAAGTGCCGCCACGAGTTTAAGGTGCAGTTCTCCACCCGAAAGCTCTGCTCCGCGTTGCTCGTCATCCTTCTACGTGGAACGACGTTCATTATTATATAACTCCGTGTTCTAATAGTTTCATAGCTGAACTATGAACTGCGTGTTCGAATTACGTTAAAATCGTCCGATATCTCTGCCGGTGCTTACCGATGATTCGTAACCAAATAAAAACACGTTCCACTGTTAGCCAATATTTATTCGCATTTAACTTCGTCGAGGACACTTACCGACACGTGTTCGTTCAATTTTAATTTGACGCAATGCTCGATCAGGTAAACATTTGGGTACGATTCTGATTTATAAATTAATTTGATGTATGGAATTTACGAGTTTGTGTTATCATATTATTTTTCATATTTTGTAAGAGCATTCGTTGCATTTAATGGAAGTCTTTGACAATTCATTTTGTTTACAATTATTTTCACATTGATCTTCTTCAAATGATGCTTATTTAAATTCCGCACGGTACAGCGGAGCTTCCATCAGATTCACATTACGCATTTATTACAAAAATGAGTGGATATGCATTATTTTCATTTTGTTGAAATGATGAAAGTAAGAATAACAATTTCATTTGGTTCACATGTTGTACAATTTATGTAGACAATTGTTATTCTGCATAAAGATCTACAGTATAGTAATACGGAAAAATATCGCACACATTTTAAGAAGGAAATTAATCTGCAAAAAAAAAGTACCAGGGAAATGTGCCTATTACTGCAGGTGTACGTATTACTGCGGATTTTTTCCTAATCAGATTAAAATAAGAATAAACTTGTACAATTCAGTGAGAATGTATTCTCGTTGGCGAGGCAAACATAATTGTCAAACATTCTCATATTTTTACAAAAAGGTACAAATAAGACTATTTTTCTTGTATCTTAGTACTCGGTACTCAGGATTTATTTAAGTAATGGATATAACACGTACGTGTAATACGTACAACATGTTATCGATTTTATATTTTAATATTCTCCGATGTTGCATTAGGTTTTGAGGGCCATCTATTTCTTTTTATAATCAAAATCATTCTTCTATAAAATGCTTACACGTATTATTACTTCAAAATAGATTAGGAATAATATTTTAAAAACGTACGATCGAAGCACGATACCGCAGTAATCGGTTCAGTTGCCCTAGAAAAACTTCTTCTGTTGAAAAACACGCAAATCCACAGTTACCACAATCGTCGCAAGTGTTCGATATCATTGAATTTCTGCGTATCGAAACCGCATCTCACTTTTTTCACCGATCCGACAAGTTCATCTTGACTAACGTACCCTGTTTCCCGTGATCGCGGAGGATTCCACCGTTCTTTTCCTTTCTTTTTTTTTTACACAAAAAAGTCGTTACTGTCTCTACAGCCATAGACGTGACGCATTCGAATGATGTTTGCGGTCACAGGACACTTCACTCGTTCCCAGTGTATCGATAGCTTCAATTCCAGCACGCACTCGCCCACGCCACGGCGAAACGTTCCATTTTCTCTTTGGAAATCGGTATTTTCGCACCCCGACTATAGACACGGATCCCGGCGGATTCATCTCTCGCGGCCATCTCTCCATCTCTCATTCCCCCCTCTATCTCTCTCTCTCCCTCCTCTTCACTCTTTTTTCTCTCCTGGAAATCGCTGTGAAGTGTTCTCGTCGGGATCGGAAAGTTATATTTTTGTGTTCCCTCTCAGCCCGCGAGATCGCGTAGGTAAAAATTCCCGATACACAGAGTGTCGCAGTGTTCGTTCCAGAACTGATAAGGGATGATTCTGCGCAGACAGATAGGTCAACAATGTACAATAAAACTGTTTCACGGGTTCCCTTCCCGAAAAAACTTAAAATTAAACTTAAAATTAAACTTAAAATTAAACTTAAAACTTGAAACTTAAAACTGCTGTATTTATTAGGTGTACAAATTAATTCGTGGTCTTCCGTTTAAAAAATAATAAATCTGTTAAAACATTGTAGACGTTGAAAGAATTTTACGATGTTATATTATGAATCACTTATTGAAATTATTAAAGGAGAAAATGTATTTTCATTTATCTCCAGTTTCCAACAATTGATTCAGACAATTTTTACTTTTTAATGAAGATCCGCGATTAGTTTTAATTTTATTTCGAATCGGAATCTTTCATTCTTCAAATTGAAGGTTCATTCAATGCTATGGACATTGTCGACAATATTTGATGTTAGTGGATAAGAAAGAAATTCACGAATTAGTTTATACACCTAAATAATTAATTTCAGAAATTGTAAATCACGTGGACCATTGAATAAGTAATAGCTAACGTCTGACCATGATGTGCCACTTCTACTTCGCCCATAAAAGAAATTTGGCATTTAATGTTCTCGAAAACGAAGCTTCGTGTGAATTTACTTTGTTCTACCCGAGTAAAATTATCCTGTAAGCGGTTGTATCACGAATGGGACACCCGGTATATGTGAAAAAGTACAACGTTACGCGATTACGCAAAAACAGAATGAAACTTCGCGAGAGCAAATGGCAATCACTGTACAGAGATTTCAACACTTTTTCCTCTGACCTTTTTGAAAAGAATGAGAATTAAACGATAAAGTACCACTTTTAAACATTTTCTGGATTTTTGAGTGCAACGGAGATCTCTCAAGCTTAATGGAGCTTTTTTATTCGTTTTTTACACGGTCCCCTCTGTTACGTACGTATGAAATTAGCAGTTCGGCTGTGATTGTTTACGAGCATCCACGGGATTTGCGATTTATTTATAACTCTTTGGATTACGAGAATTTGCATCGTGCGATTTTAGGCTAAACCGCGAATTAATGTATTATGGTTAAATGCGATTGAAAATTTTGCAACGCAAATTAGATTGCTTTTATTAATTGCACGAAGCGGTGAACGAAAATGAGTGATACCAACGGTGGAAATTGTAGGAGGAGTTAAACATGATTTATCAATGCAGAGGATTTTTATAATAAGTCTATGATAAGAGAATTTAATTATATTTCACTATAAAAATACGTTTTACACAACTACTTTGAGTTTTGACAAATGATAAGATCCGTGATCATTTTTGTTCGATTATCTTTTGAGATCAATCATTATTTCAACTGTGTTATCTGTAATTATAATATGGAGGCTTCAGAAATAGTTTTCATCGAATTCTGAATTAAACAAATTCATTTCCTGAATATTTAAAAATACATTCGATCGAACAACTTTCACGATTTCGTAATTCATAAAGCATGTGATACAAATGTACACACATTTCAACGACAAGCGTCCACATACTTTTGAGCGGTAGTGTACACGTAAAGGGTGTCTCAAAATGCTGACATAAACCTGACATTTTAACTTGCGCTCCATTTTTTTGTGGCGAACGTAGAGTACTAACTCGTACAACATTCGCATTCACTGCGGTTATTTTTTCATTCGACCAACCGGTATGAGGACGGCCATTGCTTTTCACGGTCAGAATGGAATCGTTATCCTCAAATTTTGTGATTAAATGCACCACGGTGTTGCGAGATGGTGCGTTACGGTGATCTAAAGACGTGCGGACTTTTCGAACCGTCGCTGCAAAGTTTTCACCATTTTTCTAGTAAATTTTCACAATTTCTATGCGTTGCTCGATCGTGTAATTCTCCATGACTAAACCTCGATACTTCCTGACGCCAGTCGTCAAAGATTAGTACTCTATGTTCGCCACAAAAAAATAGCGCGCAATTTAAAATGTCAACTCATTTTGAGACACCCTTTAGAATCACCCCCTGCCCACTACATGTTATTTGCACCCTGCATTTATCAGTCTTTAATTTATCCGATCCATCACGAATAAATGGTGAGCCTTTCGACCCCAATTTAATTTAAATCGTTACAGTTACCGCAGTAATTAGAATAATCCCCGTTCCCATCGTCGCCACTCTTTCCCGTACAAATAGGAGCTCTTATCCCGTCTACGTCTTTATAGTCTCGTTTCCACTAGTCCATTTATCTCGGAAGAATCGTGTCGAGAGCGATGAATCGAACCGCTTTAGATCGAATTCCTACGAAAACTCATCTCGAAGCCATTATCGAACTTGAGGAACAATTCGAACAGCGGAACTTACTTCGCAGAATGTGAAGTGACGATCGAAATTAAGGTCGGCAACGGTGGCAAAAGTCGCGGGAGGTGCGAAGTTGTAATACCAACGTCGAACGACGAAGATGACGCGAAAATCTCAATGAAATGTACAAGCAGCGATCGGATCGATAAACCAATCTCCGTGCAAAATACGACACACAATTCTTGGATCAGTCAAATCGTTCCGATCTCTTCTCCGTTCCTTTCATTTTCTTCGTTTTCTTGCTTTTCCGCATCGGCGCGTCTTTGCTTGCGACAATTCCGTGGAATTCGCAATCGAATTTCCGAAGATACCCTTTCTAATTTGTTTTCCAGTTCCTTCCTGTCTTCTGGGAATGTTTACGCAAGGGAAATGTGTATTGACCCTGGTACTAATATATTTTTAATTTTATTCATCACTGAGAATATCAGAGAACGTCAAAATAAATTAATCTACTTGAATGGAGTATCGATATCAATCCTTTTTCAATTAACTGTATTCGCGCTGACATTTAATTTAATATTCACTCCGGTAGTAAATATTTAGATATTAAATAAATAATTTATTCAATCAGTACCCTGTCTAATAACAATCTCAATATTCTAAAAATATTTATTTCTCTTTATTTGATTTTCATGAATTACATTTCCATCCGGGAACATCGATTAGAACTTATTAAATTAATCAAAATTATTTTTATCGTTGCACTACATTTCTTCAGCGAAAGAATTAATTTATGTGGACTATTTTTATATCGCACGAAGACCCTCGGTGCACTTACATTTTGTTACAGTTCAAAAATGTTCGAATCTAATTTATATTTCACGGAGATCCAGGAAAATTCGCGTTGCGAAACGGAAAATTGCATGGAGGGCTCTAATAAGAACTATTCAGCTCGCAGGCTCTAGTGCCGTGCGCAAGCCGGCATAATAAGTTCTGAATTTTCAATGTGACAATTTTCGTTTGTTCGTCGTCTCGCTTCTCTTCTATTTTTTTACCTGGAGGAATTTACAGTCATCGCGTAGTCTCGAAACTATTCCTGCGGGTTCACCGCGGTCCAGTTAACGTTTCAAGTTTAAACGAACGCTAACGAACTTGCCAGATTGCTCGAGTGCGGCTGATGGTTGCAAATTAAAAGCTCGCGAAGCTGCACGCCGCTACGGACATAAACGGAAACTCGCCGGAAGCTCGTTAAAGCGACGGTTGCTCGCGAACAATCGGGAATCCCGGCTCGAAAACGCGCGGGTACGCCGATGATCGGGAGCGATGACGGAACGGGGATGAGACGGCTCATTGAAAGGTGATCGATGATCGGATTACAGTTGCTCGATTGGCCCTTGTTTCTAACCGACCGAACGACTCGATGCGATTCATTCGATCGGCCGGCGAAACCACCGGAAGGCGATGGAAAACGATTTAATGAAGGGTTAATCCATCGAGCTTGATCCATCGGGATCCAACCGGCTGCAAAATGCACGTGTTTATGCAAATTCATCACGAACAGCTTTTCAATATTTTCTCGCTGCCAGATGAATTATCAAAACGCTGCACAGTCGGGACATTCGGCTCGAATAGTCGATTTCAAAGTTTTGCGTAAGTCGTACAATTTTTGCTGTCCGACGTAGTCGAACGTCCGAAGAATAAGGTTTCGTTTTATTATCTTTTTATTTGTACACCAGTGAAGTACTCTGCTTCGCGATCTTCAACAGTCTCTGAATCAGCGTTCATTGATTAGCAATTTTCAAGTGTTTTAAGGAAATTGTAAATATAAGGGTGAATCACGAATCGAGATCAGTAGAGACAACTCTGTTATTAGCACCCTAGTAGCTCAAAATATTGTATACACTCTCATATAATATTAAAAAGAGATTCTATTTCTTTTTAATATTCAAATATACATACAATATTTATTTTACATTAAGTGAGAAATTTTTTTTTTAAATATGCAGGAAATATCTATTTCATGTTACGAGAAAAATATTCTTTTCTAAATGGACAATGAATCTTTATTTCATATTAGAAATAGAATATTTTTTCCTATAATACAGATAATATTTATTTCATGTTACGAGAAAAATATTCTTTTCTAAATATAAAACGAATTTTTATTTAATATTAGAAATAGAATATTTTTTCCTAATATACAGATAATATTTATTTCATGTTACGAGGAAAATATTTTTTTCTAAATATAAAATGAATCTTCATTCCATATTAGAAATTGAATATTTTTTCCGAATATACAGATAACATTTGTTTCATATTATGAAAAAAATATTCTTTTCTTACTATAAAAGGAATCTTTATTTAATATTAGAAATAGAATATTTTTCCTAATATACAGATAATATTAATTTCATATTATGAAATAAATTTTTTTTTTTATTACAAAATGAATCTTTCGGTCCGATCGAAAATGTTTTTATCAGGTCTAGCATGGTTTCGAGAGATCTTCCACGTGATCGCAATCACAAAAGAGCGCCATTACGTTGCTTGTAAAATCTGTATAACTTTCTGCTGTTTCATTTTTTAGAAAAATAAAATGTAAGAAGAATTGACGGTTTTCAAATTGGTTCTTGCGATAACAGGGTATGTGCTGAAGATTTTCTAAAAAATTTTAATAGATCGACTAGAATAGATCGACTAGAATAGATCGACTAGAGCTTCTGCACACATCTTCCACAAGACTTGCAAGGGAAACGCAAAAAATGATTTTTCGAAAATGGACCCCTTAATGGAAGTCGGTGTAAATTGACAAGTTGAATCTCCCGTCAAGCGTAAAGTCGGACAGTCGGAGCTTTCGGCGCCCATTTCGAGACCGCATTTCTCGTTTTCCGAAGCTCATAAAATATAATGCGAGCCCCGCGGAGAATGTGGCGAGGAAAAGGGAAGAAAAAACCAATAAAAGCGCAAAAATAACTGACGTGGCCGCGCGGGCGCTGCGTCCGGGCCGAAACACTTTGTACCGAGTGGTTCGATGCAATTTAAAGCGCGTACGAAAAAAAAGCCGCAGAATTTTATCTGTCACGACAAAGGCAAAGAGGCCAACAGGAAAAAGTAGCGAGCACCATGGAGGGATCGATACGATATATTCCCCTTTTTCACTTTGTTCGTACGCCAAAAGAGATCAGAAATATCATTCACCCTTTGAATTTCACACTTATTACGCGGATATGGAAAGAACCTTTTTGAAGAACCATCGCTCTCATCCCTCTGTCCATTATCATATCGATATATTGTAATCGTTTGATCCTCTGCCAGTGGAAACTGTAAAAGGAATGGCTAACTTCACAGCAGCCAGTTTCCGTTATTCATGCGTTCTTCTCGTCAGAAACGCATCATGGTCGTCATCGTCGAACCTAGACATTATTTTGTTCGACCAAGATCATCTTCATTTTCTCGCGAAGCTCATAGATTTATCGAGAAATCCACCATCGTTTCATAATTAAGAAAATTCCTTTTTAAATCCTACAATTTTGTTTCGCGAGTCTTATAATCTTGAAAAATGTTATAATTTAACCCTTTAAAATCGGTTTTGCGCCCTAAATAACTTTTAAGATACCTCTTCATGAATTGTACAATTTATAAAAGTTGTTCAATCGTTTTTTAAGTTCAATAATACTTTCGAAGACCTACAATTGATTCCAACAATTTCTTTACAGGATCCATAACGTTTCTATAATCCTTAAATTTCCTTCGTCGGCTCTATAGTTGCTTCGCACATTTCACAATTCTCAAAAGCCCTCCTATTTCTTCTTGGGTTCTACAATCGTTTCCACAATCGTAGCTCCTCTAATTTGTTCACAGACCCCACAGTCGTTGAAGATTCGCCATAGATTCTGTAGCATCTCGAAATCTTATAATTAATCGCGTCGCTTAAAAACCATTAAATCTACATTCTACTTTTTGCACAATTTTACAATTCAATTCCGATTCAGCTAGCGCGTTATTTCTTTGACGATTGTTTCTCTGTAATCTACAAAACTGTTCAATTGTTTGAACCGCACTGCTGTCAATATTTACGAATACTATGATAGACAGAAACAGTCGATAACAGAATGATCCGGCAGCCAAGTCGTTATTCAGTCGAAAGCGCGTTTAACGTATTTTCAAAGCCAATTTTTTCAGAACGCAGCCACGTGTGTGAAAATCGTGCACCATAGTTTTTGTTTGGTTTACGTGAACAAATACGCCCTTCGTTACAACACGAACCACATACCCATGAATCCTTCGTTACAACTCGTACAGATTCTATTAACGGACTCGCTGCACCACGCATTTACAAGCTACTTGATTTTTATGAATATACAGGGTTGGGCAAAAACAATGTTCACTTTGAATATTGCCGTCATTTTTAATAATATGAAAAAATGTTCTTTACAAAACTTTCAAAATAAAATGAAATTAAATAGAATGCTCCTTTTTTATTTACTTACTTATTTATACTAATATAATTGTTGAACCTTAGTCGCAGTGAATAGGTGGATAGGATTGAATGAAATCACAGTGCACTGTGTATAACTGCTTTATATGATAAGTTGCCTTATCGGTATATAACGCGAATGGTTATAGCGAGGATTACATTTGAACTAAATTACCTTTCAACGGTAAACATGGGAGGTTAGGCAAAGCGTGTCTGCTCACGTTCGCTCGGATTCGCTCGTGTATACTCGTGTTTTGCTACACACACGTTCCAACAATAATTTTATACACACTTATTTTTATACCAATATAAAGTTTCCCCTTTTTAAAGAGATTATACGAACTACAAAAAAGTTCTAATCACTGAAACCGTAAAATAAATCATAGGGCAAAGGGTTAAAATTCATCTACGAAAATTGAAAATTGCATAAACATCGACAGTCTCGTAATAAATAAATTATTTGGCGAACCAAATGTTTCACAGACTATTGAATATTTTAGATTTTATTTTGCTCAAAGAAAATAGTATTTTAAATAAGATGTACAATTTCGAAAAGCAAATATTTCCATTTGAACAAACTGAACCTGAAAATAAAGTATTTCTATTACAACAATTTGATCCACAAAATAAAATATTCCTATTTGAACAATCTGAAACACGAAATAAAGTATCTTACTTTTTGCATTGTTACACTCTGAGAAACCGTTGTAATATACTCTAAAGTTGTATACATACTTTAAAATCTAAGGAGGAGACTCAAA
>CM052187.1:2035990-2069032 GCA_028455805.1 Lasioglossum figueresi
TATGGAATCAAGATTATAATACGGTAAAGTCGCGTTATTTTGCAAACAGCTGTTTTCCGCACGGAGAAATATCGTGTAGAGTCACTATTTTTTTATAACCGGGTCTACTGCGCCGACCACGCCGAAAGTACAAAGGAAGCCGAACGTAGAAAAGAACAGCATGTAAACACGGATCGCGCTGTTCTACCATGACTTTCCTTTCCTGAAAAGGCTACTACCACGAAAACCTATAGTTAAAAATGACTATTTTAAAAAATATTTTTAGTGAAAATTTCATTGCGATATCTCTACAGATTCAAAAATTATAACCAAATGGATCACGATTTTCTAATCCGAACCACTGCGCGGCGCTCCGTGGGGCATTTGGCCCGAAAAGTCGGAGAAAACTACTATAGCGTTCTTTATGGACTCAAGGTTATAATACAGTAAAGTCGCGTTATTTTGCAAACGGCTGTTTTCCGCACGGAGAAATATCGTGTAGAGATACTATTTTTTTATGACCAAGTCTATCCACGCCGACCGCGCCGAAAGTATAAAGGAAGCCGAACGTAGAAAAGGACAGCGTGTAAACACGAATCGCGCTGTCTTTCCTTGGCCTTCCTTTCGTGAAAAGACTACTACCATGAAAAACTATAGTTAAAAATGATTTTTTTTTAAATATTTTTAGTGAAAATTTCATTGCGATATCTCTACTGGTTCAAAGGTTACAACCAAATGGATCACGATTTTCTAATCCGGAGCACTGTGCGGCGCCCGGTGGTGCATTTGGCCCGAAAAATCAAAGAAAACAACTATATAGCGTTATTTATGGACTCAAGGTTATAATACAGTAAAGTCGCGTTATTTTGCAAACGGTTGTTTTCCGCACGGAGAAATATCGTGTAGAGATACTATTTTTTTATGACCAAGTCTACCGCGCCGAAAGTACAAAGGCAGCCGAACGTAGAAAAGAACAGCGTGTAAACACGGATCGCGCTGTTCTACCATGGCTTTCCTTTCCTGAAAGGACTGCTACCACGAAAAATAAAATGTTGCGTAAAGACATTTAAAATTGCATAAACATCTGCAGTCTAATATGCTGAGGTAAAAGGAAATAACTTTCGCGCAGCTGCGACACAGTGACCGTGTTGAAAATTTCAGCCGGTTCCCCAGCGGTGGCCAGGGTTCAAGACGAGGGCAACCGGAAGTGAAATTTTATGCAGCACGTTAAATTCGAACGGAAAATTGGCCAGGCCGCGTAACGGGCCTGGCAAATAGACGAAAAGCAGGTTAATACGCGTTGCGAGGCGTCCCGGCCGCCGTCGACCACAGGCATAAAATTACTTACGCTTGTCTGACTAGTGCCGGTAGCTTCTACTTAGGGCGTTCATGTGAGAACGCCATGCCCAGGCAACTTACAGGGGCATGAATTTAAAGTCGAGTGGCGACTCGTGGTCACATTTAAATTTCATCGGTCGCGCAGCTCAGTCGAACCACTCTGAAACTTTTCGCTTCGACATTCGCCTACTCGTAACTCCGTTTCGAGGATACTTAATCGTGTGTAATCGTTACGGCGGCCGATCAAATTATTTCAACCTCTTATAGAAATTTACCGGTTTACTGTGGAACAATCAATTTTCAAATGGAAGTCTAGCTACACTTACGATTTGTCGGAGAAATTTATTGGTAATGTTCTATCTAATCACTTATTTTCATTATGTTCATTTGTTCTGAATTGTAGTAAAGTGTATTCTTGTTATATGTTCAAAATCTCACATTGTTATTTCGATCCAGTAATGATGATTTGATATTTTGTAAATATATGTATATTATATTTTAGTAAAACTGTGGGTAACACTTTAATAATGTTTTTATATTGGTTAAAAATCTGGGTAAAATGCATAAAAATCGGTCATTTGAATTCCTATGGGAAATGGAAGAAAATCGCAAAAGAACCTTTCGAGCAACTGTTATTAAAAATCGTTCGAGGGTTCAATCAAGGACGATTTTTTATACTAACACATATTGTAAATATATGTGTATTATATTTTAGTAACACCGTGGGTAACAATTTCATGATGTTTTAATCTATCTGGGTACCAAATTCTATAACACACGATCGTATCGAACGATGTTATGTTTGCATTACGGAAGCCACGCTAATCGTAGAAATAAATTAACAGCAATAATACTTTCGGTTAAAAATCTGGGTAGAACGCATAAAAATCGGTAATTTGAATTCCTATGGGAAATGGAAGAAAATCGCAAAAGAACCTTTCGAGCAACTATTATTAAAAATCGTTCGAGGGTTCAATCAGGAATGATTTTTTATACTAACACATTTTAAACACTACTCGAAGATTCTATACAGAGATTTTTACGATGTGCCGAAACTGATACGCACCCTTAAAAATTCAAACAAACCCTGATGAAATTGTGATTCCCGAACCGATCATATTGTTGCATTTCTATTTCACAGAACAATGTCCGCTATTTAAAAGAGAAACGGACAAAGGCAAGTAACGAGTGCGAATAATAGTTTTCGACAGAATGAAAGCGCGGCAAAAAGGCTTGATTTTCTATGAATGAAGTCGACTTGCGTTCTACAGAGTTTTCGATGACAAGCCTCGTCGATAAATCACTCGTCGCGTCTACGACGATGTACTAGCTTTTTCGAGGATGCTGGTCGTAAACGGGGGATTTCCAGTTTCCTATTCCATCTTCTATTAATCTCAATGCAGAACACGTACCATCGGACAGTTCAGAACGATACCCGCGAAACCGGAGTATCGATTACTCCGCCGGATGCTGCTGACGTTATTTATTTTTCCGTCTATCGAGGAATTAATTACTACGCAGACGTTGATTTACCGCCTACCATTATATAGAACATTATGCACAGTGTAATACATTAATGTTTAGTAAATTTTTCATCCGCCGTCCCGGCTTGTTTTCACTTCGTTCGCTAGCTTTATGTAATGTTTATCCGATAACAGCGTGTACAATTAAAAGTACATTACAGGAGTCTTCTGTGACGGACAAAATTGTTTCTGCGGCGCGCAGTATTCAAAACTTATAGAAAAGATGGAAAAAAGCTTCATAACTTCGACATTTCTCAATATTTTTGTGAATAATTCTTTTTTTATATTACTTCTTAATCTTCAAACTTCTCATATTGTTGAACGAAATATTAAACAACGAACTCAATATAATTGTTTATACATAATATTGTTCATTACATCACGAACTATTGTTTTTATCTATGATTTATAAAATCGTACATTATTATGTTGGTAATAAAATTGTTAATGCTTTCGGCGCAAGGGTTCGTTGTACCGAACGACGAGATTTGTTGTAATCAATTAGAAGCATCGGTTTACGAAATGAAATGGGAAAAAGATTTTCAAAAAATTATAATTTACAAGGCAACGTGCAAAAATAAAAAAGGTATTTTTTAAAACTTTCGGTAAACTTCATTAAATTTTATGTGGCAGAAATAAATCTTTCAATTTTCTTCCGTTCAGTTCATCGTTGACTCGAGACTTTTTTCCCCGCAACGAGTATTGTAGGATGCAATGAAAAATAATTTTAACCTTGAAAAAGGGTCAACGTCAATTTTAGGATCCATTCTTTTAACAGGATCGCAGCGATATTATGAAAATCGATGGGAAGCGCGAGCTTTCGCGGTGAAGAATGTCAATGCGAAATACCAGTTTCTACAGTGGAGGACGCGTCGGACGGCGTCGCGACGCCTCTTCCACCTCGATGAAGATATAACGGGGAGAAAAGGTGCCGCGAGTTTTTATTAGTTCCTGGCCCGGCACGTCTAAATGGCTACGATTATTCTTCCGGATGGCGCCTTGAATTTCATTCGGTGCCCGTGCTTTGCAGTTGTTTAAGAGTTTAGATAGGGGAGTTTGCTCGCCATATTTCACGAACTTTCAACGATACTTTACCGGCGATATTAAATAGCGCCGCTTTTATAGGAGACGAAAGGAACACTCGTAAAAAAAAGTTCCGCACCGACAAGAATTTGAGAACCGAAATTAGACATTCTTACAGCAATCGCGTCGCACGCGAACGAAAATTTGCTTCCGAAAGCCGGGAAAAAGTTAAATTATTCCGAGTGCCGATTGCTAGTCAGAAACAGTTATTACACTTTTTAGTTGTTCGAAATAGAAGCATTCAATCCACGACCCACTTCCGAAATGCTGAATTAAACTTCGAACACGTCGAAGCTTCCTGTGCGCTCCAATATGTAGAACTGTGTGCACAGAATCTTTTATTATTTATTCGTTGAATCTGAATTTAGAGATTTATACAAAATTGATTCAAAAAAATATTTTTGGGTGTAATAGGTTAACGAAACAATGTGTAAAGAATAATTTTGTATTTGAGCAATGCTAAAATAATTTCTTATTAGAAAATAATATTAACTTTTTCTAATTTTTTTGAAGATTACTAAACCATCGATATTCCTCAAATAAATACATTTTAAACCCTTGCTGTACGATTTTCTATGCAGCTACGTTGATTCAAATTCGATTTCAACAATTTTACAGAATAAAAAAGGAAATTAATATTTAATATATGCCTACATTTGCCTTAATTCTTAAATATCGATGACAGAAGAAAAATTCTTTTAAAAAAAGAACTATAATGAAACGTAACTAAATGGACCACGTGTTAGTATTAGGAACATTAAAATAAATTTTGACTTCGTTTCCGACCGAGTTAAATATCGTGATTTGAGAATCTCGTACGAGTGTATGATCCTAAATTTGCACAGTGATTTTCTGCTACGATTCAGCGAAAGGACTCGTAAGAATGGATCCCGTCGAATCGTCAAAAAATAAGCTCCGTATGATAAGAAGCGGCGCAAAAGGATTTTTCGGTTGCGTCACTTCCTATCCGAGCAAATTCGCCAAGGACGTCTACAGATTCAGCGAAATCAGTCGCGTGGACCACATGCACGAGCGACTATGCTGGTAATGTAAGTAATGAAAGATGGTTCCCTTTATCGAAGGTCCAAGAAACCAGGAGCACAGACGAAATGTAGGGATAGCTCTAACATTCAATTTACTTTCGTTGCCTGATTCGAAAAGGTTCAAAAGCTTTATTATCATTTTCATATTACCCACAGCATTACCAAGGAAAGCGTCTTGCAACCATAGATGGGCATTATTTGACGAAACAAATATTTCAAATACTGTTGAACATTTTAGATTTTATTTTGCTTAAAGAAAATAGTATTTTAGATCTTATTTTGCTTAAAGAAAATAGTACTTTAGATTTTATTTTGCTTAAAGAAAGTATTTTAAATAAGATGTACAATTTCGAAAACAAAATATTTCTATTTGAACAGTCTGAACCTGGAAATAAAATATTTCTATTTCAACAATTTGATCCACATAATAAAATATTTATATTTGAACAATCCGAAACACGAAATAAAATATTTTACTTTTTGCATTGTTATAATACTCTGAGAAACCGTATAAACATAAATGTATTGAATTGGAACCATTAATTTCAGCAATAATAGTTGAAATTGAAAATAAATTGAAAATAAAGACGAAATACAAATATTTTCAATATTCTTCAAATAAAATACTATTTTCATAAATTACTGCCTCAAATAAATGATTTTATTTTCAAAAATTACTGCATCAAATAAAATATTTCATTTTCAAAGTTGTACACATACTTCAAAATAAATAGGATTATTTACTATTTACTATTTAAAATACTATTTCTCCAGCACTGCTTGCAACTTTTCGGGAGAAAATTGAAGCTTAGACAAATTCAAAATTTACGTGAAAAGTCATGCTTCGATTATTCACTAAAAATTTGAGAATCAATTCTAAAACGTCCTTAAAGCGCTACCTCGTTGAATTTTTATACGATTTTATTTTTGGAAATAATACAATCTTCAATGATTTCACAATTTACCACTTTTGAAAAATTTTGTACGTATGCATTAATGTTTCCTTGATGTAATTTGCATAGATTCTAGTTAAATAGAAATTCGCTATGAATTGGTTAATACAGAATCGAACGAGAAGCAACGAAAGATGCAAAATTCTTTATATTTATCACAATTATAATCTGTGATTGTATCGATTAATGGAATAAATATTAGTGGTCTCTAACATTTTCTACAATAGTTATGTAAGTTCGAATGTCGATAGTACTTCAGTATTAATAAGAAATAAGCGAGGTAGAATGGTAAATGGACGTGTGAATGACAAGTGAAAATGAGGCGTGAATGATTCAGCTAGTAGCGCAATTACAGTACTCAGCAGCTTGTAAACCGAGTTGATTTGCTTGAATAAATTAAACGAAACACCAAATGAAAAATCGACGTTTTTACGCGTCCGAATAAACGAACGTTTCGAAAATATTGTGAAACAAGTCCGACATTAAAATGCAAAAATTGACGAAGCTACAGTAGTGCTGCGAGTGGAAAAATTCAAGCATCTCCGCAGCTCCGTCGAGCACCCAGTTACGGACGTGCAACGCGCTCTCCTCGAAATTTTTATTCAATGGCCCTCGAAAAACTGCAGTTTTTTTGGTGTATCAATTACATGCTTTTATAATCGTCGAGACTCCATTCTACTACAGTAAATATGTTGAGTTTAGCAAAATATCCATTACGAGAAACCATTTCCAATACAAAATTAAATAAATTACGTCCTTTCTTCGTGTGTCAGACACCTTAAAAATTATTTTTCGATATTTTCATGAACAACTTTGACGTATATTTTTTAATTTAAGCGTGTCTTGGTGTATTTGAGATTTGGAGTTCAATCATTCTTTAAACTATATTGATTTAGTTTGTAGACTTTGTCATATAAAAATTGTCTGAATCGTTTGTGAGAGATGAAAGTTGAATAAAAGATTCTTTTCAATATTTCGATATTTCCCTGAACAACTTTGATGCATGATATTTCTTTATTCAAGCATATCTTGGTGTATTTGAGATTTGGTGTTCAAATCATTCAGACTGTATTTATTTAGTTTGTAGACTTTGTCATATAAAAATTATCTGAATCGATCGTGAGAGATGAAAGTTGAATAAAAAATTCTTTTCGATATTTCGATATTTGCCTGAACAACTTTGATGCATGATATTTCTTTATTTAAGCATATCTTGGTCTATTTGAGATTTGGAGATCAATCATTCTTTAAACTGTATTTATTTAGTCTGTAGACTTTGTTATATAAAAATTGTTTGAATCGGTCGTAAGAGATGAAAGTTGAATAAAAAATTCTTTTCGATATTTCGATACTTTCCTGAACGACTTTGATGCATGAAATTTTTGTATTTAAGCATGTCTTGGTGTATTTGAGATTTGGAGTTCAAATCAGTCAGACTGTATTTATTTAGTTTATAGACTTTGTCATATAAAAATTATCTGAATCGATCGTGAGTTGAATAAAGAATTCTTTTCGTAATAATTGAAACAACTTGAAAACAGTGTTATGATATTTTTAAATTCCTGTTATCCTTCCGCATTTTAAAATGTCGTCCATTTATCCTTAAATGAATAAAATCCGTATATCAATTTTCCGCTAGCCGCCATACATTTTATCAACAGCTTTCATGCTGCCAAGTACCAAATAATACTTTTCAGTAATCCCCTGGTCCATGAACATTGGTGGGAACAGTACTTTGACAGAAGAGGAGGAAATCCTCCTTAATCAGCTGTGAAAATTATGGAATAAAATCGGCGGAAGGGCTTGCATAGGGTCGAGGGTTTAATCCCCGAAACTCCCGATTCATCAGGCAGCCAACAAAAATTTGAATAGGAGTTACGTCGACGCCGGATCCGCGCAAACTGCTGCATCTGACGTTCAGGAAACCTGAATCTGCATACGCGAAAATATAGGAATTTGTCCGGCGAAAGCCCTCAGAGACAAACCGTCGCGGCCGCATTAAAACTTCTATTCTAATGGTCCTATTCGTCCCCCCGCCCTTTTCTATCCTCGCCCCGTCCATTATTAATCTTCCGTGCGAAAGTTGGCAACGCTGGGATATTAATCACGGGACAGAGGCATCGTGGTAATTCCGTTGGACCTACTAATCACGAGGCAAGACCAATTAATTCGTGGCGACGTACGAGAAGGGCCAGTTGAGTGGCGCAGGGCACGCTGCAATGCTTGCGTTACACTCGTATGCATTTTTGTTACGCACCTTGTGCTAGGTTCACACGTGCCGTTAGAAATTTACTGCACCTTCCACCTGCCACGGAACTGCAAATGATAGCGTCTCGTAACTGTAATTAATTTCATGCTGTATCATTCTCGTGGAGACAGACATTTAGGAAGAATGGATAAATTTGATCTTTATTGCGGACACGATATATGTGTAAACAATTTTTAGGCAAAAATTAAGTTACCTATTTTTTGTTGTTTAGGAAATTATCACGGATTTGTTGCATTTGTGACAAAAATGGGTAGGCCTGATTTCAAACAGTAAGAACGTTAAACGAATTAAGATTTAGTTATGCGAGTATGAAGAATTAGTTATGAGAGAATAGAGATCAACCATTTTAATCAATAAAACCATTTTAATCAAGAAAACCATTTTAATAAAACAAAATAAAAGCGTTCATGTTCGACGTTCGTGAAGCCATATTCAATATACAGAGACCTCAGCTAGAAAAACCTTGAAAAATATAAATATTAACTATTAAAATTATTGAATCTAAAAAACATACATATATGAATGATTTACCATACGCTCGTTGAGTAGTATAAATATTAATCTTTCGAAATATTGATTCTAAAAATAATGCAAAAATATACTGTGTGCCATTTTAAACGAAGATTTTGAATTAGAAGATAGGTAGTCGAAGAAAATGGTTGAAGAAAATGGTTGAATTTCCAAAAACATAGCTAGGATAAATATTAATCTTCTAAAATGTTGCAAAAATATATACACCGTATTACATTTTAAATAAACATTTAAGTTTGCGGATCAAATGATTGAAATAGAAATATTTTATTTTGAGGTTCAGATTGTTAAAATAGTAATATTTTATTTCGGAAATGATATATCTTATCTAAAATACTATTTTCTTTATGGAAAATAAAATCTAAAATACTATTTTCTTTAGGCAAAATAAAATCTAAAATACTATTTTCTTTGAGCAAGATAAAATCTAAAATACTATTTTCTTTGAGCAAAATAAAATCTAAAATACTATCTTCTTTAAGCAAAATAAAATCTAAAATACTATTTTCTTTAAGCAAAATAAAATCCAAAATACTATTTTCTTCAAGCAAGATAAAATCTAAAATACTATTTTCTTTAAGCAAAGAAAATTTACAATACTATTTTCTTTGAGCAAAATAAAATCCAAAATACTATTTTCTTCAAGCAAGATAAAATCTAAAATACTATTTTCTTTAAGCAAAGAAAATTTACAATACTATTTTCTTTGAGCAAAATAAAATCTAAAATACTATTTTCTTTAAGGGAAATAAAATCTAAAGTACAATTTTCTTTAAGCAAAATAAAATCTAAAATACTATCTTCTTTAAGCAAAATAAAATCTAAAATACTATCTTCTTTAAGCAAAATAAAATCTAAAATACTATTTTCTTTAACCAAAATAAAATCCAAAATACTATTTTCTTCAAGCAAAATAAAATCTAAAACATTAAATAGTATTTGAAATATTTGTTTCGCCAAATAATGCCCGCCTCTGTCCAATAACAACTGAAACGTTGCTCTTATATCGACAACGTTTCTGACGCTTCCGAAATCGATTTCGCGAAATGTGCACATATGAATGGCTGTAACGTTGTAAATAAATCCGTTCAAGTTCTTCGAGGTCGTGCTCAAGGTTTCCGGGCACGTCGGTGTCGTCCGCGTGTCTCTTCTTCAAGGTCCATTAGTCGAAAATCTGCTGCGGTTCCAGAAAACCGTCCAATCTCGATGGCTGTTCGATGTCGTCGTCGCGTCGTCTCGAAAAGGGGACACCGTCGAAACGACGGGACCGGTCGGTAGCAAAGAGACGACAGAAAATGGTGGGGATGACCAAGGAAAGATGGAAAGGGAGACACAGATGAGGGCTGGCCGTCCAATAAGCACTCGGAAACTTGGACCTCTTCCAAAGAGGAAGTAATACCTCGGTCTACTCTGGCTGGAGCTGCCAGCATCTTCGACAAACTGTAGCCCGTCTCCGCTACTAGTTTCGTACCGGCTAACAAGAACCATTGTCTAGAGATATGCCGATAATTATGTTAGTTCGCTGCGTACCCGGACAGCTTTCGACACCCCCTAACGAGCGTCTTTCTTCGAACGCTGGCCCTCTTTCAGCTGCAACTGACCCACGGATTCAGAATTTCGCACCAACTTCGAGACACGCGCGGAGTGCAGCATTATTCGCGATACTTCCACGAAACTAAATAAACAATTAATTATATTGTACACGCCCTGCATCTTTTTGTGCATTATTATCAGACTACGGATGTTTATGCATTTATAGCAAAATCGAGTAGCTGAGATTCGAAATTGTTGGAGAATTTCGAAAATTGAAAAGATGTAAATATATGATTTCTCTGCCTTCGCCTCTGAGGCGACGTTAATAATTGCTGTACCATTAATTAAAATATTGTTTACATTATTAGATCGGTCGGTATCTAATCAATTATTCAACATTTAAGTATTGTATGAAGTATTACATCAATTTCGTATCTACCATATTTAAAAAATCATACACAATGGAAATATTCTAGATCGCAAGAAATGTTTAATTTTACAGTTAAAATAGCTCCGAGTGCAAAGGGTTAAAATAATTAAGGGAAGAAATGAAATTCAATTCGATTTCTATTCCTCGTAATCGATGCAGACCATTTTTATTTTGCATAAAGATCCGCAATAATAATTAATTATTCATTTCTACCATGTCATAATTTTTTTCTAGTTGTCGAATGACGTAGTGTATTCATCTATAGCTTAATCTATCATAAATTGAATATAAAGAAAAATGAGTAAAATATGCCGACTATCACAGTTGAAGGATCATTAAACTTTTCATGGTGTTCTTAAGGTAACGCTGGGAGGACATTTTTCATTTAAGGTGCAATAAAAGGGCAACAAAAAATCGCATATCAAATTTTATGGCGTCGTTGCGAAGGGAAGACTTCAACCTTTAAATCCATGGTAATTTGAATCGCGAGAAGAATTTTTTGAACTCGGTGGAAACGTCCGAATCTCCGAGTTAGAAAGAGAATTTTTATTTTCCCCGTCGTTTCTCAAAATGAAAGCATCCACGAGAAAACTTACGAAGTTAAAAGGCTTCTGCTTTTAATACTACGATTTTAAATAATTTCCGAGTTCTTATGTAAGAATTGCTAATTCTATAAAAGCCAATCAAAATCCCAATAACTGCGCTTGCCATTCTTATAAATTTAAGATGAACTAAGATTTTGAACCTAACCTGAATTAACCTATTTAAATTATTCGATTTTCCTTCAAAAAGTTACTGCAAGTTTGACAAATTTAAATTCCACTTGTGTGGAATCCAATGATTCTTGAATTTTGACGATTAATGTATTACTTAGAAATCTTTTGTGTAATTCACTGTAGGTTTTTGAAGTTCTACTCGTTGAATATCGGCTGGTTGCTTAAAACAATGTGCTTACCAGAACATATCCGAGGAAGCGTTCATTCTCGCAGCCATGATCTCGTTCAGGATCGAAATTTCGAAGGTCCTAGTTCTTCTCTAGGTGATCCTCGAAAACTTCATAAAGTATTCGGCGAGACTTGGCGGCAGTATATCACCGCGGGCTTCTGCCATAGTTAATTAACCCGGATAGGAAGTGTCTAACACTGAAATATTAGTTCGGCCGATGCAGCGGTAGTTTCTTGTTACTTCGACAATGTGTTTTTACATCGAACAAATGAACGTCAATTAATCCCCGAAGCGATTAATTTGGTCTAACACGATTTAATTATGTACCGATAATCTACCTGGCTGTTACTCTCACGTCCGAGTGAAATAAATACAATTTCAATGCGGGCAAATTAATTGAACCGCGTTCAATCCCGTTTAGAGTGGTGACGCAGAATATTGTATTCAGATTATAATTCTCATGAATTTCACCATATGTCCGGACGGCATCACCAAGAACGGAATTTCACACGCGCTGAGAGTTCATTTAGCTGAAAATGCTTGCGTAAATGTGTTGGCTGCAGACTCCATTAACATACATTAATGGTCAATTTATTGACTGCCACGAATGCTAAGAATTTTCGAGAATAAACGATTCCTCCGTTCGAAACGAATTTGTGTCTTATAAGCGGGACACGAAGTTCACTGAATTGCAAAAATGTGGCAATTGAAAATGTTAAATGATATTTACTACTGTATAATTATGGTAGGAACTAAATTTTGTAATATAATTTTGTGTTAATAGTTAGAGATATATTTTCCCACAAAAAACTTTCCAGGAGACTAATATTTTTCCTCCTTTTTAACTTTTATAAAATAATCTTTGATAATGGGAATCTGCAGAATGACTAGAATAGTTAAAGAATAATTGAAGAATTTTTTTACATGAAAAATTGTTTAGTCGACCCTTTTCTCTTCTGTCTGACCATGTTTAGACATTTCTACTGATAATAGCGGTATGACATTCTTGATAATGATTAAGGTGTTCTGTATAATAATTTACTGCAAGTAGAAATAGTAAATGTTTTTGTCAGACATCGTCCTGCTTCTGCAATTTTATATTCCTTTAATTTCAGCGATTAAAGAATGCTAATATCCATGTGAAGACTTTGCTAATTTTATACAGATTTCTATAATTGAACATCAATATGATTTATATTTTAGTTGGATCGCGAGTCAATTTTTGATTAGTTATTTGAAAGTACACGCGACTCCGAAATAGATTGTTAAAATGCGAGCGCCTGGTGCAAAGTTTTACAGCCGGTATATTAGAATATTAGTTTAATAGTAAATTGAATTTAATTTCATTGGTTTCATGTCTAAACAAATGTCAGCGATGCTTCCGATAGTTAATGCAACTAGATATTGCTATTTGCTGATTGCTAATTTCATATGGTTGTTGGGGCCACGTTTGTAACACGTAATTTGGTCAAAATTGCCACTGGCAATAAACTTCATTGCGGCCAGCGTGATATTTTGCTCTGAATATGTTGTAATTAGACCGTGAAATTCGTGTACACATTCACCCGCAGTTTCCCTCATGCATTATAATAATCTCGTCAAATGAAATTAATGATACATTATTATTAATATTGAGTCTCTCGAGCAATCAGTGTACTGGCGCACGGTTCATTAATTTTGCCGTCTCTTTGTCGTTTGAGAGAAACAACGCGATAGGGGTTTAAAGAAAATTACAGAATAAATTCAATTTACCATACTTAATGTCGAACTTGATACTCCCAGAAAATGTTTATATTGAACTTCAGCACGGTTATCTTTGACCGACAGAAAATGGTAACAAATTTATTTTATACCACATTACATTTTTAATAACTTCAAAAAGTAATTATTAATCCATAACCACGCGTACGGTCTCCACACAGTAAATAAAATTGTTGTGTACAATATTTTCACTAAAAAGTATGTTAATTAACGTTAAATAACGGATATTTATTCGTTTGAGCCCATTGAAGAGCACGAATCGCACGGAGAAATTCTATTGAATTTAGTTAATATTTAAATTGTTATAACTTTGAAACTGTTCATGACATTTTAATGAAACGTAGAGCGTTAGCGAGCGTGAAGCCTGTGCTTTAAAATTGTTTTTGTTGTGTCAAGCTACGATGCTTGATTCCCGAGATATCGTCGTGTAAAGACAATGGCAATTTTTAACATTTCACTATATCTTTCTCTCTTGCACAGTATGTCTTTCTCTCTCGCGCACACGCACTTACCTAACCTATAACCTAACCTAACCTACCTTTTACTATTACTATTTGTGCGTACTATTACTGCGTACTATTAGTGCGTACTATTATTTATGAATGAACCCCCCACTCCATCCATTTCACGCGGAAACTTCGATCGCTTCTATCTCGGGAACGGATTGAGATATCGAGATGGAACAAAATGCATTGGAAAGAGCATCGATTCTACCATATTCTACACGCATTAACGATTGCAACTTCTTCGTTCTTACAATTGTGACATAGCGTGGGTCAGACAGTATCAACACAGGACAAAATTTATTTTTCAGAACATAAACTATATCACTTATCATTGACATTAGCCACCATAATTTTTTTTCAAACCTACAAATTTGATTTTGACTGTCTCAGGATAAATGGACCACCCTGTATATCGTTGGATTATTTTCTATTGTTACTTATGTAGTCTCAAGATCAACCTCTTGGTATATGTGGCGAATTACTTCAAATACTTCAATGTAACATACATATTTAATTAATTGAATGTTAGAATTGTAACCGTTCGAATACTTTCGCGTACGAGTGTATTTATTATGTATAGGCTCGGTAATGAATTCAAAGAACGAAAATTAATTTATACAATTATAAATTCTCTTATATTACCAATAATTATAAATAAAATTATTATTTTAAGCGAAATTTGTTTTTACTGTAGTTTTGTCGAAGTAGACGGCCGAAAAACATCTCGATAGATTGCAAAAGAAGTGCAAAATTGTGAATGACGTAAAATATGTTACTTTAAAATTCAAGAACAAAACCCGGAATTACGTTTGCGCCAACCAATAGTTTTAACTAATAATTTTCGTTGCTGTGAAGCTAACTTCACCTCGCGCGAAACCGATACCAGCAAGTAAACGTGTTAGAAAATTTCGCTCCAAGTTAAAGACGGCTGTCGATCAGACTTTCCTCGCAATATGCGATCAACTTAGCGCTGAAAGGTAGATGATAGATTGTGTTTACCGGTAATGAGTCCACATTCTAGCGGCGTTATCGCTCCTGGCATATGCCGCGGGGATGCTCGAAGCGCTAACAAGCATTCCTGTTTGCATCCAATTTCTGCGCGGTTCGCGGAATCTCTTCAATTGCGTCGGACACCGAGATCCAGTTTCAAACGCGATAAAGAATTGTTAGTTTTTATTTCTCGTATAATACTTAGTTTGTGTTTCGTGTAAGACAAGTTTCAATAACAAAGTCTACTAAACCAGCGTATCAAATAAAAAATTAGTTCAATATCTATTTATTTATTCCGATATAAGCAGATTGCTTGTTAGAAAGGAATTCGTTCAGTACATTGACATTTATCTTATACAGCTCAAATTTTTGACATTAGTAATAATTACGTGGAATTGAATAGAAGGTATTTTGCCAGGATTGTTTAATCTTATTATTTCAGCATGATCTTCGCGTTACCGTGCACGATAATTAAATTGTCAACAGCAATTCAGCATTAAGAATTCATATAATTAAAAAGAGCTTTGCCACAATCTTCCAATGTTATTATTTCAGTATAATCTCCGCGTTAATGTATATGTATAATAATCGCGCACCATCCAATAATAACGTCCCAAGTATAATGAAATTCAACGAACGAAAAAGAAGGCAGTTGAAAAGGAAAAAAGTAGCACCGTTAAACACGCAATTTAATTAAGAATTACATAAAGCGTGGGATATTAATTTAATTAAAATTTAGATTGCTCCATTAAATCTGCACTCCATCTAGCAGAAAAATATATCACGGCGTGGAAACATAATTAACTGTCGCGTTAAAGAACGAAGTGCCGCGGCCAACGAAAATAAACATTTAAGCGATCCCATCATTGAGAGGCAACTTTCGTCCGTTGTATTTCCCGTGTAAAAACCAGGGCGACGGATCCCGCGGTGCGCGTCTCAATGATACGGAAATTGAAGTATTATAATTAACACAGTTTCGCACTGGTAGGGTTTATTTTTCCGTCGCGCTCGGCTACAAACGAATTCATAACGAAACAATCAAGCCACGCGTGATGGAGCACAACAGCCGCAGGATTCATTTAGCAAATTTTCGCGAAAGTTTACTCTATCCGCGGCTACGTTGCCGTCGGAGTCGCTTCAATTGGATTCGCTGTATGCAAAAATGATCGCGCCTCGGCCATCCTCAGGTTAATTGTTTCTTTTTTTAATGCGTCGTCGAGTTTTTCTGCTCGCCAGCTGAACCTCGGACGAATTTTCCGCGATGCAAATATGCACATCAAAGTACTATCTGTAGTTTGTTTACTAAGCTTATTTATCGTTTTTTTTTAAATGACTGTACTGTATCTGAAAGATGCTCAGTCATTTTAATAAAAATCTCGGATGAATTTATCAGTTTGTATTACTCGAGGTAACTAGTTGGTTTTCAAGTTGCTGTTGTTATCGAGAGAGCCATTCAAAAACCATAGATTATTAATCTCCGATTTTTAAAAATTATTGAGTCATAATTTGTACAATTAAAATTAACGAACATGCCATTATTATATTTATTTCAGTCACTGTACAACCTAACTGTGGTATCTAATATTTGTTACTTCTCGAATTTATTTTCGAAATGTGATTGCTGTTTTATCAAATTCATTGCATTAAACACGATTTCATTAAATGCATTAATATTCCTCTTGTACTACGGCTAATACAAAACGTAATAAAATAATCAAAAATTCAGTGAAGCTAATACGGTGTAAAATAAAAATGGTGGTATATTCGACACACTGACTCGAACGGGATCGATGTACCGTTCCAGATTACGAGACAGTTCTCGAAACATTCGAAACGTTTTCAATTTCAAAACGGCCTATCTCGATATATTAAAACGAATACAATAAAACAAAAAATTGCGTCCGCGTTTCAATTATTTTGATCCGGTTTAACGGATCGGGCAGATTAAAACCGATGAATTTAAAGCCAATCTCTCGACAATGGAACTGGCGAAACTACCGGATAAAATATTTGTCTGCTTTGTTTCGTGAGCGTAGTAATGAAAGCAATTTCCTGCATATGTAAATACGTATTCCAGCTGTGATTTTTGCAACATCCTCGTACAACGTGGATCCTAATAAAATTTCGTTTGCTTAACAGACTGTAGTGACAATTGATTTCCAATTTTAATTAAGAATTGTCAATATTTGAATCATGACAATTTTGTTCAACCTTCTCTGTGTGTACGGCGTGCGTTTGCGCCCGAGGCTGACAAAAACAGAAATAAAACATTGACGAATGGAAAATATTAAAAAATTTTCTAGAAATGCTATCTGTGACATATGTTTCAAGATTTTTAAGTATGGTGTACTTATCTTTTAACCCTTTGAAAATTAAATATTTCTTTCGACCTATAAAAATTTCATTCTATATAATTTTTTTTCGTTTTTTCGTTTAGTAATAAATTAGATACCGACATATTTGATATTTCAAACAATATTTTCAATAATGGTACAGCAATTTTTAGAGTTCTCTAGAGTTCTCGAGTTCTACGGGTTAAAAATCAATAAGATTTCACAAATACGTATGCAGACAAATTCTTTCATTTCGTACACGGTTAACATTAGAATAACAGTACGCAGAGAGAAGGCTAAAGAAATTGTGCATAAATAAATTTGGACTTAAATATCGGCAATGTCTCGAGAATGGGAAATTCAGTTCCAAATACACTAATAATAGCACACGAAGTGTTTGCGAGTGTTGATTGTTTTTATTGAATGTGCGAGCGCGTAAGAGATGGCGAGAATATATTTACATGGTATAGGTTATGTTTGGTACGCTGCACGCGGCCAGCACGCAGTGCGAGTGTCGATGATGTTTCATTACAATTGTTAATCTAATAATAAAGTAAGTTCAGGAAAACACATGGTTCCTCCCACTGATTTACCACAGTGTCAACACTAGGTTTACGGAGCAGTAGAAATAACTATTTCGCATTACTTTATAAACATAACAAGGATGTGTCTATAAAAATTTTCGACTATTTTTCCAATAATATATACCCAAAGAAATAAATTTGGTAAATAATTCCTCAGGGAAGCACCTTTGCGATCTTAACCCTTTCGACTCGAAGCAATTTTAATACGAAAATCAAGACATTTCTTCCAACCCAAATCATTTTTATTCTATGTAATCTTGTTTACGTTGTGTACATCGAATTAATCCTGTTTCCCCATACAACAGTTGAGCTTTTTACAATTTACAGAATACAGACGAATTTAATAATATTAAAACCGTTTTGAATAACGGTACGGCAATTTTTACTGGCGCTTCAGAGTCACCATTCGAGTGCGAAGGGTTAATAATCGCAAATTAGGAATATTAGAACCCGTCATTTTGTCCCGTAAACCTAGTGTTAAGTAGAAAAAATGTGGGGCGACTAAGGGTGAAGAAATCTGTGGGGTGCACGAAATTGACTATTACGTAGCTGTTCGTCACGAAAAGCTGCCAGCAGCCGCGGTGCTAACAAAATACGGAAACGATTCACTCTATATTCTCGTGTAGACGATTCCATTCTCCTCGCGTGCAAAAACTCCCATCAGTTAGCCCGTGTTCCGGCATACACACGCATACTGGCGTCTTTCCACGTGGCCAGAGGAACACTTCATCATGGACATCCCTATCACATTCACGGCCGAAAGTCCGCACCCCCTGGCCATTACGGATCTTTACGACACCCCATGGGTCGACCAGCCCAAGGGCTGCGAAATTCCGCTAGTAGACTAATTGAAACACCTATCCGGGATCTTTTGACACGCACCCGGCCCAGAGTTATTGCGGCGAAGGATGTTCCCGACGATAATGATATCGCTTAGCAATAGATTTCAGTTAGGATCTCGATCGCGCCATTCTGTGACCGATTCCCTTGCTATTTTCTACTTAAATACTTCCTCTCCGTTCTCAATATTTCCTCCTCGCATTGTATCACAAATTTCAATAGTTTACATCGTTAACCTCTTGACTGCGGAATTTAATTTTAAAAATCCCCCACAGAGTGCGGAATTAAAATTAACCAACGGCGAGTATACACGTCGAACGCAGGGCAATGTGTCCTGTTATAAATTTGACGAGAAACAAGGAGAAATTAACAATTCATTCTTCAAAAGATTATTGTTATTGCACCGCAATAGAGATTTTGATTGACGCGTATGGAAGTTGAACGCAGTTAACTGATTAATGTCCACGATTGTGTCGGAAATTCGTTTTTATTGCGACGTATGCGAATAAACCAAATTTTATCAGGATTTTTATTGGGTGTACGCGGAGAACGAAGTTCGTAGAAGAAATAGGAAACAGTAAATTAAATGTACGAAGTTATTAAGAGACGAAATAAATTTTGATCCAACTCGTTTCTCGTAATTTCGACTGTATCATTTTTAAGGAGACGATTACTCTCAAGAAGCGTCAGATAAATTTGTACCGAGCACAACACTGTCTCCTTAATTCTTATACTCGGCTATTCATTGTACAAGTGAACGCAACCGACCGCAAACAACTTCGAAAAATAAATTAGAAAACGTTCTCGGCCGCAAAAGGTTGAAACAGGAAACTATGGACAAAACTCCGCAGTCTATGATTCGCGTTAAAATAGCACAAAGTACTTTCGAGTGCTCGGTGGTTGCAGTATTAAATTTCCGAAATCTCTTCGTTTCGAAAATTGGCGGACATTTGACCGTCTGCGGTGTAGTGGAAGTTGACGGTTCGCCAGAACGCCACTAAACTTTTTTATCCCGTCGGTCGCGCGGAAGCACGTGCAGGTCCGCAAAAATTGACTATTTCGAAAGGACTGGCGCGCATTTCCCCGTCGCTTTGCAAATGTTAGCTTAGCCAGAAATGGTCGCGCTTTGGGGATACGAGTACGAGGATTGCGGGGTGGAGTGGGATCGGTAGGTTTTACGGGAACGAGGGGAGATTAAATACCGAAAGACTATCGAAAAAGGCGGAGGAGAGGACGAAAGGAGCTTCCGGGTTTCCTTTTCTCATTCGATAATCCCGGCTGATTTCCAGGCAACCAACAATGGAGGCCCTTCTATCGGCGGTAAAGAGGATATCGTGGCTGTTGAACGGCAATCGAGCAGAAACGATCCGCACTGTTTCCGCCGGCTTAAAGGTTTTTCCGGTCCGCGTGGCCGCGGCAACACGCTCGTGAAATTAACGGGCCGCAGTGACAGTTGTACGGAACGATGTCGGACGGTTTTCTACAGTTGTCTGCCGTAGAACGGCTAAGTTTAATATTGCGAAAGAATCGGGGAAACCGTCTTTTTTGACTACCCACTCGACGGACCGCGTAATTGTCGAAATTGAACGAAATCGATCGAGATCGCCGACGTTTTATTGCAATTTATTTAGCTACTTCGATCTGTGAACGGAACAATAGAATTCATCGTTTCAACAGATATATTTTCTTTTTTCATTTTCCCGGCATTTTTCTTTTAAAATTGTTACTTTCGGTGCAACGTAGATATCGTTCGTTCATTAGTAGACAGCAGATGTCTATGCAAAATACAAATTTTATACGCGAATTGCAAACTAGAGTGAAACAGAAATTTGTATTCTTTCTTAATATTTTATCTACCGGAAACCTATTAACAGGATTTTCAATAATTGTGCTGTACCAAAAGAAAGCATAGAAATTTTCTTTTACATTGCAACGTTAAATGAAACTATTAGATGACGTTATCGAGGGTGACTTGTTAGTTCACAATGAAAATTGCTGTTGCTATTGAAGGTTTCATTAAAAAATGTCTAGCCATGTACCGTAGATTTTTCAAAATTGTGCAATAATCACCGGTCGGTAATGTGTTCATTTGTTCAATAGATTGGAAATAATGTACGATAACAGTATTTTTAAATTTTTCTAATAAATGCATAAAATCCGCTGTCTATTCGCCTGACAGTGTCGATGAGACAGAACATAATCGCGTATCTTGTGCCAAGCGAAATTTAATGGAACCGTACAAAATCGTCATCTCAAAAAAAATATATATTCGAAGGTGCAAATAAATTATACATACATGAACAAATAATATACGCAGCGATACACTAAATATAGAACAGATTGAAGTTGCAAAATATGAAAGAAAACCTGTATCATTACATTATAAAATGCTAATGTAAAAGGTGCTTACAAATTTTTCCGAATCTTCTGTTCCTCCGTCGAATCCGCAGGACACTGCCATTTACGCGAATACGTTTTAATAACTGTGAAGCACAAGACAACACACTTCTACGCAATCTCTAAACACTAACACACTTTCCGAAACCGTGACAGCGAACGAGACGAAGTTACTCCGACGACGATCAAAATACTTAATCGACTGTGACCTTGGTTTTTCCGTGAATGGTTAGGGGTGGATTTATGTGGAGAAATCTAGCGTTTGTTAATTGGTCGCGGGTGTGTCGAAAGAACTTTAGGTTGACGAGTGGGAAACTGTCAAAGGAAATTCCTTTTTTTTTATTGTTTTCGGTCGTCAATGGCGTCATTTGTAACTGTATTGTCAAAGCGCGATGGTTGTAAAATAAATAATCAGTTCGGAGACGTTCCGCGATGGTTTTTCCAGGTAAAACCAGTGCTGGGGAAAATAGTATTTTAAATAGTAAATAGTACATAACCCTATTTATTTGAAAGTATGTGTAGAATTATAAAAATAAAATATTTTATTTGATACAGTAAATTTTGAAAATAAAATCATTTATTTGAGGCAGTAATTTATGAAAATAGTATTTCATTTGAAGAATATTGAAAATATTTGTATTTCGTCTTTATTTTCAATTTCAATTTCAATTTCAAATATTATTGCTGAAATTAATGGTTCGAATTCAATACATTTATGTTTATACGGTTTCTCAGAGTATTATAACAATGCAAAAAGTAAAATACTTTATTTCGTGTTTCAGATTGTTCAAATAGAAATATTTTATTTTGTGGATCAAATTGTTGAAATAGAAATATTTTATTTTCAGGTTCAGATTGTTCAAATAGAAATATTTTATTTTCGAAATTGTACATCTTCTTTGAAATACTATTTTCTTTGAGCAAAATAAAATCTAAAATATTGAATAGTATTTGAAATATTTATTTCGCCAAATAATGCCCACCTGTGATTAGAATGTCCTTTTCAAGTATAAATATAAGATTATAAGATACACTTATATAAGATTTTCTTACATATTATTTTGTAACTTCTAAAGGATCTGAATTAAAATTGTATTTCAAGCCAGCAGAATGGCGACACCTCACCCGAATGTCACTTGTGATACATCATGATTCATTTCGAGGAAAATCCTAGACGTCAATGTCAGATAGTGATCGATTCGTGTAATGACCTACAAGGAAAAATTGCTTCTCCTTTTCGGAACTATTCTGACGTCAATTTCTCGAAGATTTAATATTCCCAATTAACGAGATGATTTATGAACTTCTGTGGATGTCGAATGCTTCATAAAACCTGGTAAATCGTGATAATTTGCTGCGACTAAAATCTTCTATTGTATAAGAATTATTTTTATTTATTATATTTTATAAAGAATGTTATAACGAAAGAAAAACGCATAGATGCGTACAACTTTAAACGAACGTGAAGATAAACATATTTATTTTAGTTATATTTTATTTAAGCCCCTCACAAAATATTTAGAACATCAATTTACGAGATCGATCAAATACAGTTGATTTCGTCACAGCTTTTGCGAGAAAATTCTCACGGTTTTCCGCTTGTATATTGGAATATCAGAGTGGCGGCTGCAGCATTTCCCTTTAGAAAGTTCCTTTCGAAACTATTTTTATAGATTTTGTGGTCGTCGATTATAACCACACTTTTTCGTATCAATGCTTTTAAATCTGGATTTAAATTTTAAAAGCTGTTCAAACTTAAATTTTGCTAAAGGACTACACGTAGTTTATAAATTCGTTTTAATTTAATTTATAATATGACATGTTTCGGTAAACTTCATTCTTCTTAGCAATAAAATTTATATTCGTTATACAGTGATAGGGTATAAACGTTGGAATTACATAATTCAACATGTATTCTATCAATATTTCAGGAAACACGGTGTTGCTTTTCCATTGTTCATAACACAGCAGTCAATTATATCAATATGTTTAATGTTAAAATCGTACTGTTATCGGATACCTATGTTCTATTGATAATATTGCGGCGTGAGTGACTATATACTGATTTACCTACTGCAAACAATTTCGAGCAATCACGTATATCAAGTACACACATTTTTGTGATGGAGATACAAATGCTCACATCAGCATTTATCGAACATATTTTATCTCGCGTTGTTTTCAATTCCTTCCATAAACAAAAGTATTGATTTCGAAAAAATGTACCTATAAAGTGATATTTCATAATTTATATGATATTATTATATATTGTTTTAATTTTATGGTCATCTTTCGGTCGCACCATTATGCAGAATAGTGTATTAATCAATCTCAATAACTCGGTCAATTATTATTACAACATAAATATTATATTATGCAACAGCCGAGTGTGTATAAGTTGTTCACAGTCAAAAGTGATTAACCATCTTCATGGCTGCTTAACATTCTTCACTTCGAATAAATGTCCTTAACAATTAGAATCACTGTTTTAAAATCACTGAACGACATACATTTTAAAAACTTTTAAAAATACAATATGTAACATTTGACCAAAGTTTTCAACATTTTATTTAATGGACCCGGTAAACGAGGGGTTTTATTGTGTTTAAAATTACAGTAAACGCATCGAGAGATACGCGGTCTACTTAAAACTAAGGACTTCGTTTATGATCGTTCCGGTAAGTACATATCCAGGTTCAAAGGTAGAAGGCACACACAGATGCCCGTAATGACTAAGGAACAGAGAAACTTCACTGTTTACGGAGCGTATTATCTGCATTAGCTTTATTAGGCGATACGCTGATGCCGCGGCGCGGCGTATCAAACGACCCCACGGAATCTTGGCCTACAGGGAGCTCAGAAATGTGTGTACACCTCCCGGCCGTTTATTCTGCCAACACAGTGGTTTCTAATCGCATTACGTATTTTGGCCCCTATCGTTCCGCCGGTATCTCTTCTCCGTAATCCGTATCTTCCGTTCGATGATGGGATTAAGATATTAATACCGTACCATCGAATTTATAGCCGACTCGAATACTTATTCGCGAAACTTGCCGGCAGCGCGGTCAATTATTGTACTTTCCAATTCCATTTGGCTTTGTTTCGCCGAATCAGGGAATAGAGTTGAATACACTCTTTAAATAAATCATTTCAAAATTATGATTGATGAACGCCCTATAGTTTGCTTATATACTACAAATATTTATTTATTGAAGTTCGCGCTGACAAGCATTATCGCGAATGTGCCTGTGCAAACTTATGAAAGTCGTATGTGAATAGAGATATTAATTTAAAACAATGTTCTAATGTAAATTTTAATGTAAGACGTATACAAAATTTATCATCATCTCCATTCATATATGACTTTTATGAGTTTATAAGTTTTGATAAATTTTGTATATGTTTTAATGTAAATTTTAATGTAAAACATATACAAAATTTATCATCATCTCCATTCACATACGACTTTTATGAGTTTATAAGTTCTGATAAGTTTTGTATGTTTTAACGTAAATTTTAATGTAAAACATATACCAAATTTATCATCATCTTCATTCACATACGACTTTTATAAGTTTTGATAAATTTTGTATATGTTTTAATGTAAATTTTAATGTAAAACATATACAGAATTTATCATCATCTCCATTCACATACGACTTTTATGAGTTTATAAGTTCTGATAAGTTTTGTATGTTTTAACGTAAATTTTAATGTAGAACATATACCAAATTTATCATCATCTTCATTCACATACGACTTTTATAACGACTTTTAAAATAATATTTTACATTAAAATTTACGTTAAAACATATACAAAATTTATCATCATCTCCATTCACATACGACTTTTATAAGTTTGCACATGCACATTTGTAATAGTGTTTGTTAGTACGAACTTCAATAAATAAATATTTGATAGTTTATAAGCAAACTGTAGGATGTTCAGAAATCGTATTAAAAACAAAATTAATATACATTTTGTTAGCCATAAAAGTACAAGTCAATGCAACAACAAATTTGTTGCTACAGTACATACTTACGTACAGAATTTCGTTTGCCATGATAATAGTCCCGTTGGCGAACAATCTAACTTTGTCATTACAATTGATGAAACATCTTGCTATAGTGAATATTTTAGAAAATCATGTAAACCATGAATTCATCGAATTTGAAATTGATTGATCTCTTTCGATAAAACAGTGTATTTTCTGAAGTTTAATGTGATTGAAATGTTTTGAAGTTTGGCAAATTTGATTAACATATTTCTATAATTTTATTGTTACAGGTGCAAGGAAACAGGAAGGTACATGAAGGATCTTCCGCCAACAGCGGTGATTATATGCTTCCATAACGAGGCGTGGTCAGTATTGTTAAGGACAATTCATTCGGTTCTGGACAGATCGCCGGAACATTTGATTCAAGAGATCATCTTGGTGGATGACTTCTCCGACATGCGTAAGTAGATCAGCTACAATAAATTTCTAATCATTCATGAATACAATATTGTCCTAAAAATATAACTGTACCAGTTACTGCGATATTCATGCTTGGAGCGTACATCGTTTAAATATTATTCATATCATAATATATACCTATTATAGTCTATCATAAATCTGCAAAACACATATCTTAAATTTACATCAAGAGCCCACATAAAAAAGTTTTATGAAATGCTTTTTTCATTTTTGCATGCAACCTTATAAATTGTAATTTTTCGAAAATCTTTTTGCAGATCATTTGGTAAACCAACGCTTCAAATGCGAAATAAAATATTTTACTTTTTGCATTGTTATAATATTCTGAAAAATCGTATAATCATACAGTGTATCTTATCGTTGAGAAACGATTTACACTCATAAATGTATTGAAATCGATCCATTAATTTCAGCAATAATATTTACAATTGAAATTAAAAATAAATACAAATATTTTCAATATTCTTCGAATAAAATACTATTTTCAAAAATTACTGCCTCAAATAAAATATTTTATTGTCAAAGTTGTACGCGTACTTTAAAATAAATAGGATTATTTACTATTTGCTGTTTAAAATACTATTTTCCCCAGCACCGGCTATGTATCGCAGAACAATTTAAAACCAAATTTACCGAAACCGTTTCATGAAATTTTCCAGCCGCGAGCGCGACGCGTTGAAATTCTTTGATTTTTTTTCAATTATTCCGACGGAAAAACGAGCCGATGCGTCAAGTATCGACGAGGACAGCGTTCGAATAGAAGAGTTTCGTTATGCAGTAATAATAGTTGCTCGACCGAGCAAGCCTGTCCCTATTCAGCCCGGTGATTCGTTATCGCGCCGGTGTTCTGTAGCTCCACGATAGATCGATTAATCGCGATCCATCTCCAACGTGTGGAGCGGGGTCCGCGAGAGCACCGTAACGATCGGGTCAACGTGAATAGAAGGGAAAGCTTTCGCCGACATGTTTCGCGTGTACTCGGGAAATTCCGACAGGTTGATACATGCCAACGACGCCGACACGTTGATACCTTTCCACGGACTTCCGTTCGTTCGTTCGATCTCGCTACCCTCGCATGATAGTCAGATTTGTCTGCGTTTGACGCGCGAACTTCGACACCGCGGGGAACAAGTTTATTGGGCAATTATTATTTTTCTTTCGATTTATTTTCTTTTCGAAATACAGTATTTTATCGATAATTGTCCCCAACACGGTCTGCTCATGGACAATTATCCGCCAGGGATACTATTCTTTAAATTTTGCCGAACGTAGAAAAGGACAGCGGAGCTCGAAAGGCCTCGGTCGCCGAGAAGTGTAAACATAACTAATCCATTAACAAAACTTGTTTATTTTTAATTATTTATTGATAGGACTTTGACACAATTCTAATTATATTTACTTCCCATACCATTCCCATATCAAACTTCCCATACGCTGTTCTTCCTTGCGTTCGACACTTTCATCGTTCATTAAACAAGTAAATATTATCGGTATTATATTGTATTTGGTATCATTTTCATTAGAAAAATACCACGGATGTGTTGGCGAAAGTTCTATAAAAAAATAATGAAAAATAAAGAAGTTTTGTCAGCGGATTAGTGTGGTCTCACGGATATACCCGAGCCGTATGATGTCATACTTCTCGGCGACCGAGGCCTCTCGAGCTTCAGACATTTGGGACATTTATCGATAAAATACTGTACACGGACAAGTTCACGAGGAAATTAAACATTTTTGTCGTACCGCGAAAATACAACCAAAACTTCTCCGAAACTTCGCTACTAAATATACTGAAGCTCTGTTAGATAACATCACTCAGACAAGATTAAAACTTCGGGGATTAAGATCCTCGCTGTAGAACTTGTCTACATTGTAACCAGAACTTCACACTATCTAACAAATTTAACTAGAAGTTTTATTGAATGTATTCTTGAGCGGAATATCGTGAAGATTTTACGAAACAAGCTGCAAGCAAAATAAGGCGAATAAAGTGCTGATCATGCATTCAGTAAGATTATTTTCTTCAGGAACGATTCAATGTGATCCTAATTAAAAGATATGTAGATCAGGCAATTCTTGTTTTGCGTAAATATTTCAAAAGAAATGCAATCTATTAATTAGTATCTATTAGAGCGAGTTATTCATATTTAATATGTTGTGGAAGACATAATACTTCATCATGAAGGACAGAATGCGATAAACCAAACCACCATAATTTCTGATTTTTTGCACCATCTCACATTTCAAACATAACAATTATATTCACCCCTTACTACGCAATTTTTTTTTAAACTATATAAATTAAAACTTCTTTGTCTTTAACAATTTCCTATAATAAAAAGAAGGTCTATACTTATTAACTTATTTCAAATATAACAATTATATTTACCCCTTAGTACGCAATTTTTTTTGAAACTATATAAATTAAAACTTCTTTAACAATTTCCTATAATAAAAAGAAGGTCTATACTTACTAACTTATTTCAAACATAACAATTACATTCACCCCTTACTACGCAATTTTTTTTGAAAGTATACAAATTAAAACTTCTTTGTCTTTAACAATTTCCTATAATAAAAAGGAGGTCTGTACTTACTAGATTCGACAAGAGTTTATTACTCGACGAGTCTAACTGAAAAATGGCTGGATTAAAAAACGCTCCACTTGTTTGTGCCATAGCATTCTTGTTTGCGAAGGAATGTAAGCAAATTGTTTCGATACATCGTCGAGAAGTGACTGGATCGGTCGAAGCTTCCGAATCCTCCAGGGCGTTCGGACCTATATTTAAAAAGAAATGCAATCTATTAGAACGAGTCATTCATATTTAATATGATGTGCGAGATATAATACTTTATCATGAAGGAGAGAATGCGATAAATCGAACAATCATAATTTCTCATTTTCTGCACAATCTCACATTTCAAACATAACAATTATATCCACCCCTTACTAAACAATTTTTTTTGAAGCTATAAAAATTAAAACTTCATTGTCTTCAACAATTCCCTATATTAAAAAGAAGGTCTATATTTATTCGATTCAACAAGAGTTTATCACTCAACGAGTCTGACTGAAAAATGGCTGGATTAAAAAACGCTCCACTTGTTTGTGCCATAGTATTCTTGTTTGCGAAGTAATGTAAGCAAATTGTTTCGATACATCGTCGAGAAGTGACTGAATCGATCAAAGCTTTCGAATCCTCGAGGGCGTTCGGATCTACATTTAAAAAGAAATGCAATCTATTAATTGGTATCTATTAGAACGAGTCATTCATATTTAATATGATGTGCAAGATATAATACTTTATCATGAAGGAGAGAATGCGATAAATCGAACCACCATAATTTCTCATTTCAAACATAACAATTATATCCACTCCTTACTAAACAATTTTCTTTGAAGCTATAAAAATTAAAACTTCTTCGTCTTCAACAATTCCCTATATTAAAAAGAAGCTCTATACTTACTAGATTCAACAAGAGTTTATCACTCAACGAATCTGACTGAAAAATGGCTTGATTAGAAAACGCTCCACTTGTTTGTGCCATAGTATTCTTGTTAGCGAAGTAATGTAAGCAAATTGTTTCGATACATCGTCGAGAAGTGACTGGATCGGTCGAAGCTTTCGTATCCTCGAGGGCGTTCAGACCTTATTAATACACCTGAGGATCGAGAGGGCAGATAACCAACCGGCAGGAGTCGCGTGTAACGAAGGATGAAGAAAAATAAAAATCGGAACGGAAAGGCCGGCGAGATTAACCCTTGACAGGGAATAGGGGATGGTGTGGTGTGGTGGAAGCAGCATGGCGTGGAGCCCGTGAAAATCCCCTTAAAAGCTCGAGATAAGCTTCCGCGTCGGGCGGAAGTGCGGCTCATAAACATGGGTACCAACACCATAGACAGCACCTGGCGTGTCCTATTACAAGCCGACTGATTGTTTTATCATAGGAACGACACAATAAGCTCCTTTAACCTTCTCTGTACTGCTTTTATCAGTCGCGAAGGCTGGGGTTGCGTGGCTGTAAGAATAATGCTTCACCGACGCAACAAACTAAATTCTTCCTGGTCCTCCATTTTTTACTGCAGGATCTCGCACGCAATTTTTAGAAATTAGGAATTAACATTTATCTTTAATTTTTTCTTCGATCTCACACGAGTACCTTAAGTTAACCTCTGATACACTTTATTACTTCCATTGTGAAAGAATTAAAATAATTGAGAACTGATAGAAATATCTATGATACATGTTTGTAAAAATTCTTGCTATAGTTGAATGTGAATTTTTATAGAAATAATATTAACACATTAAAATTGCTAACAAAAGCAACATTGTTTATTAAAAGCGTGAAGTGTAAAGAAAAATGAAACTCACGAGTAGGTAAATAATTTAATAATTTCTTGATCAAATTATTCGAAATCAACATTTCTGTGAAACGATAAATATTTCGATAATGAAAATCATAGTACAGCGTTATTTTGAACAGAGCATTCTCCCTCGCAATTTTCCCCGAACATTAATATTGTTATATACAGTGCAGCATACCATACACCAGCGAATATTCCCGAAGCAAAATAGCTGCATGTAATAATCACTCGCGCAATAAGTGTCAGATTTCGTTCATAGGCTTTGATCGAACAGTTTGCAAACAATGTTCGATGGTACATAATAAATGAAGAGGATGCTCCGGTACGGAAGGTGTAATTAATTTTGCAATACTGGATTCACTTCAATTACGCGAACGCCGGGGTTGGAGGAATTTATTAGGAATTAATTGCTGCAGCAATTCCTGGAAGTTTTCTGGCAAATGAACCTTATTCTTCGTACTTTCATTATACTTTCATTGTTCCATGGAAATTCCAGCATTTTATGCATAAGATTATAACGAGGGCCTGGGCAACATTTTTATAAACAAAAAATCAACTTTTTCTTTCCACAGTGAAAATAATCTTCATTATTGCGCCACTAGAATCATTTTCATTCTTATATTTCAGCTTATTGTGTTCAATTAATTTCATAAATTATGATAAAATAAGCTTAATATATTAGAGTGACTATTGTTTGCATCGCTATACTGAATATTGTTGTCAGCGAGCTCTGATTTATTGCTTTCACTATGTTTCACTGTTTCAAAGATCGCACAAAAGCTATTTATAATTGAAATATGGATTTTTATACGAAACAAAAATTGTCTGCATCAATTGCAAGAGGGATCGATTAAAAATTTGTTCCTTCTTTTTACAATTTTTACCGTTCCACAATTGATCTGCTCGTTTTTTTGTTAGAAGTACATACACCCGAAAGTTTATTCCTAATCGATTTTCGATAGAAAGTAATTCGGATAGAAGGTAGAAAAGGAATAATCGCGCGTCGTAATTTTATCTCGCGGAGATCACAGTCGCAAATTCAGCGAATACATGGAAAAGTGGCGATCAGCAGAATTTCGCTAACAAAGGGACAAAATATTTTGAAAAACAATATTTGTTTCCCGCGAATCTCTTCTCGCGCCGATAGACTCGTGCGATTAAAAGCCGGTGAATTCTAGCGGGAACCGCCCTTTGTCCTGAATTGAAACATTTATTTCTCGTATAATTACGTGCCGCGAGTGCGAAAGAATTAGTAATTGGCAAATAGTGTTTAACGATCCTGAACATGACGCGAAGCGTCACGTGACACGTCGATGTACCAGTTCAGACATTGAATTTTAATTAAAACGTTTCGTGCGAAACGTTCTCTTTGGTGCATTCGATGGCGCGCTTTTAATGAATTTTTGTATCAAGCGCGTTATTAAAAGGCTGGCGGATCAAAAGAGGATTGTTTGTAGAATTTGCGAGAAAGAAAACTAGATTGTTGCGTTGCCACTTCTGTTCGAATAATTCGCGTGTCCTGCGAGGCTAATCGATGCATTCGTTATCGGCGCCGGTCCTCGAAATCCCTTTATATTATCCGCAGTTAAACTAAGCTCCTTGGATGGGGCTACGTGAAATAAGGTTTTAGTGGAGGCAGCCTAATGAAGAATAAATCTTCGACGACTGCTAATTATTACTAGCCCCCTCGGTAATCGTTAGATATGATTTGTTGTATACCGGAATTTACGAGAAACTGACAATCTTAATTTCACGTGATATTCTGCGTCTGAGGCGCTATTAAAAATTGCTGTACTATTATTTAAAATATTGTTTACGCTACTAGATTTGTCGATATTTAATCAATTGCTAAAGATTTAAGTATTGTACGAGGTATTACATCAATTCCACATCTACCAAATTTAAAGAATTATGGAGAATGGAAATATTCTGGGTCAGAAGAAACGTTTGATTTTCGAGTTAAAATAGCTCCGAGTGCAAAGGGTTAATACTTACTTTTGTATTTTTAAATAGAAACTCAACGTTTTAATCTGATTCAAAAATGGTAGAATTTACTCACAAATGTTGCATTAATTCAGGCAGAATTTGAATATCTTAATGTCATTAAAAAATAGCCGAAATTCCTTACTGTTCTGTTAAGTTAGACGAGAATTGAAGAGTTTGTTGTAATTAAAAAATGGTCGAACAATTATTATGATAATTCAGATGGAATCTGAACAGTTCAATTTCGTTTAAAAAACTTTGAAGTGTGCAACAATCTCTGTGTTATAATTCGGTGATAAACACGAGTTTTTCATTCACCTCTATTAAATTGAAATACAATTCTATTCTCCTGTTATGAATATTGAAGCATTGAAGTAAACGTAGAAATGATTGAGGACAAAGAAACTTTGATCGTTGCCTTTACCCATTGTAGAATATTATAGGGCGTGGGGTTAATTTGAAAAAATATAAGAAAATCGATTAGTGGGGTAAGATTATGTAAATATTTGCTGCTCGAGTTCTAACTCTTGTTCGAAAATGATTTGCAGCGCATCTCCAACGCCAGTTGGAGGACTACATGATGAACTATCCGAAGGTGCAGATCATTAGGGCGCAAAAACGTGAGGGGCTTATTAGAGCCCGTTTGCTCGGTGCAGCAGCCGCGAAAGCACCTGTGCTCACATATTTGGACAGCCATTGCGAATGCACCGAAGGTTGGCTAGAGCCACTTCTCGATCGCATCGCCAGGGATTCGACGACGGTCGTCTGTCCCGTGATCGACGTGATCGACGACACCACCCTCGAATATCACTGGCGGGATTCGGGCGGCGTCAACGTGGGCGGTTTCGATTGGAATCTGCAAGTAAGTGAAATTCCCCCTCTGTTATGTCGCTATCAGAAAATAATTTCGTACCCGCGGGTCGCGCACTGCGAAACTATGTCGGGAATTGTCGAGTTGGATGCAAGAAATGTCCTAGTTTCCAAAGGAAATTTCCTCGGAAATTTCGCCAAATATTACGATCTTATATATTCTGCGTAGTCAAGTTGCTTTGAAACTATTTACTATATCGAAAGTCTTGGAGTCTCTTTTTTGTGCTTCGAGAAATAATTTCAAGACAAATGTTTAACCTTTTATATTTTTAAGTAGCCTAAATAGATTCTGATATTAAATATTCTG
>CM052187.1:2078607-2151347 GCA_028455805.1 Lasioglossum figueresi
TAGAATTATAACCCATCACTACATTTAGGTATCAATACCTTTTGATATCAACGTATTCATACGTGCTTATGATACCTTGATACTTTGAAATCAGGTATCGATGTCACCTTAGTAGAATTATAACCCATCACTACATTTAGGTATCAATACCTTTTGATACCAACGTATTCATACGTGCTTATGATACCTTGATACTTTAAAACCAGGTATCGGTATCGTTTGAGTAGAATTATAACCCATCACTACATTTAGGTATCAATACCTTTTGATACCTACATACTCATACGTGCTTATGATACCTTGATAATTTGAAACCAGGTATCGATGTCGTTTGTGTAGAATTGTAACCCATCATTTCAATTAGGTATCAATACCTTCTGATACCTACGTATTCATACGTGCATATGATACCTTGATACTTTGAAACCAGGTATCGGTATCGTTTGAGTAGAATTATAACCCATCATTTCATTTAGGTATCAATACCTTCTGATGCCTACGTATTCATACGTGCTTATGATACCTTGATACTTTTCAACTAGGCATCGATATCGTTTGAGTAGTATCATAACCCATCTCTATTCATAATCCGCAATTTACAGGGTAACTACGGGGACGTATCGGACCGTAAAACGCTGAGGATGAAGCTCGGCTGTAAGTCGTTCAAATGGTACCTGGACAACGTTTACCCGGAGCTCTTCATACCAGGAGAAGCGGTGGCTTCCGGCGAGGTAAGAATTTCTCACGTGTATACCCCCCGTCCGCGTATCTTTTCTTCGCAGGTGAACGCCGCCATTGGGAATCGACCAGCGCCGCTGCCGAGGCGGCCCATTCGTTTCTCTAACAACGTTATCCGCTACTTTGATCCATCAAGGTGTTGAGTTACCATCTAACTGGCTCGGAGGCTCCCACCACCCGCAGGATAAATGATCGAGAGGAGGTTTCCTTTTCGAACGTTCTCCTCTCTCGGTTCCCCAGCTGCGAGCAAGGTGAACAAACGCTTGTAATGTTTCCTCGAGGAGCTCTTACAGCGACATCCTTCGGAGCTGCGCGATTATCGAGTGTTCCTACGGTTCCTCTGTTTTCGATCCCGAACATTCTCCGAGATGGAATACTGCTATTCTTTCCTGAATTCGTTGAGCTACGGTCAACGTTTCTTACTTTGACACTGAACCTATCACCGTCGGTCAAATGACCGGTTTTAGATTTTTTATTTTATTATTATTGACATTCTAAAGGTGTCTTCATGGGAATTGATTGAACACATTTTTGTATTCCAGTACACGTTGTAATAAAAATTCCACGGAATATACATAAGATTGATATTGGAATTTTTATAATACAAGACACATCAGTCACTTTTGATGGTCGGTAAGATTAGTGTTCAGATATTTGATTTCACAGGGTGTGTAGAAATTATATGTCGCGACTATCATGGTTGTAGTTTTTAATTCGTGTGAGGTGCCGTAGAATTAATCTTGAACTTGAACCTCAAGGTCGACAGGCCAACAATTTCTTTATTGTCTTATTCTACGCGCCACAAGAATGAAAAGTGCAGAAGAATGATAAACTTTCATTTATTGTAATGAAAAAGTGATTTCATTTGGCATCAACGTTAGATTGGGGATGTTTATGCAAAGTGAAAATCAAATGCATTGTAAAATTGTAAATGAAACATAAAATTTGAAGAGTAATCATCACCTTCTCGGATGTAATGTCGCGTCTCGATTGTTAATTTCATGTGGATTGATCGATGATGATAAGGAAACAATGATACTCGCGATCGCAACGATCCCGATAGCGTCGGATTGAAGGTTTGCGTGACATCCGATCGGAAATCGATTCTCCTCAATCGGCTTGTTGAAACCGTGGCTGCTCTCAACGAAGTTGGTAATCATTGGATAATGGAAGCGAATCAAATGTGGCCCCCGGCAAAGACGTTTTCCTCGGGCCACTGCCGAGACTTTCGATTTCGATTTCGCGATTAAAGCTCTCCTACTTTGATCCCGAACCTCGCGGCTATTGTCCTTTAATCGTCTCTACGACTTTACGTACGTTTTCTTAGACAATTGTTATCGAAACGTGAATAACACGGATATCAGTTGCTGGATTCGTCTGCGTCTGACTGTACACTTCCTTGCACCACTTGCACTTTAGTCATTCTTATTCTCTGACGAACTTCAGAGATTTTCTGCCTTTTGCGTGATCGTCAGATTTTATTTTATTATGAAAATGTAGAAAATTATTGTACAACAATTTTTCTATGATTGTGGAAACACCAAGTGGAAGTCGTACACGAATGGTCAGACATACTTTGTACTTGGTATCAGCATTATTATAGTTCCATACAAGCAGTGCTGGGGAAAATAGTATTTTAAATAGAAAAATAGTAAATAATCATATTTATTTTAAAGTATGTGTACAACTTTGAAAGTAAAATATTTTATTTGATGCAGTAATTTTTGAAAATAGTATTTGAATGTAGTATTTTATTAGAAGAATATTGAAAATATTTGTATTTCGTCTTTATCTTCAATTTGAATTTTAAATATCATTGCTGAAATTAGTGGATCGAATTCAATACATTTATGTTAAAATATGTACACTGTATGTTTATACGGTTTCTCAGAGTATTATAACAATGCAAAAAGTAGAATATTTTATCTCGTGTTTCAGATTGTTCAAATAGAAATATTTTATTTTGTGGATGAAATTGGTGAAATAGAAATATTTTATTTCCAGGTTCAGATTGTTCAAATAGAAATATTTTCGTTTCGAAATTGTACATCTTATTTAAAATACTATTTTCTTTATGCAAAATAAAATCTAAAATGTTCAATAGTATTTGCACAATTCTACGTTTCAAATCCTCCAATTTTAGTTAAAATCACGGTTTATGTGCAAGAATAGCAGTTTGTAAATTCAACACTTATTTAAAACAAAATCAAGATATAAAAAAAATGGTCACCGTTCATTATTAACTAACCATCATTTTATTATAACCTGATATTGTCGGAAGCAAGCAAGAGTAACGAAATTCCGCAGTGAAAGTGGAATGTATATGGTCAGACATGGCTTGAATGCTCGCTTTACGATCCCGGCGAATTTAAGCCATAATTTCGAATGAAAATATAGTTCAACACGCGTAGTATCATATTTCTTAAATATTACAGTATATCTGTTTGAAAATAGCAAATGATTTGCAGCGGAACAATCCAGCACAAACAACTATTAAATAAAATCGATTAATACTGTTTTAAAAATATTTTTATCGACGTCGTATAAAAATAAGAATTTATTCTGGTACTCCAAATCAATTGAACACCTGTTTCGAAACACGGACGCCAGACTCTCGTTGGATTTCCTCCGCGATCTACATTGCTATTTACATACCATACTTTTTCTCCATTCACTGTACCGTATTTCACCACGCAATCCCCCGCGAAATAGTTACGCAGATCGTACGAAACGCAGTGAGAAATTTCAGCACTGAATATTCTCTGCGCAGTGGGTAGATTCTCACGGCGAATGTTCTACTGAAAAATATAGCATAGCTCCCTCGAGCCACCGTGTCTCAACGATACAGCGATACGAGGTAACAGGCGACGATAAAAAAAATGAGCAAAGCGGTAGAATTTGACAAAGACCGAACAAATATCGATGTTAGAGTCCGTCAGCGATGGGGAACGCGGAAACCACGGTTCGCCGAGTTGGGGGCCCAGCTTTGCACGTTCCGCGATTGACAGTGCATTAATTCCGTTTCCATAGAGGATTCATGGGCAACGGCGATCAATCAAGTTTCGATTTATTTCCGTCGTGTCGCAACGCCGTCCGACGTCTGGCAGCCCTCTGTTTCGCTGCATTCGTAATTGCGAAATGATTGTCGAGCTTGTCGCCGATAATCTCGTGGCCCCGTGGCCCCCGCTGCTCCTACGGGTCATTACATTCTCGACCCCGTGTACGTGCACTTGATCGATGGCCAAAGCGTTCGCCCTGTTATCGAATTGTTGCGAGACCGACGCTCGTTTCTTAATCCGAACGCGTCCATGCCGAACCGAACCGTTGTCAACGAAAAAACCTACACTCTTTCTCGCCACTGAATACCTTACTTGCAGTCGGGGTTTCAATCACTTCTTGGTTCTAAACGAATTAAATAAGAAGCAACATTATTCTTAACACTTAGGATTGACATTCATTGCCTTATAATTGATCTCTACGTATCGATCGTAAAATGTTAGAATGAACTTAGAATAATTTTATCGGCGCTACGGTTTCGATCAAATTCTATACTATATAGCTATTTTGTAACACTCAAACGTTTTCGATTCGGATTTGAATCTGTTACGTTAGGACGAAACACCTCTTATAGAAAACAATTCTATAGCAAACGTGGTCTTATGACCTAACAGATTCAAATCCGAATCGAAAACGTTTGAGTGTTGCAAAATAGCTATATAGTGTAGAATTTGATCGAAACCGTAGCGCCGATAAAATTATTGTAAGTTTATTGCCTTATAATAATGACAAAATTGCATTTTTATTTTAATCTTAAGTAAAGATTCCAAATTTTTTTAGAGATTCAATAACATTGTCTTAAGTGTCCACGTACCTTTTAAGGACCAGTGCTGGGGAAAATAGTATTTTAAATAGTAAATAGTAAATAATACTATTTATTTGAAAGTATGTGTACAACTTTGAAAATAAAATATTTTATTTGATGCAGTAATTTTTGAAGATAGTATTTGAAAGTAGTATTTGATTAGAAGAATATTGAAAATATTTGTATTTCGTCTCTATTTTCAATTTCGATTTCAATTTTAAATATTATTGCTGAAATTAATGGTTCGATTTCGTTGATTTTCATGGTGTTTATCTTCCTTTCTATTCATCGACCATTCCTATAACTACATGATTAATGATAAGACCATTCCAGTGCTGGGGAAATAGTATTTTAAATAGTAAATAATCTTATTTATCTTAAAGTACCTGTACAACTTTGAATATAAAATATTTTATTTGATGCAGTCATTTTTTAAAATAAGATAATTTATTTGAGGCAGTAATCTTTGAAAATAGTATTGTATTTGAAGGATATTGAAAATATTTGTATTTCGTCTTTATCTTCAATTTCAATTTTAAATATTATTGCTGAAATTAGTGGTTCGAATTCAATACATTTATGTTTAAATATGTACACTGTATGTTTATACGGTTTCTCAGAGTATTATAACAATGCAGAAAGAAAAATATTTTATCTCGTTTTTCAGATTGTTCAAATAGAAATATTTTATTTTGTTGATCAAATTGTTAAAATAGAAATATTTTATTTCCAGGTTCGGATTGTTCAAATAGAAATATTTTATTTTGTTGATCAAATTGTTAAAATAGAAATATTTTATTTCCAGGTTCGGATTGTTCAAATAGAAATATTTTATTTTCGAAATTGTATACCTTATTTAAAATACTATTTTCTTCAAGCAAAATATAATCTAAAATATTCAATAGTATTTGAAACATTTGTTTCGCCAAATAATGTATAATTTTTATTCATTTTGATACACAGTTTCTGCCATAATGGCAAAAGATATTTCTCGAGTAATTTAAGTTTAACAATTCCTCGTATCAAAAGAAGTTAGTACAAGACTGAAACGAAGTATCACAGTTGAAGAAACAGTTTCGCGATTAATAAATGTCGCAGAAGTTCCAGAAAAGTGTGAAGAGTTACTCAGTTCGGAATACGTCTGACCATACATAATCCAATTTCACTTAGATTCGAGCGAAGAATAATGTTGCTTCTCGTTTATTCGTTTAAAACTTCGAAGCAACAAAACTCTCTCTGTGTGTGTGTGTGTGTAATTGAAAAATTCATTTCTACTTTATCTTGCTCAAACAACGCGTCACAAGAAAACTGATGCACCTTCGTCTTGTCGGTACACTCAACGAAACACGTGTAAATCATAACAGATTAAAGCAAAGTTCTTTGGAGACGTCACAATCGATCATAAACAAAAAGAAAAGTGTAACACGTAGTTAGTGTGCATTTCGTAATGGACTAGTCTTTCTAATAAGAGTCTCTCGATTCTAAAAATCTGACACTGTTAATAACAACGCTATTTTGACACAATGAAAATAATGAAATTTTGTGTTCAATTAGTATCAATAATCACATTACGTCTTATTGCAATCTTATTGCTCTATCTATTTTATTCATTATTTTTTCATTATTATGTTTAAACATTTGTGTTTGTTAAAATGCAAAAAATTAACATATATTGGTTAAACAGAGCCTGAAAATATTGTCAATTGTGTAACAGTATAGTAATATTGATAGTTTTGGCAGTAATGTAAATCACTGTCAAGGTTCAGTGCAAGTAGAAGTGGTCGGTATTGGTCAGACACGTTGAAATAATTTTTTCATTTTGCACGTTTGTTTTCTTTCTACTTACACAATTTACAGTGTATTAACTAATGAATGCGCACAGTTTAAAAGATATTGAATAGTAAGATTTCCTAGTGAAATCGGGTGCTTCTAACATTGTGCACGGAAGGTACACAGCTTTAAAGCAAAGCACGAAATATCCAAGTTGCGTGATACTGCAATTCACGTGCGAGCAGGAAGTCCTTAATCCGTGTATTTATCAAGGATCTAGTAGCAGACGTAAAAGAAGGGTAGGACTACAAAAGAGTCAGCGATTACAACACCCACATATCAATTGTTAACTATGACTAGTAGTTATGACGTTTCTTTCGACATTACTGCTGTTTCAAATCGACGAACCCTAGATTCCTTATTCTTTGATTGCAGTTCATGACAAAATATTCAAGAACACTTCCCTAAATTAATCTACAACAACATTTAATTAGAACGTAATCGAACATAAACATTTTTCATTCATCCAACGATTTTTCCTAACGATTAGCGATAAAATGAAATATAAATTAAGAATATTATACAATTATTTAAATTCTTAAAAATATAATTTCGCACCGGTTATTAAATATTGAAATGTATTGGAGTATTTACACAATAAAATTGATTAGAAACAGTCAAATTTAAACATGATATAAAATATTGTAATATATGATCGAAGCACTGCAATAAAATTTCTGAAATTTTTAAACAACGTTCAAAATTCCATAGATCTTTCAGTAATGTTATTGTTGAAAGAATTATATGTACTGTACATGTTTGAAATGTACTATTACTTGGTTGATTGGTTGTTGGAACTCGTCTTTTATTATTCAGAGCGCTTTAAGCAGCGCTAGGAACATTAAAACCTTTCTTTTTTCACGTACTGTACCTCTCTTAAGCCACTTTAGCCTTCTGCTCTCGTACTTAGTTTACGAGAATGGCGTATAAAAAAATGGGAGAAGTTAATTGAGCGTTAAAAGTGTTATGAATTGCTCGCGAAGGGAAACAGCGAAAAAGAAGGGAACGTGTGGGGCGACAAAGGTGTACATTTTGCTCACGCGATATCGTAGCTTACACAGCATTTAATTGCCGATCGCGATCGTGGTTTCGTCGATAGTTTAGACACGTTCCACGATGACCGACGATTTTTCTTTAAAAGCAAACAGTTTGCCCGAATAAATCAGATATAACGAATTGCTGCTATTAATATTTTCGTGCTCTCTGCCGTGTGAAAGTAATTCGACCAATATCGGTGTTTCCGTCAACTCCACTCATTTACTCGGTTTAATTACATAGCAAGATTGAATTGCTGATTTATCACCAGTGCTCGATAAACACAGATACTATAACATTTGTGCTGCTCCAAAAATTCTTTACAATGAGAAATTCAAACGGATTCTACATCAGTATGTACGAAGTAATTAAGATACGTATATGTTCGTAGCTAAGTAATAATATTTCAAGATATTAGGAGTTGTTGAAAATTAGTAAATACTTCAGTTCATTTTACACGAAATAACCAATTCAAAAACTAATTGTACAACGATAACAGTTTGAAGTTTGCTTATAAATAGATAGGAGAGAACATTAACCAAATTGTTACTTATAAGAACATTTATCAGAACTTATTGGATCAAGTTTAAAATATAATTTGTATTATCTGTACTATCCAAATCATTGTTTTAACTATCAAATAATTAAAACAATTCAGAAACATTAAATCAATTACGATTGAAACCAGTTTTAAAAAAAATTGCATTAGGGGTTCTAAAGAAATTGATTTCTGACGATTGACAGTAGCAAAATCGTTTTTGAGAAACGACGAGGGTTTAGATCTTGCGTTTGCTTGCACAAAATGGAAGAGGTTCTTCGCCGAAAAAAGGAGACAGCGAGTCGTGATTTAACCGACCCAAAAAGGACATAAAGGGGCAGAAAAAGGAGAGACGCAGTGGTTGTCGTCGAAAGCATAAGTTTGGCACGGGCGGACGGCTCGTCCAGAGGAAATTGTTATTTCGCATGCGGCGCGAACCGCATTCCGAAACGCGCCCCGCGTGAAATACTTCTTCGTAGAAATGTCCGGCCATCTTTTATGCTTTCTTCCTTTTTCCGACGAATCCACATCCCCCTCTCTATTCCACTATTTACCCGTTGTGCGAGAGGTTTCTGCAGCCGTCGCGCCGTCGAGAATGCTCGTGTCGGTGCGCGCGCGCGCGCGAAGAAAAAATATGGCAAAACGCATTGCATTCCATGTTCGAATCGAGGGTGAGAGGCTGTGGAGAATGCTCGCGGAGCTGGAAGAGGGTTGTGATCGATACGATTTCTATGTTATAGCCTCGGACGACGCGCGATTCTCTCGGAAGTTTTCTGTGTAAGTCGATCAGAAATGCTTGTACGAGCTCTCCGTGCGCTTTGTGTTGGATTGTTCGGGGGCGAATTATTTCGAATTTGCTGCCCCTGGACTCCGGATGCTTCATCTAGCCGTAGCTACGCATCCACTTTTCTATTTCATGTTTCCGAACCCACTTCCATCGGATCAATGCAAATCCACTTGATTAATCCTCTCAAAGAGTAGAAATAGCGTAAGGCTCAAAGTGGAAGTGGAATATGTATGATCAGACATGTAGCTAGACTAAATTTTTACACCCATTTCCTTCCATGTCAATTCTCTTACTTAACTGGAATAGCTTAAGTGAAAGTGGAGTATATATGGTCAGACATAAATCGAATTCTTTCCTCTCTTTTTATCAAACTTAATGATACCGGCTTATTATCAATTAACAGCAGGAATATAACAAGGAGGTTAAGTGATACTGGAGTATGTGATACATTGAATTCTTTAATCTCTTCTTAATGAGATGTATGACATACATTGAATTCTATGATCTCTTTTTATCGAACTTAATGAAACTGACTTATTATCAATTAACAGTAGGAATATAACTAGGAGCTTAAGTGAAAGTGGAATGAATATGGTCAGACATACATTGAATTCTTTGATCTCTTTTTATCAAACTTAATGAAACTGGCTTATTATCAATTAACAGTAGGAATATAACTAGGAGCTTAAGTGAAAGTGGAATGAATATGGTCAGACATACATTGAATTCTTTGATCTCTTTTTACCGAACTTAATAAATGTCGCTTATTAGCAATTAATAGTAGGAATAACGAGAAGCTTAAGCGAAGGTAGTATGTATATGATCACACATACATTGAATTCTTTAATCTCTTCTTACTGAAATGTATGACATATATTGAATTCTTTGATCTCTTTTTATCAAACTTAATGAAACTGACTTATTATCAAGTAACAGTAGGAATATAACTAGGAGCTTAAGTGTAAGTGGAATGAATATGGTCAGACATAAATTGAATTCTTTGATCTCTTTTTATCAAACTTAATGAAACTGGCTTATTATCAATTAACAGTAGGAATATAACAAGAAGCTTAAGTGAAAGTGGAACGTATATGATCAGACATACATTGAATTCTTTGATCTCTTTTTATCAAACTTAATGAAACTGGCTTATTATCAATTAACAGTAGGAATATAACAATAAGCTTAAGTGAAAGTGGAATGTATATGTTCAGACATACATTGAATTCTTTAATCTCTTTTTACCGAACTTAATAAATGTCGCTTATTAGCAATTAACGGTAGGAATAACGAGAAGCTTAAGTGAAAGTGGAACGAATATGATCAGACATACATTGAATTCTTTAATCTCTTTTTACCGAACATAATAAATGTCGCTTATTAGCAATTAATAGTAGGATTAACGAGAAGCTTAAGTGAAAGTGGAATGTATATGATCAGACATACATTGAATTCTTTGATCTCTTTTTATCAAACTCAATGGAACTGGCTTATTATCAATTAACAGTAGGAATATAACTAGGAGCTTAAGTGAAAGTGGAATGTATATGATCAGACATACATTGAGTTCTTTAATCTCTTCTTATGTTTCTTAATAAATGTCGTTTATTAGCAATTAATAGTAGGAATACCGAGAAACTGAAGTGAAAGTGGAATGTATCGTATATAGTCAGACGTTTTATGAATTTCCTATTCTTACGCTGATCAGACAGAGTAACAAAGTCATTAAAGGATGAAATCAATTTTTATTGTATTCCTGCTTCCCACAATCAATTCAGTACATTTTCATTTTGCATAAAGATCAACGTTATACTCGTAAGTTCAGCATTGTTATTATTTCGAAAATCCACAAATTCTACGATGGAGTGATAAACCCATAACAAGGGAGACAGAGGAACCAAGCGATAGTTCACGAGTCCTTTCGAAAACAAAACTGAAATTTAGTGTCCCCGTTGACGAGGAAAAAATTGCTCATAAAAATGGTTAAGTTCACATAGGAGCCTCCGAGCCACTCTAATAAAGCTGACGTCGAGGATCGAGTCGATGGACCAGCCAGAATTATATCGGAACCGTCGACGATAAATCACCAGTTTTTATTCTAGCTAGATGCCGCTGCCGACGACGACGACGACGGCGACGCCGGCGAGGAGAAGAGGATGAAAGGGATGAAGATGCTCGCGTTGAAACTGCAGCGACCACAGAATTCTTGCATGCGCAGGAATCGAAACTGCTGACCGAGCTTCGTGACTGAATGCGCGCTCACTCTCTCTCTCTCTCTCTCTCTCTCTCTCTCTCTCTCTCTCTCTCTCTCTCCGAATGCACGCATACATGTACACACCGCCGAAACCACGAATCCACGAACTCGTGCGTGTATTCTCGCGAACAAAACATTCAGTTCCGGCTCGTTTCCGATTTGTTGCTGTCTGAGAAATGGAACGTGGCCACGGCGAAACCGTGGCTTCTCGGTCGAGACTTCCGCAATGATTCTGTGGTCGGAAATTCGATGAGCCGAGGCGATCTTCTGAAGTTGTCGAACGTTCGAACTGAATGGTTATTTTGCGCTACGGGTTTCTTTATTTTTCCGGCTGGTACAGTCCTGCACTGCGGTGGTTTATACAGATTTTCCTTTCTGCAAGTTCTTGTTTTGTGGAAGACAAGGATCGTTAATGACTGAATTGATAATATTTGATTTTTAATTTATCGAAAACGCCCGTGGAAAACGTGATGCGAAATGAAATTCTGTTTCCTTTGTGCACAGTTTCGACGAAAGAGTGAATTATTTCACTGTATTTCTGAATAATTTCAGTGAAATGGAAAATAGAATTTCAATTTCCCTCGGAATAACTTCAATAAAATTTAATTTGACTTGTTTCTTTTTCGTGGAACATTTCAGTAAAATAGAATATAACGTTTCGTTTTATTGCAATTAATCTTCTTCCGGAATAGTTCCAGTAAATTAAAAACGAATTGGTATTTTGTTGGATATTATCAAAGCTTGTATTCTATAGGTTTGTAAGATGTATTTGAGCAAAATTAATAAGTCGAAGTATAACTCATACTTTTTCTTATACAAAAGTAAGTGTCACCATTATTTGTTAATAATAATAACAGTAATAATGTTTGACTGCTCTTGTAGTGGAGTGTCGATTAGCACGATGGAATTATTGGAGACGAGAATTGATTGAATTAATAGAGATATTTATTGACGATGTTAATATATGTTTAAACCAAACATTTGTTCAAAATATCATTGAAATTTTAGTTTATCTAGTTAAGCTTCGTTTTGATTGAGATATTTAACCCATATGATCACAAAATATGAAACAGTTTACCTATACTATTGTAGAATGAAGATAGTAGTAGAGGTCTGCCAATGATCAGACACACAGTAATTTGAATACAACAAGGTTAACATTGCCTTGACCATTCTCTAGGACTAGATGATTTCAAACTAGATTATACTAGCATTACAAACAATCGATTACGCTACAATTATTAAAATTTCAAAACATAATCTCGAGCATAAACAGTTTAAATTTTATGAAATTGACTTAGAAATTCAGCATTTCTATTTTATAGTCAGTAAAAATTCCTAAATAATTATGGCAGACATTATAAACGATAGATTACACTACCAATATCTTCACAAACGATTACCGAGCAGAATATATTCTTAAAATTCATTATATTCAGTCGAAGAAGAATAATAATGATAATTCAAAACAGTTTTCGAACTTCATGAAAATAACTCGCATATAATTATAGACTCTATATTCGATTCTAACATATTATGTTAACATATTTAAACATATAACATATTTTCATACGCTCGAAAATACACGTACGAAAATTCCGAAGCCGAGGTTCCCATAAATAAACGCAAAAATATGCAAAACGCGTCGCCGTCAATAAATATCTCGAATATCCGTCTCTAAACATTTTTACGTGTAAGAAACCCTTATCGGCACTTTCACGCTCCATAAACTGTTTAATGGGCAGAACGCGCTCGTAAAATCAACGCTGCCAATCTTGGGCGCGCCAGCGCAGCGGCACGACAGAGAGGCCAGGAACAATTCGGAAATCAATGAAACCGGGGGGGGGGGTTTCGTGTTACACATAAATATTTCGCGCGACTCAAAAGAACCATTCACGGTCGACGCGAGACGAAAAGGAAAATCTGCTGGAGCGATGCCCGAACACGATCCCGGGCTCGTCGTTCGATTTTTTTCCTCCCGTTGTTCCGAACCGGTTCGACAACTTTACGAGCTCGCGTGGCTCATTCGATTGTTACATTCGTATTGATTTGTGTATCTTGTTGTTCCAGCCGCGGCGCAACGAAATTTTCGTGCCTGCGAATATTTCTGCCGATCCACAAACACCGAGAGGAACATTGGGAGCGTGCCGGGGGTGGGTGGTTACAAAATATATTTTCGATAGGAAATCGCGTCGGGCCGCCCGGCGTAAAACGTCGACGGGAAAAATATTTCGTGGGATAATTCTATTATTTTTATGGGGTGCATGACGCCCGATAACTTCGCCGGGGATCGATACTGTTCTTCTCTCGGTGTTTGTGTCGTTTACACGCGTAAATATTCCACCCACTATCCCCACAGTCCAAACAGTCCTGACTAACGTATCGGCCTAACGTCTCTAATCCCGCAAATGATTGTACTAACTAATGAACAGGTACGCAATCTCGGAGAGGGAGGTAGCACCTGTCTGGATTCGCCGGCACGCAAGGCTGACTTGCATAAACCGGCCGGACTCTACCCCTGCCATCGACAGGGCGGAAATCAGGTACAAATAGACAGGAAGCTGGCTCTGTCTCTCGTTCGGTGTGCGGTGTCCGGCGTTACTGTACGGGGTGTCCCAGTTGAAAAAGATCATACAAATATCTTCCTTATTTTTAGTACTTCAGCGTTCAACCCCTTGCCTTACGATTTATTTTACGGTTTCAATGATTACAACTTTTCTTGTAGATCGTAATTCTCTGAAAAAGGAGAACATTTATATAAATTGTATGAAATATGCAACATATTCCTATATTTTCTCCAATAGCTGTATATTAACAGAACCAAAATAGAATTTTATTTCGTTTTAAAGGATATTATTAACATACATTTTTATCAGAATCTGTTCAGAATCTTCGTCACGAGTCAGACACGATATGTTCAAAAAGATTATCCAAATATTCTCCTTATTTTTAATACTTCAGCGTTCAACCCCTTGCCTTACGATTTATTTTACGGTTTCAATGATTACAACTTTTTTTGTAGATCGTAATTCCCTGAAAAAGGAGAACATTTATATAAATTGCATTCCTATATGTCCTCCAACAGCTGTATATTAACAAAACCAAAATAGAATTTTATTTCGATTTAAAGGAAATTATTGAGATACATTTTTATCGGAATCTGTCCAGAATCTTCGTCACGAGTCAGACAGGATATGTTGAAAAAGATTATCCAAATATTCTCCTTATTTTTAATACTTCAGAGTTCAACCTCTTGCCTTACGATTTATTTTACGGTTTCAATGATTACAACTTTTCTTGTAGATCGTAATTCCCTGAAAAAGGAGAACATTTATATAAATTGCATTCCTACATGTTCTCCAACAGCTGTGGATTAACAAAACCAAGTTAGAATTTGATTTCGTTTTAAAGTAAATTATTGAGATACATATTTATCAGAATCTGTCCAGAATCTTCGTCACGAGTCAGACAGGATATGTTGAAAAAGATTATTCAAATATTCTCCTTATTTTTAGTACTTTAACGTTCAACCCCTTTGCTTTACGATTTATTTTACAGTTTCAATGATTACAACTTTTCTTGTAGATCGTAATTCCCTGAAAAAGGAGAACATTTATATAAATTGCATTCCTACATGTTCTCCAACAGCTGTATATTAACAAAACCAAAATAGAATTTTATTTTGTTTTAAAGTAAATTATTGAGATACATTTTTATCAGAATCTGTCCAGAATCTTCGCCACGAGTCAGACACGATATATAATAATAAGGCAAGGGGTTAATTTGTGGTATTTAGGAAAATTTTAATATATTACGCATTTTTATTTGTAACGCGAACAAAGTGGGTGATCGAATTATTCTAGCCATCGTGTTATCTTTAGTATTGCTATATCTGTATTTATAATTTACAAACGTCGAGACAACTTCATAGAAACATAATTTAGTTGGTCATTCTTTTATGTAATAATTGAAACTCGTCGATTTATGCAAATGGTTCTGCTAATTGAATCGCTTGTTTTAAATGTAAAATGATAATGCATTGGCGGGAATACTCAGTTGTCCTCGATAGCTAATGATAAAATGACTTGATAAAATATCAAATTTCGTAATTACATTATTCGAAATAAAGAAGATATTTATATGGACCCTCTTTCAGCTAACACACCTTGTATTTAATCTGTCTTGGGAAGTATTAAAGATACAAATAGTTATTTTTATAGAAATATACCTTACATCTTGAATATTATTTGCAGAAATTCGACTTTTATTTAATATATTTTTCATGTTTAATGGTCTTCCAGAGTGAAGTACACCTAACACCTTGTATTTTTTTTTAAATATCTTAGATTCTCTGTAAAATTAAAAGCACAACAATATTTTCCTATGCTGAAAAGACTGCTCTTTATTTATTTAATATCTATGAAAACAACTTTCTTGTATCTTCAACGGTTTCCAAGAGCATTTAACTCGGACACCTTGTGGAGTGTCACACAAATTTCCATAGAAAATTTGCCAGTTGTGTTACACAGCGAGAAATAAACGTAAAATGTTGCGTTGACATTTTGTCACCCAAGCGCACTCTGCAACTTGCACTCGTACAAGCTGCATTTCAGCAATGTGGCTGGATAAAATTATGGCGTCAATTTATTCTATTTGGTTTTACAATCTGACTTTTGCTAATAAAGAACATACTTGACTGTGCAGTAGTAAACATGCGATGCGCGCTGCTTTAAAGATGCCAATATTTCTAAATTATCTCTCGCATGAGCAGTATTGTCCGTGTTGTTATTAGACTACAACAATTTCGTGGAAATGCATGTTTCCATAGAGATGATTAAAGGAACTCTAAAAAGTGCAACTCCATTTTCTTTATAAACGGTGCGAGTATATTGAAAATAAAGTGAACCTGCACTATATTATTTTGAAGTTTCTGTGCTTTTTAAATCCATCAAATTTACAGTCCAATAATTAAGTCCATAATAAATGTAAGAGCACAAGAACAAACGTGTAAACTGGAACTACATGGCATGTATTATTGCTATAAATTTTAATGTTTGCAATTTTTAGCTGTAAAACACACAGGCAAAATTTATACGGAAGCTTATGCGACGTCCTGCATACACTGTCCAATGATATTGATGCTGTAGATTCGTGGTACTTAATGTCTCCTGCAAAATAAATCGTAATTACAGAATTAATATTTTGTTGTACGAAATATGAGCTCCGAAAATATCGAATTTCATAATATTGGATGAGCCTCGACGTCGACTATGTTTTGTGATGTGTCCAATTATTTATTGTCATTTTTAATTATAAAAGTACACTAACAATTAATGTTCGTAGAAACTACGTTTTTCTTTAACTCTTTTAGAGCAAGCAGGACTAAACAAATGAATTAATTTTGACAGTTAAGGAACCTACTAAATTGATTACATAATATAATTATTTATTTTTAGTCTATTAGAGAGTCTGTAATAAATTTTTTCGAAATTTTGTGGAAAGTAAATAATACTGTCGCAATTATTTCAGTAGAAATATCCAGTATAGGTCAGACACGGTTTAAATGGTATTGAAATGCACATGACCCGACAAAACATTCAAATTCAATTTGTCGGGAAGCTACACTTCGACCAGGAAAATGTTATTTCTGTTTTCGATTTACTATTCAAGGGATATTATATGACACGTATTCCTATCATTGTTATCGCCGCGCGTTATACTTCGGCCAGAATGTGTGTTTTTGTTGAACAATTTCGTACACGTGTGCGTCCACTGAAACGAAAACTCGGCTTTGGTTTTTGGTTACTCTTTTTATCAGTTCTTTACAATGGGGATTGTAAAATTTGCTGGAGTTATACGATGTAAATTGAAAATACAACGCAATCGGTAACGAAACGAAGTTTCTTTGTATACACCATAACTCATTCAATTGCACGATTTTTTATTATCAACGTCGAAATCCTACTATACATTGAAATGATTTTTATTTGTAATTTATTATTACTGTATTGAACGTTTATTCCATTTTACTTAGATTATTTCAATTGATTAGACTTTTTAGTAGGATCGAATTTTTCTTTCACATTTATGTTTTAGTTAGATTTTACTTCTTTATTTTATTTATATGGATTCTGATCGATACTGACAGAGCAGAAATATGTTTTTACTTATATTTTTCATACTTTTAATTGATGTATCAGTTTGTAAATTCAGTTTGCTTGTTTCGAGTCTACATGGCAAATTTTCTTTGTAGCATTGGCTTTAGCCAATAGCGCACGGTAAAATCAATTTCTCGTAACCGATAGAAAATGAAATTGCACGTTGAATGCAAACGGAACAAGTTCTCGGATCAAAAATAAAAAATTCAACTCTCGCAGGTTATTTACAGAAAAATATACCCGAAAAATTCGGAACTTCTGAAAACGTTTTTGCTAAGCCAAGAAAGACAGATACGCAGAAAAAGCGACACTATATTTTTTTTAAATATCTACTGATTGAAATACGAAAAATTACGTAGTTTAACTGTGTGACCAATTTCACAATAACATCGCGTATGAAATAATAGCTCCACTTATCTAGAAAACGGAAATTTTAAAGAAATTCTAAAAATGAAATATCTACTCATTGCAGTAATGAAAATTACAATTGAATTTTTTAAAAATTCTAAAAATGAAATATATATTCATTGCAATAATGAAAATTGCAATTGAATTTTTAAAACATTCTAAAAATGAAATACCTACTCATTGCAATAATGAAAATTACAATTGAATTTTTAAATAATTCTAAAAATGAAATATATATTCATTGCAATAATGAAAATTGCAATTGAATTTTTAAAACATACTAAAAATGAAATACCTACTCATTGCAATAATGAAAATTACAATTGAATTTTTAAAAAATTCTAAAAATGAAATATCTACTCATTGCAATAATGAAAATCACAATTGAATTTTTAAATAATTCTAAAAATGAAATATCTACTCATTGCAATAACGAAAATAACAATCGAATCAATTTTACACAGCTTCTAAAATAAAATTGCAATTTAAATATAGATAAGTGTCGACTCATTTCAATATTTTATACTATAAAACATGTAGGTGACAAAACTATTTATCCGTAAATCAAAGATTTCGCAATAAATTCAAAATAAACTAGAAAATTATTAAATGCATCCCCTAGAAATATCTACTCAATGAAAGATTAAGAGCGTAGTTTAAAGAAACGTTAACGTTGCAATTCGATCGCAAACAATCGATATACACGTGAAGTCGACTTTTCGTTTTGGTATAAAAGCGTCTGTGATCTAACATATCCCGAATCACGCATGCATGTTCACGCGTACACATTTCCAGGCTTATCCTTTGCTTGTGTTTCTCCGTCGCTTTAGGATCAGGAAAGTCAAAAAGAAAAGCAAGGACAACGACCCTCTCGAAAGCAGATACCGAGAGGAACCAATGAACATATTCGAACTGTGGTTTTTTTTCAATGAACTGTAACAAAATCGACGATACGTTTATCCGGTTCGTGGGACCGATAGTAATTGAAATTTTCTTGAATTTCGATTCAGATCAGACACCTCGTTAGCAGCATATGTATAGACTCGCCAGGGAAACCGGAAGACTTACACCAGCCAGTGGGTTTATATCCCTGTCACCGCCAGGGCGGCAATCAGGTACACCAATTCGAAAATCGATAGGACGAACTGCTCGGACAAACTTTTACGAATAATCGAGGGGCACGTGGTTGCGTCTAATCACCTAATGTCGGCGTTACTTTTGGAATTCGATCGTTCGATCAGGGTCCTTGATGGTGATGGGATATTTAAACCTCTACTTGCTTGTGGCTCACGATTTCTAATTTACGGCAAATATTCACAAAAAGTCTCCTCTGATTTTAACGTAGTCAAAACTCTATTTTTATTCAATTAGGATTTGATTTATACTAAGTAATAATAATTAATGCACCATTAAAGAATTATTAAACGAATCTACAATTTCTCTCTGAAATTAACATTATAAAAATATTTTACTGCAGGACTAGTCTGTTAGGAAGAATATTTTCAAATATGGAAGTCGCTTTCGGTTTGAACGAAAACTCAGTTTTGAATAAATTAAATTTAGATTTCGGTTAGGGGTAGAATTTTGTTTTAATTCGAGGTGCAGGATTCGTGTAAATGTACCTGTTTGGAAAAACATATGAAATATTATTTAGTAAATTAGATTCGTTACAGATTGTTCAAATATTTCAGACAGAGGTTCAAATAAAATTTCTACAACTCGCAAGAGAAAATCTTGTGGCTGATAATATTTTATGTTTTATGTTAGCTGTACTAATTCATCTTTTATGCCACTTTGACACATTCACTTTGTGCACACTAATTCTATTTTTTAATCTCGCAAAATGAAATTTATACAAGAAGAAGGACTTCCTTTTCAATACCACAATTATTAAAGAAAGAAAATTTCTATTCAGCCCTTCTCTCTTACAATTGATACAGTAAATGTTTATTCAAACACGTCGTTTGTGAATTTCTGAATAAGCTGCTGAAAAATGGATACCAGAGTTTTAAAGAAATAGACGGAGCTCCTTGTCACTATTACGATTGTTAACACTAGATTTACGGTTCTAATATTCTTAATTTGCGATTATTAAGATTGTAAAAGTGCTTTCCTGAGGAATTATTTACCAAGTTTATATCTTTGGGTATACAGGGTGGGGCGCCACATTTTGCCATCTAGATTTACGTCATTATTATTACGCATAGCAAACAATGTTTCAGATGAAGTTGAATGGTTTTGAGAGGGGCACATTCTGATGCTACATTTTTTTCGTAGGCGGACGTGTAAAGGACATACGAAGGCCATCAGTGTTTTTTTTAAATGGAATCATATATTTTTTATTGCATCAGCTGATGCTCCTTCATATTCTTTACAAAAAAGTATTAATCTGTTTGTGTAAAAAAATCATTAGTTTAGGAGATATTTTAATTATAATTTGTTAGGAAATCTCGACTCTCTGGTCAATAATATGAATTCAATGTGATAATGTAGTAGGAGAGCAAGAATTCTCAATGTAAATATTTGTTAAAATATCTCCTAAACTAATGATTTTTTTACACAAATAGATTAATACTTGTTTGTAAAGAATATGAAGGAGCATCACCTGATGCAATAAAAAATATATGATTCCATTTAAAAAAAACATGAATGGCCTTCACATGTCCTTTACACGTCCACCTACAAAAAAAAAATGTACCATCAGAATGTGCCCCTCTCAAAACCATTCAACTTCATCTGAAACATTGTTTGCTATGCGTAATAATAATGACGTAAATCTAGATGGCAAAATGTGCTGCGCCCCACCCTGTATATTATTGGAAAAATAGCCAAAAATTTCGCTGGACACGTCCTTGTTACGTTTATAAAGTAATGTGAAATAGTTATTTCCGCTCCGTAAACCTAGTGTTAAAGTAATAAATATTCAGCTTCTGTTCCGTGCGATTGACGCAGAAAATTGTTCCGTTTCGCGAGGATTCGCGTAAATTCGAGAGTGCGGTATGAACGTGCGAGGATTCGCAGCCGATTAATTGGATTAAGCGGAACGTACGTGCGATGACGATAATAAAGTCTTTTAGTAGGTCAATTAAATCTTCCGCTGTTCGAGCGTCCCGCTGTAGCAAAGGGGTTAATGTTTATTCGCACGTGAGAAGAAGATTAATTCGACGCCTAGGTGTCACGGGACTGGAAATGACGACGAGATAGTGACGAGGAGAAACCTGACTTGGGTCATCGCGCCGCGAGAGAGGGGAAGGGTTGGACGATTGATGATCAGCTGCGCTAGATTAGCGACGTTACTAATTGCAGCGAAATGGGTCGAGTTAGCGTGCAAGTTAAATGGGTAAACGTGTCGTCAGCTAATGGTCGGTTTTTCTCCTACGTCGGCGATACTTGTTCCTGGCGGAACGATTATCGTAAACGATCGCTTAGAGGAGAGCCGGTTCATCGTTTGCACAGACTATGCCGGTTAGGTAACTGCGGCGAAATAATTTAGTGCCTTGTGTTACACTGCGAACCAGCTTGTTTGGAAACGGAGGTGAAATTTTCGACGTCCGATTAAACGCTGCGCAGCTACGAAATGTAAACCGTGTCGAGTGTACAAAGCGCAGATTAGCAATTAGTAATTGTACGACCGAAAGAAATTCGCGTAACTCTCCATTCGGAATTGAAGGGGTTCGATGACATATACAGTTACGTTTTATACGGAGTGTCGTGTTTGTTTTGGTCCCCTCGGTGATGTTATTTTGGTAACGCGAGAAACAGTTTAAATAAAACTCGTACGATTTGAGGAGGAAAATATTTGTGTCTCTTAATAGTTCTGGGTCAATTTCACACTTGGCCATTGTCTATTTTTAATTTTCTCAATTGGATTTGAATCTACAGTCAATTAAAAAGTTCACAAGAGATTTTTAATAAAAATTGTCCCCTCAAGACCTGTTACCAACAACATTTTCATATTAATTTTCGCTCGCGTGGATATTTTCTTGAATATAATCAAATATTAATTCATCCTCTCAATTTTTTTCCGAATTGAAGGGGTTCGATGACATATTCTAATTAATAATTTTAGAATTACAATTTAATGTTATATTTTAACTAATTTTTTAATTTATATTCTTAATTCAATTGATAAAATTTTTATAATTTGGGTACAGTTACGTTTTGTACAGAGTGTCGTGTTTGTTTTGGTCCCCTCGGTGATGTTATTTTGGTAACGCGAGAAACAGTTTAAATAAAACTCGTACGATTTGACGAAAAAAATAGTTGCGTCTCTTAATAGTTCTGAGTAAATGCCACACTTGGCCATTGTCTATTTTTAATTTTCTCAATTGGATTTGAATCGACCATCAATTAAAAAATTCACAAGAGATTTTTAATAAAAATTGTCCCCTTAAGACCTGTTACCAACAACATTTTAATATTAATTTTCGCTCGCGTGGATATTTTCTTCATTATAATCAAAAGTTAATTCATCCTCTTCATTTTTTTATATATAAAAGAATATAGCAAAATCGTAATTTGCACGAAAGATTGTTTCGTAGCTTTTTAGAATTATATCTCGAAGGATTTTCTTTAATAAACATGCGTGTAGATTACACGGAACTAGCTTTCGAGTGAAAAAAATTGAAAAACATGAGTGAAATCGTAATTGATTATTAGGGGGTTGAAGAGCCGCAGTAGAGCGATTGAATCGGCCGTTGAAGGGTTCCCCGTGGAGCTCTTTTTCACCGAACGCGGCATTTAAAGCTCGGTGGTAGTAAATCGAGCCCCGGTAATTGTTAATGGAAAATAACGAGCGTGACACACTTAGAATCGAAATTGATCTCGAGGAGGCTTCGAGAGACTTGGTTGAGAGGCGCAATTAAGTGGTAGTAAAATTGAATTTTCATGGGTGCAACTTTTTCTCGGTCTAACACGGTGCTTAAAAATTAATAATGGTCTCTGATATGGTTAATTAAAACGAAACACGCATAACAGCGTAGTGCAAATTACAATTGATGGTAAAATCAAGATTCGAAACCAAATTGAATTTTCGAGCAATCTCTGTACAGCTTCTTCTTCCAAAAGTGTTCGATTCGAAGCTATGCTAATGTTTACAAACATTAGGCATGAATTCTATCGGCATTCAAACGTCCAATATATACATCAATTCATTATAATTAAATTTAAATATTTCGGGATGAAATAATTGTTTTATGGCGATGGCTTTGGTACTTCTATTATCAGAGATCGTAAAAGATTGTTTATTTTATTTAAATATTGTATATAAATACTGAGATAATAATATAAAAAATACAAGGTGATAGTCGTAATAAATGGTGCGCCTTTTTAAGTTATTCTATATTGAACTTAAAATATCTCTTAAAGTGACGGTACTTTAATGTAAATAGTTTAATAGTTTTTTTAAAAGGATAGTCCTGAATAACAACTGTGTAAACACCCTCTACATCTCACTGCTTGTAAAACGATGTTGCACGATCGAATTGGCACGAGTCGATCGTGCGTAACTTGTAAGGGAAGATCGATAACACTTGTTTATCAAGCATTGAAGTCTCCACAAGTAATTCTTGCCGCTGGTAACATGACGACGCACGGTCCATCCGGCAAGAATCATTTGGGATTATCAGCACTACAGTTGCCTGCGAGTATTCCGTTTTACCTTTCGAACACGCTACACTTGCTCGAGGGTAGATGGCGCCAGTATTTACTTTTCTGAGCGGTGTGAACATCATCAATCCCACCCCCATTGCGGGGGTGTTTTCCTTTCATAACACTGGTATATTATAACCGTGTTAAAAAAATTAATATCACCAAAATTTTCATTCGAAATTAATCAAATAAAATATGTAATTCATTTAATATTACCGAAATTTTCATTCGAAATTAATCAAATAAAATCTGTACTTCATTGCTCTAACCCTTATCAGAAGGATTAAAATGAAATTAGAATTAAACTCCTATGGAAAATTATTACAGAAATTTATTTATGCACGCGAATACTACAAAGAAATTGTTTAAAGTTTCAACGAAAAGATTTTTGGTATTTTCATTGAAAATTAATCGTGTTAAAAAAATTAATATTACCAAAATTTTCATTCGAAATTAATCAAATGAAATATGTAATTCATTGCTAACCCTTATGACAAGGATTAAAATGAAATTAGAATTAAACTTCTAAGGAAAATGATTACAGAAATTTATTTATGCACGCGAATACTACAAAGAAATTGTTTAAAGTTTCAACGAACAGATTTTTGGTATTTTCATTGAAAATTAAACTTTCGATGCTTGAGAAATCTGGTGTTAAGGATCCATTAATAAAAGAAATGCAATATTATCCAAAATATGTGTAAGCTGGTTTAACTAAAATGACGCGTTTCGTTAAATAATGCGCGATTACGAATCGGGAGCGGTTTTGAAATACAACTTCGACTGTCGGCCCTTTAAAAATCGGTTGACAGCAAGGAAAAACGGTGAAAGAGTTCGTCGGGTGCATGAAACCGTGTCAGACGCTCGTCTCGTCGTTAAACGGACGCAGACAAGAGCCGTCGGCAACGGCAACGTCAACGACAGTGAAATCCCGGTCGTCGTTTCGCACAGAAGCTCTGGCAACGGCGTGGTTTAACAACCGTGACAACCAGTTACAACCAAAAACACAATCAGTCGGCTCTCGGCCGGCCTCGTAAAGCGTCGCTTTAATTTAGCTATTTGCCCCAGCAATTAAGCCGCGGTTTCACGGTAATTAAGCGTTACCCGGCTTGACTGGGCTGCCTCTAATTGAGTCGCGACCACTTCTGTTTATTGATGACTTCGACGTGTTCGAATGATTGGGACAATACTGCTGGGAATTGTTAACATTCTACCTGAACGGAATACTTGTCTTATTGGCTTAGGGTTACCCTTTTACCTACGTTTCGCTGATTGTGGGCTACGTGCCGCGATCGAGTTAGGGTATCGAATTCCGAACACTTTTGCGTGCTGGTTTGTTATCGTTTAATTTCTTTTTCAATAGACGAATATAATTAGAAAGGTATTGTTTTACATTTTAGAATTATACTGGATTATGATCTCTATTGTCTACAAATAGAGCATTGTATGTTAATCAATGTTTACTTGTCGTGCATTTCCTTACACGTTAAATTTGCAATACAAGAATATGTACATTATTTATTATTTTATATTAAGAATGTTCGTGTTTCTCGTGGAATTAGTAATTATTAAACGTTGCCTCATTGAACTAGATTTACGAAATACATTTTGGGCGAAACCTTTTACTTGCTACCAGTGAAATATCGATTAAAAACGCGCATTACTAGAAACGAACATCGCCAAAAATAATGTACAATCAATTACACCATATTCGTAACCACAGAAGATTTTTCATCAGTCTTTTAATCAATATTTAACGATACCGAGTGTCCCCTTATAAGCAGAGAAACTAGCTTGACACCTCATAGAAACTTTCCTGGACGTTGAATTTTTTATGCGACGACAGAATAATTCATGAACCACCTGCGTGAGAAGTTTTATGGTGTTCTCGGATGCTTTTGACATTACAAGTTTTTTTTAGGTGAAAGTTCGTAGTCAGCTGTAATTTATTAAGTAACACCGTGCCGATGAAGAATGAGTAATCATTCGGTGTGACAATGTTTTGAAAACCAGTCGATGCTAGGCCGAGTTAATGCACGAACTGACAGCGAGAACATGATTCTGACAGCTAGTGGACAGATTGCAATTAGATCGAGCGATTACATTTCCGCGCGATGAGATTAATAGTAGGCAATTATCGAATAATTAGAAACCAGATAATGCGACAGTTAGCTGACAAATCGACAGTCTTTCCTCGAAGGAATTTCATTTTGTCGTTACTCCCCGCGATTATGTCACGAATAAATTGTGCTGATCGATTAAACGCGTGTACAGTGTTCCTATAATTTCTGTTCTCGGTAACAACGATTTTTATTCCATTTATATGTACGATTTAAACTTCGAATAATTTTTCCTTTCGTCTTCGTGAAACTCGAAGACAAAGTGTACTATATTTTTCTATTTTGCTTTTCATTTTTACAGTTTCGTGTGTTCTGTGTGATTCTACGGTATAGGGAAATTGTATGGTTATGAATAAACCGACAGAAAATGACTACGGAGTTATGAAAAGGGCCTTGCTACATTAAAGATGCTGTAAATTGCTTTTTGATGACCTGACCTGATGTTTTTTTTAAGCTATTCTTCTTTTCCTGCATATCGGTAAACCGTGTAACATGCTTCCACTGTTAATCCTTGCTTTTCTTGACTTTAATCCTGCTACTTTCAACTTTATCATTGCATGGTGTGCGGTACGTGATACAAATACAGATGGTTCCGACAGTGTGAAATACATTAAATAATTTTAAATTGTGTACACACAATACCATTTCAGATATGAATTTCTTTAATTTTAAGCCAACTTTATGCTGAATTTTTGGAAATATTGTGCCGAGCGAAATGTGAGTACACATGTGTAAAACTTCGTAAATTCAGCATTCGTAATATACACATTAAGAAACGTGTACATTCTGTTTATATAAGCTGGATTGTTAAACATTGAGTCCACGCCTCATAAATTATTTCAAAGTAGAAATTAAATAATAATTCCAAAGTATTTTAAATTCTTGTTTAAAGGTAGGAAAATTTAAGAAAACGATCGATCTTCATTTTGTGTTAATAGAGTTAACTAAATGTTGACTAAAAGTATGAATCTATGAAATTGGAAATTTGAACAGAGATCCGCAGTTTACTTATTAACATTCTCTGCAAAATTGAATCTACATATATCTTTAGAAATATCGCTAAAAACAAAGTTCTTCGGCGAAACGAGATTAAGAATTTCCCGACTTGAGGATTTTTCCGAAATTATCGAAGTGTTTTTCCACGGCTCGAGTTCCCTTCACCTTGACTCTCGACGCCGGGAGTTTCATGTGCCATCCATTAGACACAAAATGCCAATTCGCAAGAAGAGAAATTCTGCTGACAAAGACCGTTTTTTTACTTCACTCTCGCGAAGTTTCATAATTTCGCTCGCGCCGGGAAGTTGCCAAAGTAAAAGGAAGGCTTGAATAGTTTAAAAGAGCGGCGACAAATTTTTCTCGACCCTCGCCCGGCAACTTCTTTTACGAGGCCCATAAATGTCTCGAGTATTAACTACCCATTACCAGCGAACTCGAATGTAGTAGATTGTCTTAGTAATTACGACGATGAAGGCTCACTTAATTCGCGCGACAAAGTCGAACAACGTTTAATGGAGGACGAAACTGAAACTGAAAGTCGTCGTCTCCGCAACACGTTGCGATTCGTTAAAAACTCGCCTTCTTCCGAGCTTACATGCTATTCCAAATTTACGTCATTCATAAATCTGAACTCGAACTTCTAAAATCATTTTCAAAATATGCTAAACTTTTTCACAATTTTTATGTAAAGGGATTACTCCAGACATTCCTTAAAAAAGATAAATTTATAATTATTGGTCATTCAATGTATAGTTTTACAATGTAATAAAATTAGACTGCGGATTTTATGCATTTTTTTAATGCAATTTAAAGCAGTGGCCATATAAAAATAGATTTAAGGAAGTTAGTGTACTAGTTTCAGTTTAATAAGATAATTAAATGAAGGAAAAGTTTGTATTTAGCACCCGCGACTTGCAAACAACGCAATCGTTTCTTATTTTGCATGAAGATCCGCAGGCTGGTAATAAAACGAACAGCCTGCATGCAGTCTTGACAAATACAAACGTTTCATACGAATTTCTTGTGGAAAACTTCAGTTTACTTGACTCGCTATATTTTCTGGAATTACTTCGAAACGACGTTATCACGTTTGTAGATGAAGGAGAGGTATAGCGTTCTCGGGAGTCTCGAATGGTGTATCCGTCAACGTCCGAGATTCGAGAAAAACTTGATAGCGCAATATTTCCAACAAATTTCACAGCAAAACGATTCCATGCATCCGGCGCGTGTCTACGTTCTCGAAATTCTTTGGTTGCCGCGCATCTGTACACGACTGTCGGAACCATCGGTCATAGGCAAACGGTAGAGGTCAAAATCCGCAGCCATTAATCTTGATCGTTTGTCACAGTACTGGATGTTGAGCAAGACCGGCGAGATCCGTCGAGACGAGTCGTGCCTGGATTACAGCGGCACTGATGTCATCCTATATCCTTGTCACGGCAGCAAGGGGAATCAACAATGGATATATAATCCTCTGGTACGCTATCGTCAAGTTTGAAGCGTCGCTGTCAACGATTATACAGCACCGACCTAATTATTTTAATTTTACTGCTAGCTTATCGCCGGGCCCGCGCGGATATTCATGCAAATTTTCGTTTCATACGCTGCGTCCGGCGAGAGGACGTCACTTTTGATGAACGTTCGTTTATCTCTGTTTTTTTTAATGCCCTGAACGGTACATTTTCGAAAGAATTATTTTGATCGTGTACTATTCTCTTGGTGAAATCTCTTTATGAACGATTACAACACCGTCTAGAATAATTTAATCATTTTTTGTTTTGACAGATTGTCTAAAATTGACGGCTGTAACTATCTTCTTAAACAACTAGACTGCGGATTTTTGAGCAAAATGAAAACTGTCTTCCTCGGTTGCAAGACATATACAGTGACTCTCATTAATATTCGGACGCTCTAAAAAAGAACAATCACTTTTTTAATATTCGAGTATACGATTTGAACTTCTTTGAAAAGTTAAGGCAATTCATTTACTGTAGGATGTGAAAAGAAATTTTCTCAAAAATTGCTATTGGTCGGAATTGTAGAGAACATATTAACAGTTAAATACTTAATATTCTAAATCGAAAGAAATGTTTAGTTTTCTAGTTAAAATAGCTTGGATAGCTTTTAAAGGATTATAAGAGTGACAGCTTTTTTTAAAAGTGTCCGAACATTATTGGGTGTCACTCTAGATAGAAAGTTATTATTTTTTTAAATAACTTTAACAAGCCGAAAATGACACAGTTTTTATTTTATTTTTACAAGACATATACAGTGACTCCCATTAATATTTGGACGCTCTCAAAGAAACGATAATTTTTTAAATATTCGAGTATACGATTTGAGCTTTTTTGAAAAGTTAAAGGAATTCATTCACTGCAGAATGTGAGAAGAAATTTTCTCAAAAATTGCTATTGGTCGGAATTGTAGAGAACATACTAAACGTTACATACTTAATATTCTAAATCGAAAGAAATGTTCAATTTTCTAGTTAAAATAGCTTGGAGTGCAAAGGGTTATAAAAGTAACCACCTTTTTAAGAGTTTCCGAACATTATTGGGTGTCACTGTAGATAGAAATTTATTATTTTTTGAAATAACTTTAACAAGCCGAAAATGACACGTTTTTTATTTATTTTTACAAGACATATACAGCGACTTCCATTAATATTTGGACACTCTAAAAAATAAAACGATTACTTTTTTAAATATTCGAGTATACGATTTGAGCTTTTTTGAAAAGTAAAAGCAATTCATTTACTGCAGGATGTGAACAGAAATTTTCTCAAAAATTGCTATTTGTCGGAATTGTAGAGAACACATTTCTAATTAAAATAGCTTGGATATCTTTTAAAGGATTGAAAACGCGAACGCTTTTTTTAAGAATGTCCGAACAGTGGGTGTCACTGTAAATAGACATTTAATATTTCTTAAAATAACTTCAATAAGCCGAAAATGACACATTTCTTATTTTTTTTACAAGACATATACAGTGACTCCCATTAATATTTGGACGCTCTCAAAGAAACGATAATTGTTAAAATATTCGAGTATACAATTTGAGCTTTTTTGAAAAGTTAAAGCAATTCATTCACTGCAGAATGTGAAAAGCAATTTTTTCAAAAATTGCTATTGATCGGAATTGTAGAGAACACATTTCTAATTAAAATAGCTTGGATATCTTTTAAAGGATTAAAAACGTGAACCCCGTTTTTTAAGAATGTCCGAACAGTGGGTGTCACTGTAAATAGACATTTATTATTTCTTAAAATAACTTCAATAAGCCAAACATGACACATTTTTTATTTTTTTTAATTTGCTTACAATTTTTCAATTTGATCTACTCATTTTTGTCATAAATACAGAAGATTTACCGACTGATTAAAACTATCTCCCGCGTGACAAGTGCAATGTTGACAAGAGTCAGCAATCATTGTGATCCCCTGATACTAACGATCGCGTTTATTCGCAGACGAAGCAGATCAGACACGGGAGCAGCGACAAGTGTCTAGCGATCACAGAGAGCAAGCAGCGTCTGATAATGGAGGAGTGTTCGCCGTCGGCCGCGAGGCAGAGGTGGAACTTCGAGAACTACGACGCTACGAAGCTGTGATATCGCGCCTTTTCACGTCGCCAGTCGAGGAACACTGGCCGGAAGTTCGATCGTTCCGGCAGCTGGATGTCCGATCAACGGTACTCCGTCGCTAAGACTCGTTTTGGTAGATAGATCCCGTGGTCTCGGGGACGTGGTGCCTCGATCGTTCGTCGAATGGACGCTCAAGCTCGACTGCGAGGACGGAAAGGTCGCGGGAAATCAGGATCCCTCCAAGGACGAGGCTTCGAGCGCGAAGACAGAAGAGGAAGGCACGATCCAATCGCCGATCGTCGGACCGTAACTTCTATAGGATATTCGAACAGAAGAAGTGCAATAGATTTATCGACTTAAGAAAGACCGAACAGGGACATTGCCTTCGGTCGAAATTGTAACTGATGTACAATAAGAGACGGGATAACCGTTTCGAGAGCGATCGAGCTGGTCTGTGTTTGAGCTACGCTTTCGCTGGCATTGAAGAATTGAATAGTTCTCGCAGAATAGTTGGTCCCCGAGATTTAGTATTAGCTTGTTGCAGATGGATCATTGCTTCCGATGTTCCCCCACGCCCGAAGAGATTCTAGCGAATTTTTCATTAAATCGAAAGGTGAACTACCGGGTATCGTAATTTAGAATCTTTGTTTGCAATGTCTAAATAGATATACCTAGTAATATTCTCACTTCGACCTTCGTTCCGTTAACAATGGGAAGTCTAACATTCGTTAGAACGAATTTTTACTTTAACTGTTATAGGTTTCTAAATAATTCAGCGTCGATTGTTGCAAATTATTTTTTACTCGATACCAGCGTTCGTTATCATAAAATTGAAAAGAAAAAGAATTTCTCTGATCCATTTCAAATTGAATAATAATGACTGATCGTTCTCGTCCGTGAAAGTATTACAAGATACACTTCAAATGCAACAACCTAATATTACGTTTAAATAATTATGTATGTTGTTCGTTTAATTTTGTTCGCTGTTAACGAGACTTGGGTTCGTTCTTTGGATATGTTAACGTGTTTCGCGTGTGTCAGAGAAGTTGGATATGTTTTTCTGTAGTATACTAACTCGAATAGTTGTAAAGTTTATTACGTTTACGAAATTTTGATCGGTGATGGCTATGAAGGAGGCGAAGAAGGAGTCTTCGCGAGCCACATACGAAAGGAAACGAGGTTTTAACGGCTGGTTCTGTAGGTTACGACAATAATTAGGTTGACAATGCATCAGTGGCAGCGAAACGCGTGTCGGGAGTATGCGTTGCTTAGATTTCTTTCGAAGATGGCCGAACAAACGCGACCGCATTGATCTCCTGGCGGGAGCCTCGATCGTCGCTTTCGTTCGATCATACACTTTTTAACGGGGATCGAACAGTTCGCGCAAGCCGCTTATGGCGAGTGCAATCACAGAGATCACGACGTGTTTCGATTGCATCGTAGTACGACGAATCGTTGACTGGCCAACGGTGAGAAAATTGAAACTCGATTTTACAAAATTTTTTCTACGAAACGAATTCCAGTGGAAACGCGCCCTCGGATATCACAAGACTTTTACAAATTAGTTTGTTAAATGTTACAGAACATTCGATTTCTTCGAAATTTCTCGATTAATAGTTCTAAGATCCACGGGACAGTTGTTTTAGAAGTAAATGAAATAAAGAAATTGTTGAGAATGATTTTATGTTGGTTTTCATCGATAATCTTTAGTGTTGGAGTTACGAAATTTATTGTATCTATCTACATATCGAATGAATGTTAAGAATTCATCTATTCGGAAAACGTTCAATTGGACAGTTTGATAAATTCATTTTTATCCGAACTACCGCTTCAAGATACATATTAACATTAAGAATTAAAGCTTAATGAACTTTCGTGAACATATCGCATCGAATTTAAGAATTTTAACACATAGAATCTGAGAATTCTGTGCTTTACATTCCTGCATATCAGTATTCAACGTTAGTCTTGAAGTTGATTACGTTCGCCTATAGTTTAATCGAACCTCGAAGATTTCAGAACTTGAAAGACAAGTACTGTTTACAACATTTTACAAGCTTGTATTTTAACCGATGTCTGCACATCGCCTCGATCCATTTAAAGCCTAAATTTGAAATCGAACCTAACAACAGTGAAAGGGAAGCTTTCAAACTAGCCAACAAAAAATAAGAATAATCTACTTATCTTCTGTAGAAAATTTTAAAAAGTTATTTATACCTCCAGATTGATATTAGCCCCTTCAGATCTGAATTTTATATAATTCCATGAAGTTAAAAAAAAAACAAATATAAATAACATTTGTACGTCCCAAATTCTTTCCACTGTATATACAAATTAATGTACATCGATGTGACACATTATTTCTCTATTTTACATTATAAAAATAAATTAAAGGACTTTAAATTCATGCATCACAATCGCACAATAAATCTGGAGGGGTTGAAATCGTCTTCGTTTTGCGATTTGATTTCAATATGAATTGAAATATGAATTGAAATATGAATTCTAATATGAATTCTTAGTTTTTTCGAGGTGAAATTAGTAAGTTGATCGTAGAAAGCTTTCGGAAGTGGGCGATTCAAAACCCGAACGACTAGCGTGGATCAGCCAATCGATGATTCGTCGATCATCCCTTGTCTCTCTGTCGTGCTCACAGCGCTCGCGGCGATATCGTACATTCCAGTGTGGTTGTTGTCGAAGTTGACTATGATTACGAGTTCGTGTGCGACGATAAGAACCCTTTTTCCGAAGTAATTTAGATCACCTGTAGCGTGTAGGGACAAGGAGAGCGGACGGGCGACGGTATACATTCCGATATACTGTCTAGGAAGACTTTTGTACATTCGTGTAAAGTATCTCGATGCCAGTTTAGATACCGCCTAACGTAAATTTTCCGAGTGTATAATTACGAGTGCATGTGCGAGAATAAATAATTAGCAGAGTGCGTGATCTTGAGCCACGAGTTCCTCGAGGACGATCCGTGCGGCCCTTCGGTGTCCATCATTGTTTTCAAACGAACTATTGTTCTTCGAACGAGTAGCTTCAGATTATCGATTTTCGTAAAACTTCCGCCGTCAGATAAAACTTGAAAATGTGTTACACGTAGTTTTCATGGCGAGCAGAATTTATGTTCATGAGAAAGAAATCATTGTTTTCGTTGCGTGCTTTAGACAAAAAACATTTTTCAATGTTTATGTGCATAGGCCCGCGCAGTATTAAAAATCACACAAGTATTTTTAGCGGTGCAACTCAACTTTTATATTCGTAACTAAACCATTTTATTTTTGAGTGTGTTTGAAATCAAGGACTCTTTTAAAAATTTGAGTGGGTAGGCCAATGCAGTATTGAAAATTTCACAAGTACATTTGACAACCCCAATTTTGAGGGTTGCGTTCATATTTTTTTGCGTTATATTTTTGAGTGTGTTTGAAATGAAGGACTTTTTTAAAAATTTGAGTGCGTAGGGTAATGCAGTATTGAAAATTTCACAAGTACATTTGACAACCCCAATTTTGAGGGTTGCGTTCATATTTTTTTGCGTTATATTTTTGAGTGTGTTTGAAATGAAGGACTTTTTTAAAAATTTGAGTGCGTAGGCTAATGCAGTATTGAAAATTTCACAAGTACATTTGACAACCCCAATTTTGAGGGTTGCGTTCATATTCTTTTGCGTTATATTTTTGAGTGTGTTTGAAATGAAGGACTCTTTTAAAAATTTGAGTGCGAAGGCCAATGCAGTATTGAAAATTTCACAAGTACTTTTGTCAACCCCAATTTTGAGGATTGCGTTCATATTTTTTTGCGTTATATTTTTGAGTGTGTTTGAAATGAAGGATTGTTTTAAAAATTTGAGTGCGTAGGCTAATGCAGTATTGAAAATTTCACAAGTACATTTGACAACCCCAATTTTGAGGGTTGCGTTCATATTTTTTTGCGTTATATTTTTGAGTGTGTTTGAAATGAAGGACTCTTTTAAAAATTTGAGTGCGAAGGCCAATGCAGTATTGAAAATTTCACAAGTATTTTTGTCAACCCCAATTTTGAGGGGTTGCGTTCACCCTTTGAACATGAACGATGCTCGTTAAAAAAGTTACGTACTTCACGGTCTTGGAATTTATATTGCACACAAGTTTCATGAAAATCTGAGAAGTAACTTTCTTTAATAAAGAGTTCCACTTGCAAAAGCAGGATTTCAAAAGCAAAGTCACACAAAAGACCATGTTCGATCTAAGAGATATTAGAAAAATGAAATAAAAAAGTCGAGAACGTATATAAAATGGCAACAATAATGAACGAATTATGTAATGAGCAAGTTGAAGCCTCCATTGAATTTTGATTAACAAAATGGGATGTGATAAGATTTGTATTTGTGAAATAAGAATCATTAATTGCCTTGAATATTTACAGAATAACATAGACCACGAATGTTCATATAAATTTGCTCATTTATTGAAATGGAGATTAACATATACAAAAACGTCTCTTTGAAAGGTTTTGTTAAATAATAAAGAAAATTATGTTTGATCAGACTATCTTACAGACACGATATAATTAATAGTTTGTCGGGAATGCATAATATCAGTCTCAATCAAGTTTTACTCGCATGTTCGACATAGTAATTTTATAAATACTTTAAGCATGGAACTCTATGAATAGAAAAATCAATTGGCCATTTAGGGTCGTTGCACTGAACAGATAGTTGCACTATCGACATTTTACTCGTCGTTTGAACGTGGATTCATTGAAAGAATCGGTGAGATTATTCAGTACAATTCAGCCAAAGGAACCTATTATGATAGCTGAAACAATTAGGGAAGTTTTGTGAAGCTGCAAATTATTTCGTTTATCAATTATTTTTACCACAAAAAATCTTGGAAGGATCGTTCATCCAATTAAAAGTGTATTTTTCAAAGAGGACCGCAGTCCACTGATTACAGTACCCATTTTGTAAAATCCAATGAAGGTTCGGATAACTGTCTCAAAAATACCGCATTGAAAATTTCTAAATTCGCGAAACATTTGCACTCCGAAGAGAGTACAAACTTCTGAAGCAAAAGATGTGCACACTGAACAGAAACGAATCAGTTGAACTTGTGCCACAACAGTTTCAAAAAATGGCTTCCTTCTATCAAAGGACACCAAAGGGTCGACTACCGAGATTCCATTGACGTGATCTGCAGACGTCTGTGCGTGCCAACGAAATCATGAATGTCGCTGCCAGTGTATGAAACATACTGTTCCAACGTTTTCGAATTCTTCCGTGAATCGTTTGTCTTGCATCGTGCATGCCGACTTTCGCGACCCTTCTACATATCGAAAAGAAAACCTATCAAGTATTCTTGTTAAACATTGAAATCCTCGATCTAATTTGATTAAAATGTTCTTCGTGACAATATTGTACATTCGACTGATTGTCCCCGACGATTGCCAATCAACGGCGGAATCCAGGTTCACAATTGTGCGAGTTTAGCTCCAATCATGCGAAACCTAAGCGTGCGATGCATCGACGAGTGTACGGAAGAAACGCACCATGAAAAGTAAGATTCGATGAGATGTCGCGTTAAAGGTTTATCAGATGAAGCATACTGATTTTGCTGTTCCAGGTCATTCAACCCACACCCCTAATTTTAAAATCGATCATTGCACATATTTTCTGCCAGTAGGACTCGAGGAATTGTTAACGAATAGAATAAACTTAGAGCACGTTGATTCTCTAATTTGTGATTTGTGGTAGTCGAAGTAGAAAGATTGAATTGGAATTGCAATTTGGATTCGAATTTGTTGCGCGCTTCTAGAAAAATCACTAAATCGACAATGGGCATTTTTTAAATGATTTTACATTCATTTATAAATCGATTAGAAAATGTTGGAAAACTGTGATGCAATTCATTTTTCTTAACATCTTCTACAGAACAAACACTAATTTGTTTCGCAACAGACAGCACAGGATACTTGAAATAAGATTTTATGAATCTTCTATTTCTCGTCCAGAAAAAAAATAAAAAGTTTTTAAATAGAAAGGTCCAAGTACGCCGAGAGTTTATAATGATCAAAGTGCATTTCAGTTTGAGTGGGACGATATAACTGCCCTTAACGCCTACACTTTTAGAATACTCTTCAACTTCAATGATCAGATGACCATTACACCCACGCCCGAGAGATTATGCGATTTATGACAGAGAAATGATTATCCTCTACGCCTACATCAACTCTCCAAAGCACATTTTTCACAATTTTCAAAAATTTAGAAAAGATTCAATACTATCCGTAAGCAACTGATTTAGAAAATTTTATGATTCTCTGCTAGAAAATGCAACTAGAGAAATTAGAGGATGTAAAAGTTAATTTAGAGAGCATAAATCGTTCGTTCGACATGTTTTCACGAAAATAGTAGAATGGCGGGAGGAATGACCTTGAAAAGCAAATTGCTTCGACCGCGACGTTATTGGTCCTGATTTGTAACAATTAATCAAAAATTTTCGCGTTTCCTGGCACGCGTTCAGCGAGAACAAGACCGTGAACATTTCTCCCGAAACTTTAAGGGAGATTGTGACACGGGCGACCAATTATGGTCGCGATTATCATCACGAGTAATTAAGCGGAATGGGAGAGCATACATTGTAGATTTTAAGGTGGTGTAAGATTCTTTTCTTCGAAATATCGATGAACGGACGAATGGAATTCAACGAGAACGTTTATACAGATAGATATATAAATATATTATAAATATTATATATATATATAATATAAGACATTTTCTACATTTGGTAAGGATGTTGCATATCGTGAGAGGTGGAGATACAATGATGATGATAAGAGATATAACAGACAGCCGAGCGACGCTGGTCGCACGTTAATTAATGTAATATCGAACGTGCCTTATTTCCTGTATATATGAATATTATTATCACTATTATCATTACTACGAACCTCTATCGTAACGTGCAAGTATTTGTGTTGAAATAAATCGATGTTGTTTTATGTTACCGGTGGAGATGTTCTTCTCACCATTCAATTCTTTCTCCATTTCCTGGATTCCACCGATACGACGAAGGTGGATTTAGTTAAACAAATGAATAATTTAGATAATAAATATTTTCTATTTCGAATTATAGTATTTTAGAATTGTTTCTACTTAAAAATTTTAGCAAAGTGTTCTGCAAATTCCAAATCAATGTTCTGTAACATCCAAATTTTAACAAAGGGCCCTGTAAATTCTCTTTCTGTTCCATTGCTAGATTCCATATCACATTTGAACCATTAAATTATGAAAATATTAATCAATTCGCTCAATTATTGACGATAAAAATCGTTAAATTTTTATATTATTAATAAATGTATCCCGATTGTGTCGTTCTTTACGCAAACAATTTCTCACTAAATAAATGAACGGTAAATAAATGAATAATTTCGATAATAAATATTTTCTATTTGGAATTATAGTATTTTAGAATTGTTTCTACTTAAAAATTCTATCGAAGTGTTCTACAAATTCCAAATCAATATTCTGTAACATACAAATTTTAACAAAGGGCCCTGTAAATTCTCTTTCTGTTCCATTGCTAGATTCCATATCACATTTGAACCATTAAATCAAGAAAATATTAATCAATTCACTGAATTATTGACGTTAAATTATTACATTATAAATCGATGTATCCCGATCGTGTCGTTCTTTACGAAAACAATTTCTCTCTAAATAAATGAATAATTTCGATATTAAATATTTTCTATTTCGAATTAAGGTATTTTAGAATTGTTTCTACTTAAAAATTCTATCGAAGTGTTCTACAAATTCCAAATCAATGTTCTGTAACATCCAAATTTTAACAAAGGGCCCTGTCAATTTTCTTTCTGTTCCATTGCTAGATTCCATCACACTTGAACCATTAAATCAGGAAAATATTAATCAATTCACTGAATTATTGACATTCAATTTTTACATTATAAATCGATGTATCCCGATCGTGTCATACTTTACGAAAACAATTTCTCACTAAATAAATAAACGATAAATAAATGGACGATAAATAAATGAATAATTTCAATAATAAATATTTTCTATTTCGAATTATAGTATTTTAGAATTGTTTCTACTTAAAAATTTTAGCAAAGTGTTCTGCAAATTCCAAATCAATGTTCTGTAACATCCAAATTTTAACAAAGGGCCCCGTAAATTCTCATTAAATCAGGAAAATATTAATCAATTCATTGAATTATTGACATTCAATTTTTTCATTATAAACCGATGCATCCCGATCGCGTCATTCTTTACGAAAACAATTTCTCACCCTTGTTTTCGTTCGCGCCCAATTGCAATTAGCTCAAACGCCATGGTTCCCTTTAATGCGCCCGATATGCATAATTACACACAGTATTGAATCGAGAGTTCCCCATGAAAGTCGGTCATGACATAGTTCGGATCAACCTTGAACTATTTCGGTCCGACCATAAATTTCCGTTCCCACTTCGGCGTCGCCCTACTCCATCAAATTCTTGACGAATCGCTAAACCAGTTCAATCGATATGCAATCACCGACTCTCGATTTTGATTTTCAATTAACCGTTAATTATTCCATCGCTCGAGGGGAGAGGGAACTATGCAAAATAAGTGAATTAAGATTTTACGAGGATGGTGTTGGGTCTTGGAAAAAATGTATCGAGACGTTTTAAGGAATTTTCCGAAGTGCTGCGTATGTCTATCGAGCCGTTTGCCAATTATCGAGGGGCTGCTACGGAAACCGAAACGAAATCGTTCGTTATTCTCGCGCATGCGTTCTTCGACGTTGAAACGTTCCTCGCCTAGGGAATACCGTCGACGAGGACACGTCTTTTCTACGGAATTTCTCGGAAAAATCCTACACGCGTGTCCCGTTCATGCAAATTGCCTGGCACTTTGAATCGTCATACAACATTTTCAGAATTTTATTTTATAATTACGATCTCGAAGAGCCAATTGCAACAAAACTAAGATGAACTCATAGTGTTACGCGTAGCAAACAGTTGGGTCAATAGCGTACTTCGATAAGTATACGAAAGTAAACACTATGAAACTGATAAAGAGGTAAGTATACAATGAGTGGAATTTGTTTTCCTTCGCGCGATTCACCCCTTGGCATGAAAAGACGTCTCTGACACGTCATGTGTTGCTTACGTCATTTTTCACATTGAAGAAAAAGAATTGTTAACAGGAAATTTTACCAGCAGTATGCCTATTATTACTTCAAGAACTGTTTTTCCCTTCACGAATAAACGTGCTTGTAAACATCGATATATTTGGGATATTAATAATTGGGTCACCGGTGGCTCTGGGAGGAGGAAAATTTTTATTCGATCAGAATGCTTACGCCATTTCCCTCAACTTCCAGCCGGGGTAGCAACTTGTTGCAGGGCCGAATGTTATTGATTAGTAGAGGAAGACGGTCTGCAATGGAGGGAGACGAGACTCCCCCTACAGTCATGAATGGTTGTGGTCCACAGAGCCAGATTTTGAGCTTGACCCGGATTCGTCACGGTGGAGTTCACGTTACCTTCACTTTCGTTGCCCAAGTTGTAACTCGATGTGAAAAACCGTGCGGAGCTAGAGATACTTGCATAATCGCAAGATTAATTTTATAGAAATAGTCGTTATTCGACAAAGTGTCAACAGATTTATGAATCCCGACGGTATTTTGGTTAAAATCTTCTACGTTGTAGCTACCTTGTACTATTGGATATTGGATTATTCCATTTTATATTGCAGTTCGAGCTATTTTAAAGTTTTATCGAATTTAAAGCCGGTTTCTAGAGACAAGAAACTTCGTATTCTCAGAAGAATTTGTAAATACAAGTATTTAATTTTATATACGGAATTTTGTTAGAATCTATTCACTGTTTATAAAATCGATTAACACGAGGTTGCGAAAATCGATTTTTGTTGTGAATTTATTGGAAAAGTTTCAAGAGCGTTATGAATTTATAACGAAAGTGTTTGATCGATAAATGGACCAATAATGAACTTACTGATATTTGAAACTTCCACAGAATAATTTCAGAATATTACGTCGTAGTTTCCTTTCTCAATCACTGCCTTCGTTACTCCAAAAATTATCTTTTGTTAAATATAAACGCTGAAGAATATAATTTTATTGAACTTCTTAAATAAAAGTTGAAGAAACATTTGAAATCGTATTGAATGTTCTACAGCTCTCCTACTACTAAGGAAAAAGATATTTTACATGTCTAAATATTGTTTTTACAAAAATATATTTATAAAAGCGATAATTAAAAAAACTATTTAAAAAACGATATTTTACGAGTCTAAATATTGTTTCAACAAAAATATACTTACAAAGCAATTGAACGATTCTAGATTTGTGCTTTGATGTCTACAATTTGTAGTTGACCACTCTAACCACTTTTCATTACCTTCGATCCTTTCCCACCCTTTCCCACGTCCATCAATCCACCTGCCACCCCTTACAACCTCTCCAAATCGCCAATCACAGGTGGCGTCAAGGGTACTCGACCCCCAAAAATCAACCAATAAGAAAAGAAGAGGTTCTTCATATTCTACAAGACCTTCTTCCTTCTTATACTCCTCCCTTCCTTTATCTCCTCAACCCCTAAAAATCTGTCCCAGTTTTTATCAAGTACACAGTAACCAAGTAACATAAAAATCCACAGAAAGATCCTCGAAAACAGACTACAGATCAAACAGGTACTCCATCCTCTTCAACCCGTCCCCACCCTCTCCATCTCTCTCCATCCCTCTCCAACCTTCGTAGATTCTAGGAAACCAGCGATCTCAAGTTGCGCCACAGATCCCCGTAACTAGGTAACCTTCAAAAATCCATTAACAGCTCTTCCTACCTCTTGAAATCCTATTCTACCCTTTTATTTTTTCATAAATCCTTCACCCCTCCAAACCTTAAAAATAACCTATTCCAGTTTTCATCGAGGACAAGGAATCCGTGTAACATTTAAAAATGCATGAATTCGTCCTCCAAAACAGAGATCAAACAGGTCCTCCAACCCCTCACCACCCCTCAATATTTTCAACCCCCTTCAAAAACCACAGATCTCAGATTACGTCAAGGATATCCGATAAATAGAGTTAACTTTTAAAAATCGACTGTTTACATCGATAAATCCCATCTCGTACAACTCAATTTCCCTTTCAACCCCTTGAAATTACTTACTCCAGTTTCTACGAAGGACACACTGACCACATCTAAAAATGGACCGAATATTCCTTCGAAATAGTCCACGCATCAAACAGATCCTCCAACCCCTCACCACCCCTCAATCTTCTCAACCCACTTCAAAAACCACAGATCTCAGATTACGTCAAGAATATCCGATAAATAGAGTTAACTTTTAAAAATCGACTGTTTATATCGATAAATCCCATCTCGTACAACTCAATTTCCCTTTCAACCCCTTGAAATTACTTACACCAGTTTCTACGAAGGACATACTGACCACATCTAAAAATTGACCGAAAAGTCCTTCGAAATAGCCCACCCATCAAACAGGTCCTCCAACCCCTCACCACCCCTCGATGTTCCCAACCCCCTTCAAAAACCACAGATCTCAGATTACGTCAAGGATATCCGATAAATAGTTAACTTTGAAACATCCACTGTTTATATCTGTAAATCCCATTTCGTACCACTCAATTTCCCTTTCAACCCCTTGAAATTACCTACTCCAGTTTCTACGAAGGGCACACTGACCACATCTAAAAATTGACCGAAAAGTCCTTCGAAATAGCCCACGCATCAAACAGGTCCTCCAACCCCTCACCACTCCTCAATCTTTTCAACCCCCTTCAAAAACCACAGATCTCAGGTTACGTCAAGGATATCCGATAAAAAGTTAACTTTTATAAATCCACTGTTTATATCTGTAAATCCCATTTCGTACAACTCAATTTCCCTTTCAACCCCTTGAAATTACCTACTCCAGTTCCTACGAAGGACACAGTGACCAGGTCACATCTAAAAATTGACCGAAAAGTCCTTCGAAACAGCCCACGCATCAGACAGGTCCTCCAGCCCCTCTCCATCCCCTCCACCACGTCAACCCTCCTCAACCCCTAGTAACCACCGATCTCGGGTTACGTCAAGGATACCCGGTAACTAGGTGACATTTAAAAATTCCCTGATAGGAAAGGGAGAGGTCCTTCGGAGGAGGCTGCTGGTCGTACAGGCGCAGCCGGCGGGTTTCAACCCCCAACACGGTTCTCTGCGAGTGCGCAGTAAGGGTGGCCTGGCCTCAGGGAGTGGACACACGGCGCAGTCGACTCGTTCTGCCCGAAACCGAGCACCGTTTTCGTATTCGACACGCGAGAGAAGCTCCATTCACGAAACGCCAACCTGCTGGGAAAACCACCCCCGCGCGTGCATCCTGATCCAAGAAGAAAAGGATCTTCGGAGCGTGCCCGGGCTGAGATTATTAAAGGATCCAGGTGGAGAGGAAGGCCTTCGGCTCGGAAACTCGGTCGCGGGCAGGCGTGTCTCTCGTGGCATAATCGCTCGGTCGGGGTTGGCCCTGAAAGCAACAGGGGTTAGGTGGTTGTCGACAGGGGTGGCTCGTGGTAGTCTTGTTCCGACGCTTCGTCTTCGCTTCGTGACCAGTTACACTCGTTTTCGTCGAAGCTGTCGGCCACGTTCGGGACAGAATAATGTTTTAAGGGTGGTCGCGACAGGGGATGCTGTTCAGGGCCAGAGTGGTGGATTATGCGTGATCGTGGAAGCGCGGAAGTGAGGTAAAAGTGTTTTTTCGGGGCAAAAGCGACCCGGCGAGCGAGGGGGCTCCGGGATTCGAGCAACAGGTAATTTACCCCTTCTACGGGGCACCCCTTTTGTCGATCTTTCTTTTGAGAATGACCCCGTTCCTCCGACCGGGGCACATGATGCAATTTCGTGGCCAGATGAACGCGATTACCATGCTTTATAAGCTTTTTTCCGAGGTGTTTGTGTAATTCTTTTATTCTCGGTGTTACAGACAAGTTTTTGATACTTTCAACGGTTGTAATAATCAATTCTTCAATTACTCGATTATTTACGAACAATGAAAATATGGAATCTCGTCGGAAATAATATCCAGCACTTTCTCTATATTTAACCCTTAACTGGGCTTTCGAAATGTACTTTGAAAAAATTGCAGTGCCTCGACACGAAATAAATAATTAAAAATGTGAAGTAAACAAACTTATCCCTTCAGTAGCTTGCAATTAAATCTGACCTTGATATATCGTTTTAAACAAATGTGAACAACTTTCAAAGTCATCTCTCGTAATAATGCTCAAAAGAAGGATGCACCGAGAGTTTCAAGATCAAAATACCGTGAAATTTTACAGAAAACTAAAGTGTACCCAGGGTTGAAATCAGAATATTCCATGACGTTGATCAAAGTAAAAGTTTAGCAAGTTTCAGTGAAAATAAAAGCGCCCTGAAATTTCAGAAAATGTAATCTAATGCTGCAGACTCATATTAATCGAAATATACATCTGTGTATTACGCATATATAGTGCCATATGACCTTTCTCAAATTCCAGCTGATTAAAGCGCATCGTGTTTCAGAATTAAACTGTTGCATGACATTTCACTATGCTAGATTCCACGAAACCCAAAACCCAGTTCTAAAACTATGGTGCAATAAATATTCACAGGTAAAGGACAGCCTAACATTAACGATTGCAAGGATTCGGTACATCTTAAAAAGTAATTCCTTTACAATTAAATTGATTTTGTAATGATTGAAACTTCAATCTAAATTCTAATTTTGTAGCCAGTTCCAAAACTATAGTGCAATAAATATTCACAGGTAAAGGACAGCCTAACATTAACGATTGCAAGGATTCGGTACATCTTAAAAACTAATTACTTTACAATTGAATTGATTTTGTAATGATTGAAACTTCAATCTAAATTCTAATTTTGTAGCCAGTTCCAAAATTATAGTGCAATAAATATTCACAGATACAGGACAGCTTAACATTAACGATTGCAAGGATTCGGTACATCTTAAAAACTAATTACTTTACAATTAAATTGATTTTGTAATAATTGAAACTTCAATCTAAATTCTAATTTTGTAGCCAGTTCCAAAATTATAGTGCAATAAATATTCGCAGATACAGGACAGCTTAACATTAACGATTGCAACGATTCGGTACATCTTAAAAACTAATTCCTTTACAATTGAATTGATTTCGTAATAATTTAAACTTCAATCTAAATTCTAATTTTGTAGCAGCTAGTTCAAATCATTATTTATTTATATCCAGTAAGAGCATTAATGTTGATCTCATAGCGATAGGTGCAAAAATATTATACATGCACAAGTGCATGAATTTATTTAACAATTTTCTGCAAAACTCTACAACTTCAGTATTAATGAAATCAAAAATCTAAAATGTTTCTATCTAAATGTTAAGCTATGTCCACACTGAAGCGATTTTTCTTGTTTAGATTATTAAATATGTTTGTATCTAATCAATTACCAAACATTTCAGTATTGTATGAGGAATTATATCAATTTTACATTCTGCAATTGTGTATTCATACAAAGAAAATAATTAATATAGAATGGAGATATTCTAGTTCGGAAGAAATGTTTAATTTTCGAGTAAAAGTAGCTCCGAGTGCAAAGACTTTCAATAAAAAAAGAGATGCTGGTTCAGTGTGAACATAGCTTTAGGTTTCGAAGGGGAAATAATGCCAATGAACGGAGAGTATGTACACCGTTCGAAGTCTGCGTTCATCAACGGCCAATTAATCGGATATTAAAGTTGAAATGTCGCGAAATGCCGTCGAATTAATTCGTCCGATTTAAAGGTCAAATGTAAATGAAAGTTCACTGTCGGCCACGGACAAGGATTGAAGGAGTCTCCAGCTCCAAGTAGGTTAACTACATTGTAGATAACGTGCCTCGTTACCAGGAGGGGTAGTTAAAGCTTTCGTGAAAGGGGAGGGAACGGCTGATTTATCGATGGACTCGCAGATTTCCCTATGCGATAAAGGAAAGTGCATTTCGTCCATTAAAGCGTGCTCCCGCCTTTTCTTTAGAACATCTTAACAACGCGTTCGGCTGGCTGGGCGCATTAAAAACCTTTCACGTGAGAACAGCTTTTCGTAAATAACTTTCTATAGAGGGTGTCCCAGCATCGATAGCACAACCGCGGTGATCTACGTGAGAAAAAAAGTCGAAAATACGAAATCAATTGTTTTTACTTGAACCTTTGGTTCCGAGAAAATCGGCTCTGAAAATCTAATTCGAGAGAACATACGCGTCAAATTACTTTGACGTGTGTTCATGTTGAAAAATTTATGTAGATATTAACGTTCAATGGTGTAGCGTTACCGTATCAACAAAATTAATATCATACATCCAATTCCCATTGTTTTATATTTTATACGAATTATTGGAATTATTTAACCAAGGTGAAATCACAACATTTTTCATTTGGTCAGTCTTGAAAAGACTTTGATATGTGAATATTTTTAATATTTAGAAATAATCCCAGCCAGAAAGTATTACCGAAAGATTTTCATATGCGGATATTTTTAATATTTAAAAATAATCCCAGCCAAAAAGTATTATCGAAAGATTTTTATATGCGAACATTTTAAATATTTTAAAATAATCCCAGCCAATAAGAACTGCCGTCCTCAATTTTGGAATCGAATTTTTCAAATTAATTTTTCGTCGAGTTCGTTTCTAATTTTCCTACATCCCACGCAACCCTCAAAATGAAAAACTTCAATACAGAACCTGGAATAAAAAGATCATAGTCGGATCAATTGAATTCCGCGTGCTATATTATTAATTCTAAAAGACATTATGCACATATATTTTGAAAAATACATTTCTCCTCCGCCCCCTGAGTCCTACATTTGATATTACACATTTTTATTTTATCTTGTACAAAATGTGAGAATAAATTTTACACGTTCTAGTGAATTTTATAAATGTCATGCATAAATGCTACCAGTTGTTTCTCTATTCTGACATTATTGCCAGGTAAAAGGACAGATTTTTTTTGGATCAATTACCCATCGACTCTGCGTAACAATTTGCAGAAAAAAACTGAAACATGCGATCGCCCTCCCTAAACACTTCAGAAAAGTCTTGCGTAAAATCATGATCGATCGAACCGCGATTTTTAAACTATTCGCTAGAAAGTTAATTTACGGCTGAATAAGTGAGCTTTCAATAAATCAATTTCGGCTTCTCCTTTTGTTCACTGGTCAGTGCAATCGGCCTTTGCAAGGTTGGCCGACATTTTTTAGTGTTAGTTAACCTTCGCAAGGAAATGTGGGGTCTCAGAGATCCCAGCTTCAGATTTTTGAAAAGAATTTTTACACGAACAAAACTAAATCTGCTTGTTTACTTTTTATCCTGTGTTATTCTTGATCCCAAATTGATTAAAAACGAGGCTATTTATGAAATTCATTTGTCGGGGTCTGAGAGACCCCACCTTACCATTTATGTGTTATTAGATCTTACCTTGCAAGGATTAATTGGAGCGTTTATTTTGAAAGTGGTGCAAGTCCATTTAAAAAAAAAATGACTTTCTATTTTCACTAAATTAATCACAAATTATGCGAGGTCTCATTTTCCTTAAAAATGGACTTGCACCACTTTCAAAATAAACGGTCCAAATATCAAATGACAGTGCATGAAATTGTTTTTAGGAAAATACGAGCACGATGCCGGAGGCTTCGGGGTCGGGGGTGACCGACGAGTCGGATTACTCGACTTTCGAGAATAAAACCGGCTTGGCTGAAGACATGAAGTTTCTGGCTCGAATGCCGGAACTCTGCGACGTCACCTTCCTCGTCGGTGACACCAGAGAACCAGTGTGCGCTGTCAAGGCTGTCTTAGCGGCGAGGAGTAGGTCTGTATAATTTTACTCTTTAACCGTTTGAGTCCCAAGGACCGCGATCGCGATCTTCAGATTTTGTGCCGAAAAATCACCCGTATTTTTGGTGGACAGTAAACCTGGTGTTGCGATCGTATTTTTATTACTTCAAAGGAGAGTCCGAACATAGACAAGGACAGAATGAAATTCAGAGGAGAGTCCGAACATAGACAAGGACAGAATGAAATTTAAAGGAGAGTCCGAACATAGACAAGGACAGAATGAAATTGAGAGGAGAGTCCGAACATAGACAAGGACAGAATGAAATTCAAAGGAGAGTCCGAACATAGAGAAGGACAAAATGAAATTCAAAGGAGATTCCGAACATAGAGAAGGACAGAATGAAATTCAAGGGAGAAGCCGAACATAGAGAAGGACAGAATGAAACTTATCGCGTGGCCGAAGACAGATCCGCAGGCCTGTTCCTATATCTCAAGTGGGCAACGGACTTTTCCGAATTGCCTCTTTTGGTTTTCTCCTTACTCTGAGTCTAGCCTTCAATGCGATACGACGTCCTTCCAGTCGTCAGTTTATTTAACCAACCATTTACAATAAAAGTCGTGTTTACTGTCCAACAGCCGTATTTTTGGTGTACAGTAATCCTGGTGTTGTGATCGTATTTTTGTTACTTCATAGGAGAGTCTGAACATAGAGAAGGTCAGAATGAAATTCAAAGGAGATTCCGAACATAGAGAAGGACAGAATGAAATTGAAAGGAGAAGCCGAACGTAGAGAAGGACAGAATGAGTGTCTCTTTCTTTCCCATACGCTGTTCTTCCTTGCGACCGAAACTTGAATCGTCGATTTAACCGCTAAATACAATTGGAATTATATCGTGTTTGGTCTTATATTAATCAGAAAAATGCCAGAAATACGATAGTGAAATTTCATTAAAAAAAATAATGAAAATGAAGAAGTTGGACATTTCGATTCGAGGACAGTAATCTCGACTTTACTGTACATTTCGAGCGCTAATTTTTCAGAGTAAAACGCAAATCCACGAAATTAAATTTTTAACTACACTCAGGCCCAACTCGCTGTCTCGCGTTGTTACAATGTTACAATGTTACAATCAATCTAAAATCTCTGGGGTCTGTGAGACCCCATCTAACTAACGGCGGTTTAAATACGTTGCATTTTTTCAATACGTCAGGACGTCTTCAGTGTATCTGAGTAAATTTTTATGGAATCTTTAGGAAGATTCCAGTGTGCCAGATTACAACGTATCGATCTGACTCGACATCAGAGAAAGAGAAATGCAAATAAAACGGACTTTTATATGCATTTGGTTCTTCCTTTATTTATCTAATTGTCTTATTTTTTAGTTAAAAACAAATCTATGATCCCGAAATATAAATTACAACAAAGTTTGAGTAACATTTAATATAACACTGTCCAACAGCCAAAAATTATCTCGATTCCCACTATACGATTCTTATAGAGTTTTTCGCGCTGATTTCGAATCTGTCCTTAATTTTTCTCCCGTACGTAGAGTTTTTGAGAAAATTGAGTCTACAGAATCTTTCGCCGTAAAGAACAATTCAATATCTTTTATAATAACATCACAATATTTCTTCAAAGTTGAAAAATATGTCTCTGTTTTAAACTCAATTTTCTCAAAAGCTCTACGCATGGGTGAAAAATTAAGGACAGATTCGGAATCATCGCGAAAAACTCTCAGAATCGCCTAGTGGGAATCGAAATAACCAAAAAAAGTTGAAATTTGTTGGACCGTGTAATTAGAAAAAACAAAATTATTTAAAACAAGTAGCAGTCAAAGAGCTGTCCTTTGAAGTAAATATCGAATGAAACAACTTATTGGCAAGAAAATTGAAATATAATTCGTAGTGCAACTGTTTAAAAATGCGGAGAAACTAAAACTAAGAAATTCGATTAAATTCTCTCCGTGGCTTCCTCTTTCTCGAGGATTCCTATAAAGTATAAATACCGACAAACCCGCAGTCTAGTTACGTAGTGGTCCAATTTCACTGATTCGGTATTGTTCCAGGGTGTTTCACAAAATGCTCTACCAAGCGCCGAGTCCTCAGCGCAAGAAAGAGCCGCCGACGCGCGAGAACAAGATCCGCATGTTCCTGAAGAGAAGCTCGGAGCCGCTGTTGAATCTGCAGAATGCGGCGCAACAGGTAATTGCAGTCATTTCGCAGCGATTGTTTCCTTGCAATCCTTCTTACTGTCCGTCGTCACAAAGAGTAGTACACATCCCGGCACTGAAACCTAATAGCAGAAACCGTAGGAATCTTTGATCTGAATTATTTCCGATACGGAAGAAAATACATAAATATTGTTGAAATTGAAAGAAGTATGTGTAAGCTACAGACACGGACAATCTCATCGCTAAAATTACTGTAAATGTGCATCTGTTATATGACGTATAGCGGTCAGGGTTCACGCAGCAGTTGGCTCCCATTCAAGAGGTACTATGAACGTCTCTTCTGGATACGATGCTCTGTTTTCCACTGTTTACTCATTCTGCTCATACAGTCTTGTACAGTCTATAGCATAGAACTTTCAGACGAATAATTGAAATATTAATTGCCATAGATTCTAGAGCTCTTTCTCAACGATTCTCATTAGGAGAAATTGGCTGTTGTCTTGGAGAGTCTCGATTTCATCGTGATTTATAGAACTGCATGATAGATCTCGCACCGATGTCACACGAATCATCACATGACCCTTGTGATTATACTCCATCTTTGTTGCTCTGGCTCGTAGAAACTGTGTATTATAATATACAAATACTTGGACCTCTTTCTTCTTCGTTCAACAATTATTTATGAAACCTATATGGAGTAGAGATTGACCATACTTAACTATTCGTTGACATTAGGTTTACGGAGCTCTAGAGATAACTATTTCATATTATTTTATAAACATACCAAGAATTTGTCTATCCAAATTTTTGGCCATTTTTCCAATAATATATAACCAAGGAAATAAATTTGGTAAATAATTCCTCAGAGAAGCATCTTTACAATCTTAGTAATCGTAAATTAAGAATATCAGAACCCGCCATTTTGACGGGTCCCGTAAACCTAGCGTTAAGCAAAGCTAATCCTCTTATAATTCAAAATATTTGTTGACACGAGAAAGAAATTACTCACAGTGAGTGAAATATTTATTAACAAGAATTGACAAATGTAAGTAAAATTTCAAATCGAATGTCGTTTAATAAAATCTGACTATTCATTTATGATTTATCGAATGATACAAAAGCATATTCACGAGTTCAATTATAGATGAAGAATCGATTCAATGAAACTCCTAATACAGAATTTAAAAAAAACATAACGATGAGATCTACTGAAGCATATTTTCATTCATGCTAGGTTTAATTCGTGTAAACGATTCAAACTATGGAGAAAGAACACGAAAGACTCTATCCATAAGCTGACATCTTGGAAGTAGTGCTAGCTGGTACTCGATATAGCTGAGATTGTAATATAAATATCGTGTTTGTGTATATTTCTTTTTTCGTTTCTGAGTGAGCATGCGAATTTCAAATTGGACTCAGCGGTCTAGCGGATCGCGAGGATGAATGATCGCCTAATTATCGTATAGACGAATTTGCAGTAGTTCTAGGATCGCACGATAACGATAATGTCATTCAGGAATGACACAGTTTAATCTTCTGCATCTCACAAGTTCGTTACGTAGTCGTGGATTTATGATGGTGTTAGACGCACAGTAGTTTGCCTATGAGAATCTGCACCCACGCCAACTGTGTCGCGAAATGTTCACGGCGAGGAAGTGGTCGACCGACTTCCACCGATGCTTCAGCGATCGATGATGGACGATCGATTAAATTGAATTGCGGTTGAGAAAATTATGAAAATTGTTCGAGTAAGAATTCATTGAAAGGAAACGTTATTATTCGTAATAATTCTGAACTCCAGTACCGGAGTGTACTGAACCACTTTGCAAACTATAGAGATGAGCAGAAAACTTTAAAAACTTGTATCCACATAATTTTTTAAAGCAAATAAAAAATATTCTATTATTCAGAAGGGAAATTGTATACAAAACATATATGTTTTTAATTACATTGTATTATAGATAGTATGTTTAAAAATTCTCCGGAACAGAAAAATTCGTTCACGAAAGATTAATTAACGTATTGTAAGATTGCGAGTGAACAACCTAATTTCTTTATCCAAAATTTAGTGTATCCATCATTGAATGCACCGTGCAATTGGCTTAGCATAGTTTATCGAGTTCAACCTAGAATCAGAACTATTTTCATCGCAATGTACCCACGTTCTAATCAAATTTCATTTATTGCTGGATCATAGCCGAATCAACATCCAACTATAATCATCGAGGAGTTCGAGCCGGACGTGTTTCGCCAAGTGATAGAATACATTCACACCGGCTGCATCATGTTGCAGCCTAGAACGTTGCTAGGTAATTGAAACAATATTATTTTATCAATTAATTATATAAACAATTTACTAATTCATTTAATTTTATCATTACACCTAAGGTTGTTGAACGATATTTCTGTAAAATCTTGGGAACCGCTTTTAAAATTTATTGTATTTGATTTTTAATTAAATGAGTAATTTTATTTAATACAATAATTGAAACAGTACAATTGTCTCTGTAGATAATCATTGAATAAATTATGGTTTTCGTATCATATATGCTTATATTATTATAAAACGTGTCAATTATAGTCAATTGAAGATTTCTGAGATATTCTAATTTTTATGAAACATTTTTGGAGACTTCATTTTTAGTGTAAAATTGCTGAACGATGAAAGTATCAATGGCCCGCTATTCGATATTCCAAAATTAATATTTTCTTGCGTTAAAGGAGTGATGAATGCTGCGGATTACTATGGCTTGAACCAGCTGAGAAGTGCCTGCGCTGGATTTGTTCAATGCTGTATAACAGTGGACACTGTGTGTTCTTTATTGGCATCAGCCGAACGATACATTCAGTACAAATGCACCAAGTCCTTGGTACAAAAGGTAAACCTCTCTTCCAACATTGCTAATTTCATAGAAACTCTCACGTCATAGTATTTAGAAGCAATGGAAACTTTCTCTTCGTGTTTTCATTCATAGATAGGCGAATCTTAATGCGATAAATTGCTTCCTGAAATAGTAAAAAATAAAATGAGAACTCGCCCTTTGCGAACGACGATTGTACAGGAAAGGAATCGATTCTTGTTTTAATCGTAATCCCGCTGCGCTCGACGAAAAAGTAATCTCGCGAGGGCTGGTTGTGGTTTTGTTGATGATGGCGACGTGATCGTTATTAAAACACTTTATGTTAGAGCTTACTTAATAATATAACTCTTCTTTAATATATCGCTACTGTATACAATCTGGTATGGCAAAGCAGACGGTGTTCGTTTGGTGGTTGAGAATGATCTGTCTTAACAAATATTTGTTGTTTCTCGATCGTATTTTCACGTTAATAAACAATAAAATGTGTTTTTGGCGCACCGTTCGATCTCACTCAACAATTTACTTAACCCGCAATTTCGTAAAATGTAATTCTAGTAACGTAACTCAAAAATTTCTCTTCAACGTTTCGATCCTAATTCGGATCTTCCTCAGGAATTACCTCACCTCTGTGAAAATTAACTGTGATTACAACCTTAATATTTTATTTTCAGGTTCTGATTGTTCGAATAAAAATATTTTATTTTCGAAATTGCATATCTTATTTAAAATACTATTTTCTTTAAGCAAAATAAAATCTAAAATATTCGATAGCATTTGAAATATTTGTTTCGCCAAATATTGCCCCACCTCTGGATTTTAAAAGTCATTGGCGAGCCTCGAAAGTTCGACCGTGAATAAAAATGTCTACTTATCAGAATGTTTGACTCTTCACGATCAATTATGATTTGCTATGTTATTCCGTTCTGTTATCAATGCGATCTATAAAGTGCTCGAGTTAAGTGGCACACCCTGCACACTTTACACGTCTCAGATTATATTAATCGAATCTTGATGATGTTCGAAGGTGCTGGAATTCGTCATCGAACATGGCAACGAAGTGTTGAACCTAGGATCCTTCACTTTGCTCCCTCAACACGTGGTCCTGTTGATCCTGGCGAGAGAGGAGCTGCGAGCTGACGAGTTTACCAAGTTCCAAGTACGTCTAACTTAATTAGGAAGTAGATCATCTATTTCCACGTTTTATCATCCTTTCCCAAGGGGTTAAGTTACATATAAAACCTTGAATCGTATCCTTGAAGATATTAATATACTTCCCAAAGAGACTACAGTAAAGTCGAGATTACTGTCCAACAGCCGTATTTTTGGTGGACAGTAATCCCGGTGTTGCGATCGCATTTTTGTTACTTCAAAGGAGATTCCGAACATAGAGAAGGACACAATGAAATTCAAAGGAAAAGCCGAACATAGACAAGGACAGAATGAAATTCAAAGGAGAGTCCAAACATAGAGAAGAACAGAATGAAATTCAAAGGAGAAGCCGAACATAGAGAAGGACAGAATGAAATTCAAAGGAGAAGCCGAACATAGAGAAGGACACAATGAAATTCCAAGGAGAGTCCGAAAGTAGAGAAGGACACAATGAAATTCAAAGGAAAAGCCGAACATAGACAAGGACAGAATGAAATTCAAAGGAGAGTCCGAACATAGAGAAGGACAGAATGAAATTCAAAGGAGAAGCCGAACATAGAGAAGGATAGAATGAAATTCAAAGGAGAAGCCGAACATAGAGAAGGACAGAATGAAATTCAAAGGAGAAGCCGAACATAGAGAAGGACAGAATGAAATTCAAAGGAGAGTCCGAACATAGACAAGGACACAATGAAATTCATAGGATAGTCCGAATATAGACAAGGACAGAATGAAATTCAAAGGAGAGTCCGAAAGTATAGAAGGACACAATGAAATTCAAAGGAGAGTTCGAACATAGACAAGGACAGAATGAAATTCAAAGGAGAAGCCGAACATAGAGAAGGACAGAATGAGTGTCTCTTTCTTTCCCATACGTTGTCCTTCCTTTAGACCGAAACTTGAATCGTCGATTTAACCGCTAAATACAATTGGAATTATATCGTGTTCGGTCTTATATTGATCAGAAAAATACCAGAAATACGATAGTGAAATTTCATATAAAAAATAATGAAAATTTAGAAAGATATACCCAATCTGAGATGTGGAATGAGTAGGCACTGGACTTAGAACCCGGTGTTGACAGAGGACAGTAATCTCGACTTTACTGTACCAGATAAAGACTTTCAGCTAAAGTTGATTAAAGTTCGCAGGTTTGTCTAACATTAGTTTCATTTCTCAGGCGGCCTTGATGTGGAGCAAGAAGTTCTGCGACGGTAACCAAAACGCAACCCTGAAAGAGGTGATGGCCAACTTCCTGGAGTACATTCAGTTCCATAAAATCCCAACGAACGTGTTGATGAAAGAGATCCATCCGTTAGATCTGGTGCCGCCTGGGATCATCATGAACGCGCTGGCCTATCAGGTGCGTGTTGTCCCGCAGAATGATCGTGATCCATCACGCCTACTTTCTCGCTGTTCTTTCTTTCCGTTATCGCGGGAACTCACTGCAACGTTCGATCGCTGTCGGCGACTGCTCTTCTTCTGTTTCTAATAATATCGCTCTTTGTATCCTTGTTTACGATCTCGTTCTCTTCATTTCTTCTTCTTCTTCTCTCTCGCAAAGCTCGCGACGCCGTCGAACCTCCCGATATTTTCTCTGTTTTATCGGAGGGACGTAAGTGAGATTCGCGCGAACCACCCGCCTAATCCGATGAAAATTAATACCTCAGAATCACACTGTTTACAAGCGGCGCTTTTAACGTAGCTCCAGGATATTAGTCTGTGAATTTCTAACAATACGAACTAGAACATGTACATTCTCCACCGAAGGTAGTAACCGATTAACAAATCTACTCGATGTTCCGTTTCGTCACCGTGACACACAGTCTTGTCCGAAAAATTTGCGATCGCAAAGGGATTAAAGTAAGAATACGTCTCTGTGCGAGTCTGGTGTTCTCTCGAAAATTTGTTCTCATTCCCACTAAATTAATCATTTTTGTAATCAGCGTAGCCTGACAATTTAGTTTCAATTACATGGGACTCTAACGAATATTTTCTGTATATTTAATTGATACTTATAATGATTGCGTTACTATGTCGATGACTAGACTGCCGAAATTGTAAGAAATGTATCGATGCTCTTACATTCTTGTAAAATTACACCCACCCATTTTTGCCGTAAACGCATCAAATCAGCAGTCTATTAATGACGCGTATCTCATTCCAAATTTAATCTTGTAAAAGTGGGATTTTTGCCAGAAGATATTAACCGCTCGCTCGCGACAATTACTAAGATTCAGTGATAAACGATTTCAGCAAATCAGAGATTTTCGAGATAATACTTTTCTCCGTTTTTCGCTCCCACTCTGTTTGTGTTTCCTTTACTTTTCAAGCATGCTGAAGGAACAGTAAATTATAAAATATTCGCAGCTGACCTTACGTAATTTAATAAAAATATATAAAAATGTTTGATTGAAGTATTGAATGGGGCTCCGTATTTATATATTCTGCAACACCCGCATATAAGTATTATAGACGCATTTAAATGTACAAGATTTATCTTCATATTATCCTCCTATATTGCCCCTATGTTCAATTATATTTATTAACGGGACCAAGTTCCTGTTGATAAGTGCTTGGAAGTACGCTTCTGCTCAAAAATATTTGTTTAAAGTATGAACAAGTGAAAATGAATATTTTAACTTGTTTTCCGTAATTCAGGTATCACATTTGATTGAACAATGATGACGAATCTGTGATAGCGAAAGTAATAAAATCTTTTTGAGTGGTAGCGTATACCATGTATCGAATTCAAATTTTTATCGATTTTATATATGCATGCACACATTTGTATGCATTCATACACACTGTATGCGTAAGTGTATGCACATTATCGCTCAAAATTTCCGTCGTTTACGCAACTCAAGAAATATTTTAAAATAAAGTCTTCATTGTGGTAAAAATATTGGGAATTGTTCATTTAAAAATTTAAAACGAAACAATATAGTTTATAATAGAGAATAACCAAAAAATAGAACGTTCCATTTACAAAGTTACGAGCACATTTATTATTTAAAATATTTGGTCCGCATAAAATTAATGAAACTAACGAGATGTAACTAATGAAATTATATCCTTTATAAAATCGTCTTCTCCATCATTAGTATTCATGAACGGTATCTCATTAAGAATTAATATACATGTTACCCCAGTACAAGCTCATCAAACACATTTAATCACTTCACGACCATGATGACGTAACAGGGAATGCTCAGTAATTACTTCGGCGCATCATACATTTTTAATAATTATTATCGACATTAAAATTCTAAAATTTTCGCTAGTTAAATTCATTTATCCAGCTTCGTCACAATTTTCTTTCTTCCATCCACAAACTCTATATATTCTTTCTTCTTCGCTTTTAATAAACTGTTCTTCAAACCCCTTTATTACTGTCGCCGTAACTTTAAATAAAATTACTATTATTGCTCAGAAAAAATTAAGTACCTATATTCTTCGAATGCTAGTGGATAAGCATTTAGAAAATTCCTAGTTGTCTTATAATCGAATCGTCATTTACGAAGATCTCTTAACCCTTTCACGTATAATGCCGAGTCTGACTCGTAATAGAAGAAGCTACTGAATATGAACGTTATTCATTTCTTTTAAACCGAAATGAAATTTTGTTCTCCCGATAAAAATATTGAGGGGTTATAATTGAATCTTGATTTAAAACAATCGAATAACGTAAATATTTACTAGATTCTGTTGAAGCCTGTATCACGAACTTAACTCGATATTATAAGAGAAGAAATGTTAAACCACTTGTAATCTATGAACCGCCCTATAGTATAATATCAACAGTTGCCTGAAGAACGTATGAATTTTACCCAGCACTGCACTCAGTATTAATTGTCGATTCACCGTGCCCCGTTGTCAGCCACCGTCATACAGTGGTCAATTTGCTCGAAGACGTGGACAAATTTCGTATCTTTGATAGTTATAACTTATAAACTAATCTATAATTATATTTCTTTGATATTTTCAAGATATCAAACTTTAATAGTTGAGTTCTGTTGACACGTTCACAGTGACATTTCGATGGCCAAGTTTTTACATGCAGGATGTTCCTTTAAAAGTGGACCACCCGAATTTATATTAATATATATATATATATATATATATATATATATATATATTAATAATGTATATTAGTATTTCCTAAATTAATTGTTTCTCGATATGAGTAGGCTCATCAAATGCAGGGTTGTATCTAGACCTCCTGGAAGCTAGAACATGTTTGTCAGGGTTGTAGCTAAAACTCCTTCAAGCTAGAATATTATGTCAGGGTTGAAGCTAAAACTCCTTCAAGCTAGAACATGTTTGTCAACGTAGCAGGTCGAACTCATTAGACATCGAACAGATTCTGAGACCTGAAACTTGAAGCTACGACATGTTTGTTAAGGCTGTAACTAAAACTTCTTGAAACTAAAACATTGCTTGTCAGGGTTGAAGCTAGAACCCCATGAAGCTAAAAAATGCTTGTCAGGATTGTAGCTAAAACTCTTTGAAGCTAGAACATGTTTGTCAGGGTTGTAGCTAGAACTCCTTAAAGCTAGAACATGTTTGTCAACGTAGCAGATAGAATTCATTGGACTTAGAAGAGATTCTGAGAACTGAAACTTGAAGCTAGGACATGTTTGTCAAGGTTGTATCTAAACTTCCTTAAAGTTAGAACATGATTGTCAGGGTTGTAGCTAAAACTCCTTGAAGCTAGAATATGCTGTCAGGGTTTTAGCTACAACTCCATGAAGCTAGAACATGTTTGTCAACGTAGCAGATATAACTCATTGGAATTAGAAGAGATTCTGAGAACTGAAAACTTGAAGCTAGGACTTGCTTGTAAAAACTTCCTTGATGCTAAAACATGGTTGTCAGGGTTGTAGGTAGAACTCCTTGAAGCCAGAACATGTTTGTCAACGTAGCAGATAGAACTCATTGTACTTAGAAGAGATTCTGAGTACTGAAACCTTGAAGCTAGGATATGTTTGTCAATTTTGTAGCTAGAACGCAATGAATCTAGAAAATGCTAGTCAGGGTTGTAGCTAAGACTCATTAAAGCTAGAACATGTTTCTCAGGGTCGTATCTAAACCCCTTTGAAGCTAAAACATGCTTGTCAGGGTTGTAGCTAGAAGCCCATGCAGCTAAAATTGCTTGTCAGGGTTGTAGCTACAACTCCTTGAAGCCAGAACATGTTTGTCAACGTAGCAGATAGAACTCATTGTACTTAGAAGAGATTCTGAGTACTGAAACCTTGAAGCTAGGATATGTTTGTCAATTTTGACAAGACTCATTAAAGCTAGAACATGTTTCTCAGGGTCGTATCTAAACCCCTTTGAAGCTAAAACGTGCTTGTCAGGGTTGTAGCTAAAACTCTTTGAAGCTATAACATGTCTGTCAGGATTGCTGTTAGAACCGCTTGAGACTCTACGAACTTCTACCGTGTCCACTGTCCACATTTTCGTGGAATTTGGCCACTGTGCGTGTAGCTCCCGGAACCGTCCCCCCCATGGTTGTAGACGTATCCGCGTGGCGACAGCTGATCTCCCGAAATCCCTTGACCGGAGGGTTTGTTGCAGGCAGACCCGAGCAGTGTCGACCCGGATAAACACTCCCCCCACAGAGTGATTCGTCAAGACCGCGGGATGTCGTGCACGTCCTCGCCGGACCAGTACGATAGCAAGACGACATTGAGCTCGAGTGGTTCCGACGCCGGCTCCGATCAGAAGCAGCATTCAGGTAGCAACTAACCTCCGGCCACGGCCGCACTGAACATTGCGGCCGTTTCGGACGGGTCCCGACGCGAGGAAATTCCTATTAACGATGCGTGCTCGCATCCGCTTGAAGGTAAAAACAGCACAGCCGAGCAGGAATCGATCGGCGAGCAGTCACAGCCGCAGACACACCAGCACCATCTCCAGCAACAACACCAGCCGCGGATGGAGTCGAAATCGCCGAAGCAACAGGAAGAGGAGGACCTGCAGCAGCAGATCGAGCAGAGGATACAGCTGCAGCTGCTCAGGCAGGAGCTAGAGCTGAAGCGGCAGATCGAGGAAGCGAAGATGCACGAGAGAGAGGAGGAGCTGAAGAGACAGCTGATGGACGAGGACAAGGGGAAAGACGGCGAGTCGAAGCCGGACGACAAGGAGACGAAGAAGCAGCAAGACAAACGGAAGAAAAGCAAGAAATCGAAGAAAGAGTTGAAGAAGGAGCAGAAGAAGAAGGAGCAAGAGGAAGCGAAGGAGCTGAAGAGGCAGCACGAGGAGCAGGAGCTTTTGAACAAGCTGGAGGCAGAGATCACGAAGAAACAGAAGCAGGAGGAGGAATTGATGAAAGCCAGACAACGAGAAGAGGACATGATCAAATCGAAACAGAGGGAGGAAGAATTTGCACGGTGCCGGAAAAGAGAGGAGGAACCGGTCAGACGGAAAGAGCAAGACGTTCGACAACAGGAACAATCGGAGAAATTAAGACAGAAGGAAGAGGAAGCTGAGAAGCAACAGGATCCTGCACCGAAGACTCCAGAGACCGAACAAGAGCAAAAAAAAGAGAAACCAGAGAAACAGGGTACGTCGCAAGCTGAACAAGGAAAGAAGGTCGCAGAGCTGAAGGAACTGAGTCAACAGGAGAAAGAGGAGCAGCAGAGGATGCGGAGGGACATGCGCCTGCAGCTGCAGTTGCAGGACCTGAAGCTGCACTCGGCCGTGCAGCAAGAGTTGGATTTGCAGAAGCAGGACGACGCGTTGATGAGACAGGTGCAAGAGAAGAGAAGGGAAGAGGAGCTGGAATCTCAGGAGTTTCAACTGTTGCAGTTGTATCTCGAAGGCCGAAAGCCTGAATCCGAGAAGAAGCCCGAAGAGAAACAGGTCAGGGAACAGGAGCGCAAAGAGAAGAAGAAGAAGGAGGATAGGGTGAAGGTACGAGTGAAGAAACCGGAAACGCAGAAACGGGATCAACAGGATCAGCCGCAGGAGCAACCGATCGCTGCTCCCAGGGACGGAGTCAGCGGCTTCTATATCAGATTGGTGGTAACGCAAGGGGGCGGCAGGAATTTGGTTTGGCTCCTCAAGACGCACATGTTCTAAAGACGTTCTACTTTTTCGTTCTCGTCTATTCTGGTTTGCTACTGTTGAAACCTGGATTTGTTATTTCCGACGTGGAAAACTGTTCCAGAGTATAACAGGTTCCGATGATGGATCGTTTTGGTAGGTTGCGTGTTGCTCGAAGATGTTTAACGTTGTTGTTGATGGGAGGTAGACGATCATCGCGTTGACGAATTAATTGGCATTATTGTACTCCGAACGCAGGCATTCGACATTGCTGTCTTCAAGGCTCTACGTTGGTGGTTTCTTTGAAGAGGTGTTGAACGAAACACGTTCTGCTGTTGGCAATTCAAACTTGTTTCGTTGAAAGAACAACATCCATTTTAATATGCTTTGATCAATGGTCTACCAAATTCAAGATTCGGAACGAAGTTCAATGTTATATTATGCGGATTAAGTTTTGATAAAGTTCTATTATTGTTGAAGGTACTTCTCAGTCATTTCGTTTTAATATCACGTCTCGTTGTTTGTAATTATCTTTCAGGATTAATTCGTTTCCTTTTTTTCTCAGTGTAATGTTGCGATCATTTTTCGTCGAATGTAAGACATTTCTTTGATGAACGCTCACAAATAAAATAAAACTGATCAAATTTAGTATTCATTTGCGTATTAGGTTTTACCGACTTCATTGAACTTTTAAACCTTCGTCATTTTTCTACTCTCTCGTATCGGGTAAAACCATATGATTATCGGCGCTATACTTAAACGCTATGCATTTTTTACCGAACTATTGGACTCGTGACACGAACACAGAACGATGGAGCGAGATGGCTTGCCGAGAATCGTTCAAGCTGCGACTAATCGCAGACAATGAAATAATGAATATATATATATATTTTATCATAGACTTCGATCACAGATCCGATCGAGTGTGGAATAGTTAGAGATGAAGCAACGAGAGGACAGTGATGCTTGTCGACGATGTTATTGTTAAACACTTTTACTATAGGACATATCCATCGATTACCGTGAATTATGTATGTCGAAGAACTGCAAAGACTAACTATGTACATATATATATTCATATGGACAAGCATATTCATATATATATGTATAACTATATATCTATATTTGATACTGTACTAAATGAACAAAAATATAGAGTGTTATAGGCTCGTGTCGCTTCCGGTCGAGGTACTCGAGAACTTTAGCTGACTTGACAATGACAAACGATTCCTCGAGACCACGGTTTTCCATTTTTACAATGTTCATTTCAATCGACATAGTCGAAGCGTCAATGAATTGCGAGCAGAGATATATTTTGTCGCTTAATTTTTCTTTCGGTGTTATGAAATTTCCCTTTCTACGACATTTTGTATGTTTTCTTATTGTTTTTATATGGTACTTTTTAGTCGTGTTATTCCTTGGGACGCTTTCCCTCGACGCTCCTGACGCGCAGTGGTACTTCCGCCATTTTGGACCTCCAGCGAGATCGAGTCGTTATTGTAAACGCGATGTGGTTTATGAGAATTTAGTTTATGAAAATGTGAATATATATATACATATATATATATATATATATATATATAATGGTAATGTTTAACTGACAGCTGAGAGAAAAAAAGAATTTTCATCGAGTTTAGAGATCGATTATAAATATTGGAGACTTGGAAAATGATATTTATTTTATACTGCGACGTGGTTTCCGTAATTTTATGATTTTCTAAAGGAATGTAAATAATTTTATTGCAAGAAAAGAATGATCGTTGGTGTATTAATTCTTCCAAGAGGAAATTTGTTTGCTTGGCTGTCGCTGCAGGAGAAATTGTTTAAGAAATGGTTTAAATCAGAGTGTTTATAAACGTTGTTGATCGATGTAATACTCAGCGTTGGCATAAAGCACGATGTGAATTTCCGATTCGCCGAATGCCACGATCTGAATTTCTGTTGACAGCAAAAGGGAGTCAAACGAGGACATGAATGTTAATATTTATGTGATATGTCGGTCGTCGAACGTGGCGATCGCACGTATTGTGAACAATGTACTTACGTGTGCTGTGGTTGCGAACGTGATTGCTGTTTTCTGTATGTGCAACGGCAAATGTTCTTCGAATGAAGCACAGTTTTCAAAGAGGTGTGTGCTCGGACATGGCTCTTCGGTAAACATTTTCTTTCTCTCAATGCCAAAGTTTGTAGACGAATTTTGATTGTGCTCGAGAATAGTGAAAACACAATGCTTTCGGAGCAACGTCGTTACGTACTAAGGTAAATAAGTTAATTAATTTTTCAAGGAATTTCTCGTCGATAAGAAATCCTTGCGTTACGAAAGACTGCATAAGACTAACCTATAATTTAACGTAACCGTATTTGTAAACGCCTTGTAAGTAATTCTAATCGCTTCGAGTCAAACGGTTAAATCAGGCGATCCCTACGAGTCAAATGATTCATAATGAGTTTGTTTTGTGATAAATAATTCGAGAAGTTCACGTATGAGTTACGAAAGACTGAAAGTAAACCATAATTCGTATGTCGAATGAATTGTTAAATTTCTTGAGTATGAAGTAAAATTCTATCTGCGGTTTAAAATGTATTTCTTCATTTTAGCTTGCATAAATAAATGAACTACGTCATCTAGCGGAATTGTTTACGGAATATAAAATTGATCGAGTATGAAGTTAAGTGATATACGCGAAGTTTGATGTGTTTAGAGATTGTTTGAGATATTCGCGCCATATTCGACAGAACATTTGCGATAGTTTTGCGTACGTATTGTGTACAGCCAGTTCCACGAACACAAATTGTACTCGACAGTTGCTACGAATAAAAGAATTGACAAAAAATATATAATAGCCGTGCAATTTGTCCGTGCAAACTTCGTGCAACGTTGCGCTGAAAGACGCAGCGATTTTGTTGTTAGCGTAAAACGTCTCGTGTGTAAATAAAACTGTACAATTTCTGTAAATTTCGTACCTCGCGAGTCGCACTGCTTCCGTTCGACTGTTTAGTATCGAACGAAGAGGAAAAACTATCATCGGACTGTGGATTTTATGCATTTACGAGACCCGGTGTTCATGATGTAAAATAGAAAACGAACGTTTACTACACCTGTTCAATTCTCAGTTTATAGTCGGAGAGAAATTTGTAAAAACAAAAAAATAATGAAAGAAATGATAAAATTCTATTTTATAGTTCTGGTTTCTATGGAACGTGTTGCCATGCGAATCATGGAATATGCATAAACATCCGCAGTCGCGCACTGTCATTGTGATCGTGAAATTCTCGCTATTCCTCTGTTACTCGTCAGACTGTCGTGTATAGTAGCGTTGTATAATTGTTAAACGAAATTAGGGCAGTAAGAGGCGACAAGAAACATAATGGGTCTTCTATGTGCTTGGATTTTCGTTGTTCTCCTTGCGTATACCATCGACAATACTTTGTTCGTATGACACATGCTCTTGTCTCAGGTTCAACTGTCATGATTGCACAGAGCTATTGGAAAAGAGTATAATAAAAAAAGTTGTGATTATAAACGTTTCTACGCTTTATTCGCGGCGTTATTTTTTTGTTTGTGGTAGACTGATTGTTGAAAGAGGCCTGAAATTGGACAGGACATTAGGTAAAACGTATACCAATTCTGAACAAAATATTTTAACAGCAACATATTTTACTTACCGACAGTTTCTTAATCATTTCTTCTTCAAGATTACTGAAAGATTCCTAAATAAATTATTCAATAGCAATTTCTTTTCATTTGTAATGCAACAAATTGTCTCGAGAAGTCTAATCTAGTTACTATTTTGCATCAATACAAAAATAACATGTTTTAAAAATATTTAAATATGGTAGAAGATCAGTTAAATAGTAATCATATTCTTTCAGAAACGTGTCAACCCAACACGGTTTTCCCTGTTTTCGTACTCCATAAAAATGTATTATTTCACTTTCGAAAAACGTTTTTATGTTGTACAAAAAAAATATAGTAATATAGTATATTCGTTTTATAACGTGAGGACTTTAAAACGAGTTCTACGGTTCCTTAAACCCTTGCTGTATTATTTCGGTTAAAAATGTTACAGAAGAGAAAAGAAACTTAACATTTCTCATACGGCTACATGTACTTCAACGTTTAAAAATTGATTACAAAAGCGTAAAACTGGATTTCGTCTATAAAGAAAGACATTTGTGTTTGTTAGACATCAACACCAAAAATGTTAGGAAAGACAAAAGAAAATTAACATTATTTATACGGCTACGTGTACTTCCATGTTTAAAAATTGATTACAAAAGTGTAAACCTGATTTCGTCTCTGAAGAAAGACATTTATATTTGTTAGACATCAACACCAAAAATGTTACGGAAGACGAAAGAAAATTAACATTATTTATACGGCTACATGTACTTTTTGTTAGACATCAACACCAAAAATGTTAGGAAAGACAAAAGAAAGTTAACATTATTTATAGGGCTACATGTACTTCGATGTTTAAAAATTGATTACAGAAGCGTAAAACTTGATTTCGTCTCTAAAGAAAGACATTTATATTTGTTAGACATCAACACCTAAAATGTTACGGAAGACGAAAGAAAATTAACATTATTTATACGACTACATGTACTTTTTGTTAGACATCAACACCAAAAATATTAGGAAAGACAAAAGAAAGTTAACATTATTTATACGGCTACGTGTACTTCGATGTTTAAAAATTGATTACAGAAGCGTAAAACTTGATTTTGACTATAAAGAAAGACATTTATATTTGTTAGACATCAATATCAAAAATATTACGGAAGACGAAAGAAAATTAACATTATTTATACGGCTACATGTACTTTTTGTTAGACATCGACACCAAAAATGTTAGGAAAGACAAAAGAAAGTTAACATTATTTATACGGCTACATGTACTTCGATGTTTAAAAATTGATTACAGACGCGTAAAACTTGATTTCGTCTATAAAGAAAGACATTTATATTTGTTAGACGTCAACACCAAAAATGTTACGGAAGGCGAAAGAAAATTAACATTATTTATACGGCTACGTGTACTTCGATGTTTAAAAATTGATTACAGAAGCGTAAAACTTGATTTCGTCTATAAAGAAAGACATTTATATTTGTTAGACATCAACACCAAAAATGTTACGGAAGACGAAAGAAAATTAACATTATTTCTACTGCTACATGTACTTCGATGCTTAAAAATTGATTGGAAAAGCAAATACTTTTAGACATTGTTTAAAATCTTCGTCGCGAGTCTGGCACGTTACGGCAAGGGGTTGAACAGCTCCAAATGATTTCGTCGGACAGCAGCCGTAAGCGGTGCGTTCGGAAATCGCATGTACTCGACATCGGTCATTGAGTCTTCGAGATTGGCCACCGAAGAACACGAGTACACGTTCCGAGGGTCGCCGGGCATCGCGAGGTAAGCTAGAAGAGCCCGGCTTAATTACACGGGCAGACATAAAATTGATTGAGTCATCCGGCCTAGTGGCAATTATCGGGGTTTATCGATAACCCCTATCGGTGGAGGCACATTCCGCGGCAGAAGTATGCAAATGAAGTTAGGGTAGGAGGAGCTCCGTGGGGAGGGCAGAGAGTGAATGAAGGACGCCGGTCGAAGACTGATGACGTTTGGCATTAAACCGAGCGAGTCGTGGCGCAGCATCGACAGCGACCGGACTCGTCCGGTAGCATTAATAAATGAGGGACATCAGCTTTTAATTACGCGCCTGGCTCGTAATTGTAACCTGCAGCGAAATCGTACGCTCGGAGGCTGGTACTTTGCAAGCCGAGGAACGATGTATGCGTCGGCCGTTGATAACGGGTGAAGCCTCTTTCTATCTCTCTTCTTGGTTGCCGGCTGGCTGATCCCGGAGAACCGAGGGAGCCGATTAACGATCGCTCGTAATTACGCCCGTTGGATTAGCCGAGATGCTCTTTCACGAGCACCTCGAAAACTGAGAATCATCTCCACCGAACCGACCTTGCGCTAGCAGATCCTGTTGCCAGAGAAACATCTTCCTTCGAGTCAGTTCTTCTGGAGCAACCCAGAACACGGTCACTCGCAATCATATTTCGACGCTCTTAAAAAGACGGTTACGTTTTTAGCAACGGGTCAATGTCACTTGGATTTTTTTCAGAAGCTGGAACAATTAGTTCGCTGCAGAATGTGGAAGAGAAATTTTGGAAATATATTGCTACTGGTCGGAATTGCAGAGAATATTAAAACGAAATTTATGTAATACGAGATTAAATAATGTCTTGCACTTCCTGGTTTCTAGGGGGTTGAAGACAAATTTTCATCAATATTTTGTAGAAATCAGAATGAGTAGGAAATCGCCTTCTTTAAAGGAAAAATCAGAAGTCAGGTATCAAACTCGAAATAAAGACGTCGACATGAAGAAAAGGACTGTCAATTTTAAATATTAATATATACACGTTTCTTCTTTATATTTTACATATTTAAATGTAGAAATGCATTCCATCGGTCTGTTAATAATTTTATTCTTCGACAATTCTACCTCAGACTCCAAAAAGTTGTGCGAATTCGAGCTACAGGGGGTGGGTTATGTAATGCTTGTTCGAAACTGTTTAGTCAAGATAAGTCCACGAAATAATCTCTTGAAAATCAACAATGATTTTGCATTTCAATAGATTGCGTCATCTGTCCAAGATACGAGATACAAAGATATCGATCGATTATTCAAGTGGAATAACGCCAGATAGAATTTCCCTTATCGAAGAGTATACCGATTAAATCATTAACGATTTATTGATATTTATCACGGGATTCAAATCAAAGAAATTTCTCCCATCGTTTGAACAGTATCTTAACTTCTCCACTGATCAAATTGTACGTGGTTACATACGAGATTGTGCACTCTAGATTGCTTCTGCGAAAAATAAGCAGATACAGATGGATAAGATTATGCAATTTGAAAATCCTAATGCGTCACAGGTATTTAATATTTGCTACGATTTTAAACTACCTTTCGGTATCATGAAATAAGTTAGTGAAATATACATAGAAAAATTTAAATTTTACTAATTTTTAATTGAAATCCCCTATTTAATTAGAAATCATCAATTTTTAATTCAAATCTTCTTGTTTAAATAAAATTGATCCTTTTTTAACTAAATTTATTCATTTATATTGCTGGAAAACGATTGCGACTAAATTTTATCATTTTCAAATATTTTGAAATCGCTCGAATTTGAAATTCGAATATTATTATTTAATTTGTCGGTGCTATTGTATTTTTCATAATTCTATAAAAATATCAAGGTCTTGCATTCTGTGCTAATATGGACGTCGGTTAAGAACAATAATTACTATTATTCGAATGAGTCGTTAAAATGCATGAAATACTATTAATCCTTGCATACAATGTTTTTAACTTGAAAATCCAAAAGACCAACGGAGACATGTTCTAATTGCTAGATCCAAGAGACTTTTTTCACGTTTGATATAAATGATAATGAATGGGATGACACATTAAACCTACGAAGCAATCAGTGCAGTGGAGGAACACACTGCTGAAATAATATATTCCATACGAATGGAGCGGACGTTCTTACAAATGTAAATGGCGTCATAACGAATATTCATCGGTGTAATATAGCGACAAACGCAGCGGAAATTGTAAGGATTATTAGGTTCACAAATCAACTGTCGATATGCCTGCTTCCTGCAGCCGCCTTGTAATATGCTATCATAAGGTAATCTAATGAATGTTAATTAATCGAGAGTTCGTATCGAACGGCGAACCAAGGCTCGCAAGGGAACATATTCAGTTGATACAAGCCGATTTTAACGAAACTTATGTGAGATATAGTTTTTTTATCGGCACAACCATCCTCTTTGAAGGGGTGAAAACAGCCCTCAAATTTTGGGGTCAGAATCATATTTTCTGAGATATCTCGGAAAGCAGAGGTCGAAAAAAATTGAATTTTTTTTTTAATTGTGTGTTTCTTAATGGGGAATGTAGTCGTGCAAGAAAATTTTAGTAAAAGTCTTTTGTTTAAACAATATATTAAAAATTTGATGTTATTTTTGCAGTTTCTCGTATTTATTGCTAGTTTATTTCAGTGTAAACTCGGGTGTGCCTTTGATCCAGAATAGGGGATAAGTGTTTTAGGATTTTTGTTTCTTTTGCCGTTAAACAATAATTATGCATAATGAAGAAATAGTCTTGCGTCTGGCGTACGGAGGAAGGAATTCTAGCTTGTTTTATAGAAATATAAGCATTTAGTATAATCGTATATAGTATTTTGAACGATATCACTGGGTTATGTTGGGTTGGCAACTAAGTGATTGCTTATTTTAAGTGAGAAGGAAAATTCAAAATTTTTGCTTAAAAATATAACTTCATTCAATTAGGTATTGTCCGTTTTTGTCGATGACCTTTTGGTATCTTTCAGGCAGTGTCATAATTTCATGTCCATAAAACTTCTGATTTTTGCCAGTAAAAAACCGAATTAAATTTGATTTTACATCATCAGCGTCATTAAAAATTTTATTATTTAAGGAGATCTGCACGGAACGAAATAAATGGTAATCTGAAGGCGCAAGGTCAGGGCTGTATGGTGGATGTGACAACACATCCCAACCTAGTTCCAATAATTTTTAGCGAGTGACGAAAGATTTGTGGGGCTTTTTATTATCTTGCTGGAAAACAACACCCTTACGATTTGCCAATTCCGGCCGATTCTTGAACTTTGTCGCTCAGTTTGGCGAGTTGTCGAACGTACACGTTTTAATTAATCGTTTGGTTTTTTCTTTTTTTTATTTGGCAAATCAATTTTGAAACTGCCTTTCTTTCGAGGCTTCATTCCCATTTACGGCACATAACTTTTCGTGTGCTTGCGACGCGTTCTTGCCTTTTCGGAAATAATACAATAAAATATATCTGAAACGCGCGTCTTGTTCTTCCATTTTTAAATTGGGATAAAAACGAAACTAGATTACTAATCGATACAATTTTTTACTAAATTAAAGATGGAAGTCCAAACAACGAGAAAACAATATAGGTTTGGTGCTTTGAACACGTTGACAAAACAAACGAACGTGCAAAGTCCACCTTTTGACAAAATATGCAATGACTTTGTTGCCAACCCAATATGTATGTCGTTTATATGTTGTTTTATCTGTAGCTAACTGAAGGTGACGCAGATAACAGCGTAACGTGGTGTTAACTATCGCGGCGGAGTACGGATACCGGTTCTATAGCAGGCAAATTCGCAGACAAATTCGCAGGTAAATTCGCAGGCAAATTCGCAGGCAAATTCGCGGGCAAATTTCTGCGATTATTGGGCCTTCGGTCAAAATATGCCTGCAGCCGTTTTAAACTGTGGACCCTTAAAATGATTATAACTGGAGTTTTCTATGGTAGCTCGGAAAAGAGCTGGTGGCAAATGCCGCACACTGCAGTTTTTCAATTTATTTGAGGAGACGAATATTTTCAAAAATTTCCATAGGTCATTAGGGTGAAAGAGGGGGGAATATGTAATTTTGTCTTAACGATGTATAAATATGGGCACTTTGTTTCGTGTGCTATTAGTCATTCTACATCGCATAGTAAGAAGTTAAGACTGCTGCTTTCGAATTTGTAAAACAGTGCAACATAACAAATAATTTCTGGCGATAATCAAGGTAAACATCTCATAATTACATTATTTTTACAACATAACAAATAATTTCTGGCGATAATCAAGGTAAATACCCCATAATTATATTATTTTTACTGTTCCCGATTGTTTATTAACATGACGGTCAATCCGATGAACGTTATAAACATTTTGATGGAAACATATCATAGCAATAATAACAAGGAAACAGCCAACGGCCTCAGAAATTGGCCTGCGTATTGGCTATAGAAGTCATTATCCTTACTCCGCCGCGATAATTAGCACTGCGCCACGCTGCAGCCTGCGTCACCTTGAATTAGCTATTGATAAAACAATAAACGACATACATGTAACCCAGTGGTAAAGTTAAAAATACTATACACGTTTATACTGAATGCTTATATTTCTATAAAAGAAGGCAGAATTCCTTCCTCCGCACGCCAGACTATCTTTCAGTATGCATAATTATTGTTAAATGACAAAAAAAAGAAAAATCCTAAAACACGAATCCCCTATTCTGGATCAAAGATCACACACTCGAGTTTACATTAAAATAGACTGACAATAAATACGAGAAACTGCAAAAATAACATCAAATTTTTAATATATTGTTCAAACAAAAGACTTTTACTAAAATTCTCTAGCACGACTACGTTTCCCATTAAAAACACACAGTTTAAAAAAAAATTCAATTTTTTTCGACCTCTGGTTTCCGAGATATCTCAGAGAATATAGTTCTGACCCCTGTTACGTATTAAGGGAATAGAGTCGATGAGTTGCGTGGTACACCACACACCGTTAGACGCATGTACGTACACGAGAATTGCAAGGGTCCGGTATATGGAAAATAGCGTCTCGCTAATGCATATTGGGGATCTCTCAGACAATTTAGACATATTAGAAAAAGACATTTTATTTTCTATTGCAGTTGACCTTGCGTGACCTTGAATGACCTTCATAATAGGTCATTGTATTCGTCTTGAAATACACTATCAGAATGTAAATAAAAAACCATACCGTTCAATTTAAAAACACAGAGTTGACCTTCGTATCTCCTTGACGTCTCCACCTATAAAAAAAATTAATGACATCAGATTACGAGTCCCTCGATATCAAGTAAGTTTGGTCTGATCCTTTTTTTTCTATCTTCAAAAGCAAGCGATTCATTCAGGTGACCTGTTTTAGGTGCCGCACCCTGTATATGTATGAATATGTATTATTGTGATTTACCCTTGTTCAGCAGAAATAGATCTCAGCAGAGATCTGAGATGCTTAATAAAAGAAAATAAGAAAATGATCATTGGGACAGAAAAGTAGAGGGGCGTCTTATTAGCCGTCCCGGGTGTGGTTCAGGTTTTTAGTGGGTATGCCTCCCCGATCATCTGGGAGGAGAGTCCCACACTACCCCCTTCTGGGGTGTACATAATGTATTTTCCCCCACACTCGTAAGAAAAAAAAAAAAGAAAAAAAAGGAGTAGTAAACATCGATCAAAAGACTTGCGACGCGTTCCTCTGCAATAAATTATTTCATTGTTACCGTCGACGTCACCAACACTCTTTTGGTGGACGAAAATTTACCGACCACAATTTTTAACGAATCCTTTTGGCTTGTTCAAAGGAAAATCATTTATTAAATGTAGACATTCTGAACATTTTTGTTTTAGAAAACCAGCCCAAAGCTATTGTATAAACTGAACACTTAATTACAATTTATCTTCACGCATTTATGTCATATGGAAATTTCTGAAATGAAGGAGGACGTGTACGTGGATGAAAATTAATATTTTTATTTTTACCAACAATCTATACCATAATCTTGGACAGTTTAAAAAAAAAATTGTTGAAAGTATCTACGTTTAATATATGATTTTGCTCTGAAGAAATCAACATAATGTAACTTTTTCAGTTTTCGTAAAATGAAATACGAAAGGTATTTCATTTATTCTGATAAAATTCAGCTTTTTCATAATTATTTTATTCGCTCGTCATCTGGCGATCACCGTAAATGATCAATCATTTCAATCAACCAACACGGAATAGGTAAAAAGAAGTGAAACGTTGTAGTAAATGAGAATAATTTATGAAAAATTTCGTCATCGTACGGAATCGAATTTTCTGAAACATTTTCCTCGCGTGTTCGGTGTTTATAAACGGTACACTTGAACAATGCGTAACGTCACGCACGCGATTCGTCAACGTCACGCGAACGTTCTGCATAATACGATTGCAATTACTTATCGCTTATTATTAGTAATAGTGCGCTTCCACAAAGCTACGATTGCCATTCGTATGTGTCACTATCGGAGATATTCGCACTTTATACGTAAACGTTCAAAGTTTACGGCAACAAGACGTTTTCGTATTTCTCAATGAATCACAGCGGAAGAATCGGCGATCAATTATAGCAACCGGGATATTGATTTACGACGAGACACAGTGGATCGATAGGTAATGAAAGAGCCCTCGAAGTATCGTTTTATCGGTCGAAACGAAAGCATGTTTAAGAGCAATGTAAACACGGTCTTTCGCAACATTTCGAAAAAATTGCTATCTACGGGCGTCAGCTTTTTCCAATAAGACGCTAACAACAATGTTCTTTGAATCAACTGCGATACACTCTCGTTTATTAACGTTTGCCGACAGATTGTTCCACGAAGTAGATGTACCGAGTGATTCGCGAAAAACAGAACACATAAGTAGCTATCCTAGGCTGGAAGATAGAACAAAATGCTCGATCATTTTATGCGGAGTCGCCCGGTATTTATACGAATAATATGCATTTCCTCGAGGTGCCAAGAGTGCACTTTAGTGCAGCAAACTTCGTAAACAATGTCACGCGACGATAGGGTCAGTCTGTATTGTTACCCAATTCTAATCATTGTTCTTGTTGTTTAATCACCGTTTCGTAATCGGCCAACTGTACGGAAAGTTATTCGTAACACGATTACATTTCTAGGGGCTCCGTTATTTTTGTAATTGGCTGGAGTTTGTAACATTCTACAAGCTAACAATGTCGTGTCGCAAATTTTCGTCTTGTAAATTACATGAAATGTACAGTAGAAATTTGTCACTG
>CM052187.1:2151447-2166826 GCA_028455805.1 Lasioglossum figueresi
AAGTGAATGATGGTAGATAGTTCTAAATAAAATGGCCAAACTCACACTTTAGAGAGCTTTGTGTATTCCAAAACTTCTTCACATAATCTTGTCATGAATTTTTTATTATATTGATTTCATTATAGACAGGAATAAATATTATAAATAAATGTATGAAGTGAATGATGGTAGATAGTTCGAAATGAAATGGCCAAACTCACTTTATGGAGCTCTCTTTGTGAGAGCATTAAACCTCGAAACATGAGACGAGGCATTTTACGAAGCCGAATATTATGTTTCATATATCAATGTCTCATGGTTGACTTAAACATTGAGACTGTAATCGCGTGTTCACGTTTCAGATGGCGGTCGCTTTCATGTTGGCCCACCAGTACGGAATCCCCAAAGTGATGAGCTCGTTCGATTTCCGCGATTTCGACGCGGGTCCGCCCCAGGACAACCAGGGTCACCTCATATCTCCTGTCATTAATCCCGACAACACTTGCGGCAATGGCTGGGTTTGCGAGCACCGTTGGAGACAGATTTACAACATGATTCGGTTCCGTGGTGTTGTGAACGGTACCGGGGTTTCAAACTGGTGGGACAACGGCAGCAACCAGATCGCTTTCTGTCGCGGAAACGCCGGCTTCGTGGCGTTCAACGGCGATCAAGGTGACATGAGGCAGACCCTCAAGAGCTGCATGCCTCCAGGCAAATACTGCGATGTTATTTCCGGTAACCTGGAGAACGGACGATGCACCGGAAAAGTCGTTACCGTGGAGTCCAACGGCAACATGTACGTTGAGATCTTGAAGAATGAAGACGACGGTGTGCTCGCCATCCACAGAAACGTGAGTACACGTTACGGAATTTCTTCTAACTATTTTTCACATTATTGTTAGGTGTCGTGCGTCCCTCATTCTTCCTTCACTTTTATTTTTCTTCTAGTAATTCTAATTTCTAGTTGAAGAATCTAGAAATTTCTTGTACCCGTTTCTTACATTATTGTTAACACTAGGTTTACGGAGCTCTAGAAATACCTATTTCACATTATTTTATAAACATAACAAGCACGTGTCTATCCAAATTGTTGGCCATTTTGCCAATAATATATACCGAAAGAAATAAATTTGGTATACAATTTCTCAGGGAAGCATCTTTGCAATCTTAATAATTGCAAACTAAGAACCTAGTGTTAAGTGTAAAAAATTAAGTTAAGTTTCATGATATAATATCTTTCTCGAATATTAATTTATTTCGAATATTATAATTCGTTTACAGGCAAGACTGGCTTGAAGGAGACTTATGAAGACGGAATGGTCTTGGACATGAACAGGGAATACTTTAAGAATAAATTTGTTAAATTGTAAAATGATTTTGTGAGATGTAATACAGATTATATTGTGTAAAATAAATTTACTGTCATCATCGAGTTCTGTTAATTAGTTTGTGTACACCCCATAAGTGTAAATAATTTTAATCTTGCTCACTAATACAAAAGTTGAAGGTGTCCAAATTTCAGTGAAATAATCTATTGAATTCCTAATACAACAACAGTAATAAAAATTGCCATTCTTAATTTATGTGTTCTATCTACAATGCAACCTGTATGTATTCATAGATCTTTCTAAATCCACCTATGGCATGATAAAAATAGATCAAGCATTCTAAATATGTTCTTCTACCCAGAAACTCTTCGTACACCTGTATCTAAATATAGAACGCTAACTCGATTCCTCGTGTCGATTTCTATCTATCTCTTTATCTAATACTCGTACTCACCTGTCACGTACATCGACCAAATCACGTTTTTGTAACGCTCTCGCCTTGACACATATTTCGCTTAATCCTTTCAGAATTGACTGAAATCTTTAGTCTAAAATCAAAGTCATTTACACCTTAGACGTTGATTGAAACAATAATCATTCTAACGAAACTTTACAACGTCCAGATTCCATCTACAGTGTTCAACATTCTTGCAATTTTTTTCATTTTCAATTGTTCGCGAATGTATCCACAATTGATTGCAGCAGAAATCCAACTCGCAATTAACTTCAACAGAGATGAAGAACAGTTACTCTTGAACAGACGAAAAAGAACACATTGATTGTAGCATTCTCCTAAAAAGCAAACCTAAATAGAGGGTGATTGAACTCGAGGATCGATTATTTTTCAACAAAGTTTATTTTAACAGAAACAATGTACTGTTTTTGTTCTCTTTTCACCATTAATTTCTACTATACATAATATGACAGATAATCGTAGAATAATACACGACAGACGCGCGATGGAGAAATAAAAAAGGGTTTGTGCAGGAGGAATGGGAGGAGGGGAGGGGATCGATTGTCGAACGTAGTTGCAAGAAAACCAACTGCGGGAGGAAACGAAGGGTGTGAAAAATAATAAAATGGATGGAAGAACATCGAAGTATCACAAGATTGCTTTATCGCCCGTTTCTATTGTCCCTCCTCTTCTCCATTTCGTTCGTTTTACACTCGTGGTCCGGAATAATTCTTATCGCATTTTTAGATAGAAAAAAAAACGTCACGAATCATTCTTCACGAGTCTACAATATTCTTGCATCCCTTTAAACAACTCTACGGGATTTCTCTCGTCGAACGCATTTCCTGCCATGTAAAGTATCTTCGTCTCTCTCTCTCTCTCTCTTTCTCTCTGCTCCCTTTCATACACATGTACACACGCATTCGTCGGATCTCTTTCACTCTCTCTCTCTCTCTTTTCGTTCTATCCGAGCGATCCTACTGCCCGATAACGTAATGATCTCGTGCCACGTAGTAATGATGAACCCCGGCTACGAAACTAAATAAAATACTACGGGTCTTCTTGTAAAAGCACGATATAAATAAATGCTCAAGCATTATGTACAGTGATCTCAGTTTAAGTAAAAGCCGCTAGCTCGGTTAATGGCCGCGCGTCGCTCTCGAGCTTGCGTTCCTAATCTCTTCTGCAAAATGCGACAAATCGTCAACAAATACTTTCATCTCTCTCACAGTAACAATCACACCTTTTACAAATATCGAAAGGAAAAACGGATCGGAAAACCAAATTTGTGATTTATAGTGGAACACGAACTCGGGAGCGCACGCAGCCGCGTAAGTGTATGTGTACATAATATTTATAAACGTATATAGTCTGCAGTAAATTCAGGCTAATGTAAATCTAAAAATACTGCTCATTTTTTACGAACTTACCAACTTTTTCGGTCTTAACACTGTCTCCAACCTAGGACGTCTGCGTTTTCATTACGTCTTAATTGTTATACGTGAATACAATAAGGCAACAGTTTACATCTAAATAAATAAACGTTAAACGTTGTAAGTAAGAGAAGAAAGAAGAAGTTAATTTACAATTCTTCTAAGCTACATTACGGATCCGTCGCTCGTACATCTATAATGTTTACTACGTATCGTCTGTGCACGTGTACACGCGCTATTGATTCGCATCACAGAAAAAACAATATGGCCGTTTTCTCTTCTTATTCGTGTTCAACTTCGTCCGATTACTGTCTCGAATTTATTAAACACTTTAAAACGATTTTATGCGACGGAATTTTTAGTTGAAAACGTTTGGTTAAATTCACGAATACCTTTCTATTTATTTAGTTAGATTATTTCAGTGAAAATTTACGTTTCACGCAAATACATTTACATTTTGTGTTTTACGTACGCAACAATGAAGGATAGACTCTCCGAAGTTATTCTATCGAACTTCTCAATATGTCATTTAGTATGGCATTTGAATACTGAATTAACATTAAACGCCAACTAAAATTCTCGTTAGAATCTCACTTTGGAAATACAATTTTTCAAACACTAATTACCTAAATGTTAAATTTCCGATTTCCTACTTTCCTCCATTGCGCAAGACTTTAATTACAAGCATGTAAACCATAAGTTTCGCCGATGACACGAATCCACAGCGATCTGTACACGCGTCTCTATGAGTACGTTGATCATCGTACGAAATATGAATGTATATTTACGTGTGCGGAGCTCACCCCGTTTTCTGCACGTAGAACGCTAGCAAAAATATAATTTAGTATATTTATCATTATAATTCATTCATATAAAAACTTCGTTAAAATATATAAAAGAAACAACGATTTGAGCAAATACGTATCTCCTATCATAGTTAAAAGTACCGTGTTCGAAACGTTCCTTTATTGCACATATCAATTTTCGCTAATAAAGTGTTGTCTCTTTTTCATCTCTCTTTCTCTCACGCATGCTTCCACACAGTGGTACTCTCATTCATCTTTGCACTCGCAAACAACAATTATTTTTAAACATACTCTAGTTATGTACGCTTATTTATTCTCTTCGTTCTCATCTTGATCGGTTCTGTTACTGTTTGTCGTTCTTGGGTTCGCAGAATTACTCGAATTTACCGCCACAGTTCGTCGACAATCGATTTCTACAACGTTCTTTTTATTCTACAGAAATTTCAAGCAACAATCATTCGTTACAAATTTCAATACATCAACATAATACGTTTTTCCAATCCGATCGAATATGGATTAACGCGTTAAACGCCACGCCACAGTTAGCCGTCAGTTAGCGGTTCCAAGGGACCGGCGTGGCGTTTAACGTGTTAAATAACCAACGATTAACATTCGATTCAGAAATACTCAAAACATTAGATGGTTCACAAAATAGTTTATTGACGCGACAGAAGAAATCTCCAAACACGTCCGATCTATCGAAATCACTGTGTATTACAAGAAAACCAACAATTCATTTGCTCTGTACATTGAGTTTCGCCTAATACGCGGAAGAATTCGAATAATTCGCAGTTATCGTCGCAGTAAATTCGCCTCTCAGGTAACAGTTGAAAATATTCGCATCGCGGGGACAATTTCTTACGAGTCGTACACAGATCGGAAATTACGAATCACGCGGGGTCGATCGAGTTTCTCTACGAAAGGCCATCCTTTGGAAGACTTCTTTTGACGGATAGGCACTCGTTTCGTTGATCGTCGAAATACTTTCTTCGTTCGTGGAAAGACTTTTCGAATCAGCAAATTTACCCTAAATTTATTACCCTAAAATGTCCACTCCACGTGTTTTCTTTTTTACACTAGCCCGAGGATCTAAAATAGAATTTTGGTCGGCTGACAGGTGTGTACAATCCGAAAATGGAAACAACCGAACTCTTCGAGCGATCCGATCTCCCGAACACCAATTAATTCGTTTATTGTACAGCATCAGCTTCTTTGTGCTCATCGCGTGTGCATCTCTAATTTATTTATTAGTTACCCTCCGCTTTCTGAGCAGCAGAACTGGGAAAGACCGTCTAGCCGAGTTCTAGAAGCCTGATCCTAGGTGCAAATCGTTGAAAGACATCCGAATAACTGTCTCGTTGACAGACAATTCGAAATCTGTACCGCGGTTAGGGTTGGTGTAAATCTAAGTCGGGTTGTAAGCACTGTAGCCTTAGGCACCGGGTGTCGAACCTCTCTACATCCATGAATTACAAACTATCGTTAGGTCTCCCAGACTCGAGAGTCTCTATCGATCGCCTCTTTCGATCACCTCTTTCGATCTCATCCGGGTCTCGCATCGATTATCTTCCGCATATTAGACGCGAGTGTCTTCAAACTGAAGAAGACGGGAAGGTTCGAATGTCTGGGCATCGTGAAACAGTTCAAGGTTCACGAACGATCCTTCGTTTCCCCAGGTACTCGCAACTCGAAGGGTCCCGTTCACCCGCGTTCCACTGCGAAACAGTTCGCTGGGTATGAACACACTTTTAGAGTCTAAGTCGATGGACAACAGGCGGAGCCTCCTGAACAACGGTCCACGGACCGCGTCACTGTTTGATGGGCTTCTTGAAGACGACTTCCGGCTTGCGTATCGGACGTGGTACGCGCCGTTCTATCCTTAAGGCCCTATTTGGGTCCGGCGAGGGCACCGACGCGCCTTCCAGACCCACCGGAGTCTCCGCCATTGTTTGTCAGTTTCCCGTGCTACTCGGCCGCCTGCCGGGCTGTTGCTGCTGTTGCTGAGACGCCGCTGCTACGGCTGCAGCTGCGTTCAACGCTGGCAGAGGTGTCTGGTGACAGTGCGCGCAGTGCATGCACACGGTGCAGGCCCCGAGCTTTCGGGCCAGCAGCACGCGCAGCTTCAAAGCCGGTCCCAGCTTCATGCCCATCGGGCCCGTCAGGTGGTCCTCCGACAGCAAGGGCAACGCGGCTCCGTCGATGCGGTGCTCGCGGAAATTCTGGAAAGAAACGAGATGGTTAGGAGCCTGCGATTTTATAACATCGGATTGTTTTACATGAGTCGGTAACTTTTTATTCAATTAACCGATCGTAGCTTTAGTTTAAACTCTTTCTTCGCGTTATTCGTGGTATTTTAACACTTTGCACTCGGAGCTATTTTAACTCGAAAAATTAAACATTTCTTCCGACCTAGAATATTTCCATTCCCTATGATTTTTGAAATTTTAAGGGTATCAAATTGGTGTAACACCTCATGCAACGCCTAGATGTTTTGTAATTGATTAGATACCGATACATTTAATAATGTAAACAAATATTTTGAATAATGCTACAGCAATTTTTAGTGGCGCCTCAGCCGATCTTCAACTCCAAGATCTTCAACTTCGAGCTTCTCCGTGAGAGACTTCGTTAAATACAGGGTGGACGATTTATCTGAAGACATCGAAATATCTTGAGAACTATGCATCGGATCGAAACAAGTGGGTAATGAAAGTTGTTCGCGCGAGGAAAAAAAGATTGATGCCATATTACAACCCCTGTTGTCCCATGCATCTTTCGTTTCGAAAACTGTTCCGCTACTATCATACTTTCAGAGTTATTGTAGGTGTCAAAAGTAACTGCCTCGCCCTGTAGATGCTCCATGAAAATTAAAAATTCCACGAGCGAGCTGGGCAGCTCTCTCGCGCACATCTAAATTGGACGGAAAATCCTCGACGAAAATTGAAAATAAAGGGTGAAAGTGTTAAAGATTCGTCCTACGAGCAACATTTCAATAACGCAGGGCCGAAGAAGCCGGCCCGTTTCCTCAATTAAACGTGTTCACCGCGCCCAGGCTGATCCCCATTCAACAAGCCCGAAGAATGACACCCACGCGTCCTCGCCGGCCGCATTAACAATCCTGCCATTCCTGAATACCTCGGGGCGACCCTTAACCCTCGCGGAAACGAGCCCGAAGGTCGAGGTTCCATGCGAGGAGCGGCGAGCGCATCGCGCGCGCCTCATCTCGCGGAATGCCGTTCACGGTTGCGATGCGTCGCGAAGCGCAACAAGGTGCATCTTCAACGACGCGGAACGCCGCATGGCGCTCGCTCATTAAACCTCTGGTTCCGCAGAAAGTCAGTCGAGCTGCTCGGATAGAATCAGACTGCCGGGGACCAGAGGAAACTGAAGCAAGGATCGAGGAATGAAACGAGACGAGGGGGAACGAAACGTGGAGGATGAAGAAGAAGAAGAAGAAGAAGAAGCGGAAGAGGAAAAGGGAAAAAAAGGACGGACGATTCATTCACGGCATCGGGGGCCACGGACGTAATTGCGGCTGCAACCGCTGCAACTTACCCCCGCTGCATTGCACGCGTCCGCTCAGGCCACTCACACAACTCGCTGTACTACGTATCGTCTCTCCGCCGCTGCACACGTTCGCGGAATACGGTGATTGCTCAGCCCGCTTATGAATGAAATATTCAACGCTCTAATGCGACTGTTGCACGCAAAGGCAGACCGGTCTTCTTCGAGGCATTCCGCTGCGAGGGGGAAGAGAGGACGCGTTTGAAGATCAGGATCGGGATTAATCGAGGTCGCGCAACGAGACCTTGGAATTTATGGCGGCGCCTGGAACGGGAGCAATTTTTTAGATTCTTGGATTCCGCTAGGAGATTGTACGGAGAGCAGCAGGAGATCGATTTCGGAGACTCGAAGTTTTAGGATTGTTCCGGTGAGACATTTAATTGTCTCTTAACTTGAAGACGTACTTCATCATCTTGTAAGGAAAGACGCTTTTGAGCGCAACAGTTTGTAGTATTTTTGTGGCCAGACACATTTTTAGGTGCCAAAGTCTGTAAATCCCTGTTTAAACAAAAACCTCAGCCGTACTTCCAAAATGTATAACGTGTTAACGGACTTCCCGTAGATAAAGTGTCGATGAAACAGCTAGAAAAATAAATTCCTCCGCGGTCTCTTCCAATTACTGCAAACGGTTTTTACTTCGCACAAGGCTGGGCACTTATCTTCGTCTACCCGGCAACCCAACATCTACCCAGCAACGACCACCGTTAAACTCCTTGGATCTCGACGTTCCCGCATCTCGTGGGTGCCGTGGCACGCGAATGCGAGTTGGCCCGTTGTTTTCAGCGTGATTCTTGGATTCTGGTGGAAGATTGTACGGAGAGCAGCAGGAGATCGATTTCGGAGACTCGAAGTTTTAGGATTGCTCCGGTGAGACATTTAATTGTCTCTTAACTTGAAGACGTACTTCATCATCTTGTAATGAAAGACGCTTTTGAGCGCAACAGTTTGTAGTATTTTTGTGGCCAGACACATTTTTAGGTGCCAAAGTCTGTAAATCCCTGTTTAAACAAAAACCTCAGCCGTACTTCCAAAATGTATAACGTGTTAACGGACTTCCCGTAGATAAAGTGTCGATGAAACAGCTAGAAAAATAAATTCCTCCGCGGTCTCTTCCAATTAATGCAAACGGTTTTTACTTCGCACAAGGCTGGGCACTTATCTTCGTCTACCCGGCAACCCAACATCTACCCAGCAACGACCACCGTTAAACTCCTTGGATCTCGACGTTCCCGCATCTCGTGGGTGCCGTGGCACGCGAATGCGAGTTGGCCCGTTGTTTTTAGTGCGATTCGCTGCGTCCGTGGATCATTAAACGCGAGTATGCGGGCCAATTGCTCGAAACGTTGCCCCGGTGTGCTCGCTTCTAATAACGGTTCGACGAAGGCTTCTTCCGCGGCGTCTCTGGTTCCAGCCGGCGTAACGACTTAGTTAATTAGCGTTTACGCGAAACGACCGTGAAGAGCACGGCCGCGTCGACAGAATTCTGCCGCGCCGTTCTACCAGCAGCGGTTTCCATCGCCGTTTCAGCCCGTTTTATACCGTTACCGTCGCTCGGTACGCTATCGGAAATTCGAAACAATGTCGGCCGTGTACCCCAGGTGATAGATGACCGCCGCGTGTTCCTCCTCGTCGTCGTCGTCGTTGTTTAACACCGGTGTCAGCTGGTTCGCGCCGTATCGTCGCTATAAGGGCGAATGGGATAATTAGCCGTCCAACGCGAAACTGCCAGGTTCGCGCGGGCAAATGGGATGTAAAGCGAGACGAACTAATTTGTGCGAGTCACCGCGTTTCCTTACCGCTTTTCACAATTACCGAGCTCCCGGCGATTCGCGAATTCTTCGACTTCATTTTCTGATACTTCGTCCGCGACGTAAGTCTTGGGTACTTCAGCTCAACCCTCATTCGTCTCCATATCAATTTGACATATTTTGTTGAAGAATTTAACGTGGAGTATATATACAGGGTGTTTCGTCTAAAACAGGACACCTAAATATCTCATCTATCTCTGATAATACAAAAAATGTTCCTCGCGTAATCTAAATGACTGTTTCTTTAATCTCGATCGACAACTTGTAAATAACTTAAATTGATGCTTTCGGCGCAAAGAATCGATCCTATATTACTCGCTAAGCAATTTTACAAGAAACTATAACATTTTTTTCAACGTTTCGGGCTAGTTTAAGACCAGTTTTTCTTGACAATGGTCTTAAACAGATTCCTTAAATAGGATCGATTTAAGTAATAAATAATTTAAGTAATCTAAATGGTTTCAAAAGACGAATCAGATGGAAGAATCGTTTGTCTATGAATTGTAATTTTTTAATCGTTTTTTCAAGGTCACTCTTGTTTTTCACATATATACACACATTTTTGGTTGTTGTATGTTATAGCAAACATTACTGTGCATTCATCCATGCTTAATAGCACGACTTTGAAATGACCGTGAACTCTAAAATTTGCTAATTAACGCAGAACTTACTTTGAGCGACATTTCAGATTTCAACGGTAACAGAAATTCGACCATGAACTTGAACTTTCGTTTGAAAACTTTCCAGTCGAATATCTCGAAAAGTATGAAAGATATTAAAAAAGAAAAAGGGAAAGAGGGAGGCAGTATCAGTTTTTTATTTGGGTGGCGTTTTCAAGGTAATTCGAAGATCAATTTTGTTTTTGAAATGTAAACCTATATTTTTTATTATGGGATCTTATTGTACGTAAAAAGACCAGCAGTTTTCGTAGGATACTTTTTTTATCTGTGCACTGGTTTCTAAGATATTTAAAGAGAAGTAGAGCAAGTCATACTTATACTGCGAGAAAGTTTGTAATTTCTTTATAACTATAACAAATTTTCAAAATGTTCTTTGTTGTTTTCTAAACTATAATACAGACGATTCGCAAATTCTGAACGAACATTTTTTCAGGTATCTGTTGGAATAGCTCTACATTCCTGTACAATCTTGCGTGGTCTGTGTGTCTATTCCAACACTTTACACTTTTTAAATATCTTTCATACTATTCGAGATATTCGGTTGGAAAGTTTTCAAATGAACATCCTGTATATTTGAAATGTGACAAACATGAGTACGTACAATTTAAAGCAGTAGACATATTAAAAAGATTTAAAGACATCAGTGTATTCAGCTTAGTAAAATAATTTAAATAAGAAAGAACTTTTTGTATGGTAAAATTATATGCACAAAATAAGATCAAATTTTATGCGGTTGGTCTGCAACCACTTTTTATTTTGCATAAAGATCCGTAATATATATATTCATCAACGAACTATGGTCAATACGTTTACTTCTGCACTCATAAAAATAATACATGACAGTCACATTGATTAAGTAAATTGAAATGAAATATCTCAAATCAGCTCTGTATTTTAAAATGTTAAGAAATCTGTAGACTATAATAGTATTTCTAGAATCAAAAAGCATTGTTACATTTGCATTATAAAATCAGACATTTATTAATTACGGCAAAGGGTTGAATTATCGGTGAAGATGAATCGCGAAGATAGGTCTGTTAGATAAAATAAAATTGTACCCCTTAATGCGTCGCCCATAATATCCTAAAAGCCGTAATTTCGTGTTCAGTCAACCTATTTTTCGAGACTATTATCGAGAATGGATTCCGTGTGGTACCAAATAAAAGGATCGAGCGTGCATGTCGTAATTTTGCGTGATGATCCGAGGAATAATCGAGACGGACGTTTTAATGCGCGGTCATCAGTGGTACAAAGGAAAAATGCGTTTCCAGGAGCAAGATTTTGCTCTAAATACATTTTAATGAAATAGAGAGCATCGTCCCCTCGCACACGCTGATTGCGGCCCGACAATTTCCACGCGAAGCTCCGCGCCGTGCAAAAACCGTCGGTTCGATCAACGAGGGGACATCCTGCACTGTAATTTCGTGCTACTTGTTACCGCCACGGCTTACAAGCATAATTGATACCCAGATTTCAGGTCAGTAATTCATAATAATCAGCTAAGAGATCGCGAGCAAAGCCTGCCTTTCCGTAGCCACGGTCTATTCCGAACGGCAATTTAATATTATAAAAGAACGCCTTTTTCTTGTAGCTCGCCTGGGTACTCAATCCGCGTACCTGGACATTGTAGAGACTGCGGAAGATCAAAAGGACAAGCAAGTAACCGGGAAAACAACCGTGGAACAATTAAAATTAAATTTAGCAATGTTCTTACTTCAGTCCTCGAGGCATGAAGATGTTTGGGAGATCGAGCGCGGTACTGTTTGACTGCGCTCTTTGCACAGAAATGCATCATCTTGCATAAAGATCGTAATTACGCGAAGTGCAGACCAAATTTTGGTTTCGAGGCCTGGAGGGATTGTTGGCGCTTAATTTCATGCAATAATAAAAATTATGATAAACGATTCACTTGTTTGGTAAACGGTTCACTCTTTTTGTAAACGAGAATGAAGAGATATTCGTGATTGCATAGAGGTTCTTTTGTAACGTGAAGATGCTTCTTTGGCGTAATGAATAACATTTGTATGCTTTTATCCGAAATAATTTTGCACGAACAGTTATACATATAGTTTTTATGTATTGTACTACATTTTGTGCATTTTAGTACATTTTATGCATCTTGTGCATTTTAGTACATTTTATGCATCTTGTACATTTTAAATATTTCATTAATATGGTTTTTACAGTTTATGTATTGTACTACATTTTGTGCATTTAGTACATTTTAAATATTTCATTAATATGGTTTTTACATTTTATGTATTGTACTACATTTTGTGCATTTAGTATATTTTATGCATCTTGCACATTTTAAATATTTCATTAATATGGTTTTTACATTTTATGTATTGTACTACATTTTGTGCGTTTAGTATATTTTATGCATCTTGTACATTTTACATATTTTATTAATATGATTTTTGATTTTCCTACAGTTTTATAGTAGAAAATGTGAGTCGATATTATACGAATATAACTTGAATGAATATTATACGAGGGTTAAATATTAAATGCCACATATATTATTTGAAAGATAAATGCAGTGAAGATTTAAGACATTGATAAGCGTTCGTATAGCCAACAGTACTGCAGTTAATATTTACGACTTGATGCACTTTAAAGTACCGCTCTCATTATAAAGCTGTTACGAATCAAATAAATTATCATTCTTTTAGATTTGATTTAATTTAAGGTACTGTTACATACATATGCTTGCGTCAGGAAGACATTATAATGGCAAGATGATAGTTAAATTACTTGAACGGTTTTAAAACATCTCGGATGAAGATAACAGTAAAGATAAATGAAAATTATACTACAGATCCCCTTGTGCAGTATGAAAGTATTTTTAGGAGTTGGACATTTGGAAAAATGTTCCAACATTAGAAATGCAGAGATGTGTTGTCCATGGTGTCTGTACCTACACGATATAAGTGATAAACGTTCAGAGATTGTTACACATATCGAAACATTGCAGTGAGTATTGTGGTGAGATGATAAAAAGGTGCCTGGCAGCAGTGTTTTGCGTGTTCGGCGAATTTCTGCTGTCGAAAAAAATGGATAAAAGAATTTCCATCAAATTTTGTGTAAAAATGGAATTAAGTGCTCCAAAACACTTGAAACGTTGACAGTGGCATACGGTGAGTGTACTCTGAGTAAAAAAAGATTTTTATAAGTGACACAAGCTCTTCCAAGATGGCCGAGAAGACGTTAACGACGAAGCTCGCCCTGGACGCCCCAGCGCGTCAACAATCGATGAAAACGTTGAAGAAGCGAAGAAAATAGTGTTGGGGAATCGTCGAATTACCATTAGAGACGTTGCCGATGACGTCGGCAACTCGTTTGACTCGTGCCAAGCAATTTTAACGGAATTTTGGAAACACAATTCATGGATTTTGCATCACGATAATGCACCTGCTCGCGCATCGTTGCTTGAGAGTAATTTTTTGGCCGGGAACAACACCACGATCGTGCCTCGGCCACCACATTCACCGGATTTGGCCCCCTGCGACTTTTTCCTGTTCCCAAAACTGAAGAGACCCACGAAAGGACGGAGATTTGCAACGATTGAGGAGATAAAGACTTCGAAGTGCTTCGAGGATTGGAAAAAGCGCTGGCACAAGTGTATTATATCTCAGTTGGATTACTTTGAAGGGGACAACATAAATATTGATAAATAAATAAATATTTTTCGATAAAACTAAAAAGTCACCTTACTTTTTGATCACACCTCGTACACTACTGTGCAAAAGAAAAAAGCACCCGGCTATATTTAATAGAAATGCGTCAAAAATCAAATAAGGACACAGTAAGTTTTGGGAGAGAATTCCGCTGTTTAATTGAATGTGTGTGTGTGGTTCTGAGACTATGTGTTGTTGCGGATTATCTAATACTTTAAATGGAATAAATTGAACAAATCAATCATTGTGCAATATAATTTCTACAATAAGATATTGTTTGTCGTCACATCTTATAATAATACTGGGTTTCTTTTGCACATCATATTTTCTACATTAATCGCGCGGAACAGAAGCCATATAAAATTGTGTTTCTTTTGTTCATAGTCGTGCTCGCTGCTCCATATTTCATTTACACATTTCCTTCCGCAGTCCATGAATTGAATTTGAATTTCGCAGTCCATCACCCAAGTCCTCGAGAAATGGATGTTTTCCTAAACGTAAAGTCCCGAACGATTTTTAAAAACGAAAGACAGCTGTTTCTGATTTAAACACAGTTGCAAGGATGAGTGGATGTCCAGTTGTAGGATCGAGAGGGCCATTTGCGTGGATCGAAAAAAGGAAAAGCTCGATGGTCAGTTGACACGGGTCCGGGGCCGTGGGCATATTTAAGAAAAGAGCGTCCACGCGGATATCTCATCTCGGCGCATACATCTCATTGTCTTCGAGGTAGGAATACAGCCAGAAGTTTTGTAATCTCACGAAACGAAGAGAGCCGGCGCGGCGCGGCCGTGCGCTCCGTGTGGTGTGCAGCTGCAGTTGCAGCGAATATATCATCCTCGTGTTGCACCGCGGGCGACCGCGGCCCTCCAAAGCCCCGGCCACGAAGACAACCTATATTTTCTCCACCCAGTTCCAAACTCTTAAGGGCAAACGCGATCCCAGACCTGGTCCGGCATCAATTATACCTTCCACAAACACGCTCTTATCTCGCGCAGCTTACCAACAAGCGTGAACTTCGACTAACAGCGAACGCTTCGTACGCACCAGTCATCAATGATTTTCCGGGATTACGATTTCCTGGATGAACATCGCCTCCGGCCACTGATTGCTCCTTTCCTTGAATGACTCGATCGTAATTGGACCTCGCTACCCAATAATTAGCGGTCCGCGGATTTTTATTTCCAGTGACTCGCATAATTGTTCGCGCACCTTTCAAATCGGCGCAACGTTCTCAAAAGCGGAGCTCAGCTTTTCTGCGAAGTTAAGTTATCTCTTTTTTTAAAATACCATTAACAACGGCAAGTCGACAGCTCACTTTAGTTTTATTAGCTCCTCCGTTTTGATATTGATGTAACAGAATTGAGTCGTCAGTATCTCGCAGGGGTTGTTTCTTCTCGTAGTTTTCAAAGTCGTCGACGTTCTCTTTTGAATAACTACATATATTTTCGTGTTAACTCGCGTAATTAAGAAAAGAATGCATTCAAATATGTACTGTGACGTCAACTTCAAATGACCTTGAACTCCGAAGATGAAGATCAAATTTCATCATGGGTCTCGAACGCCAAACACATTAATTGCTTCTAACTTTCCATCAAACGTATGTTACACTGATTTTGAACTAATATAAATAATTTGTTTAGAGATTCA
>CM052187.1:2166926-2177280 GCA_028455805.1 Lasioglossum figueresi
TTTTTCAAGTAATTTTGACCTTCCTTCGCCTTTTCGAAGCCATCTTCCGCCAGTTTCGCAACTATCTATGTCGACTCAAACGTCCAGAACAAATTTTTGTTTAGCTAATGTTTCTAGAAAATTGTACGCAATGCAGTAACACTGTTAACGAACCTCTACTTTACACATCGTGGATTTGCATGTGCTGTGAATGCATAAAGAGCTGCAGTCCGCTAACAACATTACAAGAGTGACTTGAAATATTTCCATGCGACGGAGATTCGCAGCAACAGTAGCCGTCGACGATCGGGGCTCAAAGTGCAAAGGATTAAGTCCCGTTCACACGTATTCGCGCGCCATCCTGCTCGTGTTCATCAGTCCCTGAGACGCAATCATTCAGAGGGCCACGCCCAGATTATTACCCAGGCCGAGCTTCTATTTTCCGCGATGAGTTTTACCCTCATTGCGTCGGGGTTCGTTAAAACACTGTTATCTCTGATTCCTTCGGCCCCTTTTTGCGTTATTTTGAGCGTGGCCCCGAGCCACGGGGCTCGCAGCGAGCTCGTTACCGGCCATATTTGCTCGCGTTTTAATTATCATTTTGCTCCGCCGTTCGAAACGATATCGAGCTTAGAGTAATTAGAGTCGGACAACTTGGCCAACCATGAATTAAGCCCGAGGAGATACGAAGTTATTTAGATAACCGTTGAATCGCGTCGCGGAGGATGCCGTGAAGTGTCGTCGTTTCGCGAGGGAAGTTCGCATCCTATCGTAATCTTCTACTAGTCGATAGCTCCTCGAACTTCACTTGCTAGCATCAGTCTATTAATAAGCTACAGATACCAGATTTATTTTTTAAACCGACGAATTTGCATGATCCGAACCGAGATTCGCTCAAAATGGGCGTGCGCTGGTCTCCTGTAACGCGTTGTAAACATTATTTATATAAAATTAAGTAAAGGAAATGATTATTTCATTATTAATATGAGAGAAAACATTATAAAATACTGTGTTGAACTGTCACTCAGGGGACCAAACATTTTCGACTTTTCTGAATGCAATGTTATGCAATTCGACGGGGGAAAAAATGATAAAACTCTAAATTCTAACCCAGATCTAACGAATCCACTGGCTAAAACGAAAGTGGCATAAAACGAAAGTACATGAAATGAAAGTTCAAGAAATGAATCGGCGATACCTGCATAAGATCCGTCGCGAAGTTGCGCTTCGACAATCAATGTAGGCCGGCGAGTGGTAAAGCGCCATCGAACGCGAATGGAATAAATTTGATAATTCGACCGCGGTCGCGGGGGAGGAATTTGATCGTGGTTTCAGTATAAATTCGCCTGGAACAAGAAGAGCGGAAGAGGTGGGGGAAAAGTGCATCGGCGATGATGGCCGGACTGGCCGGGCCACGGTCGTGTCGCCATGTAATTGAGAGACATTCAGAGTGCATTAGCACTGCCGACCAGGAGGCAGGCAGGCGTATTAATTGCTCATCAACAATAATGAACGGTTCGCAAGCCGATATTAGCATAACTAACAGGTTCCACGGTAATGAAGCCACGCTCACTGTCACGACGCTACCGGTCTCTTTATGTCTCTGCGCTGGGAGAAGACCTCTCCCGATGAAAACAAGACGATACACGCAAAAAAGAATCGGCAGAGGGGCGAAACATCCCGCGGGCCCCGATATTCTTGTTCAAGCCCAGAACGATTTTATTCCCGACGAATTTCGAGAGCCTCCGGGGACGAGATAAAAGCAAATCGGCGATCCACCGAACACACCGGGATCCTTGAAACACGGAAAGCCGCAGATAAGTCCCCGCCGCGCCGAGCAGAAATGGGAATGCAGAACGAGGGTCCGCTTTTGATTCTCTGTTTTGCTAAAAGGGGGGGAAAGACACGCCGTGGGGCCCGTGATAGCTGGCTCTTAATTAGCGAGATGTGTTTCCGAGCTTCTGCCGAGTCTGAAGCCGAGTGAATTCTTAAGGCCGCGCGTCCCCTCGGCCGCCATTCGGAGACTGGTTTCCTATAATCTCCGATAACTTCCACGATTACCATCTTCCGACAATTTCGGTGTCTGATGGAACGTCTTAATTCTGACCTCGGGAAACGATACTGACGTACGAACGCGAACGGCGGACTCGTTCTTTTATTATTTCAATTAAACCTCTCGCACCGGCGCACAGAGTGGTATTTCGGCTGAAAACCTGGGCAAAAATCAAAATTGTAAGTATTTACATACGATGTTGTGGTTGCGTACCAATATAGATATGTAAACATGCCATCGCGTGGTGTACTCCTTTCTTTTGTTTATCCAAACAGTCACCCGTGTCTCCACTTAAAACATAGCACTTGTTCGATAGACAAATTGGTGAAGACTTTTATGGTGTTTTAATACCAAATACAATTTTCTACTACATTGAAAAAGTTTTTTTAAGTTTTTTGTTTAAGTTTTTAAAGTTTTTTAAAAGAGCAGTCCTTTACAAAAGAAGCACTGGAATTGTTGAAACCGGATAGTAATTTAAATGATTGTAATGAATATGTAGATAGAATGTAATTTTATACAAATTGTATATTTTCTTAATAAATATTATATTTTCTTCGTGGTTTTATAGTGTTTTAATACCAAATGCAATTTTCTATTACATTGAAACAGTTTTTTTTTTATTCGTAGCTGCCTATGTAAATTGTGGCGGCCATAAATATAAATTATGACGCTACTCCACGCCACAGTTTTTACTCATAAACTAACTGGTTTTCAGCCCAAATACCACTCTGTGCGGCGCGACGGTGTATAATTAATAAACGAATTTCGCAGGGTAAATTTTTACGATTTTTAACCCTTTGCGCTCGAATGGCGACTCTGAGGCGCCAGTCAAAATTGCCAATCATTATTTATAACAGTTTTCAAACGATTAAATTCTTCTGTATTCTAGAAATCGCCGGAAATTCAAATGTCGCGCGAGAAAACAGGTTCAATTTCATGCGAATAGTGCAAACAAGATTATATACAATAAAAATCTTATAGGTTGAAAGATATAACTTGATTTCGAAATTAAAATTGCTTCGAATTAAAGGGTTAATGTAGAGTCTATGAACAAATTGCACAGAATCGGCGAGTATGTTAAACATAAACATAAATTGAGAATATTCATGAAAATTTGTTCGTGCAGTGAAACGAAAAAATTCTGTTAATTTTACCATAATTCTAGTTCTCGAATTTCGTGCGTACGCCATAAATGTACAAAGATCCTCGATCCACATTTACAGCAATTACTTTAAAAGCGTATCGCCGAGCGACATTCCCCGAATCGAATTTTCAATCAGCTCGCTAACAACCGAATAATTTCCAGCAATCTCGTTACCCGATATCATTAAATTCACTCCGCATGTATAAAATTGAAATCTGCGTGTACGTACCCGAGCGCCGATAAACATTACAAGCGTGAAAACGAGTACGAAAATAACAAGTGGATTCCCCGATACGCTCTCTTACATCCGATATAATTAAAGAATCTATAAATGATCTCGGGACTATAAATTATTGTTACATTGGTTCGCGGTGCTCGAATTAAATCGAGGGGATTATCAACGTCGCCACCAGCAGCGATTTCGCTAGTATTTATTAGGCTCGATCGAGCAGAGCAAAGAAGATCTTAACCGAGAGTCGCTTATCTGCGAAGAAGAGAAGCAAAAAGGGGGACAGCTTCAGAATTTAAATTGCCACCGAGCTGGGGCTGTTATCAGCGACGAGGTTGCAGCTCGATCGTGTTCGCTGCCAATGTCCGCTGCCAATGGCGCCACGACGCCATTACGATACAGTACGAAGAAAATTGCCTGCGATACTCTCTTAGATCGTGTCCCGGGGCGAGATTTCGGATTACTTCGGGCTATCTGCGGCCCCATGGAAGTCGTTTCGAGAAATCGATAAGCCGTGCCCACGTGAGCGGAATAAATTGTTAGGGGGGGGGGGGGGAACTACAGGCCGATCGAACAATCGGAGAAAGTATCCGGCGAAGGGTGAAGGAAAAATCGGCGAAAGGTCGGCTCGATAACGAGATCGTGATACCTCGGATGACATATACTCGCGCTGTCTTTCGATCGAATAATTTAGATACCATCTACCCAGGCTGCTTGCGATGCGAAGATGCTTGAAGGGTGAACACGATTTTTAATTTTAATATTCATCGCCGACTTTTCGTCTTCGTCATTTTCGCTTTGAATCCGAGTTTTACGCGATCTATTAATGTTCAAATCAGGTTTAACCGTTTGCACTCGAGTGACGCCTCTGTGGCGACATTAATACTTGCTGTACTGTTAATTAAAATATTGTTTACATTATTAGATCTGTCGGTATCTAATCGATTACTCAACATTTAATTATTCTATGAAGTATTACATCAATTTCATATGTACAAAAATTTAAAAAATTATACAGGATGGAAATATTCTAGATCGCAAGAAATGTTTAATTTTTCGGTTAAAATAGCTCAGAGTGCAAAGGGTTAATATGGGTTTTGAATTTCTTCCAATAAACATACCCTAGTAGCACAAAATATTGTATACACATTCATATAATACATTCAAATATACATACAATATTTATTTTACATTAAGAAAAAAATATTTTGTCTTAAATATGCAGGAAATATCTATTTCATGTTACGAGAGAAATACTTTTTGGAAATATAAAATGAATCTTTATTTCATATTAGAAATAGAATATTTTTTCCTAATATACAGATAATATTATAATATTTATTACCATCGCAGGAAATCGGATTCCAAGTAATTCTGCCGTTTTTCAACGAGATTATATAAATAACAGTGGATACATTCATTACAGGCAAATTTTATTGTACGATATTAAAACAATATTGAATAAATAAATTCAAATGTTTTTAATTGAAATGAACGTTTAGCTGAATTGTAGATGGAAGAAGAAAAAAGTCATTCTTAAAATGGTATTTGATTTTCCATTGAACTCGCCTGAAGAATGAGACACGTGGGTGGTTATAGTTTATTACACATTTTACAAATTGCCGCCCCCGTGCGTTGCCTATGAACCAGTGCATTCTATTATTGGCTAAAACCCTGATAAATGTTCGTTTCTCCCGCGGCATAGCCCTTCGTAATAACTCGTTATTAAAGTGCGGTTGGCGATAAACTAGCGGCGATAAATCGGTCTGATTCGCAGCAGCAACGTTTCTCTGCAGCAAGCGCAAAATGCGTGCACAATTTGATCTCTATAATTTCAACGTTGCAAGCCGGGGGCAGTTAATTTTTCCTTTAGAATTTTCTGCGCCGTTATTGGAAACCCTTCGGGAACAAAAATAGCTGAAATTTCATAGATACGTAACCTGCATTTACAAATTCACAGTTAGAGAGTTAAACAGCAGTGAAACTATGAAACACGGAAAATAAGAATGATTCATCGTTTCAAAATCAATTCAGAAAATTCGAATTCGCAGGACCGTTCTAATTTATTCGAAAAATTAGCTTACGATTTTCAATGCCTAATTCGTGATTTAATCAATTCAGGAAATTCTAATTTATTCGAATTCTCAGGACTGTTCTAATTTATTCGAAAAATTAGCCTATGATTTTCAATGCCTAATTCGTGATTTAATCAATTCAGGAAATTCTAATTTATTCGAATTCTCAGGACCGTTCTAATTTATTCGAAAAATTAGCCTACGATTTTCAATGCCTAATTCGTGATTTAATCAATTTAGGAAATTCTAATATATTCGAAAAATTAGCTTACGTTTTTCAATGCCTAATTCGTGATTTAATCACTTTAGGAAATTCGAATTTTTTCGAATTCTCAGGACCGTTTAAATTTATTCGAAAAATTAGCTTACGATTTTCAATGCCTAATTCGTGATTTAATCAATTCAGGAAAAACTAATTTTTTCTAATTCTCAGGGCCGTTCTAATTTATTCGAAAAATTAGCTTACGATTTGCAATGCCTAATTCGTGATTTAATCAATTCAGGAAAAACTAATTCTTTCTAATTCTCTGAACCGTTCTAATTTATTCGAAAAATTAGCTTACGATTTGCAATGCCCAATTCGTGACTTAATCAATTAAAATCTGCGCTCGAGTAACCAGTAAGACTTCGGATGCACATTTTATTTCTTTTTCTATTTTTTCGCTACACTTGCCGCGCATTTAATTATAAAATTTCACTGGGGTTTTTAGCGGAGCGTTTCTTATTTCACGAAGTGAAACGTTTCCGCGATCCCTTGACACCAGTCAACTATTGACAGGCCGACACCCGACCACGGTGTGCAGATAAGAAAGAAACGGCCTTGAACAGTTAATTAACCAGTGACCTCGCGCGGAGCAAGCTATCTGCGGCAGAAAATAAGGCCAAAGCTCTTTTTAACATCGCACAATATCGCGTTCACGAGGCTCCGAGAGGCGCGGCTTTATCATGGGAACCATATCGATCGATAACACGTTATTTGAATGCGTCGCGAATGTGGGAACCCGTAAGATAGATTGAGAAGTCCTGTTTTATATGCGAGCGGCTGGCTCAAACCCGCCGCACCACGTGTTTTCGCCAAGAGGTACACAGAGAGAGAGCACAGCGAAGTTAATGCTGTTTTCTGTTACACGGTGATCGATAACACATGAACACGCTGACATAGACGCAACACAGAGGATCCTTCGTTCGAACTAGCTCCGGGCACGTCGTCATCGATCAGAGGATGACGCCGATTAAATCCGTAATATCGCGGTTTCCGATTTAATCGCTGAATGATTCCGAAGGCTACAGGGTTTCGTGGCGGCCATCGGGGTCATCGGATCATTGTTTCACGAATCCTGATCGATGATACTACGTACGGTATCCATCTGACAAACAATCAATTTTAATTTAACCTCCGGAACCATTAATATCAATGACTAAGCTGAAGCAATCTTCGAGTCGAATAGAAAAATCATCGGAAAAAATGATTTATGCTTTCCAGATTTATTATGCAAGTTGGTGGAGCATCATTGTAATTTTTTAGCGGTGTAAATAATAAATCACATTATTAATATTAACGATAAATGTAGATGGTAACAGCATACAATTACATACGTGTTTACCACTAACAACTTGCGAAGCTAAGGATACTCGTTAAAAGTTCATCAAAAATGAGAATCTAATTTGAGAAACGACTTTCCGCGCGTACGTTGACAAGCAATGACGCTAATCAATCTCTGCATTAGAAAGCGGATGAAAAGTTAGGCAAAGAAATTCTAATGTAAAACGTCTTAATAAAATATTGTCTATGCTTTTAGCCTAAACGAATTTAGATCTGGTCACCCTGACGCGTGTCCGTCACAGGAGATTTGCTCATCGATCACGATCCATGAATTCGACAGCTAATAATATATAGTATGTCGTTACGGAGAAATTTGATAAACATTGTAAATAGTTGTTCAGACAAAAATACTGCCTCTCCGGCAATACTATTTATTTAGCGGCGAGTACACTTGCATTGATCGTGATTAATGAATTGATCCCTTCACCCTGATGCGTAGGTGTGCGCACACAATCCTTTGAACCGCGAGGATACTAAATCTTAGTTAGTAATTAATGAAAGCTCGAGGAAAGAATGCGTGGATGACACGACAATGGCGAGTGTAAGCTTACGGTTCAGCTTTTTTATCTTCTGTTAACAAATGTTAGGCTACACGTACTAAGTTAAATGTGCACCTTAAATCTTCATTCGCTGAAACAAATTATTCATTTATCGAGATCCGTTTGTACGTGAGAAAACGCTTCGACACTTTTTTAATTCGACGTAATTTTTAATTGATGAAGTACATTATTTCTTCACGGTGATTAAATGTGATTTGCGAGTAAATGTGAACTAAAATGCAGTTTATTAAGTTCATCTTTTTTTCCAATCAAGAACAAAGATTTATATTAACGACGAAATGTTTATTTTTAGAACAGTTCAACGTTCGAGGGAATTATAAACGAACGAAGTCGAAGCTTACTCGTTGCTGTGATACCACATTTTATATTTAATCTTGACCGGTTTCGCAGACCTATGCACTTCGGACATTTTTCAAACATTTGAATTCTTCCCCCTTCAAAATCAAGTAGTCGTGCCAGTTGATAAGGCTCTCGCGAGGAAACTTCAACGTTGATGCAATCATCGTTGTATCTGCAGGAACACGAAGTAGCAAGACAGTCCCTTAGCGTTTCCCACTTTATCAACGACCAATCACAAATTCTTGAATAATAAATCGCGCCAATAATTTATACACTGCCAGCTGTACCGTTTTAACTGTACACTGTCGATAGGGTCGTGGATTTCTAAACGCGGCGCCGACATGACATCGAGAACGTGAGGGAACGTTTTCGTTTTCATGGAGATGAAATATCGTTGGTTTCGATTCCCAAAACAAGACATCGGCTTGTTAATTTATCTCCGAAAGAGGGTACCGAGCTCTGACAGCTTCCTTAACAGGAGAGAAAAATGTGTCCTCGTGGAATTAAATTGACCATAAGTGGATTGTATTCGTATGTGTTCAGGCCTGAAACGAAGTGTGGCAGCTGGACATTGATCATTTGGATTTTCGTGTTAGCGATGAGACTTTAATACGCTCACATTAATAATCACTGGTATTAGCAGTTGCGTAATTGAGACATCACTGTCTTCTATAGAGACACTTTTCCAATGTTCTATTTCAATGTGCTGTTGCCTAATGCATTACTGTAACAATTATTCAAAATTGAGATTCTGAAAATTCTGCTTTTACTCTTGCAATGCACTATTATTGAATACATTGATAATTAAATCAGACAGGAGCTTAATAAAAATATAAATGCTTCAAGTAAGACTAGCAGTTAATAAAACTTTCAAACTTTTTGTTAAACATGTTGTTGACATACTGTTAACGTTTATTCCCAACCCACATACATTTCCATAAAAATGCAAAATGTTTTAAAGGTTTTCTTCTGTAGTGTATCATGTCTAACGTCTTTACAGTTTGGTGATAGACTTCGCAGAGTAGCGATTATCAATGGGACCTTCCAATGGATTAATTTAAAACAGGTAATCATGAAAAATCGTATGAAATATGTGATAAAATTAATTTGAATTGGTGTAACAGTGATCTGGTCATTCGGAATAAAAGTTCGAGACTGCTTTCCGTTGGCCGTGACACTATTCAACGTGTCTATTTATAGCACGACATTTTTCCACCGGATGGCAGCGAACGTATTTTGGTAGCGGACTGGATCCACGAACGGTGTACACCGGAAGTGAGACGGCCGAGGTCAGTACTAAAGATCTGAACGCGCCTACGAGCACCGTTCGAGAATTTAAATTAGCCTAGAAAGTTCAGGGTCAGCCAGCTAGGAGTCTGTGCGTGCACTCGGCGACGAAAAGCGTTGAGGAAAGTCGGTCGGCGATCGAAGGAAATGATAGCCGCAGGCGGCAGTGAGGAAATCGATTCGATCGGAATTTTTGCCGCGGAGAACGCTCCCGTGAAAGGAAAAGCGAGACCGCGGATTGTTTTAATGTTTGCTTTGCTTCAACAAACGTTAAAACAATCCACCGTGTTGCAAAACACACATACTATTCTCATCTCGCAATCGTCATTAACAGGCCCCGAGAATGTAATATTTTTATTACATTCGGAACCCTTTTCTGATCATATAATCAATTGAACCCCCGTATGTTCGTTACAACGAATATTAAAACAATTCACGATATTGCAAAACACAATCGAGCTCTTCTCGCATCATTAACAGAATTTAAGAATCACCATTTCTATTAAATTCGGTATTGAACCCTTTGCTGCACTAATAGGTCTCTCTATTTTATTTCAGAACGTGCGACAACATCATGTAATTGATTGAACCCTTGTGTGTTTGTTAAAATAAATATTAACCCTTAGCACTCGAGCGGCGACTCTGAGGCGCCACTAAAAATTGCTGTGCCATTATTCAAACTATCGTTTACATTACTCTATATGTTGGTATCTAACGAATTACTGCACATTTAAGTATTGTTTGAGGTATTATATCAATTTCATATTCATACAGAGAAAAGAATTAATATAGAATGGAATTATTCTAGGTCGAAAGAAATGTTTAATTTTTCATTTAAAATAGGTCCGAGTGCAAAGGGTTAAAACAATTGAGGATATTGCAAAACACCCTCAAGCTATTCTCTTCTCGCAACATTAACAGACTCTAAGAATCTCCATTTTTATTACATTCGGTACCGAACCCTTTGCTGCACTAATAGGTCTCTCTATTTTATTTCAGAACGTGGGACAACATCATGTAATTGATTGAACCCTTGTATGTTCGTTAAAATAAATATTAAAACAATTGAGGATATTGCAAAACAC
>CM052187.1:2177380-2273256 GCA_028455805.1 Lasioglossum figueresi
TATTGCAAAACACCCTGAAGCTGTTCTCTTCTCGCATCATTCACAGATTCTAAGAATAACCATTTTTATTACATTCAATATTCAACCCTCTGCTGCCCTAACACTTCCATAGAACATTTAGAACAATTGAGAAGTGATGCATGGTCGACCGGTATCGAGATAAACTGTTTAAAAGTAAAGTTGGATATGTAAGTAGAAGGACCTGAGAGATTATCTTCGCACCTTCGAACGGTATACAATAAACTCGCAGGGTACGAATACTCGAAGAACTGCCCCCAAATCGAAGTCCGCAAACCGCTGTGAAGAACGGTCCTGGTTTCCCCGTGCACCCCTTTCGCGCGATCCACCCACACAGTGATCATGGTCGTCCTAAGCGGGTAAAAATTCGCCGACCTCGAAGCACATCGACCTCTCCCCGGCCTCACCTTCAACCTCGAGGCTCCCTCGTTGTACCGGCAACGGCAACACTCGAAAGAGCATAGCAGGGTGATCAAACGGGGAAAGTGGTCGCCCGGAGGAGAGCCTCGCCTCTTCGAGGCGGTCTCTTCGAAAGGCAACCTTGCAATGACCTCTGGTGAACCCGGGTACCAGAGCCTGCTCGGAGCGCGCAAGTTGGCGCGCACGGCCAGTCACAACGCGCGAGAGAAAGAAAGAAAGAAAGAATGGCAGAAAGAGAGGTAGAGAGAGAGAGGGAGTGAGTGCAGGAGAAAGATAGACAGAAGGAGAGAGAAGTGAAGAGAGAAGTGAAGAGAGAGAGAGAGAAAGAGAGGGGAAGAGGGGCTATATTATACAGCCATAACCGTGGGTCTCACACACGCAGGAAACCGAGGGGAGAGTGCACCTATGGCCACCGGCGGACCTCCGTGCGGTTGGCAGTTATCTGCAGGAAATCTACTCTTGTAGGTATGCCAGCAGATCTGGGCGGAGGCAAGGGGTTATGGGGGCCGAGGGGGTTGGATGATGGGAAGGTGTGTGGGGGGAGAACGATGGTGCCCTGGTGTCCCCCTCGAAACCGCCACTGGCATCCGCGGCCCGGAGAGAAGGCGAATGGCAGCACCGCGGATAGAGTAGAACACCGTGCTACCAGCGGGGGATCGCGGTCCCGATACAAGATACTGCCACGTGTTACACGCTGTTCGCCACCAGAAGAAACGCTCCGGTGTGTGTCCTTTCTCCTCTTCTTTCGTGTTGTTCTTTCGGTGATAGCCCGGATGTCCTGGGTCGGGCAGGCGTGGCTGACCACCTCGAACAATGCGCGCATTCGGTCTTCCGGGTGTTTGAATAATGGGCCACGGCGAACGGGGACGATGGGACCAACCAGACCAGCTAGAGGCTGCTGGTCGCGTGTGTGGAGATTTCAATGCCGGGATAGGCATCCCGCTCTGCCCGGCCACGCCGCGATTCTATTTGATCCCCGGCTCTGCGGACTTTTTGCTTGAACTAAGTTCTCCATTTTCCACAATTGTTTAAATCGATTCCAAGTTCTCGCTTTGCTCCCACTTGTCTGCAAACTCGTTTGTTGATCTGGCAGGTTGAAGCGTCCAAATACCATAGTTCGTATACCGAACTTCGAGGGGCCTAACTCCCATTCCGCTTGCTCGCGACGACATTCGGGGCTCTGCGGACGTTTTGCTTAAACAAATTTCTCCATTTTCCACAATCGTTTAAATCGATTCCAAGTTCTCGCTTTGCTCCGACTTGTCTGCAAACTCGTTTCTTGATCTGGCAGGGTGAAGCGTTCAAATATCATAGTTCGTATATCGAACTTCGAGGGGTCTAACTCCCGTTCCGCTTGCTAGCGACGATATTCGGGGCTCTGCGGACGTTTTGCTTAAACTAAGTTCTCCATTTTCCACAATCGTTTAAATCGATTGCATGTTCTCGCTTTGCTCCCACTTGTCTGCAAACTCATTTGTTGATCTGGCAGAGTGAAGCGTTCAAATACCATAGTTCGTATACCGAACTTTGCGGGGCCTAACTCCCGTTCCGCTTGCTCGCGACGATATTCGGGGCTCTGACGGGGTTTTGCAAGATAACCACGTCTAGTTGAAAGTAAAATTCGTGTTCAGGAGATAACACGCTTAAGATGTGTTTGAAACTTAACAAGATACAGTATTAACAATGTTCGAAGTAAAGTACTATCGTTAAAAGCTAGGTTCGAGCGATTTTTAGAACTCTGTTGAGTTCAAGGGATTTGTTAGAAGTCTAGTCAGATCGAGTGATTTATTAGAACTGACTTGCGGTGTCAACTCGGGTCTATCCTTATTGGCTATCTAAAAACTGTATGGGGTAACAAAATGATTTTCTATTGCCGAGTGAGTGGTGCATTTTGGTCGTCGGAGTAGGGGCATTCTAGTAAATCTGTGTTAGGTTTTTGCGATGCGAAAAATGAAGACTATTTGTTTGCATAAGATTGCGCTATCAATGGGTTCGCTCATGAGATCTCGAAGTGCTGTCCGGCGACACCCAAATTGCTGTGGGGCCGTCGTGTCGCGTCGAGTGTTTCCAACTCTTAGAGTCGACCGTTTCTAAATAAATACATGTAAATCTCACGTTCGGTCTGTTTAGAGACCGAACGCGACCGTTTCTAAATAAATACATATAAATCTCACGTCCTGTCTGATCAGAGACCGAACACAGGGTCTCTCTTCTGATTTGGGAGTTCTTGTTTCGTATCAGAAAAATCAGAATCCCATTTTCTAATCCGTTTATACCAACGTTCGTAAGCAGGCGTTGAATAAACATTCACATCATCGCCTAATAGTTCTATTATACCAACAAATTGCTTCATAAACGCATAAAAATGTCATCATATGCTTCCTCGATCAGACGATGATTCAAATCGTTGAATCTACGATAAAAATCGTACTGCGATGGATTAATGGATCGTTGAACAGCGCAGAAGACTAACGGCGAGCGTTCGTGTGAAAAATCATTTGCCGATGATTTTTCTCATGGCGGTTCACCTTGCAGCGATCGAGTCGCGATAACATCAACGAGGGGAAACGAAGCAGCTTCGCGATAAACGATTCAGGCGACGAATTAATGACAACTCGCACGGGAGAAAGCTGAATGCCGGTTTGCGGGACGCTGGTAGCCTTTTCACTGACGGCAGGTAAGGATCCCTCGCGTGTTGAACGACCGTGTGCCTGCGTAATGACTCCGTGCGCTGATATTAGCACGCCCCTCCGATTTTTTCCTGACCTGATCTTGACCAGAGAACACCTTATTGCCATAAGATGCAGTTGTTTCGCGGAGTTGCGTAACCGGCTTAATGCGCCGTTTGCCCGTCATTTAGCTTGGACTCTTGCTAGTCATTAACCAAACTGATTGCTAAATTATTAGCCTACCCCCGTTTAACTGTTCGGTACGGAAACAGCCGCGCGTTCAACGTCAATATCATACACACAGATGTCACCGTAGACAATTTTTAGACGCTGGACGAAGTGCTGAGTTTAATCGCTTCTTCAACAGTCGTCCATCATTCGTGCGAAAATGTTTATAAAAACCGAACATGCTCGTACGCTCGCGTACGTATTATTCTCCATTTCAGGATGACATTGAATGTTTTACGTAGATTTTCTGCAGAAATAAATGGAAATTGTGAGTCGCTATAGACGAACGCGGAATTCAAAAAGAGAAAATCTTTTCCGTTCGACGTGTCTTCCGTGTGTTCGCGAGATCCGCACGGTATGAAACCAATTATAGTTAATTAACAATAAACCGGCATTACTTGCAAATCGAAATCACAAAGTACGACCGTCGGTATAACCCGGAGGGGAAAGCAATTTGTAAGACACACACTGTGAGAACTCGTAAAATTTCATCCTGGCAGCAATATAAATTTCACGATCGTAAAAGTCGTTTATGCCATCGTGCGTACGCCAACACGCGTGCTCGCTGAATAACGAGATCGTTTGCAATTCTACCTCGGAACGAAAAATCGTTAAACCAGAACGCCTGACATCGCTGTCAATCTTCGCTCTCGATCTCGTTAAGCAAACACTCGCGCGTTAGTAGCGAAATTTAAAATCCTGCTGACCGGAAATCCATTAACCAGAGAATAATATTCGTTCTGCTTCTGATTATGGTAAACCATCGCGGGTGACTATGAATTTAAATCGATCAAATGATCCGTGCAATTGCTCCGAGTATCCAGCGTAGAAGCATAAATTCATATTTTTATCAGTTCTCAGTTATACCGAAAGACAAATACATCTATGATACAACATTTCATTCTTGACAATTATATACAGTTTACCGGAATGTTAAAATCGTTTGCGTCGATCATACTGATCAGGAGCCAAACAGAATTCCTCTCTTCGTTTGATAATCTGGATGAGCTGGGACTATCGCATTATCCCTTGTTTTACGTAACACACGCTCATTTTTATCATAAATGCATCAAATACGCAGTCTATTAAATAACTCTTCAGGGACAACATTTTGCAAAAATGTGCACATTTTTCATGCATCAAGGATAACGAACATTGGACCTGGTGTCGTGCAAAGCCAAAGTTATCTGTCATAATAAATGTTTAATGTTCTCGGCGCTACGGTTTCGATCAATTACTAAATCAAAAAACAATTTTGCAGATTATCGAATAATCGTCGACGTTTCGATTCTAGTTTGAATCTGTAAAAATATATATTTGTTGTACAATATTCGAAATGCACTATTAAACTGCTTAAATGTAATAACAAAACTTGTTTGAAAATATTGTTCATAAAACCAACTTACTTGTTTTTAATGCGATTTAATACTTTAATATGGACATCGTGACACACGTGTGTCATCAATGCTTGTTGTCAAGACACTGAATATATTCAAAACGATCTAGGTTACACCGATCGATGTTTTTTTCTTTTTTTTTTTATTGAGCCACTGAAACCTATTATAGGTTTATTTCGGCTTGACAATATATTTTTTTTTAACAGTAGTCTTACAGTTAGTATACAATGACGGAATTAATAATCTCTAGATATGAAGATTGCAGTCGCATAAAAACTGAAAAATATATTCACAGGCTTTAACATTAGGTTTAGCAAAGAAAATGTCCGCTTTTAATACCGATCGATGTTAGGCGGTAAATTTGTCATGTTTGACTGATTATAACTCGATAACTGTCCATTATTGAACTTTGTGCCCGTTACATCTTTCGTTCGGTAGATCATAAGCTACGACATATGAAAAATCCAACTGATTTTACCGGGATAGATCTTCCATACGATTAATACGGGGTCCTTTCATCGCAGTTTTCAGAAATTTATAATATTTACGGGTGTGCCATCTTTTTGTCGCGGTGTGTGCACAGGAACCGAGTGTTGTTCGCAAAAAGCGATTGATTCAAGCGCCAGGTAGACCTCGAGTGTTTCCACACCGGTGTCCGTCGAGGGGTCGCAATCTCAGCTGTATCAATTTTACACGAATCCGCGTGTAAAGGCTTCTCTTCGTGGCCGATGCGGTATCGCGGTGTGTCGAGAAACGGCACAGCTGCACGGTTGCGCTCGATCGGCAAAAGGGGTGACGTAACAACCCGCTCCCACATACGTTCATACATCACGCGAGTCTCGCGAGAAATGAATATATAAAGCCGCCTTTCGAATCCCTCGCGCGGCAAACCGCCGGGACATGCGAACGCCGCCGCGGCTACCGGAGTGAGATATTAACTGTCCAATCGGTATCGCCGCGCCGGTTCACGGTAGATCGAACTTCGCCAGGTTTTAATGGACGCCTTCGTTTGCCGGCGAACGCGACTTGCTGTCCGTCGAGCCATCGATCGAACTTTGCGTTCCCCGGTTGCGTGTACACCGATAATCCGGAATTCCAACGATCCCCGGCTTAGTTAGGCTATCTGCTGATTTCTAGGCTAAAGGAGACCGACCCGCAACGAGCAACACTCGATTGATAATATTGGATGATCGAAGAGGCTCGACACCGATTTAAAAATAAACTGGCGCCACAGCATGGCGAGCGATAAGCTGACGTGGACAGAATTAATATTTACTCGAATTTGTTCGTGCTCGGCGAGACGGAAAATGGATTCAGATCGACATTTGCAGTTTGTTTAAATATTTCTTTAGAATTTTAACCCTTAGACTCTGAGTCACCACTAGAAATTGCTGTACAATTATTCAAAGTATTGGTTACATTATTAAATTTGTTGCTACCTAATCAATTGTTACTTATATTATCAATTATATCACTTTCATATCCGTACAAAGAAAAACATTTAATATAGAATTGAATTATTCCAGCTAGGCAGAAATGTTTAATTTTGGATTTAAAATAGCTGCGAGTGCAGAGGGTTGAATGCAAATTTTCTTTTAACTAACGTTCCCACGGTATTGTTGAAACGCTCGTATTTTTCATAGCTTGGTTACGCTCGCGATGTAATGCAACAAAGTTTCTTTCCGAGAAGCCAAAGAAGAAATCTAGATATTCCAATTTACCGGAGCCCGTGTAATAAATGTTAATTCGTAGAAAGCTGTGAAATAATAATCATCCGGTATCTACATCTTTATTAGCAAGGTACAACGATCTAATCTCTGTTACCGATAAATTAAATGTCCACTTCGCGCTGGATAATTTATTTTAGCAGAGACCGTTCGCGAAGCGATCAAGAAAACTGCCGGTGTAATTCGTTCGCGGTAATTGCAGTCTCTGTTCGAGAGCCTATTATAAAATCGAAGAACATTTTTTTCGAACGGTGCCTTCTAAAATGTCACACACACGCCTTATGACACGACGGCAGTTAACGCGTTGACACGGCGTGGGCTTTATTACTCGCGAAATGGGCGATTCGTTCGCGAAAAGGGCAGCTGTCTCATTAGCGGTGCCGTACGAGCAGCCTGATATTGCTTGTAGCTCCTCAAATACGCTGACGCTTCGCTGTCACCTTGTTCCAGAGACACCTTTTACCATATACTTCTCTCCGGGCCCAACGGCGCCCATCGTTTCCATACCGAAGGAGAAATCGACGCACAGAGTGCATCTAAATTGCTTGATTTAACTTTACGTGCGCATTTTACGCTCATAGATAAACAGAGCTGGCTAACATACCACATTCGAAACAATAAACAGTAAATAATCCTATTTATTTTAAAGCGTACGCACAGCTTGGAAAATTCAATATTTCATTGGACACTGCAATTTTTGAAAATGATATTTAAAAGAAGTATGAAATACGACTAGACAAATTAAGATAAAAGAGATTAAAGTTTTTAAAGATTAGAATATGGTTTCGGAAAGTCCTTGAAATAGAGATATTTTATGATCCAATGTAAAAATTATTATAATTATTAAGATGTTATTAAGATAAAAGAGATCAAAGTTTTTAAAGATTTGAATATGGTTTCGGAAAGTCCTTGAAATAGAGATATTTTATGATCCAATGTAAAAATTATTACAATTATATTAAGATATCATTAAGATAAAAGAGATCAAAGTTTTTCCAGATTAGAACATGGTTTCGGAAAGTCCTTGAAATAGAGATATTTTATGATCCAATATAAAAATTATTATAATTAAAGAAGATAATTTATTGTTAATTGCCATATTAAAGAAAGCTGCATCATTTTAATCAACACTCGTTATTGTGTTCATTTCAATCACAATTGGCTCTGCATGCACCGCAAAACGTAATCATTGTCTGTCTGGCACGCAACGTCCTATTCTACTGTGTATTTGATCAAATCCCCGTGGAAGTGATCACCAACATTCTAGATCGTTCCAAGAACAATTATAAACCGATTAGATGAATAGCATTTACAGATTCTTTTGGAAGTTCCCACTTTCAGGCACTATTTTACGCAACCTAGACAGACGAACAAAAGAATATTGCTATGTAGAACGTGTCTCACGGTAATATCGAAGACGGAATGCCATAAACACTTCCGCGTCAGTGGACCACTTACACGTATAAACATTCGCAATAACCATCCACCGAACTATGTCTCTCCGCGCACACAGGCACGAAAATCCGCGGAATATAAATATTAATGAAGTGATCATTTCTGATACATTGAAACCATCGTCGGCGCGAATAAAACCGTTGATTTATGTTGCTATAAATTTTTTAACGAACTCATAAATTCGCAGAAATATGCAATCGCTACGAAACGATTGCTCAGCCCCGGAGAATGCGCTAAACGATGCAGCCTCGATGGCGGCTCGGAGGAAACGTGCCGATGAAGAAGAGGAAGAAACGGGAAAAGTTGAACGTCAGGGGTGGGGACGTCGGGACAGGGATAAAGTTAAAAAAAGCCTGCAGAAAGGGCGAGGTAGGAGGATACGAAGGGTCGTAGGTTCACCGATCGTTCGTGTTATGATAGGCCGCGGGCCCAATAAAAGGAGAGAAGGACGGACTCGCGTGGTAGAAATGGATAGAACGAAAGAGGGACGACAAGCTCGCGCGGAATTAGAGGAAGAAAGGGAGAAACGAGGCGGGCAAAGAGAAAATGAATGATAGACGTGCTGGCGGAGAGAGAGAGAGACGCCGGGAGAGACGGCGAAAGCAAAATCGAAGAGAGCAAGAGAGAAGAATTAAACGCGAGAAGAGGGAGCAACGAGTCCGGCCAGACGGAAAGAGAAAGATGGCAAGCTAGAGATAAAGTGTAAGGGTGGAGGGGCAGGGTAAAAAAGTCAATCGGACCCCTCCATTACCATACGTTATTGGCCGGCTTCGGGCCGGTCAGTGTTTGCCATAACTCCAGATAAATAAACCCCAGGGGCAGATAAATCTGCGTGCGCGCCGCGGCGTGTATAATGCAAATGCAATCATGTCCGCGATCCACCGGTCCCACGGACCTTAAAACTTGGACGTGGCCCCTTAAGAGCCTTGCCTATAAAGGGCACGCAACCGAACCGCGGGCGAATTTACAACTTCGGCTCCGAGCGACACGGCGCGCAACCCTGCGCGTGCGGACCTCGAGACGATAGGGAGGAACGCCGCGGGGGTTGCGGCTTGTATGTCGGGGACCATGGTGTAATTAACCCTGCCACGGTGATCGCGGGTCAAGAGTGACTCTCGAGATTTTTCTGTGTTAACCCTGGAACGACGCGACTCCATTTTGCGGTGCCGACGAGATATCCCGCGAGACCCAAAATTAACCCTTCGCACTCGGAGCTATTTAAACTCGAAAAATACACATTTCTTCCGACATAGAATAATTCCATTCTACATGATATTATTAATTTTATGAATATGAAATTGTAGTAATATTCTTGAATATTTCCATCCTGTATGATCTTTTAAATTTGGTAAATATGAAATTGACGTAATACTTCGTACAATACTTAAATGTGTAGTAATTGATCAGATACCAACATATTTAATAATGTAGACAATATTATGAATAATGGTAAGGGCTAAGGGTTAACCATTTGCACTCGGAGCTTTTTAACTAAAAAATTAAACATTTCTTGCGACCTAGAATAATTCCATTGTGCACGATTTTAATAATTTCTGTGGATATGAAATTTATATAACACCGAAATGAATTCATACAATACTGAAATGTGTAGTAATTGATTAGATACCGACATATTTAATAATGTGAACAATATTGTGAATGGTACAGCAATTTTTCGTGGTTACTCTGAGTCACCATTCGAGTGCTAAGGGTTAATTAATACGTCTAATTCGTAAAACATCTACTATAACATATCTCAAGCTAAGTTGAACCGTTTTAACCCTTAGCACTCGAGTGACGCCTCTGTGGCGCCATTAATAATTGCTGTACCATTATTTCAAATATTGTTTACAGTATTAGATCTGTCGGTATCTAATCAATTACTCAACATTTAAGTATTGTACGAAGTATTACGTCAATTTCATATCTACCAAATTTAAAAGATCATACAGGATGGAAATATTCAAGAAATTCATATGGAATATATACGTGATCGGCGTCGGTTGTAAGATTTATATGTCGTCGAAGGTTGACGATGGAAATATTCATATTCAGAAATGTTTAATTTTCCAGTTAAAATAGCTCCGAGTGCAAAGGGTTAACCAGTTAACTGCGTTCGACGTGTATACGCGTCAATCCAAATCTCTATTGCGATGCAATAACAATAATCTTTTGAAGAACGAATTGTTAATTTTTGATCAAATAAAAATGTAATCCTTCCTCGATTTTCGTAAAATTTATAATAGAACTCATTGCCCTGCATTCCAGTGTATACTCGTTGTTGGTTGATTTTAATTCCGAACTCTGTGGGGGATTTTTAAAATTAAATTCCACAGTTGAGAGGTTACATAACGCTTCGTCTAGAGGATCATTTTTATTCGATAAGCTTATTTATAAATTTTGAAAAATGAGAAGTCAATAGTCGATAAATGCAAACAATTCTGCAACCATAATTCTAGTATACAAATCTTCAAAGATCTGACTGTCCCGCAGAAAGTCGTTCACCTTATTTAAGGGAAGCCTTACTAGGCCAAGCGCGATAGCAATCGCGTATGCTTCATATTCATAAAGTCTGCAGTCTGCATTGATGTTTGACCTCTCGTAGGAAACGTGAGATCGTATAGAGAAGTCGAATAAGAAATTAATTAAGGGTACACTTAACTGGCAATTATGTACCGTATTGGAACAATTGCTTTCGATTGTGCAACCCAAGAAGTGTACCTCGATTTCTCAGACGTATATCAGGCAAAATTGCTTTGTCTTCGTACCGTGTACCCTTCTCCACTTTATTGGAATTGTAAGAATAAACGAAAGCGAGAGCTGTCACTGCGAACGCGACATTTATCCGCTTAATGCGGGAGAAAACGTCCCTTGCTCGCTTTCGTTTCGTTCGTGGAAAGAATGCGACATTAATTCGCTCGGAGGCACGTTAATTTCGTTCCATGGCGAGGAAGTTCCCGTATCGGTTCGAGAATTACAACGTAAACGGTTTGTGGAAATGTCTACGCTTCCCGAAAGTAATTATCGATATTAGAATTAACAGAGACCATTGATTTCTTCTAAAAAATGATTTCATGCACAAAATAATTCGTTCGAGAAATAATATTTACTGGAATATAAATTGATTTATTAACTTTAATCCTCATTTTTCTTATTGTGTCAATAATATAGGTATTCTCTACGATACATGTTGATGAAATAATAAAGAGTCATTGCAAACGCCATTACATGGAACAACTAACTTACAACAAAGAGAAAATCCTAAGATTGCATAATTGCATGACATTCAAGTTATAATAGATATAATAGCATAGGAACGAAAGCTATTTATTTGTCTCCCTTTATTAATCATTCTGGCAATCATGGATCGGCAACAGTACTATTAATAATGTTACTAGTACCTCGATTTCACAAAATATTTCACTAAATCGCGCGAGTGATGAAAATGCTGCATGAACTAAAAATAACATTTCCGTATAAATGATAGAAGTCAGTCACAATTTTAATAATAAATTATTCAGAACACATTATGCAAGTCAGTCGTAAATACAACAATAAATTATGAATTATTAGTGATAAATTATCTGAAACACTGTATTCTGTGCAGTGTTGATTAACATACGGAGAGATTCTGTAAAACCAATTGAAACCGTTTAATCAAACCTGTCCAGGAATCTGTTTCCTGGTCGCGAGGTCGTTTCATGGGTCGATTCCGCAATTAAATCTCGTATTTCAAGCCGATTGATTTATCGAAAGCATTGTTGAAAATGTACGCTGGTACAAGGCAGCCTGGTTAGTGGTATATTAATGACGATCTTCCGCGAAGATGGTACAACATGTTCGAACGTTATGTACACCATAATGACGAGAATAATGATGGCACTAATACACATAATTAAACCCCGCATCGATTCCGTGCATGTTGGTGATAACAAGTCGTTCGTGCATTAGATTACCCTTGGACAGGATCCCTAAGCATCGAGGATCGAGATAAACGATCATCACAGATCATAAACATTGCCTGATAGCGAAATCTTAAAGCCTGATGTGCTGATCATTTCCGACGATTTCTATTCAGTATATTTTTATTTATTTGTGTAGCCAATTTTTAAAGTCGATCCTTTAACATGGTTCTATAAAACTTCTTCTAAAGTTATAACAATGACGATTGAATTATAACAGCTGTTAACCTTCAGCTAATAATATTTTCTAGGTTATGAGTTTAAGTATTTAGAAGAATTATAAATATAAAATAGCACAGTTTTCTCTAATTCTGCTTGAAATTTTCAAGGTAAAAGCATGTTCGAGAAAATTACACGTTTGTTACCAGCCTTGTTAGTTATAATTAGACTGAGGAATCTAATTACAATATTCTATGAAATGCATCCTTTTAGAAAGGTTGTTTTTCATGAAATTCGAGAAAAGTATTTGCTTGAAGCCGTAAATCGATCAACATCGTGCCACATAATTATAAATAACAACGTGCACAAAATCAATTTGCTTTTCTTTCCACAAAATCTAAAATCATGGCCGTGACGCGTACGCGATGGTAACGAACGTGTTAAGAGTCTTAATTGGATTGCAAATATGAGATCGTGCCGTAAAAGAGTTAATATATTCTTCGATCGAGATCACGGCGCCGCGGGGCTGATAATACTGTAACAAATACACAACGATGTATCAGAATATGCGAATTCACGGAGCCGTGCGACGTCCGATAAACGCAGCGTCGCATGCGACGCAATCTTTCCCTGTGACTTGGCAGAAACGTTAATTACGAGAGTTTCAAATAAAGTACACACAACGCTGAATCGACGAAACAACGAATGAAGACCGTCGGACAATTAGGAGAGAGTAAAACGAAGGTGCTTCATCATTAAATCGAAGGCCCCGAGCAACATGATAATTACATTATTTCTCGATAAGATCGCGTCGATTCAGCATCCCGACATCAGCCGTCATTAACGCTACAAGAAGAGTTAATTTCACGATTTGCTAACACCCTCTATCAACGTAACCTTCGATCCCACTTTCACTGGGTCTGTGCCTTTTTCGACAGTCGATAGAGCAAATGGCATTCTCCCACAGTTGCCACCCACTGACACTATTGTCTATTCAAATTCCAGGATTTCCATTCAGCCAGGACAAATCTACATATTTGTATCATAACGCATACCTTTCTTCATCATATCTTCTATATTATATCATATCTTTATATCATACCTCCTGCGTGGATTTTTGGTTGAACTTTGGTTCGCTTAAATGGCCAATGGACAAAGGGTCTTACCTGAAACAAAAGAAACGAAAAGTTAGGTTACATTACTAAATTAATTATTTGGAGAGCTCGGAAGTCAGACCCCGAGTATTAAAATTGAAATGGTTGAGTAATTAAAAAAATAACAGTGCATATAAGCTTGAGAATACAAAAAAAATAAAACGTAATTGTTCAAATGAGATCGTATGAAAATATTGGACATATTCTAAATAGCTTCGGAGCTTCTTATTCATTGATTGTAATTATACACAGTTATACACAATTGTACACAGTTATTAAAAATTGTCTATCAAATTCGTTGTGTTATTATTAATATTATTATTACACAGGAAAAAGAACAATATATATACGTATAAAGAAAAATAATGCAACACGAAGACTTAATTATGTCCACTGAAAATAGAGAGCGAAGAAACACGTACGTAGAAAGGTTAACGCATAACCCACGCAACGATCGCACTAACCTATAAGTCTGATTTCTAACAGGAAATAACATAAACCAAATTATAGTGATCAAACCAGTGCCGTGATGAACAGAAAAGAAGCGAACAAAAGTACAGAAAGTTTAAGTAAGTCAAAATACAAGTAATTAACAACAATATTTACGATGTCTTATATGCTAACCTTTTAAAAGAATGATAAAAAATGTATAGTTTGCTCGATGGTATCCAGATAAAAGATTCATAAAATGATAATAGAGAAGTATAAAAATCCGCGTAAAATCATCGAACGGGATCCCCCGAGGATCTAAATGTAAATTACGAATTCTAGGACAAATTCTTCTTGCAATACTATTCGGAAAAAACGAAATGAAAAAAATGTTCAGACTCTCCGATCGCCGACGTAACTTGAACACGGGGAATTTCCAGTAATACAATTGAAATTTAAAAGTCGCAGGAAGAATTTCTGTCCGAGGAAGAATGTCCATTACGCATTGGAAAATTCCTAGATACGTTGTTCCTCGTGTAGGATGAAGAATGCATCTAGTACGGATTCCTTGATTATCTAATCTCAATATTTGCATTAGTAATTGTTGAATCGCTGGGCGACTATTCGTGGAATTTGTAGCAAGTGGTGGGAATCTGTTGTTCCACAATGGGAAGAATTTATGTAGAATATCTTCTGAAACGATTTCTGTTAGCCGTATTATATGTAACATCATAGGCTCTTGTGAAACTGCTGGTTAACGAATCGAGGTTATTACTGTTAATTGCGAAATGAAATTGCAGTAATGGAAAATGAATATTATTAAGTCGTTTGTAAAATAATTTCGTTTTTCGTGTAGAGATAGCATTGCTTCCATTTCTTATTACTTAACCTTACTTTAAATCGCAAAATTGTGGTACATTCACCATTTCGTACCTTGTATCTAATGCTTTATAACCTTTCAAACATTTTTTTATCATCAATGCACTATCGTTTTGATAATATCCCCAATTTATTATTGTACTATTTTTTTAAATGAAATTATTGCTGTTTCAACGTCCACAATTTTTTCAGGAATTTAATGTTCACTTTTTGGATCCACAAGGACAGTCTTCAAAGAAGTTTATGGCCCATGTTCTAACTAGAACCTATCAAAAAGTCCCATAACTTCTCGAATCCCTAGATAAGATCTGAATCAAGCGTCGACTCATCCCCCGTCCGATTTCGAAAGTGATTCGAAGCCCGGTCAAGATTTCGATTAATTTAGTAGCCGACATCCAAGGCTCTGCTCCATGGAGCAACATTCTAAACCGATGTAACGATATTTCGAGAATCATTAGGAGAAGAGCACTCTTCACGAGCGCAGCGGAGAGATAAACGAGGTACACGGGCGCATCGGATGCTAGACTGAGGGCGAGGGGGTGGGTAGAGGGTGAGAAAGAGAGGGAGCAGCTTGGCATTAAATTGGGATTAGCCGTTGGTGGAGATCGCTGTAAGTACAGGAGGTGGAAGATCAGTACGGCGACAAAGCTGAGCCTTTGGTAACCCCTGATGGGCACTGCGGCACCGTGGACGTGAAAGAGAAGACAACCAGTATCAAGATCGCGACGTGTGTGGTCGCCTTTAAGGACGGCTCGAAACGCGCCACGTCCTGATCGGTCGACGCGGGATGAGAATTTTAAAAGGTCTCGTTGATCCGGACGCTTCACGGATGTGCCAACGTATTGGTCCGGATTTATGATCGTGTCCACCCTCGAGCGCGAACCGATGCGAATAACAATGATCGGGACTGTGCCTGCATCTCTAACTTCGCCGAATAAGGAAATCCTGATGGAAATGGAACTGAAAAGGTGGATTCTCAATTTGCAGTAATGTGGAGTGGACACTTTGCCTGTGAAGGTGCTCAGGTTTTACAAGGAAGTAAATGAGGAACCCCAAAAGAGGATTTGTTACAATTAGGAATTCAACAAATTCTGAAACTTCGATTCTTTTTCATGTGAAATAGCATTCAAATTTTGTCTTGCTTGCACTACGTTTTACTTAACTTTGTAGGAATACGGATGTGGGTTGGATTTTCGAGGAAGGAATTTCTCTATCTCGTACTCTCCCACAGGCGCAACAAAAGATGATTGCTCCGCTTTTTTTTCTTTTTATCAGGTCATGTGACCTGTATTTTTTAACATGGAGTTTACTCAAAAGTTACCACAAGCTGGAGTGCTTTCTACACTTTTGATTGGTTATATTATTTTAGCTTTAGGGTTGAGTTTAAATTCAGTTTATCTTGAAGTTTCAGTACAAGGAAAATTTCAAAAAACTTGTTAAGATTTTTAATCTTCGACATCGGTAGGGATAATTCTTAGCTAGGCCACTGAGGGCGCTAGGGTAAGAGAGGATGAGTGGTTTGGCTGTTGTCCACTCTATGACCACTCTATGTTTTGTATGGGTCCTTTATTTTCACGTGTTTCCACGTGTTGTAGGTGGTTTCACCTTGTTTCGCCTTGTTGGTGTTGCAAAAGATGATTGCTCCGCGATCGTTTACCGGTATTTATATGAAATCGTTGCTAACCCTATCAACAACGCGTTACTAGGGGTTTTAGAAGGTTCTCGACCACGCGGTCTTCTAGAACATTCGGCCACGGTGCGTTTCTTCTGTCTTTCCGGGGCGTCCCTGAGGTTGTTTCGCCGACGACAACAAAAATGCTTGACAGGTCAACCGCAATTAGTGGTGCGATAGTTCCGCTCCGTAGAGTGTTTCAAGCTCTATCGAGGGAGTCCCCGATGTTTCCGATCCCAATTTCTAATCAGGAAGAATCAATCCGTATGAAGGGTTCTGGGAGGGAATCGCCCTTCCAATTTATAAACTCGGTGGGTCCTGCGCGAAATCTTTTCGTCGGACTTCCTGAGCGCGTGCACCTGCACCCGCGCGCATTCCAATAACCAATCCTCATAACTTCCTAACAACCCGACGAGCCGCGGTGCTTCAATATTTCATCCCGCTGAAAGAATTCGGAGTCGGACATGGTCGAAAAGGTGGGCAACCCGCATTAATGCGGACCCGTTCTCCGGGTCGTTGTAGCGCGGAATATAACGACGATACGTCGTCCGGGGGTAGAGCCCCCGGTGCGATTAATGTCGATTAAAAAGGCCAAAGTCCCGCCTCCGATCATTACGCCGATAGAACGGCGCTGGGCAATTCCGTGCTCGAAGTAAGGTAGCCGTCGCTAACCCCTCTTATTCCGGCTCCTTTTTACTCCCGTTTGCTTCCCTTCCCCTCGACTTTTTCACCTCTTTCGCCGAGGTCCGATATCTCTCTGTCCCTATCCGGTTCCCTTCGAACGTCTTCGTCTATCCAGCAACCAACCCCACCCTTTTGCGCCCTTCGTTGCTTTCGTTCGTTCTTTTCTTCATCACCGATGATCTCGGTCGCTGCCGTTCTACGGGCCCCGGAGGGGCCAAGTAATTACTTCTAGTCCGGCGCTGAGCTTCGCCGGCGGTTCGATAGCCAAACTTATAATTTAATGGTTAATTATATAAGGAGTCCCCCCGCGATTCGGCGCAGCCACTGGGCGGACACGGTGACGTGCAGGAATGCTATCGGTCCTCCGTACACGGGACTCGTTTTCCAGGTCCTGGCTCTAGGATTCCGAGCGACGTTGCTGCTTCGGCCTGATGCACCTTTCCTTCGGAATCGGTAATCCCTTACGAGCTTTTCGACTCTTCGCAGGTCACTGTTTCATGGCTGAACTAACCTTTCTGATATCGCTTTTCAGACAGAGAAAGGAAGGAGGAACAGGTTTTAATGTAGGTGAAAGAGTTTCGGAGATTTCAAGGCCGCCTTCATTTTTAAAAATAGAAACATATACGAGGTGTGATCAAAAAGTAAGGTGACTTTTTGAATTTCGCGGGACACCTACGGTCGATTATCGGTTTCTTTTTTTTCTTATGCTGGTTCACTCGTCCCGAACATATCACTAGTCTATATCTATAAAAACGCTGTCCTGACTCACTCACTCATCAACGCCCAGGCTAAACCCTTGGACATAGAAAGCTGAAATTTTGCACAGAGGTTTCCTTTACGATCTATACAAGGGATAAGAAAGGATATTTCGAAATTCATCCGCTAAGGGGGTGAAAAGGGATTGCAACGTTTGTGCGAGGAATATTTCGTTCGTGGTCGGATTTACTTGAAACTTGGTCTTAATGGTCGTCGATACAATTATTTCGCTTTAAAATTGTCTTATTTCCGTAAATATATCTGGAATCTATATCTATAAAAACGCTGTCCTGACTCACTCACTCATCAACGCCCAGGCTAAACCCTTGGACATAGAAAGCTGAAATTTTGCACAGAGGTTTCCTTTACGATCTATACAAGGGATAAGAAAGGATATTTCGAAATTCATCCGCTAAGGGGGTGAAAAGGGGTTGCAACGTTTGTACGAGGAATATTTCGTTCGTGGTCGGATTAACTCGAAACTTGGTCTTAATGTTCATCGATACAATTATTTCGCTTTAAAGTTGTCTTATTTCCGTAAATATATCTAGAAACTAATATATAAGTACGTAATTATTATCTTATCGCTAAACCGTTGCTTCAAAGTTAACCGTCGGAGAGATCTACAGAGCAACGCGAAAAGCGAAATGGAATTGAACGGCATAGATTATCGTCGATCGGTAGAACCAATAGCCCCAGATATGTTTCGGGACAATTTTGTAACGTTTACGTCTCGAAGCGCGAAACTACCCACACCGCGACCGCCGCGAGAGGGCCACGACGACGAAAGAGATACTTTAAGTATAAACCAAATAGTCATAACCCTTAGGTACGTCGTAGTTTTTCAAGAATCAACTCTTCATAAATTCAATTCAAACTTATATTTGACAAATGCGGTAAAATGGTGCAAATAAGCCTAAAAATCGGTATGGGTGTCGCTATTGAGGTTTCTTGGGACGTTAATTACAAAAATGGCATCAATTTTTAAATCTAAGATGGCGACATGACATAAAATTAAAATTATATAGGGGGGAATGGGGGGTTGAAAGGTTTTATTTTCCGAGGGCATTGAACGGTTTCCTGTGCGAGCGAAGCCGCGGGAAAAAGCTAGTCTAATATAACATTGTACTAAATGTATTAATCTGGTGTATGTCGAAAATTATGTAAATGCTGCGTAAATTGCAGCACGCAACACAAGATTGCAGTTCAGTCATCGGTTTCTCACGACGAAAATAATGATCAGTTGCGAACGATTAAAAATCTACGCACGGCGGAGGCCCGCGAAATTGTCGAAAATCGTCAGCGAACGATTTCGTCGGCAATTCAGCCAGCCTCATTTTTTAATCAGCCACGGCTGATTGATATGTATAACACCGGCTGCGTATACGGTATGAATATTGATAAGCCGCGCGGTTCGGTGGCATGAATATCTAACTTGCAGGCTGAAACGTGTTCGGGCTCGCATTCCGTCGTGCCGGAGCACACTTTTCCAGGTGACTTTTTTCCAGCAATCTGACAAAGACGAAGTATCAATCGTTGCGGCGCACGCGTAACTGTTAACGCGGAAAACGCTCCGCGAAAGGGATCGTTCAGTCGAGTCACGGTTAATCAAATTGTTGCCGGATTAATTCCAGTCACGTGTACTATCCGGCGAAATAAATTTAATGCGACTCGCCGGTGGTCTCGTTACGCGACGCCTAATAGATCATTTGGCTCTTTATGGTGGGAAATTTGCAGATTCGTGATTTTATCGGGGTACATGATTAATCGTGCACGCGAATCCAGAATACTATATTATTAAATAAGCTACTTGTACATTTATACTGCATATTAATTTGTAAAATACTAGGTATTAAGAGTACGTATAACACGCAATATATGGACCGTTTATTTTGAAAGTGGTGTAAGTCAGTAATTTGTGGTTAATTTAATTTTAATTCATTAAACTTTAATTGTAGAAACTAGATGGTTGTTGTTGTTCGAGTTATGTCTTCGCCAAATAAAAAATTGATACTAAATTAACCACAAATTATGTGATATCTCATTTCTTTTTGAAATGGACTTACACCACTTTCAAAATAAACGGTCCATATTTTATTTCTTCTTTAATCATTTCATAGAATTGGAAATACTACAAGGTCTTCCATTGAGAAGTGTTATTTTCAATTATGAGAAAACGCTGTTGTTTGTACAATTAACGATTTGTTAGAATTTTGCTAAACGCACGTGTCGAAGAGTGACAACTTTAATCTTCGATTCGACACCTCTTCATAGAAGACCCTTTTATATTGAGTTTCAAATTCTTCTAATATCTTTGCTGTTTTAAATTTTGCCTACTAATTTTAGTTGTGAATGCATAAAGTCTCAATCGATATTCAAAATGTATGATTTGGAGTGTCAGAAAGATTTCTTGTAAAGTCCTCGGACTTAGGCGCCACTGTTGCAATTACGGCTAGAACAACCTCCTAATTGGTTCTTCCAAGTCTCCGTTTACTATGAGATGTTTACATTATAAACGGCGCATTTGTTCGTCGTTTTACCTATAGTCGCATGCCAACCTTAACCCCCGTGCCAATGCATAATTCATACGGGCCGCAATTACTCATTATAGCACTTAGAGCCCCCGAACGAACGGGGCCCTTGATAATTAGCCAATTGCGATTTCCATAAACGGGAGGCAGTAACCGAAACAGAGAGTCGCACGGACAATTGCATAATTCATAATCACCGGGCTGCTAGGCAGAATCAGATAAAACCGTCACGAAAGCACATTCCTCCGGCAACATATTCGCCGGGTTTAACCAACTATGGACCTGTTCTAACTCGCGTAGACGCGGAACGTGTAATTTCCTCCGCCCGATTTAGTTCCATTCGAGACCCTGCACCGATGGAATTCAAATATTTCGAATAATCGCGCGTGCGTGTTACAGGTCACTTCATCTGCGGCGTGTCGAAGTCGACGATGATCTTTAGGAATTAGAGTAATGAATACCCAATAGCTATACTATGTGGTAGAAGTTACTCATCGATGATCCGATCTTCGGGGAATTCTTCGCCGATTACTGTAAATCGTTTTTCTTTCCTCTCTTCAACTTCCTGCACGTGAGTCTTATAATTACGAAAGATACCGATTATCCGACAAGTTATTCCAAGTTTTTTTCTTCGTACTTCTGAAACGCGAAATACAAGAACGCACACTGCGAGATTAAGTTGTTAGAAGAATCGATTTTTCTGTAGAATTCAAGTTACGTCGAATAGTTTTTCATTGTGATTTGTTATTTTCAGAATGCAGTTTTCTCTCGATACAAGATAATGCATCCGGACGGCTTTCGACGTATCGCGGATGAGAGTAATAATGCGTCTTGACATTGTTCTTGAGTGGACGAAGCAGCAATCGCAAAAGGAGAAGGTATTTTTTAAATTTTCAATATAGGCGCGCATAAAAATGTTTTCATACTTCTCTCCGTAATTCCGACCAATTGAACTTTCCTCGAATTTTTTTCCACATCGTGCAGCGAATTAATTGTCCTGACGTCTCAGAAATAAATCCAAGTCGGATGCTACAATATTAAAACTGTTATTCTCCTTTTAATAGCGTCCGAATATTAATAAAATTCGCTGTACAACTTCACAAGCTGGTGGATAAGCTACGATCGAGAGGATAAAAAGTGGTAACTGTACCTGAAATAAAAGGGACCTAATTGTCTTAGAAGAAACGAGGGCCGAAGTGGAGCAAAGCGATTACGATGGCTCGGAGGCGAGCTGATACGCATCTGTCCACGGGATAGGGTAATAACCATGCCCATGAAATAAGATCACAGTGGGTGTACCTAAGAGAAAAGAGGTGTCCGACAGCGAAGCCGAAAGATTCCACGGTGAACCTGTAAGTCGTTCCGCGTCCTCGAACACCCAGACCTGTCTCTTCTTGGTCGATAGACGCCCGAAGCTATCGTTGAATAAACTTCTTATTCGATTTCTGTCCGGCCGGACTGTCCGTCAAACCGTGTCGACAAGATGGATTCTTCGTTACGCTTCGAATCGATCTTCGAAACTATTCTCTACGCGTTTGCGTACCGACGATTTTGTTCCCCGAGTCGGACATTCGAATGGCGAGTTACGTAAAACGTGAATGCTCCGACTCCAATTACTAAATTCTGGTTCTTGGTTCAGTGATCGCTATTCGATGCGGTAATACTTCTTCACAAAATCGGCATTCCCTTTTTTCAGAGAAAATTAGCACGCTCGGTGCCACAAAAATCTCCGTAAAAGTCGCACGAAATTCAAACTTACTTAACAACACAAGAATTGGTAACAATTGTGAAAAACGGTCTGCGTTAATTGCAAGGATATCAATTTATATTTTTTAATCATTTCGATAAGTTGCAGATAATGCATTTTCAAATCTTTTAAATCCGTTCACTGTTTTGTATTTGATATACTCTTTTGTTGTCGCGAATGCATACAATCCGTCGTTTAATCCTAATGTAATAATTTGATAAACATTAACAATAATTGTAGAATGTAACATTTCTGCAGTTATTAGGCGTATTTTTGTTTAACTTGTGCCCCTTAAGATTGATATAGAAAATGTTTAATTTGCATAAAGATGCACGGTCTGTTTCATAGAAATCTTGTAGTGTAAAGTGAACAAATTTTCTATGAAAAAATATGGAAATATTGACTCGATTCTGACTAAACTGGCACACTCGATGTACCGTTCGAAGTCATCACGGCTATTAGACGAATGACGCGGTCTGTAAAACTGATTAGAGGTTCCCATGGATGCTGTTACGCTTCGTTCAGAGTTCGGTTTCTCATGGGGCAAGAGTTACACGAAACGATGATATCGTTCCGCAGTTCTGAAGTTCCCGATGAGAATGGAATTTGTTGGCGACAATGAAACCAGGTGTGCGATCTACAATCCACACTTTGAGAACGTGTGCCTAATTAATTTTGCTTCACACGCGACGTTCTAGCATTGCTCGAAGATTACTTAAACAATAGTTTAATTCAATTCATCGAGACTGTGGATCTTTATGCAGAATACGAACCGCCTAAAACAATTCTGTAAACAGAAGTTAAATAAAACTGTACTTCTTCTTTTAACAATTAAATCTCAAATAATTTATTAAATCATTTTGTTTCACACGCGACGTTCTAGTATTGCTCGAAGATTACTTAAACAGTAGTTTAATTCAATTCATCGAGACTGTGGATCTTTATGCAGAATGCGAACCGCCTAAAACAATTCTGGAAAACAGAAGTTGAATAAAAATGTGTTTCTTCTTTTAACAATGAAATCCCTCGACTGTTCTTACGATTTGAAATTTTATCTAGACACGGATAAAATAAAATAATAAAATAGCTGAAAATGTTGTAATGCGACACAAGTTGTGCAATGTTGAAGTGTCAAAAATTACGGTGCAAAGGGGTGAGGCTCTACGCAACCCTAAATCAGGGAATCTCGCCTGGCGTTCCCCGCAATTATCACAGCCGATCGTAATTATATGTACTTGTTTGGTATCAGCGGTACCAATCGCGCATGCATTATTCATAACCAAGAAATTACAGTCGGTCTCGCAAGCGACCGGTTGATTTTCAGTGAAGAAGCGTCTCCTGCTACGATCAACATTTTCTTTCTCTTATAATTAATCAAAGTCTTCCCTTCGACGCGATTCTTCAAGGTGACTACTTCAAGTTATTTAATTACTGCATTAAACAAATTACTAGGATACGAAGTCTCACCAGGATGCGAATTTTTATGCATCTTCTTGTAGACAATTTAAGTAGAGTAAAACTAGTTCTATTCTGATAAGTTCTATTTCAACGACTTCTTGTTGTAAAGTATTTACAACAATCGTTTTGAAAGATAGATGCAGCATAAAAGAGTGAAATAAAAGAAGGATCTAGATTCAATAAAAATGATGAAGCTACTCTTGGAAAATAATTATTGGGTTCAACCCGCAAGTGTATAACGCTACCAAAAATGAGCTGCAGTTACGTGGAAACGATTTTTGACGATACCATTAGGTATCTATATGCTCTGATCAGCTAGGTACCTAACTCCCTAATAAACGCTTGTCGGATGATCCGTGATCCTGTCGGGTCGATTAACCATAAGAAGATAATGAAGAACGGCCGCGGGTGTATCCGAATAAATCGAAGGGCCGTTAAATGGGGAGCCGAAATGCCCTAATTGTCGATACGGAGACCCCCTATTGGCCTCGCGGTACGTATAATTAGACGGGAATGACTCGGCGCGACTCGGTGATCTCCTCCGGTTCTTATCGGCTCGAACAGCTGGCCCTGTTCAAGCCAGCCAAAGTCATTTAATCCCATGACAACGTCCAGAGGTTCTGACCCCAGGCTCCGGTAAGGTATCCCAGTCATTTTGCGGATCATACTAGTTCCTCCGGTGCCTTCAACCTTCAGAAGAACCAAGAGGAGAACGGCCACGATGCTCGATTCCGTCGAACGTTGTTCGCCCCTGTCTTGATACCGTCGTTATTAATTTTCCTCCGTGATTATGCCTGTGACTAAGCACTGAACCCCACTGACTCGGGAACTAATGGGTTTTCGGAGCTCGTCGGAGGCGAGTCGCGGCCGTTGAAAAAGCGGCTGCAAACTTTTTCCGCCCTCCGACGCCACCTTGATGAACCCCTAATGAGAATTAGGGTGGCTAGTTTCAGAAGCGAGCGAAGAAATTAATTTCTGCTGTGATTTTTTCAGATTTAATGGACTAAATGCTATCCTGACAAGTTGCCCCAGACGCCATTGAAAAATAATTGAAGTCTTTGATGCAAAAACAGAGTGAGTCCAGATTTCGAAACAGGGTGAGTCCTAATGAGAATTGGAGTGGCTAGATTCAGAAGCGAGCGGAGAAATTAATTTCTCCTGTGATTTTTTCAGATTTAATGGACCAAATGCTATCCTCGCAAGCTGCCCCAGACGCCATTGCAAAATAATTGAAGTCTGATGCAAAAACAGGGTGAGTCCTATTGAGAATTAGGGTGGCTAGTTTCAGAAGCGAGTTGAGAAATTAATTTCTGCTGTGATTTTTTCAGATTTAATGGACCAAATGCTATCTTCGCAAGCTGCCCCAGACGCCATGGCAAAATAATTGAAGTCTTTCGTTATAAAGGTTCATCCAAATTGCTATAAAAATTGTGAGAAATCTAAATAATCTCAACCTCGTAATTTTCATAAAATAACACGTACCGGGGATATTTTTCTATTGTTTCCAATTTTCAAAAAATCTGGAAAACTCCTAGGATACTCGTTCAAGTCTCCACTTTATAGAAATAGTATTCGGAAAATTGACTAACGATTCGCGAATACAAATTTCAACAGACATGCGGTTTAAATGTCCATCCGGTGGACAACTCTGCCTGTTCGGTTTCGGTAGACGGGCTACAATTAAGTTTCTATTTTACACGATCTGGAACATGCGTTCCGGTACCTTCGGGTTATTACGCTGCGTGTGCATGTAGACGGCTGGCCTGAACCTCGAAGGCCCTCGCGAAAAGGCCACGAGGAGGTCACGTAATGACGGGCCGACTCTGCAATCACAGAAGCGCGCACGCCACGTGGCTTTGATGTACGCCTCGACCGGCCTCTCCTCACGTTTGCGCCAGCTTCAATGTTCTTTTCGCGATTCTTTCAGGCGAATGCGTATTAACCCTACGGGAATCGGACGTTTCTGACAACTGCGCACTTAACGCCGAGTAGCCTTAAATCTTTATTTGCCAACCTGTGGTGGCACTGCGACACCTGTCAAAATTACTTCTAAACACCCTGCTCTTTTTCATATTCAATTGGTACATTGACCGTCAAAATGTATTAACTCTCAGAACTAGGATCATTTAAATCTTTCGACCATCTTTAGCCAAGCTTTTGGTACCTGCTACATTCTACTCGTCTTGATGTGCTGGATGCAAATATGACTTTCATTACCGAATCATTTGCAAAAACTTTCATACTGAAATATAGTGCAATGGCGTATAGCTGCCAAAAGCTCGGGGAGGAGCAATTGAACAGTTCGTCTCAGTAATTTTCGATGCTGTCTTGGAGGGGACAGTGCACAGGGTTAACGACAGAAAGAGATTGCGAAGCGACTTCTATCTTGCAACAGACCATGTTAATTTTGCACAAAGATGCATCGTCTGCTCATAAACAAATCTCTGGCGAGACTGTTTTACTCGCGGCAGATGGCACGGAGGATGCTGCATCTGCTAGCTTCAGTTTCTCCGTTTAGGACTCGAGCCATTCACGAAAACGCCTAACCCTAGGCCGCGTGTTCGTCGCATTAATCACCTCGCGGCTTGTACACGTGTTACGGTGCCGGTATTCTTGGCGTACATCAGCAAATGTTACACACTAAATTACACGAGAGCGTGCGGCCAGATAATCTCCTCTGTTCACAGCATTCTCCGATAACGCAACATCAGATTACCATCTCCACCGGCGAATTTCTCTTTCAGCTGGTCCATGAAACCTCATGCGAAATTGTTATGCATATATACATACGCCGTACGCTCGCGTGTACATATATGTATATATACATATGTTCGTCGGGTGAGTTTTTTCCCGGTAATCCACGGGGAAGCCTTTAACGAGATTTACTCGAAGGCAGGAGCGCGTAAACGCATTCCTGCTGGCGCAGGCGGCCCAGCCGCAAAAATCTTTCGCCGAGATCCCTTCGCGAGATAGGATATCCGCGAAGTCGGTTTCGTCGGCACGCTTTTAAGGTCGAAACCCATGGAAACGGCAAACAAATGCACTCGGGGGCCCTCGGTCCGAAGCACGGTCCCATTTTTTCTGAACCCACCAGCTGGAATTTCTCTGCCCCCTTTTACCCTATCGAACCGCACAGCGGCGCCTAGGACCGCGGAAAAATTGCAACGTTTGTCGGTAATCGATGCACCGGTGCGTTTCATGCAACTGTGGCAAATCGGAATCTTGTGTCGGAACGCGACAAAATAACTGCCCAGACAAACTTGAACAACATCCGCGCGTTGGTTTCGCTCGACTCCGATTCTTCGTTGCAGGGGAATCTCGATTATTTCGCGAGATAGCTGAATGAACTTTAACCCTTTGCACTCGGACCTATTTTAACTGGAAAATTAAACATTTCTTTCGTTCTAGAATAACTCCATTCTATATCACTTCTTTTCTTTGTACGAATATGAAATTGATATAATATCTCACACAATACTTAAATGTTTAGTTACATACCAATATATTTAGTAATGTAAACAATATTCTGAATGATGGTACTAAGGGTTAATACGCGGCCGAACTTTACAATTGAACCCACAAGCTTTTGCTGCCTGTTATACAGGCACATTGAATTTCTTGCAACATTAATTATAAAATATGATGAGTGGATATGGTGATTGTACAGCGTGGTAGCTGATGATCTAAATGTTGACGAATACACAATATTGCACAATATTGCTCATTGCGTTAAGTGTAAACGCAGTTTATGAACATCAGAAGTGAAAGAATATGTCTGCAGAAAGCTTCAAACAGTAGGCAGAATGAATGTTCCATTGAACTTCGAATAACTTCAGGAAAACTTCGCTCGCCTAAAGACCCGCGATCCGTGGTAAAAATAACGCTCGCGATCGCTCTAGAAAATTGCCAAGGAAGCCCAGTTATTATCCCCGGTTAAACAAAGCCGGGGTCGAATCCCGTAATCCCAGGATGCCATTGCCGGACCGCCGTTTTATCGTTTCTGAGTCGAAAAAAAAAAAGGTGAATTCCCGCAACGAATTCCTTCCAACTGTTAAACACACGGTACGCGCACGGCGTCCGTACGGTTATAATTACTCGCGGAACACTGCGCGTAATTACATACCGAACAATACATAGTAGCAAACACCGATGAACCGAGGCAAGCTAACCGCGGCCATCGCAGCGCGGAGGCCCCGTCCTCTGTCGGAGGAGAGGAGGAAAAATTAATTTCGTGACCTCGTTCAAGAAGAACCTGCCACGGCGAAGGCGGTGGTGGGTCAAGAAGGTAGATGAAGAGGAGTAAAGAGAGTCAGGAGCTCCCACAGGGGCTGACCCTCTGACCCTATCAGCCAGGCCTCTCTCCGGTATTGTTTATAGCGTTGAACCGTACACCGGCTACGAGACAGCCATTGTTTCCCGGGACCCCATTGTCTTCGACCCCCTCCCCGCCGGAGTGGCCGCTCGCCACCGTGCCGCAATTTACAAAGATATAAAGCCGGGACCTAATTATCGCCGGGTAATTGCTCAATTCGGATTGGCCGCGACGTCGATAAGATGCCGCTTGCGTCGATTCTCCAGAGACCCCAGTGAGCACAGAGGTCTGCATCGCTGGTAAAAAGCACGAGATCGGACAAATAAAACGTTTATCGTTGGAACGAGGGATTCTTACGGAAAAGCTGTTCATGCCGAGACCAACGTACGAGTTGTGATCAAAAAGTAAGGTGACCTTTTGAATTTCGTGGGGATACCTACGGTCGATTTTCGTTTTCTTTTTTTTCTTATGCCGCTACACTCGTCCCGAACGTATGTTCACAGTTTCAGCTATATAGCATTTCTTGTTTGTTTGCGAGAAGCGTAAAGGTTAGAATTAGGTTTCTGCTGTCGAAAAAAATGGATCAAAGAATTTCCATCAAATTTTGTTGCTTCGGGGATTGGAAAAAGCGATGGCGCAAGTGTATATTTACAACATAAATACTGACGAATAAATCAATATTTTTTGATAAAAATAAAATGGCACCTTACTTTTTGATCGCACCTCGTCGATCTGGAATGCAGAAGAGGGTAAACCGCGTTTAACGCGATCATCGATGGCGTCAAGTTCGTATCGGAACCTGTCCGACTCGACCGGCGAGTCAATAAGAGAGAGATAAGTTCGGAAATTATTAGGAGAGACGTACAGCCTCGGGCTGATTTTTCTGAACGTCCGTTTCTCCCGATGATCGACGCTGAAAGTGCGACAGTGCGTGAAATTAAGAACGGTACGAGGGGACACGCGTGTCCGTGCGCATCGGTCATCGAAGTCGTAATCACTGTGATCGGAGTAACGTCGGAAGAGTTGGAGGTCGAGGACTCGCGATCATGTTCCTCGGGGGTAGAGCCACATCCACATCCTGTTTCCCTCCCCTCGCTTATGTCTTATTTCTCCCTGCGCCGCGTCTTCCACCGGATGCAAATGATAAATCTTCCAGCCCCGTACCGACTTTCCACTTGCTCTTTTCGCTTTCTTTGCGAACTGTCCAGATAACGAAAAAAGTCTAGGCAACGAAACGACCGGCAATCGCGGAACTGGATGATGGAAGTATGTAGATCGCTCTGACGTTCTCTTCGTGCAAGCGGGGAAAGAACAATGAACCTGGCGATGCAATTACTGGACTGCGACCACGCAATTTTGTCATTTATTTTCTGAAAGTTCAATTAAAAGATGCGTCCCTTCAGCTGATTGGCAGATTCGTTGCAGCTGGACTGAACTAAAAATCTTGTTACGGTTCATTTTTATACTTAACCTTTTGTACTCGAAGCAACTTTAATTCGAAAAATCAGTCATTTCTTTCAACCCGGATCAATTTTATTATATACAATCTGAGTTGAGCTTTCTACAATTTATAGAATACAGACAAATTTAACAGTAAATAACCATGCCGCGACCGGTGAAATGACCGCTTTCACATTACTTTTTAAAAATAATATAAAATAATATTAACCCTTTGCACTCGGAGCTATTTTAACTCGAAAATTAAACATTTCTTCCGACCTAAAATAACTCCATTCCATACCATTTTTTTTCTTTTTATGTATATTTGTTTAGTAATTGACTAGATACCAACATACTTAATAACGTAAACAATATTTTGAGTAATGGTACAGCAATTTTTAGTGGCGACTCTGGATCACCATTCGAGTGCTAGGGGTTAAAACCGTTTTCTGAAAACCGCCTCAGAGTCGCCATTCGAATTGCAAAGGGTTAATAACTCAATTTATTTTCCCAGGCAATGGAGACTAAGAAGGATAAATGATACAAAGTGCGATAGAAGCCAGGCAAAACCTCAAGCATTCGGTTAAAAAAATTATGATAAAGCTTCTTCGTTGTCAAACTGATCTCAAATCTTATTCGTCAATATTTGACGATATTCTCCTAGCTGGTAAATGAATCTAGTTGTAATTAATTCAGTATCTTGGTCGTTGCAGGTACACGTTGTCAGCTTGCGAGAGCCCGTTTCGTCTGATCCAGGGTCGTAAATTTTGCTTGTTGCCAGGAGAATAGAGTCGTTGAGAATGGTCAGGAAACCCGAATCCGAAATCATGTCCCGCGACACGTGAACAGCTGCTCGGTGATTGGCGTCGCGATGTACGCACGAATGCGCTCGCAGCCGTGAACCGTGCACGATGCCGAGGCCTAGCCACGCATTATCATTAACTTGATCCACATCTACATTGTCATTAGAGGCAGACCGCGACGGCACTTTTCAAACTCGGGGCCCGAAGAACGCCTCGCGTTCGCCAGAAGGACGATCGCGGTGCTCGGCCATCTGCGACCGGCCGATCCGCAGCAAGGCCACGGAAAAACTCGCATGAGGGGTATAGTGCATCGCGGTATCCAACACGGGGGATGAAGAAGGACAGGGCCTGTCCTCGAGGAACACCGGAGTCTCTACTTTCGCCGACGTTATGTCGATCACAGTGATTATGTCGTCGATCCGGTGCTGTGCCCGCGTACGCAAATTTTTCCGTGCCGTTCGCGTCGGTGCTTTGTTTTTCCCCTCGCCCCGGGAGATACCATTAGAGAGAGAAGGGCCGCCGGTTTTCTCTCCGGATGATTTATACCGATTGTTTGCTGTGAGACGTTCGGAATCGATGATGGATCGCCGAATGACGCGGCACGATAAATAAAGTGACTATTAGTAGCGAAAACCACGACGGTTTGGCCATTTATTTTCCGCGCTGTTATGGCCGACCATTAACACAGTGACTACTACACGTGCTGGAAAAATTTTTGAGAAATCGAGTCGGATAACGAAATTCATATGCACTCGGTACCGGACACACAAGGCTTTTTTTTAAGTACAGGGCGTGTCTAGTAACTGGGCTGAATTATGACTCGGTTGTCGCCGAAGATAGAACGAAATTGTACAGGAAAGTTTCGCGTCGTTTAATAAGCACTGTCATCCTGCACTGTGACTTTTTACGGAAGTCTATCGGCGCAGCTGCAAAATGTATATACAGTAAAGTCGCGTTTACTGTCCGACAGCCTGTGTTCTGCAAGGAAAATGATCGCATACCGATGTTATATTTTTATGACTGTCTATCGCGCCGATCGCGCCGAACGTAGAGAAGGACAGCATGACAGTGGAGGGGGTAGGCAATGGACAGTGACCGCATACACGATCGCGGACAGTAAACGCGACATTACTGTACTGGAAAAAAGTGAATATTTAAATAGCGTTCAATAAGCTAGAGCGAAAATGGCGGAAGTGATAGAGCTTATCTGTGGATTATTATAGAAAATAAAAATTGTTTGTACGAATTGCGAAGTACAGAAGCCGCATAGACTTTTGACACATAGCATTTCGAAATTCTTTAAATATTTTTATTCTTTTGCACTTGATCTATTCATTTTTGCCACGAACGCAAAACATCCGCTGTCTACTTAAGTATGTCTGAATTTAACATACATAAATATGCCAGAATAAACATATTAAGAGAAGTGTGGGTTCGAGGAGCCGGCCGGTTTGCTATTTGGAAGGGTTAATCCAGTTTTTGCGTCTTAAATTATAATTCCCGATACAGGCTCGATTCTCTGAAAAGCCACGGGTATCGATCGTGGAATGTCTCGATTGCTTTCCGTGGAAGTGTTGATTCCGCGAACCCGCGAGTCGGATGGTGAAAACGCGGCACGGAATTGGAACGATCGCAATTAAAAGGAGGAACGGCTGCAGAAGCGAGGCGAGGAAGCGAGAGAGGCTCGTTCGCGCGTTTGTCCTGAGCCCGCGGTTCCGCGTGAACTTTCACCGCAATCAAGTTAAAAGCCCGATTCCTCGCGCACTCGCTCCTACTAGGGTTAATGGAGCCCTCTATGGGGTCGCGTTACGATCGTCGCAACGCGGAATTTCCGCGTGCCCCGTCATGAAAACTGGATCGAGCGCCGCGCCGCGTTGGATCCTTCACATTGATCGATTCGAAACGGGCACCGCGTGATCCGCGCATTACGCAACGAGCATCGCGATGCACGGACGACCTTTCCGCTCGAAATTCAATTTCATCGCAGACCAGCCGCTGCCATGCCGCCACCGCGGTCTGCTTTTGCACCGTGACTGATTTACGTCGAGTCGTGCGAACTGTTTGCATAGAGAGCTCGCGGCGAGCTGAGCCGGTTTTCGGCCCGTGTGAATTACAGCTGCGGACAATTCGTCGAAGAATTGTGGATTGTACTTTAGCTTTTGGTAACTCGCTTTGCACGCACCGTGTACACTCGTGTTTATTCGGTGAAGGAATATTTTGTTGAAAGTTGTCTGAATGTGTTGATCTTCCGGCTTCATTAATTCGTAAGCACGTATCGTTCAGTCAATCAGAACATAGCAACCAGAAATAATTGCATGTACATAATACTGTTACACTATTTTCGATCACAGTTTGGTCCAATTCAAGTAGAACATTTTTTATGAAGCGAAATAACCAGAAATAATCGCATGTACGTAATACTGTTACGCCTTTTTTCATCCCAGTTTGTCCCAATTCAAGTAGAACATTTTTTAAGAAGCAAAACAACCAGAAGTAATTGCATGTACATAATACTGTTACGCCATTTTTCATTCCAGTTTGTTCCAATTCAAGTAGAACATTTTTTAAGAAGCAAAATAACCAGTTATAATTGCATGTATGTAATACTGTTACACCATTTGTCATCCCAGTTTGTTCCATTTGAAGTAGAACATTTTTTAAGAAGCAAACCAACCAGAAGTAATCGCATGTACATAATACTGTTACGCCATTTTTCATCCCAGCTTGTTCCAATTCAGGTAGAACATTTTTTAAGAAGAAAAACAACCAGAAGTAATCGCATGTACATAATACTGTCACGCCATTTTTCATCCCAGTTTGTTCCAATTCAAGTAGAACATTTTTTTAAGAAGAAAAGTAACCACAAATAATTGCATGTACATAATACTGTTACTCCATTTTTCGTCCCTGTTTGTTCCAATTCAAGTAGAACATTTTTCAAGAAGAAAAATAAGTTTCCATCTCATCCAAAGTCGTAATTCAAGTAGAAAATTTTTTTATTTCGCATAACGATCCGTAGTCTAACAACAGCGATAAGAACGAAGTCGAAATATTTCTGCAATTTCGATAAGCGTAGAGAAAATCAAATAATTCAAGGATATATCATCCACGGTAAAGATCGTGTAATGTTCCTCGACTAACATTTTCCGCGCAACGAAACGCGAACTTCATCTTCGTGACCCGGCCCGAGGAGTCTGTGGTAAAAACAGTTCACGAACAAATTAGACGGAATCGCTAACACATCCTGTCACACCATTGTTCACGGGCGAAATAATCCGCGGAAGACCCGCGCGCCGGGAGTCATGCGATCGTGAGGCGTAACAGATCCTGACGTTAATCGCGGATCATTTTCTGTTACCTCACGCGGCAACTGGTTCCTTATTACCCATTAAGATCAATCATTGTTTTTATTAGCCCCGGACGGATAGACCGAGCCGAGCCGGGATGTTGAAAGAGCGACAAAAGGGTGGCTGACTTTCCTCTCCGGGGGCCGCGGCCGGTTCAATATCTTTCTTGCACTTTCTACATTCCATCGGGCCGCTTCACGCGCATCGTCGATTACGCGGCAATAAGTGTTACACGCTTTTTGCCACGGACGAGGCTTCATTAAGTTTTTCGTGTTATGTAAACAGTTGGGGGTGGATGTATTGCTCCATACGGTAGCCGGCCGAGCTTCTTCGCCGCCTAAAGAGCGAAGAACCGAGGCATTACGTCGGATAAACGCATAATTTGATGCACCGCGGTCGCGTAATCACTTGAATCGTGTAACACGAGATGCTGCTCGCTCGAAAAATGCTTTGCGGCTGCTGTTTTTCTGGAAACCAGCACTCAACCTATTAACACGTCCAACACCCGAATCGGCGATTATTAAATACCACGAAATCGAAGCAATCTATTATGGAACTTCCTCTCGCATCTTATAAATTCTGAATTGGTGTACTCAATTTATTGGAACAATTAATATTTAAATGTAGCCGAATGTATCAAATAATGAAATACCTACACGTGTGTAAAATAATAGAGACTCTTGGTAGAATTTCTAACCAGTCAAGTAATGGTTGCAAAAAACATAGTTTTAGAGTAACACGTAAGGTAATAAATATTTATGATATAGTTCGTTGCAATCGTCGTCTTCGAGTATCAAATTAAAATGTTGCAAAATAAAAATGTCAGCCAGCACGAATGATGTATCAGAGTGCAGCGACTTATTAATTCATGTCTGCACAGAATAATACATGAAATCTTGATATCAAATTCCGGTGGTTGCGATATGTCAATATCATTACCAGCTGAAGTTGCCTTTTTTGGTAGCACTGTACACCAGAGCACATCTTGCATTTCATAATCACGCGCAGGTGATTATCGCAACCGTCTAGAGTCGTTCGGACACGCGGGCAAAGTTAAAATCTGATTTTTCGTATATGGTAACCTGTCTTCCGAAGTCAGTTTTAATGAATCCGCTGTCTGAATTTCGTACTTACATGGCTGGCGATAATTTATAATCCGCAGCGATAAGTGTGGATCACACTGATTTGTGACTCACCTGAAACAAAAATGAAAAGACAAAGTTAGCGAAGTTACCTTGTTCGGATAGCTTCGATCGAGAAATGGCAAGGGAGCTCTTGCACAAATCAAATCGGATCGTACAGCATTTTACATTTTAAATGAATATAAATATTATTTCAACCACATATTTCTATACATATTCACAATTATTTATACATATTTTTATGCGTATTCAGAAGTACGGATTTTCTTGTCTCAGGTACATGCTGTAATAAAAATCTAAATACAGCTTTGTCGTTTTTAGTTCGGCGCTGTTTGTTAGACAAGTTGCATGTACACTCCGCGACAGAAAGATGGCACACCACGGAAATTCAATGTTTTCATCATTTGGACATAATAAATCTAGTCTTTCTTGGTATTTATACGTTTTCATTACAAAATAAATTACATTACAAACAATGAAATTAGAGAAAATGTTCGTTTGTTTATGGAAACAAGAAAATAACAAAAATCGGTACGACAAAATGATGGCACATATACAAAACAAATACGTAATTTACGTACATAAAATATATAACATTGTATTTAACACTTTGCGTGGCCTCCCTTATTTTCCAGAACAGCCAACATATGTTTCGGAAGCGACTAAAAGAGTTTTTAAATATATTTTCGCCGTATTCATGTCAATTTTTGTTCTATGCACGTTTTTAAATCTGCAAGGCTTTGGAATTGTCTTCCGCCTTCGTAAACATGTCTTGCTAGTTGCGCCCAACAATTTTCAATTATATTGAGATCTGGCGATCTCGCTGGCCATTTTAAGACACTAATTTTGTTTTGCTTAAAATACTGCTTAACGGATTTTGCGGTATGCACGCTTGCATTATCTATATATATGTTGAAATGTAGCATTTTCCCCGGAAATTGTCTGTCCGAATTTAGTTAATCGTTCGTCTATCGAGTCTATACAAATTTTGCTGTTCATAGTTTTCTTTATAAATTTTACTCCGGTCACTCCTCGATAACCAATTTCGGCCCGAAGCATTACTCCTCCGCCACCCATGTGTCTGCGGCCTAATATTTTTTCTTCTTTCCGCAGATCGTGAAAATAGTGTGCGAAACCATCCGGCCCATCTAGATCGAACCTTTTCTCATCGCTAAAAATAACACGACGCCATTTTTTTCTCCAATGTACGTGCTCTTGCGCAAATTTCAGACGCTCCGATTTATGCTGAGCGGTTAAAGGTGTTTTTTTTCAATTTCATTCGAACTAAGTGCGGATATTCTTTTATTATCCTTTGCACATTACGTACATTTGTATGTACGCCAGCTGCTTTAGCGATTTGTCGCGCTGTCCCCAAGGATTCGAAGCTTCTTTTAAAATTGCACGTTTTCCGCGATCGCTTACCGCTTTCGGTCGACCGGAACTCTTTTTCTTACCGTATGTTTTGGGATTTTTTAATAAATTATACACCACTTTTCTGCTTCGATGTATAACACGTGCAATTTTTGAAACCGAGTAATTCTCTTTACGCAATGTCAAAATCGTTTATATGTCAGCATCGGATAAAGATTTTCCACCACCCATAGTGTAATTACAATAGAAGATAATAAGAAACAAGGGCAATATTTAACGCACGGTAAAATAGTACACGATACAAACAGTCCGACGGTCTAGCGTTAACTGCAGAGAAAGAATTTTGAGACTGTGCCATCATTTTGTCGCGTCGGTGACCCCGGTTGTTTACATTTAGACTAGAATCCGTAACCTCCGCTTAACTCCGTCGGTGTAAGTAACCTCGAAGCTCCGCCGAAGTACATACACGGAGAGAAACGTATCAAATTTCATCACAGTTTTCAGAAATAGCAATATTTACGGGCGTGCCATCGTTTTGTCGCGGAGTGTAGTAAACCAGACATTGCACACGAGTGCCCTAACGAACAAGCGAGTCGACTGTAAATCTAAAAGTCGATTTCACGAAGGGCTGAGGGGATCGATTCGAATCCGATGAAGCATTACGTGGCCTTAGGAACGTGGGGATCGAATCGGTTCTTGAAATCCAGCTTTCCGGTAATAACCACCTTTTTCAAGGATCCTCGATCCTTGGAGCCACCTGGTACACACCGATTTACCGTCGTTCTATTCTTCCTTGTCGAGAGCATGATCCTCCTCCTCCTAACGTCTTCGTCGGGGCCGGGTAACATTCCCCGGCGCGTCGGGGCTTCGACTCCGAAGAGATCTCTCGAAACGGCCCGGGGCGGTGTTCCAGGAAAGGTGAAACTGGCAGGATTTTACAGGAGGAGGATGCTCGCAGAGGTGGACGCACGCGCCGGGGGCAACCGGAGGCTCGAGCTCTGTAATCACTTTTCTCTCTTTCTCTTGCCGTCTTCCTCGTTCCACGTTCGTGCGGGACGAGCACACGTGTGCTCACGTAGGAAGGGGGCTGTCGTCCACCTATACTCAACAGTCCACGCACACATAAACGTAAAGCGTGTACGTAGACGTTCGGACACACTTGTGTAAAATATCCGCCGCGGTGCATGCTAATTCTGGACGGGAGCATGGGGTTCCGTGATCGTGTAGGTGTGCGCACCGGAGCGCACGCGTGAGGGCAACGCGAACGATCCCCCGAGTTGCACGACACGCTCACGCGTCCTCCTCTGCCAGCCACACATCTGCGTAATTGTCCCCGCCGGCAGCATCCGACCGAACGTTCTGTCGGACATGCTCTTATCGTACAGTTCCGCGCAAAAATCACCGGCCGATGCGTTTCCAGACCGGGATTACCGTTTACACCGGCCGCGCGGCCAACAGGGCAAAAATAAAAAAATCAATGTTTTTAAAATGTACATCTGTTTACACGAATTCATTTTGAAAATACCGTTTATTCGTGAGCATTCGCCAGAAAAAAGAAACTGAACATCAATCGCAATAAAACACATTCCTTTCGTCATGATCTGACACGCCACTTTTTCTCGTGTTATAACCTCGAGTACGCGGATAAAAGGAGATTGGTATACAACGTGTTGTAAAGTGAAAAATTAAATAATTTGTGATGGATCATTTTTTTTACGATTATTATTTATCGTGTTTTATTGATTCAACGTGATCCGTTTGTCAAAACGCGGAATCGAAGATTCTTATAACTTTAACTAAGCTTTTCGTAAAAATGGTAAAACGTGTCTTGTGATTTTTGCTAGAAAATATTTGTAGGACTATTCTTTACCGGGTACCATAAAAAATTTCTGCCCCGAGCTGCCATCGCCCATAATTTTAAAAATTATTTATTTAGGAAGACATCCGGAAACCACGTACGAAGAGATTTTCGAGAAATGGTTTTCTTGTCCACCAAATGACAGATATAAGATTAATTTATGATCTCTACTTATCGATCGTAAAATGTTTGAATAAACTTAGAATAATTTTAGGACGAAACACCACCTTTCTTTTCCTCAAATAGAAAAACAATTCTATAGCAAACGTGGTCTTATGACGTAACAGATTCAAATCCGAATCGAAACGTTTGAGTGTTACAAAATAGCTATATTGTGTAGAATTTGATCGAACCGTGGCGCCGATAAAATTATTCGAAGTTTATAAGATCAATTTACATATAATATACGAATGTATATACATTTCACTGTGTTCATTATTTTTTCATTAATTCTCATGTTTTATTATTATTATTATTATCATTATTGATTATAAAATCGTACGAAAATAAATACGTTACTGAACAGTCGATTTTGAATTTTATTTCGCTCGTAGTAATACATATAATCGCTACCACTACAGACTGCCACTACCAACTTTGGATGCTTATATCTTGACAACGGTTTATGTAAAAATAATATTTTTGTAGTGTATTGAAAATGTCTTGACCTCACCTGTTAGAATCCATAAACAAAGATATACATTACCGTATGAAATTTTAAAAGTGACCTTCACAGAGCTTCTCAAGGTTACAGCAATATCAAACAAATACAATCTTCATATACTCTTCCCTATACCCGATCACTTTTATTTGAAACATTTTTTTATGCCACTCATAGTTTTTAAGATATGGAGTTTTGTCCAAAAAACGGGCATTCTGACTCTACCGAGTCGTGAATTAAATAAGCAAATGTGCTCTGAATTATGTGGCGTTTGGACTTAATTTAATCAGAAAATTTGTAGCGTTCTCGCGAGTTACAATGATGTAGCAAAGCGTATAAAATTAATTCGTTGGTGGTGATCGATGTTTGAGATTAAGACGATGGCAGCGAACGTATGGAGGAATCATTGTACGTCTTGCAAAAATTTAAATTGCGCTTTATCTGACAATATACGATTATACAGGTCTATAATCTTCTTGGTCGTTTCACTCGAGACAACTACAACGAACGAATCTGTAGCAATAAATGTGCCCAACATCGTCGTGTCTTCATATTTTTACTTAATTCCTTTAATGTCTCAATTTTCTAAGATGACAGAAGGTCGAAGTAGATACCGGTATGAGAAAGTTGAGTTTTAAGCAAAATGTAACCACAATCTTCGATCCAGATCACTGCGCGACAAAATTGCAATAATCATGTCTACCATGCGGCACGGAAACGTCGAGGATAATAAAGTTGAAATGATTGCGCTGAATGGGGATTATGTGTGTGCGTGTTTGGCAGGACGCCATAAGTCACATGTTTTCCGTCTCGAAATATTACAGCTTGAGATTCTGCGCACCAATAACTGACTGCAGCTTTCGGTGTTTCCATTGTCTTATTTTAGAAATGTATCAGTTTTAGAACGGTTTAGGTCATTCTGCAACACTAACTTTAGCTCGGTTCGACGTTAACGTGTGTACACTAGTTTGTAAATGAATGTTTTTGGAAGTGTACACTTATAAACTGAGAAATAACATAAATTTTCAATTTCCAGCTTCCACGAAGAACGTACCTTTAATTTCACAGAGACTATGAACGAATAACACAATCCTGGCACTCGTAAATCTCATTTATCATTTTTTACATGATTCGTTAAACGCGAGCACCATATTTCATGTGAGCCACAAGACACTTTTATTTCAATTCCACTCACCGAAGATTATGTCATAAAAATTTCTATCTCCGCAGAGTTATAATGTGCCGATGTTGAAATTGATTAACTCCAATTAATTTTTTCAGCATTCCAGCAACGCGATAACCGCTGCTCGCATAATTTAAATAATTACAAAATGTCACGAGCTGTTTAGAAGAAAACATGTTTCAGCGTGCACATAAATCAAACCCTTACAGCTTTTTTTCTCGTCGGCATTCTACTTTTCATTAGGCGTTAATTTATGACACCGGGGACGTCCTGTGTAATTCATGTCCCCCCTCGTTACCGCGAACGTAATCTAGCGGTATTCAATTAAGCCCCGCAAATGAAGTCATGAATATGCTATAAACATCGGAAAGAAATGATTTCTTCGTTGGCCGTTTTGCCGTGACTTAATGGAATCTTTGATCTATTAAATAGCGGCGTTGTCGCGCTGGCCTGCACGAAGCGAAATAATGAAATCCACGTAGGTGTGGTCCTATCGCGTGCTACGAACAGTGGAATCTGTTGCAGAAGATTTATCAGGTTGCTGTGCCCGCATTTATCTAGCTGGATAGTGGATAATTTAGTCCTACGTACGGAGGTGTAATATTCTGATTACATATTGTGATCCGGAGCGTGGGCCGGAAGGTGGGACGCATCTAATTGATAGTTTCAAACAAATTTACAGGCTACTGAATGGATTGCGGACCGCGAGAGAACATGATAACTAGGCGTACGACTATTCAGGATAATCGGCGCCATTCGCGTGGACGGGCACCATAAATCTGTCCTGAAACCTCTAATTGTTCAATGTTTTTCACAACAACAAAAACATTCTTTCCACAGATTTATATTCTTCCGACTACTATATCGCCTCCGACAGAAAATATTCCATCGAAACAAATTGTTTGGGCAAATATTACATATAAAAATATTTGAACAGCAGAGCAATGCAACGCTTTTTAACGTTTCCAACGGTGAAGGTGACAATAGATATTGCCACAATAATTTCTGAATATTTTAGAGTGACTATATACAATACTTTGTATTGTTCATTAGATACTTCACGAAAAACAATTTTTATGTGGAAAGTAGACTACAGTGCCGGACAAAATTGTAGGACATTTGATGTATTTGTATATTTTATATAACACAATAGGATATATGTACATATTACACGCCCTGTATAGTAGACATATCCTTCGAAGTATCCATATAGAATTGCAAGTTTGTATCTCGTACACAAAAGAAATTAGAGGAAGAAGCGTAAACATGGGCTGACTTTGGTCGGTCAAATTGGTAGGACGCATGTAATATTTTCTGTTATTATGTACTCTGGCAGTAATCTGTCAGCAGAGAAGTAGACGTGCAAATTTTTCAGTTTCAGTTAATTGTTAAAGTTAAAATGGGTCGAGAAAACAATTAGACAAAAGAGAAACCGACCGAATTTTGTTATTGCGGTCACAAAACCAAACTACAGTAAAGTCGCGTTTACTGTCCGCGACCGTGTACGCGATCACTGTCCAGTGCCTACCCCCTCCACTGTCATGCTGTCCTTCTCTACGTTCGTCTTTCTTTTGAACTTTCGGCGCGATCGGCGTTGTACACACAGTCATAAAAATGTAACATCGGTATGCGATCACTGTCCGTGCAGAACACTGACTGTCGGACAGTAAACGCGACTTTATTAATTCAGAAATAAGCACGCGACTCGTATTGCAGGCAGTACGTTTATTTTTCAACAGGATAATGCTGAAATACATACCGCGAGATGTGTTAAAACTTATTTTAGTTCTGAAAATGTCACATACCTCGAGTTCACTCGACCTTATTATTATTGAAAATATATGGGCAGAACTTTCAAGAAATGTTTATGAGAATGGAAAACAATACAAAGATCTAACGGAATTAAAACAAAGTAATGCTACAAATTGGAGTCTTTGAAGACAGAAACGTATTAAAAAATTGTTTAAATCAATTCCTAATCGCTTGGTAGACGTTATACAGCGAAAAGGTGGTTTTACTAAATATTCATTTGGAATTCAACAAAATATTTCTGTTCAAATAATTGTATTTTTTAATAATGTTCTATGATTTCGTTCGACTAAAATGAATACATGTCTACATTATTTTCTCTAATTTCTTTCGTGTAGAAGATACAAACTTGCAATTCTATATGGATACGAAATATGTACATATATCCTACTGTGTTATATGAAATATACAAATACATCAGATGTTCTATCATTTTGTCCGGCACTGTATTCGCAAGTGGAACGTGTTCAGACAATGAAGAAGTCAGATGTCCGCGACGGGGATGATCGAGGTTCTACCGTGTTTCTAACTAAAAAGGAACGAATACAATGTGTTACACCTTCTCTGCGGTTAAAGAGGATCTCCAGTGCGCAGTACAGCCCTTCGAAGGACCAGTCCAAACAAGAACACCCAGCAAACTACTACCTTACCTGGGCCCATCCATCGAAAGCCGCCCTCGCCTGATTTAAAAGCTTCCGCAGGACCAACCGGTCGACGTTACCGAGCCGCAGGTACTCTAAACGAGTTTTGGATTCTCGCGAGTATTCCTAAGTATTCTGTGGGTTGGGTAACTACCAGCCATCCTGGCGGCGCACACGTTTGCCCGCATAATTCCTCGGAGCTACGTTGTGCCCCCCTTTTTTCATACTAACTCCCCTCTAACTCCCTCTTCGATAGCCCCCGGTCCGGACAGACAAGGGCCCCTAACGATCGACGTTGCGTGATTTATTTTTGGAAGTGGCCCAAGACGACGCGTTGGCTGGCCCCTATAGATAAGAACACCAAAGAGGATCATCCTCCTCGGAGGGAGAGAGAGAGAGATCTTCCCGGCCGAGTTTCGTGCCCGGAAGGAACGTCTAGGATCGTTTTGCACAGTTTAACCTAACCCGAGCCTGAGAACCAGACGAATTCTTCCTTCCTGCCTTTTATACCCACCAACAAAACTGATATTATCTGCCGCTCTGTCTGCCCGGCTAGGATGTATCTACTTATCCCAGGGAAAGATCGAAACACCGCGAGTCTGCCCGGAGAACTCGCGCCGCGATCGCTAATACTGGGTGTATCCGAATTCTTGGATCTTTCTATTCAGCTGTCAAGGATCTTCATTAAGCCTCTCGGCGTTTAAACCGTATGCGGCACGAGCAAAAGACGAAGTCCTCAATTCGAGACTCTACCTAAATGAAAAAGAGATTGTTGGAAGCATCGCCCTTGTGGAGCTTCAATTACTCTGACTTCGCGATGCAACGATGAATGCGTTGATACAAAGAGTTCAGAAATCTTTATATTTTTATCGTGCAGAAGACAATAGGTTCGAATGATTGCCATCTGAATAAGTCCTCGTCATCTCGCGTGGTCCAAATGAATCTTGACGAGGATTATCATTATCCAAGTCGCTCTGCTGCGAAGTAGACAGTGGCCACTCAGTTGCGTTTCAATCGCAACGAAACAATTGCAAGACAGGTAGCTACTGTTCCGGTCAGCTACACGTTACTCTAACATCGAAGCAAGCCGAGTCTAACAAGTTGCTAATCCGACACGCTAGTATACCTACACTGTCCTGACAACGAGTAGGTGTTTGAGAAGAAGAAACGGAAACTTGTTCCGAGCCCACAATCGAGCATAATCTCTACGCGTAACCGTCTTGCAATTTTTATACTGTGGGAGACGAGAGATTATAATTGGTCATGTTACGAGGATCAGATGTATGGGACTTTTTGTGAACAGCTCAGAATAGGATACAATCTGTCGTACGTATGTCTGTCACGCTGCAAGAACAAAGTTGCAAATGTGCATGCACTCGTAAGGAACAACTTAAAAAATTACAGTTTAAAAATTATTTCTATTCAATGATTATTTGAGAGCAACATTCAACATTCAGGTATATTCAATCATTTATTTTATGAAAAATCTTCAAGCTCGTTATTTAATTCCTAATGTATGTTTTAATATTTCTGTCATAAACGGATGAAATCTGCATTCTATTGGTTCATAAATCCACTATTTTATAATTTTCTCTTTGAAATGGAAACAAAATTAAAAATGCTGTACACGTACTAGCACGCAAGACACATTATCTTGCTCGTTAATTAATTCGTAATGTACGTTTTAATATTTCTGATAAGACAAAAATAATGTTATTTCTGTTATAAACGGATAAAATCTTTCAATCTATTGGTTCATAAATGCACAATTTTATAATTTCCTCTTTGAAATGGAAACAAAATTGTTCAAAAATGCTGTAAACGTACTAGCACGCAAGACACATTGACTTGCTAGTTATTTAATTCGTAATGTACGTTTTAATATTTCTGATAAGACAAAAATAATGTTATTTCTGTCATAAACGGATAAAATCTCTCAATCTATTGGTTCATAAATCCACAATTTTATAATTTCCTCTTTGAGATGGAAACAAAATTGTTCAAAAATGCTGTAAACGTACTAGCACGCAAGACACATTGTCTTGCTCGTTATTTAATTCCTAATGTACGTTTCAATATTTCTAATACGACAAAAATAATGCTATTTCTGTCATAAACGGATGAAATCTGCATTCTATCGATTCATAAATCCACAATTTTATAATTTCCTCTTTGAAATGGAAACAAATAAAAATGCTGTACACGTACTAGCACGCAAGACACATTATCTTGCTCGTTATTTAATTCCTAATGTACGTTTTAATATTTCTGATAAGACAAAAATAATGTTATTTCTGTCATAAACGGATGAAATCTGCATTCAATTGGTTCAAAAATCCACAAGTTTATAATTTCCTCTTTGATATGGAAACAAAATTGTTCAAAAATGCTGTAAACGTACTAGCACGCAAGACACATTGTCTTGCTCGTTATTTAATTCCTAATGTACGTTTTAATATTTCCAATACGACAAAAATAATGTTATTTCTGTCATAAACGGATGAAATCTGCATTCAATTGGTTCATAAATCCACAAGTTTATAATTTCCTCTTTGAAATGGAAACAAAATTAAAAATGCTGTACACGTACCAGCACGCAAGACACATTGTCTTGCTCGCTATTTAATTCTTAATGTACGTTTTTATAATTTCCTCTTTGAAATGGAAGCAAAATAAAAAATGCCGTACACGTAGTAGCACGCAAGACGCATTGCCTTGTCAAGCAATTCTTAGTATTTGTGTAACAGGCTAACGTAATGTTGGGCTGGCGGGTCCGGGGATTTTGAGGCAGCCTATACCCGATCCCATAGCCGCACGGCGAACAAGGTAATGCTGTTTCGAGCCCATTAGTATGAACACAATAAGGTAATCGTGACGGCGGCCCGGGCTCGGTTTGCGTGGATATATCTTGTGGAACAACGACGACGAATACGGCGACGCCGTGATTTAGAAACGTGGCGGGCCCCCGGCCATGTCGAAATCGTAACACATGTTGCGCCGCGAAAGAAGAGGAGAAGCCGCGCGAGGGGAAAAAGAAGGATGCTCCCGGCCGCCCAGAAACGTGTGCTGTTTGTCTCCCAGCATATAAACCTAGCCTCGTGTACACAGACACACACGCATACCTACAATAATACAAACATACACAATACAATCGTCTCTGTTTCTCTCTGCGAGTTCTGCGACCGATCCGATCGCATGCAGACTCGTGATCGCGCAGCTGTCTCCTTTTGCTGCCTGTTAATGCGTCATTGCTCGGGTAACACACCTTCGGAAAGCCGGGGAGCGGAGGGTAATTTAGAAAGCGTCGGATGATGCATCGCTATCGGGGGATTTTTCAATTAGCCTGCACCAGCGATTTTATGGGAAATTTATACCGTTCCCGGTGCACGGCGTTATTGCCTCGGAAATGTGACTAGGCACCGCGAGGGAGCCGGTGTTCTTTTATGGTTTTGCTTGATTCACGGCGAGGAATGCCGCGTTTGTCGCTCGAACCACCGGGAATTATGAACTCCCAGGAATCAGCCAGATAATGCCGAGGCGAACATGCTGCGCGAATTATTGGAGCAACGCGACCGACCTCCGTTTCCAAAGGTGAATTGTTCGGTAACACGGAATTCGTGTGTGATAGCAGGCTGGAGTGCGGGGGTTGTCGGGTCTGCTTGGAACACGTTTCTCTGGACTGATTCTTTCATTGGACTGCGGAGCTTTACATGAAAATATCAAGGTATTCGTCGATGCATCTCAAGACGAGCAGACGAACCCTGGAAGAAACGCGGATCTGAATCCTCAGAATGGCAGGGACCCCCTGTTAATTTTTTATTATATCGTGCGCGGTGTCATTTTCATCAGAAAAACCAGACGAATAAGATGGCAAAAGATTTATGAAAATAAAATAGAAAAGTTGCGATCTTTTGCTTCGTTTATCCTGAAGCGATTCTCGCCGATACTCGACCTCCCAGAAGCGAGGATAAAATTTGAACAGTTAAGTTAGACCTAAAGAGGTCTAAAGACGTCAAAGTAGCGACCAACAAGCTCATGCTTCGAGCGCATCTCGAATTTTCCCTCTGGCAACGGGTACTGGCAACTCTGATTACAAATGTTAGCACTCGAGAGTTCGCTGAACCGTTCCGATGAAGAGGACGTAAAAATGGGGACTTTCAAGCGGATGTTTGAGATGGCTGAGCCTTGTTCAGTGGTCTTCGGTGCACCGTAGGCAGAGGCACAATAGAGGAAAGATACAAAGGAGATATAGGTGACGATATGCCGGGGAGCAAAGAAGATGAAACGGAGAGCATCTAGTGGCTCCGGTTACGTCTCCCAGGGGAAAGTCTGCAGCACTCGTGGGCCGACACATCGAGGAGGTAATATATCTTCGGCACACTCGGAGGTGGAGAGCCGACGCGTCTATTCGGTCCACGGGTTTGCTTCTTCGTCTCTGCCGGTCGCTTATGACGATCTGTTCTACCAGCGCACCGTGGAGAACAGCCGTTTCTCCCATCGTCGCTTGTCGCGCGGCTTACGCCTGTGTTAGCGATGGGACTAACTTCGATGTGACTTAATATCGATTACTTTGACGTGTTACATGCGTTTCATCTGTTGCGATCCGACCGTTTAATAGAGCTAATTAACGGCCCGATGTCGTACCGCGGTTGTTTGTGTGTGTTTCATGTCGCACCGACAGCGAGGTCGTTTAGCGACGGGCTCTGGCGTCTTACAGTGCCGAACAAAATGATAGGACATTTGATGTATTTGTATATTTCATATAACACAGTAGATATGTCCTTCAATCGATCCATATAGAATTGCAAGTTTGTATCTTGTACACGAAAGAAATTAGAGAAAATAATGTAGACATGTATTGATTTTAGTCGAACAAAATGATACATTATTAAAAAATACAATTGTTTGAACAGAAATATTTTGTTCAATTCCAAATGAATATTTAGTTAAACCACCTTTTCGCTGTATAACGTGTACCAAGCGATTAGGAATTGATTTAAACAATTTTTTAATACGGTTTTGTCTTAAAAGACTCCAATTTGTAGCAACACTTTGTTTTAATTCCGTTTTATTTTTGTGTATTGTTTTCCATTCTCATAAACGTTTCTTGAAAGTTCTGCCCATATATTTTCAATAATATTAAGGTCGGGTGAACTCGAGGCATCCCTAGTAGCACAAAATATTGTATACATATTCATATAATATTAAAAAGAGATTCAATTTTTTTTAAATATGCAGAAAATATCTATTTCATGTTACGAGAAAAATATTATATGCATAATTAGCATATTATAATATGCATATTAATATTAGCATATTAATTATATGCATAATTAGAAGCTACGCGGAATATGACCCGTCTGTCGCGTTCTGTTGTAGCACGAGGTCTGCCAGTATTTTTCTTTTTTCCGTAGATTTTCGGATTTTTTAAGAAGTTATGCACAACGTGACGGCTTCTATTTAATAACTTCGCAATTGTCGTGATACAGTAAAGTCGCGTTTACTGTCCGACAGCCTGTGTTCTGCACGGACAGTGATCGCATACCGATGTTATATTTTTATGACTGTGTCTATCGCTCCGAAAGTTTAAAAGAAAGCCGAACGTAGAGAAGGACAGCATGACAGTGGAGGGGGTAGGCACTGGACAGTGATCGCGTACACGATCGCGGAATGTAAACGCGACTTTACTGTAGTTTGATTTTGTGACCGTAATAAAAAAATTCGGTTAGTTTCACTTTTGTCTAATTGTTTTCCTCGACTCATTTTAACTTTAATGACACAAATTACTATTGTGTTATATGATATATACAAATACATCAAATGTCCTATCATATTGTTAGGCACTGTACATTTTACAGTTATTTCTATTAGTCTCTTTGTGAAAATTTATTGCGTCTTTTCTGTGGTCCTCAGATGTCAGGGCCGCGATTTTATACCATGTTTCTGTCTTTATGGTTCTAATTTTGTGCACTGGCAGAAGAGGCCATCAACAATATGAAATTATTATGGCGGACAAAGTATTTTTAAGTCATTGCTAAAAACTGATTTTATTCTTTGTTGTTGTTTTTGTATTACAAATGAACAAATAGAAATGTTTGGCGAAACACTATACTGTACCGATAGGTTTAATGATATCTACTCAAGAATAAATAGAACATTTTGTTTAAAAAAACACTATACTGTACCGATAGGTTCAATGACATCTACTCAAGATTTAATAATTAAGCTAACTGGTCCGGATTGGGAATAGTCGATACAGCTTGGTCCCATCGCTAGCTCGCGTGATCTCTAGATTGCGACAGAATCATCGTCGGGAAAGGGACAGGGGGTGGAAAGATTACGCGACGACCGAACAATTTGTTAACCCCTTGCACTCGAGCCACACTTTTTCCACGGCTCTGTGTGCGTGTAGATCCTCGCGGAGGTAATGAATGAGATTTATTGTGCGCGTCGATTAACCGTTCTTCTTGCTTTATGTTTCACTTCTGCGCCGAGCTGTTAGGAAAGCTTTGTCGGGATTTGTGATTTACGTACGGTATTTCCGTAAGCAGATCCTGTATGTACGTGCAGTAAGTAGACTGAGCGTGCTTATGCTAATTCGAAGCTGTATTTTATCTTTAAACACGCTCGTTAAACTAATGTGGAACTCTCTCTGTTCGTTCGAAATGTTTGCTTTTGGGTAGCGACGCTTCTTCGGAAATTATTCAAGGCATCGTCGTAGCCCTTCAAATTTATTCATGTTCGGAATATATATTTTCCTAACTTTTACATTTAAATTGCAACTACGATATTTAGGTTACAATTATTTCTATAGGTTCCACTTGTTAGGAGAAATTTAGAAATTTTGATAGGGGTCTAATTAATCTATTATATATTATAGATGACAATATTTCTATAGGTTCCACTTGTTAGGAGGAATTTAGAAATTTTTATAGGAGTCTAATTAATCTATTATATATTATAGATGACAATATTTCTATAGGTTCCACTTGTTAGGAGGAATTTAGAAATTTGGATAGGGGTCTAATTAATCTATTATATATTATAGATGATAATATTTCTATAGGTTCCACTTGTTGGGAGGAATTTAGAAATTTTTATAGGGGTCTAATTAATCTATTATATATTATAGATGGCAATATTTCTATAGGTTCCACTTGTTAGGAGGAATTTAGAAATTTTTATAGAAGTCTAATTAATCTAGTATATATTATAGATGACAATATTTCTATAGGTTCCACTTGTTAGGAGGAATTTAGAAATTTTGACAGGGGTCTAATTAATCTATTATATATTATAGATGATAATATTAATACTACGTATTAATCTGTTACTGAATTTGCAACTCTATATGACTTTAAAGGTGTATCAATTTCTGTTTAACGTTAACTTTGAAATTTGATTTGATTCAGAGAGGACTCCGTTGTTTTACTTAATAAATTTGGAATTGTTCTCAGCAAATTGTGATACTAATGTTTTGCAAGTTAATTGAAAGTTACGTAAACTGTTGAGAGTAAATTAGCGAACCCTTACAAATGTAATAGAGTAAGTTCTACAAAGATTTTCGAACAAATACCAATCAATCGATAACACTATCGAAAACGAAAACCCCAGATTTTAAATCGCTCTCGCGGCACGAAGTTAGGCTGTTGCACAAGTTCGCCTTACCACTTGAACCATGAAGAAATAACGTGGCTCGATAAACTTGGAACAATAAAACGTACACAGATAGTGAACGGGGCAATTATAAACCGCGAGCGAAATTTTTCTCGAACGCAAAACGGAAACAATGGATCTTTCCAGCCAGGAGGGCTGACGCAACACTTTTATTCGCTCGTTCTCACCTTTCGAACCCCTAACGCCGTGAACGTGAGCGAGTGACCGATGTTGCAATTAACCGAAATTCCTTGCGGTTTACTTTAGATTCTTTCTCGATTCCCTTCCTGTTTCCCTTCCACCATTTGTCTATCAAACAGACAACATTTGTCCTGAAAATTACCTGAATCGAACGAAAACATTTCATCGATCACAAATTGCCTGAAATTGAAGTCTCTGAATGTACGGTAGAACCTCGCTCGTTGTAACCTCGTTTATTACACGGAATTCTCGATCGATGCATCGTAGAAGATCGACCGTATAAATCATGACGACCTCGATTTTTGCACGGCTTTCCGTCCCGTTGCGTGCAACGAACGAGGCTCTACCGTGCTCCCTTAAGAAGCACGAAGCGTCATCTTATATGGATCATATCTCGGCAACCAATCGACATATTCGAAAAATTCAAGCTGCATTCGACGCACCGACGACCAAACATTTAAAAAAATCGAAATTGGTCAGGTTTCCAAGAAAACGCACAATTCCGCGGCATGCGTCGCGATGGATGCTGTTCGAGTCTCACCCCGGTGCACCGTTGCCTCAGAGCGCGGGGAATTTTAACAAGATTATTACGTTCGTTTCGTGCTCTTTCGCCCGCTTTATCTTTCATCATCTGCATTGCACCGGGCCGGCCTGCACCGGGCTCGTTGCATAAACGCGAGCGAGCAAGCGAGCGGTCCGCGCGCGATCGCGACAAACAGCGGCTTGCACTTATATCGAGCGCCGCCGATTGCGATTTAACAGCCAGCTAATTCTGATGAACGGATTTAATGAAGCCGTTCCGCCGTAATCGAACGCGCATTGGATCGGCCGGTCCACTCGATTACTTTGTTGCCGCCTGAAATTCGCTCGACGGCTGATTTAATAGCTGACAACGCTGGCAAGCTCGTTACTCTTGCGAATGTGACACCGGAGTTTTATGCATTGCACATTCTTCGGCGAAAATGAGTCGCGGAATTTTTATCTCCCCGCGATGAAATTTATTGGTTTGATGCGGACGCCGATAGGTTCCGCCTCACCTTTTCCGTTGCATTGTTAATTCCGATCTGTTGCTCGCGGAATTTTATTATCGCCGTGGTTTATTCGCAACTGTCCCGAACACAATTCTCTTTTATGTCCCTTTTGTTTTATTCGTATTGCACTGTAATAATCTCTAATAGGACAGATCAATCTGGCGAGCGCAGTTTTATGTATGTTCTTCAGCTCGTCGTCGTAAAATAAATAAACACATGCATACAGTACTGAATTGCAGTTTTATTATTGTTATTACGAGTTAAAGGCGACTATTAAGAGTCTCATCGGTGTTCAATATATTTTATTTGCTGGTAATTATTATGAATTTGCAGGGAATAGCCTGTAATCTTCGACTCTAGATACCTTTCTACCGGACAGATCGTTATTATTCGCCCGATAAATCAAACGTGTTTCGACCCCGGGACGTCGCAAATAATTTTATTTCCCTGGGATTAGATTACACGATGATAGACAGTAGTCATAATTCAACATGACAACTTAATAAAAAATATATTCCTTTTCAGGATAGTAGGTTCCTCGCAATGTGAAATTTACTAAAGATTTTAACTAGCCATTCGTACAGAGAATAACAGAAATAAGTACGCGAGATTCTAATTGGTAAATAATTGTCACAGGAGTTGAAGAGACGTTTGATCGTCTGAAACCTGTCAAACCCGATCCCAGCGCGATACTGCGTCTAATGAAAAGAAGAAAGTAATTGCGCGTGCGCGTGAAAAAAAGGCTTATTATCGTAATGACAAGATGCGTATCTCGAAGCCATTTTACATGCTAAAATTGGTCGGAGCAAGAAGAAATATGTTGGTTTGCTGCAGCGAGAGAAGGCTATCTTGATTACATTCAGCGAGTCAACTAATCGGAGAGATCTCCACCGCGAAGTAGTCTTCGTGGATACTCGAATCATTTAATCTAATAAAGCTAAGGTTATTCTCGAGGTGAGGTATTATCCAACCGAGAAGGGGGACTAACAATGGAATGAAAATTAATTCGTTGACTTAAAGAATAAATGAGCGTATGCAAAGCGTTTGATTAGAACATACCGACAATCTGTCCGATCGGGAAATTGGCATCATTATCATTATTATTATACGCATTTGTCTTGCTGCGAGGCTGGCAAAGGCTGCGAAAGCAATCGTTCAAGATTAAATATCTTCTCCTATTTATTATTATAATTTCATTCCTGTCGGTATCGATTATGAAGTATTTCATCAGTGTTTTCAGTGGTTGATTTAATATTTGTCAGTCCAAGATGAAGACGTTTTAAAATAAATGAACTACGTGCTGACGTTTTAGAATTTACATGAATACTTATACAAGGAGATTCAATAACTTTACGTTACTCAAATTTGTTTGTAATTAATCTACTCGAAACGCCTCTAAATTCTCACGAGTCATTAAACGTCTATTAAATAATTTTGTTACCACAGGAAATGGCCACAGCCACTGAAACAGCTAGCAAAAGATTCGACAAATGACATTTTTGCTACGCTTCATTTCGCACGTTGCTTCTATTCAACGAAATAAACATTGACCTTCTTATGGCCGTCACAAAAATGACACCGCCAGTCAAAATCGTCATTCGTCGCGCAAGAACCGGAGACAAAGAGACACTCGACCAGCTTCTAACAAAAGCGTAGAACAAAGACCATTCGAAAGCGAGGTACCAATGGTTTATCGTCTCCGCTTGAACGTCATAGATCAGATGCCTAAATCGACATCGAGTTAGCATCGTCCCCGAAGCCAACAGGCTTCTCTCCATCAGAGCTGCGCTTCAGGGGGCACCGGAGTGTCCGCTAAACCGTCGTCGTTCTCTCATTAAATAACCAGGCCAAATGAACCCGATGAAATTGCACACCCAGCGACTTTGTCCCCGAGGGACATAATCGCCTAGCTCGATCCAGGTGGCACAGGGTTCTTCGAACCGGAGTCTCTCTGTGCAGGTACCGTTCGCCAGGGTCAACACAGGGAGGAGAACCGGAACGGTAACGCCATAGTAGGTGACGTTATTAATTGGTTAATGGAAAGAAAAAGAGGAACCGAGCAGAGGGAGAAGCCTGGCTGTTGGCTGGAGGAACGAGGATAGGTAGGAGAAGGAAGACTCTCTCGAGGCTGACCTCGGCCGCCTCCGATGTTGACCACACCGGGGTCCGGCTGAAAGGAGCGGTCCCTGGTGGATTAATTATCATTACCCTCGTGGAAGGAATGGGATCGTGTGTACCCCACCTAGCCTCACCTTCGCCGTGACTGGCTACCGCGCCCGTGCCACGACCCACTTCTGCTCCCCCCGGGTATAATGAGAAGACCGCTCGCCAGAGGAAGGGAAGAAGCTGGGGAGAGAATGGATCTCGACGGAAACATCGCTTCTAACATTTTATTTCGATCCCACAGTTCGGCGTCCGGTTGCTATCTCGCCGATGTCAGAAATAGTGGAATACTGAAGCAAGAAGTACGGTAATGTCTCCGCATGCGAAGAGTTTAGAACTAGCATCATGCACGAAAAAGAATAGCGACGAAATAAGGATACCATACATTTTATGATAAAATATTTTCGGTTCCCCAAACACTTTTACGAGTGTGTGGACATTTAATGCCCACTGCGAGTTTAGAACTAGCATCATACACGAAATAAGGATACCATACATTTTATGATAAAATATTTTCGGTTTACCATACACTTTTACGAGTGTATGGACATTTAATGTCCACTGCGAGTTTAGAACTAGCATCATACACGAAATAAGGATACCATACATTTTATGATAAAATATTTTCGGTTTCTCAAACACTTTTACGAGTGGAAAGGAAACCTTTCCTCCTTTTACTGGAGGAAAGTTTCTTAAATATATCCCTTTTTTTATTTCACTGTCTGCATTAAGTTTATATACTGTCAAGGGTACAGAAGAATGGTGATGTCAAGTTGAATATTAATTTTGTAATATTGTTTACCATATTAATGGAAACAAAAAAGTTTAGAGATGGTAGCAAAGGAAAATATGAAAAATGTTAGTTTATTTTTATGTTCGGTATAAAATTGCATTTGAATTTACCGCTTGATTTTGGCTCGACCAATAGATCGATAAATCATTGGCCATATTGGTTTCCGTTTTCTTCACGGTTGGTTACTACCATGTCTAAGCAAGTGAGTAACAATTATGTTTTGGTTTATTGGTTCATGGTATATTTGGTTCCGTGGTTTTTTTCGTTTCATGATTTATTAATTCTGTTTATTTTGTGGTTACAGACGCAATGTTACTTGATTCTCTTGAAAATGATCTAAATGTAGATCGAAACGTTGAGAAATAATATTGTGCTAATTTGCAAATAGTGTTTTAGTAACATGTGATCGAACGTATGCGCCGATATCATTTTAAAAATTTTCTTTTTGCTTAAGCAACTTACGATCGATATTATTGAACATTTACTTTTACGAGTGTATGGACATTTAATGTCCACTGCGAGTTTAGAACTAGCATCATGCAGGAAATAGAATAGCGACGAAATAAGGATATCATACATTTTATGATTAAATATTTTTAGTTTCCCAAACACTTTTACGAGCGTATGGACATTTAATGTCCACTGCGAGTTTAGAACTAGCATCATACACAAAAAAGAATAGTAATCTGAATAAGGATACCATACATTTTATGATAAACTATTTTCGGTTCCCAAACACTTTTACGAGTGTATGGACATTAGTCTTTAATGTGACGTTTCTATAATAAGTCCTGTTCCATAAATATGGATGTTGTATTTGGAGACTCGTGGAGAATCGAGATATCATCGGTTGGGGCAACCGACGTTTTACTAAATCGTGTATTGAAGGAGCATATACGCTTCGAATTGGATCACGCGCGTGCTCGTTGTCACCAGAACAATGTCACAAATATCTTCGTGCAGAATTCGTATCGAAACAATTCGAAATACGAAAGTTTCTCTGGAAGAAGCTTCAGGGCCCTTCGAATACCACGTGTCAATGGGAATCAATTTTTCAGAAGTATGGTGGTATGGCTCATTTATCGAGGCATTACAGAAGTCTTCAGAGTTCGAGCCCCGACGAAAAGAAATAACAATAGAAGTCGCAGAAGCAGACACAAACGGCGCGATAGGGTATCCGTGGGACTAGTATAGAGTTCAGGATCGAGTAGCATCCTGTTCCCATATTCCCGGCTTCTGGGAAAGGGTTCGAAGATGACGATCGTGGGACGATTAGCCGGGACACCCTGAACAAGTAGATCGTCACGAGCGTACACGCGTTCCAGGTCCGATCGGGGACGTGTCTCCTCGACCCGTTCATCAAGAAGAGAGCCACCGTTCCCGTCGCGTCGTTGCGTTCGCCCAGGTTGTCCAGGTTAGGCTAGAAGAGGCGAACCGCTGCTTGGTCGGTCGCGTACCGACACGCTCCTCTCCTTTACGTGAACGGCTAACGATGCCCATTAGAGCACGAGGACTTCGAGTCTCCTGACTAATCGCAATGCACACGACTCCATACCTCATGCAGATCGGCTATTCGTCTTGCGGTATCCTCCAGTTTGTCAGCCGAATCGATTCGATAAAGATACCAGCTGTCTATGACGTCCGACTTTAAAGCCGGCTCGGAAACGTGCCTCGGCCGCGGAGGAGAGCAAAAGGGGGCCCCAACGACGACGACGACGATGGGGCCCCATGAGAGATACCTTTCGATACGACAGAGACGAGCGACGTGCAGCTACGTTGCCCAGAAGGGGACCTAGAAGGGGAAAGGGAGACCGCCAGGCCCTTTAAAGGCAGCGCCTGTTCGTTTACCGCATTTCCAGCGTGTCACGGGGACGGTCCTCGGATGCTACCGGCGGATCGATGGGTTTTAACGAGACGATGATGGAAACGAGACCCTCTCGAGAAAGCTCTCTTGTCCCCTCTCTCTTTCTCTCTCTCTCTCTCTCTCCAGTCCCCTCTCTACCTTTCTGGTGCCCCTTTCTTCCTTAATGCGCCTCATTTTTTGCTCGTTTCTACCAAGGGAACGAAAGGAGACTGTTCAGAGTCGGCGGAGCACGGGGAAAAGCGGAATCGATGCTTTGTCTTCGAATGCCTCGCTCTGGCATGATCGCGAATTCCGTGAGGTTCTTGATGAGGGGCGAACCCAGGAATGATAAACAGACTGCGGACGTTTATGCAGATTTATCGTCTCCGTGACCGTTTTCGGACGGACAATGTTCGGCAATGTTCGGCGATATGTTGCACGCGGACTTTCATGCGTTTATAGTTCTGACGCGAATGCGAAAACCGTTTAATTTCGGTGCCCTTTTTGCACGGTAGAGGAATTTTGATGTCGGGATTCGGAGGAGGACATTTTATGTTACGCGTTACGTGTCTTGATGAAGTTTTAGTGACAGAATCAATTTCAATAGTGTACCAGAAATAGACATAGATTCTACGTCAGACATAGAATAATTGAAAATCTCATTAACAAGCTTCTATAAACAGTGATCGTCTTCTGACTTTGACGGAAATCCTACTTTTGTTTCGGTTAATTTGATAAAAGTCAGAATACAAAAGAAAAAATTTGGAAGATCTTCCATAATAAAAATCAAATAAAACAGTCACTGATTTTTTATCGACACACAGGGTGACTCGAAATTCAGTCCCACGATTTTTGAAGCATCTCGAATGACAAAACAATGTTTTAAAGAAAAGTTATCATTGGTCCACTAACGGCATCGTCAAGTACGCGTTTCCTCGCACGAATATTTTAAATTTCCACGCGCGCAACTGCAAAAAGACGCGCCAGTCCACTGATAATAAAACACGGACACTCTTGCGGAGCGAATAAAAACTTCATTTACCACAAACAGCTCTTCTTCTCAACCAATTTACCACTTCTACTCAATTCGAAGCATCTCCAATGAGAAAACAATGTTTTAAAGAAAAGTTATCATTGGTGCACAAACGGCATCGTCAAGTACGCGTTTCCTCGCACGAATATTTAAAATTTCCACGCGCGCAACTGCAAAAAGACGCGCCAGTCCGCTGACAATAATACACGGACACTCTTGCGGAGCGAATAATAAATTCATTTACCAGAAACAGCTCTTCTTCGCAACCAATTTACCAGTTCTACTAAATTCGAAGCATCTCCAATGAGAAAACAATGTTTTAAAGAAAAGTTATCGCTGGTCCACAAACGGCATTGTCGTGCACGCGCTTCCTCGCACGAATATTGTAAATTTCCGTGCGCAACTGCAAAAAGATGCACCAGTCCGCTGACAATAAAACACGAACACTCTTGCGGAGCGAATAATAAATTCATTTACCACAAACAGCTCTTCTTCGCAACCAATTTACCAGTTCTACTCAATTCGAAGCATCTCCAATGAGAAAACAATGTTTTAAAGAAAAGTTATCGCTGGTCCACAAACGGCATTGTCGTGCACGCGTTTCCTCGCACGAATATTGTAAATTTCCGTGCGCAACTGCAAAAAGACGCGCCAGTCCGCTGACAATAAAACATGGACACTCTTGCGGAGCGAATAAAAAATTCATTTACCACAAACAGCTCTTCTTCGCAACCAATTTACCACTTCTACTCAACTAAGAGCTTCAACCAGGAGCAAGTGAAGGCTCGAGAGCATGCACGTGTACTTTTTTTTCATTAAGGAATCTCGGTTCACCGAGCAATTTATCCCCCGTTGCACGTCACTCTTAACAACTTTCTTCGTACCGCCATAAGCGTTTAGAAGGAAAAGGATCAAAGGCGACTAAGAGGAAGATGAAGAAGACAAACGTGAGGAGGAATAGTGGGAGGGGAGAGAGGTGGGGGGGTGACGTAACTCAAAGCAACCCAGATCTGTCACCCGAGAAAGAGACGAGGGAGGATCGAGCCTCGCGGGTAGACGAAGATGAAAAGACGAAGAAGACGCGAGACCGGCCATTCATCAGGCCCCGGTAACTCGAACAGAGTTTATACGGAGTGGAACAGGTCACAGGGAATATCGTCGGGATAGATTGAAGAGAGAAGAAGCCTTAAAACAACCACGTCGTTTCGTGATTTCAGGCCTCATCATCGCGCAATCATCCCGCGCTGAAAGAGGCCCGCGAGCCTCTCGCCGCGTTTTGTAATCATCCTTAAATGATAACGAGATACGTGTGGAACGAGACACGAGGAATCTACTTGAGGAAAATGGATATAGGTGTGCCTCCTGTTGCTGCACGCGCCGACCAGTACCCCAGATGTCTCTGGGATAGAACCACGGTTGCGAATTACGCGAAATTGAGACCGGACTTTGGTCTGTCCAAGGACGCTCCTTTTAGGCTCGCGCGAACACTTCCTCTGCGGTTCACTCGGAAAATCGTAATCCGAGATGCACCGGGCTCGAGGTTATTAAGATCATTGATACGCTTCCTGCCTTCGCCTTGCCGGCGATTTTTACAACTGTTTATGCAACCGTGTAGCTGATTTTCCGTGTTTTTCTTAGATTCACAAATTAATTCGCAGCCCTTCGCGAATTAATTGATTATTTTCAAACCGTTAAAATACATTACGACAATAATGTCCGTCTTGGTAGTAATAAATAACATAAAATTTTACTTTATTGATGTTGTCGATATACAGGGTGCTCGTTTGAAAACTTTCCAGCCGAATATCTCGAAAAGTATGAATGATATTAAAAAAAGTGTGAAACACTTGTTCAAGGATTTCGATTGGGAAAAAGGAGGGCAGTATCAGTGTTTTATTTGAGTGGCGTTTTCAAGGTCAACTTTGTTTTTTCAAATGGAAAGCTATATTTTTTATTATGGGATCTTATTGTACGTAAAAAGACCAGCAATTTTCGTAGGATACTTTTTTTTATCTTCACACTAGTTCCGAAGTCCTACAACAATAAGCTCCTTCAAAATAAAAATTTTCTAACTGAATTGCAACAATCTGGAATTAAATAGAAATTTATCTTCTTTCTTAACACTTTGCCTACCGGAAGCCTATTAATACGATTTTCAATAATTCTGCTGTACCAAAAGAAAGCATAGAAATTTTCTTGTACATTTCAATCATAAATGAAACTATTACATAACGTTATTGAGGGTGGCTTGTTAGTTCACAATGAAAATTGCTGTTGCTATTTCGGGTTCCGTTAAAAAGTGTTATTCATGTACCATAGATTTTTCAAAATTATGCAATAATCGTCGGTCGGTAACGCGTTAATAAATTAAAAATAATATGTCAATATGCTTAGACCGCTTTAATTTTTTGTAAATGCATAAAACGCGCCGCTAAGTTGCGGAAACCGTGGAAAGGAAAATCGGTGGTTGTTCGGGAATATTCTCAGGCGAGGTAAAGTCTAAATAGTTATTGCGTCTAAAAGGATACAGATATCTGCGCTACTATTTCAACCGGGTATCCGCAGTAACTTAATCTGAAGCATGCGCCTACAACGGCAACTACTGCGGGAAAGATGGGACTGGAGATGTTTAGGGTAAGAGAATCGCAACGAAGAATTTCATGAAAGCAAGAGCGTGCATCTGTGCGCTACCGTGCAATGCAAGGACGTTCCTTTTAAGGATGGAGCTACTGTTTTATGCACATGTTTCTACAATGGTGCACTAGTTTAATGCTGATACCGCGCTGCACTCACTTCCTACTGCGAACTCTAGGCGGATTGTTTTCTAAGCACATGTCGTGCAATATTATCGAGTCGTGGGTCTGCACATGTTTATTTGCCTCCCAGGGGAAACGTACGATTTTTCCGCCACGGATTTCGCGTGTGAAAGTCCATAACAGATCGCGGATTATTAACACGATGCACGGAGAATTTTGCTTGCTTCATCATTTTAGTAAATGTGGGTAATATTGATAAAATGTATGTATATGTTGTAATTCAGATATTGTTCTTCTGGATAAAATTAATTCTTACAACAATTTAATGAGTCTACATCGTTTCCAATAGTATCCATACCGTTCTGCCATACTCTTTTAGAGTTACAAAAATTCTAAAGACTCTGAATTTTTATGAATTGTCAATTTCGGTAAATGAATTTCAATATCAAAAATGTATGAGTCTAAAACTTTCTTTGGTAACGTTTATACGTTTTCCTGTAGAAAATTAATTATTTCTTAAAAAGTAGATTTTCTAAATTGTATCCTTGAAAAGTTTAGTAGCGAAGAAGAAAAATGTAACCTTCTGTATTAAATCTTTGAAGCTTGCCTAATGATTCAAGTACCACACTGCGCGCCAATAATGTTTGCACTGCCCAAAACAAAAATACCAACAATTGTATGAAAGTATATAACAGTGATAAAAAGATGAACACCAAATTTTTTTCTAGTTTGTAAACGTATCTTTGTACCTATAAAATAATAAATTTCTAGAATCTCCCTTTTAATGGGTTGATTGACGTTTTAAAAAAGCCGGGATAAATAAATGCTGGTAAATTCCTGGAAGTACAGATAATAATTAACACTGCTCGGCGCGCAAAGATGGCGTCCCGGAGGGTCGTCGAGTGAAAGCCGATCGTGTAACACGGTAACCAACAAATTAATCACCATCTTACTTTCGTTCGGTTAAAACAGAAGCGGCTTCCTGCTTGCCGCGCGTCGGCTAAAAGGATACACCGATCCGCAGAAAGTAATTACACCGCGGTGGCAGATCTGGCCGACACCTAAATAGGAGCTGGCAAATTCTGCGGCGTGATCAGTGACACGCCGGGCAGAAAAGGTTAACAGGCTCTCCGCGGATATTCGGATCAGGAGTTATGGTAAAATCAAACCAGTCCGGAGGAGAACCTGTTGCCGTGTCTAAGATCGAGAGGATCGATAAGACCGAAAGCGGAGGTGGAATCTCGCCCGCGGTGTAATTAAGCATTGACCTATAACGAGCTATAATTAGTTATGTCCCGACGAGCCGGATAGGAATCGGACGATCAGCGTGCTGATAACATCGGGACACTAACTTTCCTGGGGGACAATTCGTGCGACCATTGTGTTCTCCATTTTGTTTCTTCGTTTTCGCGATTTGAGGCGCCACACAGTGGGCCAGATCCACGCGGTTGCTGTTCATCAGCTAAAAAATCAGTCCTCGTATCGATTTTTAACGAATTTACGATGTCTCTTAAATGTCCATTCCATTCGAAAACGAAATATTAATTAACCCGGCGTTGGTAAGGTGCGAAATAATATATTGTATTACAGAAATAAATACCTTTTTCATGAATATAAGATTAGGTATTGCTTAATAATATCTCTAATATTTCTAATATTCTTAATTTGCAATTATTAACGTTGCGAAGATGCTTCCCTGCGAAATTATTTACCTTTAATTCTTGAGGTATATACTACCGGAAAAATGGCCAAAAATTTGGATAGACACATTCTTGTTATGTTTATAAATTAATGTAAAATAGTTATATTTAGACCTCCGTAAACCTAGTGTTAAGATGCTTGTAATTTTTCAGAGTAAAAACGCAGATCCGCGAAATTAAATTTTTAAATACACTGAGACCCGACTCGCTGTCACGCGTTGTTACAATGTTGCAATCAATCTAAAATCTCTGGGGTCTGTGAGACCTAGAGAACATTATGAGCCCATTTTTCATGGATAGTATGCACGTGTATATTTACGACGCATTTGGAATTAAAAATTTTTGTTAGTAACTTTTAAAAAAAAAAATTCCTCTGTGAACTGAAGAGATCCGTCAAAGTTTCTCACTTTTGACAAGGGATAAGTTAAAAAGTTCATGAAAGTGCAGTCTCTAAGAAAGTGGAACATTTTCAGCAACGTCTCCTCTAAAAGAGCCTGCAAATTTTTCGTCCATAATCGTCCATTTTTGGAAATTATGATGGTTTAAAGCGTCGCGTGACACGCAATTCCGCGTAGAGTCGCGTTGCACGTGTCGCATCCTTTTTATATTATTCGACCATTAATAAACATTCGAGTTTCTTGCTAGCTCAGTTGAATCGTTTGTATTTGAGAGATCGTAGCAACAGCAACGCGGTACAGCATCACAGCAGTTTTTCCATATTGAAAACCTGTATTTTACACCTGAACAGCCAGTTTTCAATTATTATTCATTATTCACACGATTTTCCAGACATTTCCGGTGGTGTGACAAAAAAATGTTTCCTACAGAAAGTAATCAGTGAACAGTATTCTACAAATCTCAATGCAAAACATTCCAAGAATTTTTATTTTTTAATAAAAAATTGTGCTCACCTTGATTGTTTATTCATAACTATATATTTTTTATTCAATAATGTTATAGCTGGCGCCAAGACGAATCCAACAACCTATTTAATGTGGTCTTTATGTTTTTAAATAATGGTAAAATAGGCGTGAACAGCTAGCGGTTTTAGCCATTTTTTCTCAGAGAATTAATTCAGATTCTTTCCTAAATGAGCGTCTTTAAAAGGCTGCTATTAAGTCGTTTTCTAAAACGTTGATGGCAAAATTTCTGCAAGTTTTATAATATATGTACCTTTAAACAAGGCATTTAAAAAAAATTCCATTCGCGTTTTCAAGAAAAAATTTCTAGAAACAACGCTTTTATGAGTTACTTAATTACAAACCGAGTTTTGTTTTCTGAATTAACCTTGAACGTTACAGTAAAGATCGAAATACATTATAACGAATCTAAAGAGGAATCAAAAAATAAATAGGGACGACTTTAACGTGTTACAAAGTTTTTATCGTACACAAATATTTATTTTAAACAGTCCAACGAATCGAAATAATGCGACAGCAAATTGCCAAGTAAAATAACCCACGATTAAAACATTGAAATGTTTATCAGGTATGTTCCCAAACCAATAAATAATATTTATCTTTGTTAATATCTACTGAGCAATGTTACATTGTAAGTATCTATTTTGTATTTCTATCTCTCACGTTAAAGGATACACATTGAACACTTTTGAAGTATTAATTGGAACAGTGGACAGCATGTTCTTTTTACATTGCATGCCACACGGTAGAAGGCTCGCTACTAGCAGCAAGGCGTTAAATCAGCAACCAGTTTATTAACGTTTCCAACTAGGAGAAACGTTAGAGCTTCGAATGTTTCTATTACTCGCGATCGGTCGGACAAGTTGGACAGTGTGAAAAAGCGAGAAAAAATCGAATTGAATCTCAGCAACTAGGCTCCGTAACTAGGATACTGTAAACGTCTTAATGCAATCGATAACAGCGAACGAGGATTGTCTGATTATTCCGAAACCAGTTTAGAAGCCGAGGAAAGAGAAAAATCCTTCTGGTAACACGCTGATCGATCACTTCAGAAATGTACAATGAATCTGATAAGAAAGGGTTCAGGTTTTAGGGAGTCCTCGTGAAAAGACGACGGCGACAGACCTCGAGGACAGAGGACGCGATATAATTAATTTTGTCGCTCGTTAATGATGAATCAGCGCCAACTATCTGATAATAAGTGATGAATCGGTTACGTGAAGTTTGCTGACACCTCGGGACGTTCTCGATCATTCGTCTCCCTTTTTAGATCACCTGGAATTCGTGTTTTTGTAAAATTTGAGTCTTCGCATAGTTATTAATGATTGATCGAGTGCGATTAGTATCTCAGCATCCTTCTTAGTCCGAATGCGTTTTAGAATGGCTATGAATTATTAACTTCTCTTACTGGATGCTCGTGTGACACAAATCTATTCAGATAATAGTAATAGTAATATTTGTAACACTTCGCAGATTAACATTCGCTAAGTTCTAATTTTCAAATTGATTGACTGTCTCTCACTGCAATTATTTATATTATCAATGTGAAAAATGATTGGGTGAAGTATCACAGCATTACATATTTTTCGCGTTTACTGTACGCTCAGATGATTAAATTTCGATAGAATATTTTCTGCTAGGGTTACACTGTGTCCAATAAGAAAATCAACGTTGATCTCAAAGAATAGGGCTCAAAAATATATAAACAAAAATTGATGCGGAAGTATTTAATGGATCTAGGCTGCCATGAATTGATTCTTCCGACTTTCCAGTTTTGCATTTGGCCAATTAATTTTAGCCGTAAGCGTATAAAATTTTCCAAAAACGAGAGATAACTGTGTAGGCCTGTTCCCGATACAAAATATATGCTTGATCGAATGGTAGCGCACCTGCAGAAGGAACTCGCGGCGATCATTCTCGTTTTAGGCATCTGTGGGTCTCGTTTGCCTGTTCGTCGGATCGATATGATCGAGTTTCGAGCCATCACTCACGTTTCGTACGTGGCGGTTCAATAAGCCCCCGGTTTAAACGTCGTGTTACCACATATTCGCCGACTAGTTAAGGCTAAACCCGTATCGTACACGCGGCCAACAACCAACAACGAGAGAGGAGACGAAGGAGAATCAAAGTGGCGTTGCGGGAGAGACCAAGAAGAAAAGGGAACGAGGAAAGAGAGAGAAAGAGCAGGGTCGTGACACGTACGTGTATACGAGGCACACGCGCGTTCCCCATATCGACAGCCGGTTGCCGTGGCCGAGCCGCAATCAACGTCTTATTGGTTCCACTGGTTGTCTTTGGCTATAATTCTCGTTGCCCTTCTTCGGCCAAGACCGGTGAGCACTTCTTCCGGCTACCGTCGCCGATTCCTCATTAGCGCGCACGCTCGACCGTTGACAAACGCTGAAAGTGATTCGGTAACGATCCGACGTCGATCAACCATATGCTTCCACCGGGATGAGTTATCGATACTCCGGAAATAACGAGTCCCAGGAAAAATTTCATCGGAAAAATTCTTCGCAGCGATCAACGGTCAGCGGATTTTTATTTATCACTGGACTGCGGATTTTGTGCGTTTATAACAAAAATGAATTGATGTACAGTAAAGTCGAAATTACTGTCCTCGGTCAACACTAAGTTCTACGTCCAGTGCCTACTCATTCCACATCTCGGCTCGGGTATATCTTTCTTAATTTTCATTATTTTTTTTATGAAATTTCACTATCGTATCTCTGGCATTTTTCTGATTAAAATAAGACCAAACACAATACAATTGCAATTGTATTTAGCGGTTAAATCGACGATTCAAGTTTCGGTCGCAAGGGAGGACAGCGTATGGGAAAGAAAGAGACACTCATTCTGTCCTTCTCTATGTTCGGCTTCTCCTTTGAATTTCATTCTGTCCTTCTCTGTCTTCGGACTCTCCTTTGAAGTAAGAAAAATACGATCGCAACACCAAGATTACTGTCCACCAAAAATACGGCTGTTGGACAGAAATCTCGACTTTACTGTAATTCGAAACAGTAAAAAGATTAAATGAGTTCAACAGTGTCGATACACTATTTTTAACATACAAAAAGTGTTAATGAGGATAATAAATTGTTACTTGGCTTCTATAGATCGTGATTGATGCGTAACAATTTTATTTCGCATAGAGATCCGCAGTCTATTGATCGCTCTCAAGAAGTTTTCAATGGAATTCTGTAATTTTTGAAACTTTTACGGCGGATTTTATGCATTTAAACGAAAGATTTAAAGAAAACTTCAGAGGGCAAAGTGACACTATTGCAGGGGGCAAATATAATGGTAAAGGAAAAAATTTTTTATGTCGTGTTTTTTACTGAAATTTTAAGGTGACCGATGCCATTTAAACTAACATCGGTCACCTTGAGATTTCATTAAAAAACAGGACATAAAAAATTTGTTTCTTTACCATTATATTTGCCCCCACCATAGTGTCACTTTGTCCTGTGAAGTTTTCTGTGGGACACCCATTTATGTGGGACACCCTGCATACATTTCACTCCAGTCCGTTGCAATTCAGACAAAGCATTTTTATTTTTCACGAAGATCCGCTGTCCCGTGATCATAATTATCACGAACACGTCTTATTCGAAAGTACATATTTTTATAAAAGTAGAAGAACAAGAAGCGTGCTTAAGAGCAGCGGAATTAGAAGCATAAGTACTAAAAAAATCTGCTTGCAGATTTGTACAAAACTAGAAGAACAAGATGCTCGCTTAGAAGCAGAAGTGCTCGAAAACTGAGCTACCTGTGCAAGTGGAAAGGGAAATATTAAAAAAAACAAAACTATTTTACACAAGCAGAAGGACAAGTATTCACAACTGCATGTAAAGGAAGGAGTAAACACAGCTTCCCGTATCAATAATGGGCCGACACACCGCCGGCAATCACCGCTAACAAGAAGCAAGGCTCTAACTAAAAACACACGGTGTACATTAACGCAGCCGATAGCCGAACAATCCATTACACCGTTCGGTTATCACCCGCGTCAAACGTTTCAAAAATGTCTGCGATAAAACGGCCCGCGTTGAATGTACTTTTCCGCGGTTAATGGCCATTAATTACAGGTATCTGCGTCGGTTGACAGATTTTTCAGGTAGCGCATGAGAAATGTGGTGTTCTCGGTTGCGCCGGTGTATCGGCATCGGCCTGGCGACGTGTCGCGCATACGTGACATTCGGAAAAGCAAATTCTCCGTTGGCAGCGAAACGAACGAACCCCGGCTCTCATTATCATAATGAACCCGTGTCGATAGCTCGCGGTTAATATCTCCCTAATTACACCCACGTGACGCGCGGCATGGCGCAGCACGGATATCGGCCGAGACATTTTCATCTGCAAAATGACAGAACACGAACGCCACTGAAAGGCATATCCGCGGGTTTTATCGGTGTACAAGTTTCTAAACGAACGGTAGCGATCTGTCAGTCGAAGAAAAACGGTCCCTCGCTCCGTAGGAGCTCACATATCGCTTTACATACATCTACCTACGTGACCACGTATGAATTTCTCTCCTTCTCTCTCTCTCACCTGGCTACCTGTTCTCCCGTCTCGAGTGTTCGACCAGAACGTATAACACGATGTCGTCCGGCTTATTCGGCTCGTTTATGCGAACGGAAAATGGTTAAACATTTTAATTTAAATGTCGGACAATGTTCGCGGCTGGTCGCGCTCGCCGCTATAAATTACGGGATTTAAGAATGGCCGGGGACCCGTTCGCCAATGCACCGCCCGTAGATGCACTGTGATAACAGACACCGAGCAAATTTTATGGGGAAATTGCGGAATTTTATGCGACGCGCGACGATTTACATTCCGAGTTTATTGGTAGCCAAGCGGTGTCGTAAATGCTCGTGTATTCCGGCTGACTTCGGAATTGATGAGCCGATTCTCAGGCGCCGTTCTCGAGGCAGACGAAAAAATTGTTTATGTATATTGCGACGATGAAGGACAACGGTGATCGTCTGCTCGTTAAGACAATTGATCGTTTCGCGGGGATCGTTCTGATTTTTTGGGACGCGTGTGTCGCATACGAATCTCTGTGCTTTGAATAATCGATGGGGAACGGTGTTACCATTTTTCGGAGACTGTAATTTTATGGGAGCCCTTCGGGTCTTCCAGGTATTCTGAAATTGCTGTTCTCGAGAAAATGGTAATACGAAATGATTAGATGCGCCTTTATTTTTCCATGTTATTTTCGTACGCTCGTCGAGGTTGATCGGATGCAACATTCAATAATTGAATTGCTTTCTGGATTTTTTCGATTCGATTTATGTTATAAAAGTGTACGTCAGAAATAGAGAAGATTCTACAGTGTTTAAAGCAATCAATTTTTGTCCTGACAATGTATGAGGGTTATAGGGTTTTTATGTGTTCTGTATACCGTGTTAGTTTGCGTAATAGTATTTATTTTAACAATGCAACTCCACTATTCTTACAATGTTTAGGACGACTTACTCGGGCGATTCTCAGATAACAACGACCCTAAGTCCCGGTCGTCTCGTCTTCTTATACTAAATGAATTTTAGGAGAAGGGGAAAATCTCTTACAACTAACGCTGTTTTCCTCCAGACCTTACGCACGTGGGGTTTTCCCGTACGCGGGCGTCCGCTGCCCTTTCGTCGAAGGTCCTTCGGTCCTCCACGATTTATGGTATCCGTATGCGCTATTGAGGCGAACTAACGAAAGCTAAAACCTGGCAGACTCTGAAACTAAACAGTCCTCTCAAAAATAGCTTTGCCTAGTCAGGCACACCATAAATTGTGTTCAGCTGTTTTTTACGCTTTCTAACGATTTCGAGTTTCCTCGACTGACCCCTACAAGGGTTAATTTAATTTAATTCATGATTATTAAAATTGTAAGGAAGCATTTGTGGGGAATTTATTCGATACATTTATTTCTTTGAATATTGCGATACAAATCGTTAAAATTCGAATGCATATATTTCTGACACTTTTATAAATTAACCCTTGGCACTCGAATGGCTCCTCTGAGGCGCTGTCAAAAATTGCTGTACTATTATTTAAAATATTGTTTGCACTATTAGATAAGTCGGTATTTAATCAATTACTACATATTTAAGTATTGTATGAAGTGTTATATCAATTCCACATCTAACGAATTTAAAACGTCATGGAGAATGGAAATATTCTGGGTCAGAAGAAACGTTTGATTTTCGAGTTAAAATAGCTCCGAGTGGTTAATGTAAAATAGTCATCTTTAATCAACTTTGTGTCAATGTAATCTTGGAAATAATAAAAATTCGACAAAATAATTTAAGTTACATTGTGGAACAGGATGGCGTGTTCGACAAAGCAACGGAAAGCTAATATTCATTAGGCTAAGATTGGACAATGAAGTTATTACATAAGTATCGGCCATAGCGTACGTACGAAACTGAAACGATTCGATCAAGAAATCCAGTTGCTCAGATAAAGACCAGTTTTCGCTTCAATCAAGCCAACAGAAGCACGATCATGAGTCACTCCATAGAAATGCTTGGCTGGAACCATTTCCTAGTGTACCATTATCTAAAAGTTCGAGTGTATGTTCATCGACGTGACTTGGACATGCTACCTGCAAATGTATCGGTCGATATGTGTGCACATATTTGTTTAACCACTAGTTAGCCATCGAGCAACGAGTTCAATAGAAATTTGACCTATAGAAATTTATTGATGCTTTTCAAATTTTATCAGACATAAATGCTGAGATACGAAGCATATAATGAAATGAATTAATCATATAATTAAAAATCGAATGACATTTAACCTCTTCTTGTATGATTTTCCTACAATAATTAGAACGCCTTTGGCTTTACGAATTTTCTAAGAGAAAAATAATATGTAATAATATATTTTTATAATATGTTTAACATGCAAGAGAATATATATAGTCACAAACTTTAACGATATTTTTACTCCATGCTTAAACAAATTTCCTAGTTAACAAATTTAGCTTGTTCGTCATCTTGGCTTTCATGAAACAATAAATTTCATCAAAATAAAAATTTTCTGAATTGCAACAATCTGGAGTGAAGTAGAAATTTATATTCTTTCTTAATATGTTTGATAGGTTTAAGATATTATAACAGTATTATTAAATTCTTCAAATATTTTTACTATTTTTAACATGCAAGAGAACATATATAGACACAAACATTAAGGACATTTTTACTCCATGCTTAAACCAATTTAGCTTGTTCGTCATCTTGGTTTTGATAGAACAATAAATTTCATCAAAATAAAAATTTTCTGACTGAATGCAACAATCTGGAGCGAAGAAGAAATTGATCTTCTTTCTTAATATGTTTGATAGGTTGAAGATAATGTAACAGTATTATTAAATTCTTCTAATATTTTTAATATTATAAATTACGCCTACTCAGTTTTGTCATAAATGCATAAAATCCGTTGTCTACTGATTATTAACGAAACGCGACTTCGACCTAGAAGCAAGGGATATCATTCACCTTTATTAATTTACGACCACGTCAGTGAATCTCGCCGCAAGTAGAAATATTATAATATGTCTAACATGCAAGAGAACATATATAGTCACAAACATTAACGACATTTATCGACAAAATTTTTTAACTGAATTGCAACAATCTGGAATTAAATAGACACTTTTCCTACCGTAAGCCGTATGAATAGGATTTTCAATAATTCTGCTGTACCAAAAGAAAGCATAGAAATTTCCTTTTACGTTGCAATCTTAAATGAAACTATTAAATGACGTTATTGAGGGTGACTTGTTAGTTCACAATGAAAATTGCTGTTGCTATTGAAGGTCCCGCAAAGAAGTGTTTAGCCATGTACCATAGATTTTTCAAAATTATGTAATAATCACCGGTCGGTAATGTGTCAGCATGTTTGATAGGTTGAAGATAATATAACAGTATTATTAAATTCTTCTAATATTTCTACTATTTTAAATTACGCCTACTCATTTTTGTCATAAATGCATAAAATCCGTTGTCCGCTGATTATTAACGAAACGCGACTTCGACCTGGAAGCAAGGGATATCATTCACATTTATTAATTTACGAGCACGTCAATGAATCTCGCCGCAAGTAGAAATATTATAATATGTCTAACATGCAAGAGAACATATATAGTCACAAACATTAACGACATTTTTACTCCATGCTGAAACAAATTTCCTAGTTAACAAATTTAGCTTGTTCATCATCTTGGCTTTCATAAAACAATAAATTTCATCAAAATACAAATTTTCAAACTGAATATCAACAATCTGGAATTAAATAAAAATAGGATTTTCAATAATTGTGCTGTATCAAAAGAAAGCACAGAAATTTTCTTTTACGTTGCAATCTTAAATGAAACTATTAAATGACGTTATTGAGGGTGACTTGTTAGTTCACAATGAAAATTGCTGTTGCTATTGAAGGTCCCGCAAAAAAGTGTTTAGCCATGTACCATAGATTTTTCAAAATTATGTAATAATCACCGGTCGGTAATGTGTCAACATATTTGATAGGTTGAAGATAATATAACAGTATTATTAAATTCTTCTAATATTTTTACTATTATAAATTACGCCTACTCATTTTTGTCATAAATGCATAAAATCCGTTGTCCACTGATTATTAACGAAACGCGACTTCGACCTGGAAGCAAGGGATATCATTCACATTTATTAATTTACGAGCACGTCAATGAATCTCGCCGCAAGTAGCTAAGTAGCTTACGGTTCGAATCGGCAAAAATCGTTTGACCAGTTTCACCGCAAACGATCGTTGCCGCCGCAAGTTGGACAGCGAGCGGACCTCCCGGCAAAAATCATTGGACCGCCATGAACACGCGTAATTACACGCACGCACGGCACGGAGAAAGCGCGCACGTGGCCCTCGGTTAATTAGCTATCCGCGTAGTAAACGGCGGCCACGTGGCCGGTTATTAAAATCGATCGTCGGATCGCGCTGGGGATTCCATGAAAAACCGATATGCCTTAAGCTACTTTCTAGCCGGGGATCGCGAGAAGAGAACCGAATCGCAAATGCGAGATTCGCGACGATCCTGTCCGGCTTATCGCCAGGATAAAGTCGTACGCCACAAAGTCGATCGAGTAACTGTTTCTATCGGTACAAGTCTCCGTAGAGGTTTGATAAGGGGACTCGGTTGTGCAGCGAACAAGAATTTTCGCGAGGACGATGCGTGTAACGATTTATCAGCCGGAGTTGTAGCTCAGAGATACCGAGGACACGGAGGAACTTAATTGTACCCTGGATGCGAGTGGACACTTTTGATAGCGGACGCGGCCTTGCATCGTGCGAATGGCCTGGCAGTGCTGGTCGGACCTTAATTAATATTTAATTGTAGATCAAGATTCTGCTCATGTTCTTCCTTCGGTTAAATTGGAGCTGTAATTCAATCGAAAGAAATGCAAGGAAGCGCAACATTCTCTTTCAAGGAAGCGCAACATTTATGGGACACCCTGTACGTCGAAACCGAAATGGACGAACTTCTGCATAAACGTGTACTCGTTATTTTTATAATAATGTACTCTACCGTCCAAAAACATGAAAGGAAATTCGTATTTCTTGTTAATCGAATTTTATTTCTTGTAATATAAGCGCATTTATTTACTTGCAATATTATTTTATTTTATTCCTTGTAATATAAGCGATAATATTGTAATATAATAAGATTTACAATGACTCGCGTCTACTTACGTTTTCATGAATATCATGTTATAGTTGAGAAAGAATGTAGAAATAATTTTGTCAACCGATCACGCAATTTATCTCGATTTAATTTGTATCCATCTATGGCGATTGTAATCAGGGATTGAAACGGTTCTGGGAATAACTGTTTCAGAGTGTTGTGTATCGGTTCTGATTAGAAAATTACAAATTGTAATGTTCGACCGAGAAAGTATTTTTCGAATCGATAAATTGGAGTTATGAGCGCGAGTTTATCACCCTTCATCTCGGCCATTAATGCGGCAAGGATCTCGCCGATAAATCCTCAAAAGGAAATGCTAGAAATCCGGTGTGTAGATCTAAAGGCGTGCTGATTTATTCGTTACTGTTCCCCGTAGTCGTAGAAAGGTAACGCACTTCGAGATCCACTGTTGCACAAGAGTTTTTCAGCCTAACGACCCTTTTCGCGTCCCGGTACCCGCGAACAACGAATAGCGAGCGAGATCCTTCGCAATCGAAACGAATTATCCGCTGGATGGATGGCTTCTGTCATCTAGACGTTTGTTCGTACCTGTGCGATTCGAATAAGAGGCACGTGTAACCGAGAAGGTACGAGAAGGTTCGAGAAAATTGGGAAAGTAATTACGGATTGCCAAATGCCGCTCGACGGTACAGCAACGCGGAAAAAATTGTTCGTAATTGTTGGACAGTTTCACAGATCGTTATTGTTTAGTTAAATATATTATAGACTGCGAAATAAAAATTTCCGCAAGCTCGATATAAATTTCATAAATTTAAATCTTTTTAAATTGTTTCAGTATTCTCGCCGTTTTAAATTGCACATAACAAATTGTGCCACGAGGCCATGAAATTAACGGTGTAGATATCAGCAACCAAATCGAGCACACCGCAACTCGCCTTCCATTGCGTGATTAAAAACAAATTTTACCGCCCCATAAAATCAGAAACATAACTAATACTTGTTATCACGTGCCACTCGACATTTGAATCAATGAATTTTCTCGATCTACCGATATAATTCAATTTAACCATTTAATAATTTCTCTTAACTGGCCTAGGTGTGCAATCAGCGGCTGAATAATATTTTAAAAAATTCCGGAAAGAGTGTTAATTTATATTCCGGACCGAAACACGACGGAAAAGTTCCACGCACCGGTTCTCGAATCAGCTTAATCGAACATGGTCACGCTACTCTAGTTCAATCGCCTATTTCTCAGTGCGGAAAGGAACAAAATTTTAGAAAAAACTATGAATCGAGCTTGAAGAGCTGAGATTTCTACGCGTTCTACATTTAACGCGCTGAAATTTCTACACGTTCTAAATTTGACGCGCTGAAATTTCCACGCGTTGCAAATTTGATGCGTTGATATTTCTACAAGTTCTAAATTTGACGCGTTGAAATTACTACGCCTTGTAATTTTTACGCTTTATCTTTTTAACGCGCTGAAATCTTTACGCGTTGTAAATTTGGCGCGCTGAGATTTCTACGCTTTCTAAATTTGACGCGCCGAAATTTCTACGCGCTGAAATTTTTACGCTTTATCATTTTAACGCGTTGTAATTTTTACGCTTTATCATTTTAACGCGCTGAAATTTTTACGTTTTATTATTTTAACGCGCTGGAATTTTTACGCGTTGTAAATGTGGCGCGCTGAAATTTCTACGCTTTATTATTTCGACGCGCTGAGATTTCCACGCGTTGCAAATTTGATGCGCTGAAATTTCTACGCGTTGCAAATTTGATGCGCTGAAATTTCTACGCGTTCTAAATTTGTCGCGCTGAAATTTCTACGCGTTGTTATTTTTACGCTTTATCATTTTAGCGCGCTGAAATTTGTACGCATTGTAAATGTGACGCGCTGAAATTTCTACGCGTTGTAATTGTTACGCTTTATTATTTTAACGCGCCGAAATTTCTACGCGTTCTAAATTTGACGCGCTGAGATTTCTAAGCGTTGTAATTTCGCCGCGTCCCGAATACGCCGCGTTACAATTTCTCTGCGTGCTACAGTATTCAGAATCGGCCGAGACGAAAGACGAAAAATAGAGGATGCGAGAATGAAAAATGGGAGCACGTCCACAGGAAAAACGAAGGATACGAGATGGAAGAAGGATCCGGAGCGGACTTTCTAACGATTCGGTGCGGAGCGTGATGTGACCCGGGTCGACCCCTCTCGTTCTGGAAGCGTATAGTCGAGCGTGTAACGCGAACACGTACCAAATGCCGGTCGATTAATCATTAATAGGCGATAACGTTGATGGTACAACGCGTCGATCATGAACAGGCATGTCGAATCGTCCGTCGATCGGCCGGGTCCCTTCAAAATCGTCCCAGATCCGTCGCGACCACGATGCAGAAATATCCCGGCCCCGGTTTCGTTGCATTTCGTTGCATCGATCGACGATTTACGAGGATCGTCGGTGCAGCAGGCGACGCAACACGACTCATCGGGTAATTGCACACCAGTGTGCATCTGGATGCGGTTCGACATTTTTGGAACGGCCACGCGGAATCGGTGATGAATGATTTGCATGTTGGGCGAGTTGCGGAGGATGCTTTCTAACGTGACGCTTTTGCACGAGATTTAAATAGATCCGCGTAATCGAAGCGAAACACGGCGGCGGACGCGATGAAATTCTTACTGAACAGCAAAATCGTTAATCATAACTCGCGAGAACTTCGTATTAATCATTATAGTCAGCCGAAAAAGTCGCAGTACACCCATTAAAACAATATAAATTTTAACACTTTGACTACTGAATTACAAGACAGTAAAAAAAGAAAGAAAATAAATTTCTATTTCACTCGAGTTCGTTGCCAATCGGGCAGAAAACTATTGCTTTGCATAAAGATCCGCTGTCTGCTTATGATAAATTCGTACATAATAATATCATAATTTCTAAACCTTTATAACATTTGTTTCGAAGGTGTTGCAGTTTGAAGTCGATAACTTCACTAAAGTGAATTCTTGCAACAATTTTTCAGCGAAGATTGTAACACAATTTTGCAACCCACCGTTAAAGTAGGCAACGAATTCTCGTTTTCACGAAACGATGTCTTTGACATTTAAGTAAATAGCAATTGTCTGCCAGAAATTCAGAAAGACAGGAATTAGAAGGAACAGAACCGTAGCCAAAAGAACGTAGTCAGTTTGTCCCCAGCAACAAAGAATCACTGCGGACCTGGAACGGGCGACAAGCACGAGACCGATAAAACGCGAGCGAAAACGATGGAGGAGTTTGCATGAAGATCATGCGTGGGACGTGAAGACACGATATCTTCGTGTGTGCCACATCACGAAAGACGTACGAACCGATTCGATTCACATTCATGACTTTCTAACGATCTGGGACCGAGCACACATACGTAAAGACACTTCGATGTGCCGGTTTTAAAGTCGTCCCCCCTTTGATTCCGAAACATGCGAGATTTCTTATGGGCTCTTTACGTTGTCGAGGCTTCTTGTTAACGTGAAGTACGCTTCCGAGACTCCTCGAAGCCTCTATTAAAATTATAAAAATTTAAAGTTCAAGCAGATCGTCCTATTCCGCATGCAAAACACCGTCGACGTTTTATATTTTATTTTGGCGTTCGACCGAGACACTTTCGTCTGACAGTTTTGCAGGGAAAGTCTGTGCATTGTTCACTTTCTTCTTAAGTATCCAGTAAACTTTTTTGCTACAGCAACGAAATTGAAAGGAAATATAAATTTTAGGGGTGGTCCCCTATTTCTTGAATTTTCATGTTTGTCTAAAATTATTATTGAATTTAAAGATTCATTCTTGTCTAAACCTTTAAAATAGTTCATTTATACTCATTTACAGTGTCTGTAACATTACTTAAACATATTTATTATAATGAAATGTGATGGGTGTTGAATGCTACCTCAACGTTCGACGTCCACAGATAACGTCGTTATTTAATTCATTTTTAAAACAGCTTCTAAACTGTTTCTCTATTTTTAAGCGGAGTTGGAGCTGCGCCCGTGACGGCTCAATTAAAGCTAATTGCTAATTAAATTTGTCCGAACACGGTGAAACTAATAACAGTAAATTGGGAAACAGTATAGTTTGCGGGCGATGTAAAGATCGACCACCTCGGAAGTCAATCGACGCGTGGACACCGGCGCGAGCATCATTAACGAGCAATTAAATATCGCGTCTTCATTGAACATCATAAATCCTGGCTGGCGAACGAGCTGCGATAATTAGGCACGCAGTATTCGCGGCAATTATTTACATTTCTCGGCGATAGTTTCTCGCCGTACGTACGTTCGAACGAAAGTGAGCGTACATACCGCGGCACTATTCCAGATCTAGATAAGGATCGACGCTATAATTCCACGAGGATCTACCGTAGGATCGCTCTCTCTCTCGCAGTTGATCAGTTCGCGGTATCCTTTATAAGATAATCTCGGGACGCCGCGACGCGATACGCTATTTACGAACCAGAAAACCTTGTAAATCGTTCGTTCGTGATTCTGCTATCTGTGATTCGTCACGAAACGCGGGCTCGCCTTCAATCCTCGATCCTAGATCGGCTCCTGCGGCTCCGATCAATGGAACGATACGTTTCCAACCAACTCCTCAATTGTCAATCACCTCTTCTTCATCTACAGAATTTCTTATCCGAATAGTATTTTTTATTCAAATTTAAAGAATTTCTACATTTATGTACCTTGTGGTGCATCTAGAGAATTAATGATCTATCGAACCTAACAATTATCTTTTTATTGATTAACGTGCAAAGGTCTGAAGAGATCCGAAGAAGTTTGACGACAATTTATTCATAATAAAACGAAGTATCTAATTTTAACATCATTTCGATGAAAATCTTCTATACACAAAATTCGAAATGAATCTTGTACAAACATTGCATTATGTAGCACTTAATTATACAACCACGACGGTCGATTTTCTTAAATAATATTTAAAATTCAATACAAATGTTATGTATACATCTACATTCTAATTTATTAATTTTACAGTCTCGTATATTATCATTGTACAGCGAATCTTTGAGGGAAATAACAATTTTCTATCCGAATTGCAACATCTTTTAATCCGTTTATTGTTATCATTTTAACGCGCTGAAATTTTTACGCGTTGTAAATTTGGCGCGCTGAGATTTCTACGCGTTCTAAATTTGACGCTCTGAAATTTCTACGCGTTGTAATTTTTACGCTTTATCATCTTAACGGACTGACATTTTTACGCTATATCAGTTTAACGCGTTGTAATTTTTACGCATTGTAAATTTGGCGCGCCGAGATTTCTACGCGTTCTAAATTTGACGCGCTGAAATTTCTACGCGTTGTAATTTTTACGCTTTATCAGTTTAACGCGTTGTAATTTTTACGCTTTATGATTTTAACGCGCTGAAATTTTTACGCTTTATAATTTTAACGCGCTGGAATTTTTACGCGTTGTAAATTTGGTGCGCTGAGATTTCTACGCGTTCTAAATTTGACGCGCTGAAATTTCTACGCGTTGCAATTTTTACGCTTTATCAGTTTAACGCGTTGTAATTTTTACGCTTTATCATTTTAACGCGCTGAAATTTCTACGCTTTATCAGTTTAACGCGTTGTAATTTTTACGCTTTATCATTTTAACGCGCTGAAATTTTTACGCTTTATCAGTTTAACGCGTTGTAATTTTTACGCTTTATCATTTTAACGCGCTGAAATTTTTACGCTTTATCAGTTTAACGCGTTGTAATTTTGTACGCTTTATCATTTTAACGCGCTAAAATTTTTACGCTTTATCAGTTTAACGCGTTGTAATTTTTACACTTTATCATTTTAACGCGCTGAAATTTTTACGCGTTGTAAATGTGGCACGCTGAAAGTTCTATGCATTATAATTATTACGCTTTATTATTTTGACGCGCCTAAACGCGCCAAATGTTATGTATAAATCTACATTCTAATTTATTAATTCTACAGTCTCGTATATTATCATTGTACAGCGGATCTTTGTGGGAAATAACAATTTTCTATCCGAATTGCAACATCATCTAATCCGTTTATTGTGTTAAGCGGCACCTACTAATTTTTGCGATAAAATCCGCTGTCTAGTTCTCGTGCAAGGGGCCCGAAAAGTGAGCGAAGCCCGCAACAGTCGTTCTGGCTTCGCCAGCGAAGACCATATTCGTGCAGGAGGACCAGCGTGATCCTCGAATCCGAGTGGACGGGCGATCGAGATACTCGAGGACCTCGTCCCCGGTTCGAGTGTTCATGAATATGCATGACTAGGTGGATGCCCCCGCAAAAATTTACGAAGCTGACAGGCTGACGTTTCGAGGACCGCGGCTGCGAGCGAGGCGCAACGATAACCGGTCACATAATCGGATCTGACAGTTCCCGAGGAACCACGTTACGCTCCGAAACGACCGGTCAGTGTTTTCGGAACGTCAGGAGGGCGTTCCGAGAGGTTTGCACTCGGAGGAATCGAGCATGTTATCAGAAGGATGCGAGGGGGACGAGTGAAACATAATGGAGATCGTTCTCGTGGATCGTGTTTGAATGGGGATCGAGAAAAACGGATATTGTTCTTGTTTTCTCTGAAAATAACACCTCGATGGACGACTATTTCTAAACATTGTTCGATCAATTCGATGCCGAGATCGTTGTTCGTGGAATTTGTTGAGCAAGAGTGCAGCAGACTTCGGTGCAAAGAGATAAAAAAATTGTTTAAAAAGAAGAATCTAAACACGCAAGCGTACTGTAACAATAGAACAACCGACTCCTAAGGCATGCTCCTTTATAAGTGACGATAGTTTTCGATTTTTATGGTTACACGAATGAAGAAGCATACTAAACAATCGCCAAGAAAACACTTCTACTATTCCACGAATTCCAAAAGAAACAAATAATAATACAAACGCCCTGTCGCGTTTTCGTAGACTTTCTAAAATCTGTTGAAACGCTGTTCCAAGGATCAAACGTTTTGCAAATTGTTTTGCACATTTACACTGCCGCATAGAATAAACACACAGTTTGCTGAGCGCGTGCTGCGGAGGTCTACTGTATTTCAATATTCCCTGCTTCGCGAAGTCACTCAGTTTGACAAATGAGCAACGACGTGTTTAACACGTCTATTTCCTGCAGCCCACGCACACACGATCGAACACGAGCGATTGGTAAACGACGATGCAGGAAGACTTTTCCCATGCAGTGGATGCTGAACGGAAAAATCAGGGGAGCCGGCTATGTCGAGCAATCACGGATAGCTTCACGTTCTCCTCGGAATTTGGTCCCACGGATGGAACAACGGTGGATGGAAGAAGAGAGACAGACGGTTCTTAGGAAAAGGCCGTTAAAAGGGGGAAGAAAGTGCGGACAAGAGGATGCAGAGAGGGGTGCAGGGTCGATCCTAGCTTCGAGGGGTCATTATAGAACTCTTCTAACGGGCGAGTAGCACCGGCTCTCCTCGCTGATGCCAGACTGTCTGGATTGACTGATGTCAGGTCATTCGAAGCTTCCTAGACCTCCTCCGTGTTGCCTCATCGCGACGCGGATTGTCGAGTTGGAGGCTGAACAGTTCGAAAGATATTGCGCGACGGATCCTCGGGTATACGGCTCATTACGCGGACGACTTTCAAAAGCAATTAAAACCCGGCAACGGTGAAGCTTATTCGCCCGCGAGTCGCCACGGCCACTCGTTAATTTTCCGACGAGTGACGCAAGCCTCGACGGGCACGCTTGCTTTTCGCCTGTGGGATGCGCCTTTGTTCCTACGCGCGGAGAAATTGCTGGCCAGCTAAACGGTCTCTTCGGGAAGCCACGCTCACGGAAAACATTGAAAAATCAGAGAGAGAGAGAGACCGAGAGAGAAAGCACGCGGAGAAATCAGAGCGTCGGAGAAGTAATTAAAAGCCTCACCCTGAGCCGACGTCCGACGCACGCGTTTTCGTAATTGATACTTCGTTAGACAGTTAATGTCCCGCGTGATGGGCCTAATTGCCGCGTAAATTTTCGAACGACGACAAGTTTTTTGCCGATTGGTCGCTTGGGAAATTGATCGAGCTGGTGGACAGTCCCTGGCAAAAGTTCGTCCGCGCTTGACGAGCCTGGAATGTTTAATATTATACTTGCGATGCGGCATTTTTTCCTATTTCGGTCAATGGAAATCGTACGAAATCTGAATGAATTCAGTAAACGAAGATGAGTTTGATGCGACAATATACTTCAATGGAAATCGTACGAAATCTTAATGAATTCAGAGAAAAGAAAATATGTTTAGTGGTACAATGTACTTCAATGAAAATTCTACGAAATCTGAATTAATTCAGATAAATGAAAATGAGTTTAGTGGTGCAATGTACTTCAATGAAAATCGTACGAAATCTTAATGAATTCAGAGAAAAGAAAATGAGTTAAGTGGTACAATGTATAATACTTTAATGAAAATCGTACGAAATCTGAATGAATTCAGTGAGATGAAAATACGTTTAGTGGTACAATGTATAATACTTCAATGAAAATCGTTCGAAATCTGAATGAATTCAGTGAAATGCAGATGAGTTTGGTGGTACAATGAAATTCAATGAAAATCGTACGAAATCTGAATGAATTCAGTGAAATGCAGATAAGTTTAGTGGTACAATGAACTTCAATTAAAATCGTACGAAATCTGAATGAATTCAGAGAAATGAAAATATGTTTAGTGGTACAATGAACTTCAATGAAAATCGTACAAAATCCGAATGAATTCAGAGAAATGAAAATATGTTTAGTGGTACAATGTACTTCAATGAAAATCGTACGAAATCTGAATGAATTCAATGAAATGAAGATGAGTGTAGTGGTGCAATGAACTTCAATGAAAATCGTACGAAATCTGAATGAATTCAGTGAATGAAAATACGTTTAGTGTTACAATGTACTTCAATGAAAATTGTACGAAATCTGAATGTATTCAATGAAATGAACACGAATTTAGTGGTACAATGTACTTCAATGAAAATCGTACGAAATCTGAATTAATTCAGTGAGATGAAAATACGTTTAGTGGTACAATGTATAATACTTCAATGAAAATGGTTCGAAATCTGACTGAATTCAGTGAAATGAACACGAATTTAGTTTTACAATGTACTTCAATGAAAATCGTACGAAATCTGAATGAATTTAGTGAATGAAAATACGTTTAGTGTTACAATGTACTTCAATGAAAATGAGTTTAGTGGTGCAATGTACTTCAATTAAAATCGTACAAAATCTGACTGAATTCAGTGAAATGAAAATACGTTTAGTGGTACAATGTACTCTTTGTTAGAATGTTTGTCCTTTCGTGTTCAATAATCTACTGAATGCCGTAGGAACTACAGCCTTTTAATTTCCACTATAATAAACTGTTAATATGTATTCAATCATTTATTTAATGCAATCGAAACGACCGGATTACAGTCTACAGTAGGAATTTGAACTCCCGCTATACTAATAGAATTTCCAACATCGAAACACACCTAACAATAATTTAAAATAAATAAAAACTCCATCGTCGCGTCATCGCGCGAGTACAGGAACTAGCAGTTACGAAATAAAAATTCGCAGGCTGCTTCATCCATTATTTATGTTAAATCCCACCGCCTCTAAATCGACGATGCAGATAATAAATTGTTCAATGTATGCCCTAACACACCTTTCCCATACATCAAGCGGCAATGCAAACACGCAGCGTAATCACGTATTTACGTCGAGTCGGATTAAATAAAACCATCGAGAAAAATATTCTCTACACCTGTAGAACTAGACTAGAGAATTCCTGTATTTCCGGCGGGGATGACGAATATTACACGAGTCGAATAAAATCGATTAGAACACCGACCTGATCGTTCTGAAATTCTGAGCTCGCCGATTAGCTCACCTGGAGTTTTCCCAGCGCCTATGGCGTTTCTTGCGAAGCCTCTCGGTAACAACACGTTCCTCGAGTGTCGTAATGCCGAGCGGCAAAAAACAAACCGGGCGGAATAAAAATAAAGTGTCGTGACTCACCTGTGCATACTCGGCGCAACTGTCGATCGACGACACGTAATTCACGACGTCTTCGATGGTCCACCGGTTGACAGCTAGGCCGTCGCCGCAGGGCATGTGGCCACAGAGGGATGGACACCTGACTGGGGGTGGTGTTGTGGGCCTAGGGGTTGGTTTCGGTTTCGGAGATACGCTGCCTGATCTTCGGGTCTCCGCTCTTTGCCTCTTGCGAGGTGCGAATCCACCTGGACTCGAGAGATCCAGCGGACTCGTCACTCCGGCGTCTCTTTTGTTCGCACCTGATCATGGAAAAGATTAATTATCAGCAAATCTTTTGGTTAAAAATATTGTAGATTGCTTCGTACTTTGAAAACGATTTTTCAAGAGAGTTTCAAACGAAACTTGTTGGCTGATACTGTTCTTTTTTGTCGAGTTATGTACCAGAATGTTCATCAATTCAATATGGGCTTTTCGGACTATACCTAGTTAGCCTCTTGAAAGTACAGTATTTTCGCGATGAATGTCCCAAATGTCTGGCCGACAATTGTCCCAGTACTATCCCCACTCCTGCGAGGTGTATCCCCTTGAGGGGCCGAGAAGCTCGAGAAGTATGACATCATACGGCTCGGGTATATCGGTGAGACACCACTAACCCAACGACAAAACTTCTTTATTTTTCATTATTTTTTTCTGGGACTTTGACCGACATATTCGTGGCATTTTTCTAATGAAAATGATACCAAATATGTGTAGCGAACGATGAAAATTTCGAACGCAAGGAAGAACAACGTATGGGAAGTTCTTTGAAATTCCCTTTCAAAAGTTCTCTTTCTTTCTTTCTTTCTTTGAAACTTTCATCGTTCAATGCACAGGTAAGTGTAATTGGAATTATATCAGATTTGACATCATTTTCATTAGAAAAATTACACGAATGTGTTGGTCGAAGTCCCATAAAAATATAATTGAAAGCGAAGAAGTTTTGTTGGTCGATTAATCGTGTTTACACTTCTCGGCGACCGAAGCCTTTCGAGCTGCGCTGTCCTTTTCTACGTTCGGCAAAAGTCGAAGAATAGTATCTCTGGCGGTTAATTGTCCCTGGGCAGACCAGTGTTGGGGACAATTATCGATAAAATACTGTATTGGGTTGAAGCATAAATTCGTTTTGATGCAAATATCAATATTTTCTTATGTTAACGATTTAGAGATACGACTCGTCGAAGACGCAGGCCTATTAAATAACTAATATAAATTGTAACAGGATCTTTGTGCAATATTGAACTGAATAATACAGGATAAAATTAAGAAATTTTTGTCTGACATGTTCTTTTTGAATAATATCGAAGGAAAATAGTGCGGCACCGTTGTTTAAATAAAGGAATGAATGTACATGGCTGAAGTACATGAATATACTTTATAATTTTTACAAAAATTGATCTGAAAGTGGCATATCTGGGGATGGAAGTGCCATAACGTTACCTTTCAGGTACGTTTCCAGTTCAGCAGCGTTCTGGGCTGCATTCGCAGTCCTGACCATGTGCAGAAGTGCTTGTGTCGACGACATGTCGAGCATCGGTGGGAAAACGGGATTACCGAACAAACTGTCTTGCTTCTGTTCTTTCGGATCTTTGCTGGAAAGGGGCGAGGTGGTTGATACTGTCGGTGGTTGAGGAGCACCCAAAGGCGCCATTAAACCGACGAAGGGCGTCGCGGCAGTTTTGAATGCTGGAAACCTTGGATCCAGACCGGGAGGGTAGCCATTCCTTGGCGAACTGAAGTAACTGCAACAAGAAACGTTCAGAAAATCAATTTTGTAAATTAAACAACGTTCAAATCGAGTTTGCATGCTACTTAGAAATACTTGCAAGAAAGATGCTGGAACGTCGGTTCGTTCGTTTGGACATTCACAATCTATTTCATTTATATTGCGTTTGATCGAGCGAACTTCGCTGGAGAACTGTGCGCAATAATAATAATATTGAATAAAATCAAATCAATTTATTGAATGAAATACAGAAACTGGAAATTTAAGATCTGTGATAAAGTACTGCAAATTCTAATCAAATGTACTACGCTGAATATAATAGTTCGGAAACTCATTTAGTCTCGAAAATGTCGAAAGCAGGTTATAAATTGTACGAACTCTGTAAAATGGTTGTGAATATTATGAAAAAATTGGTTCCACTGTCAGCCGTTGTATCCTGTATTAATTCTGGGAGCTGAGACAATGCAGGGGGCACTTTCTCCTGGAAATGTCACGGATCGCAAGCATCTCGCGGGAGCTTCCAGCGTTCGTGTCTCGCAGATCTACGATACTTGACTGATCAGCCGGTTACCCGGGGCCTCGATCGATTGCCGGAAGGTACATAATTGAAAGTCGACGTATCAGCGAATCTTGCGACCGGTTCCACGGTGACGATACTGCGCGGAACACCCAGCCGTTCGGTCCCCTCGAACATCAATATTTCAAGACATGTAACAAGACGATCAATATTTTCCCTTCGCGGCTTTTGTGTCCTCGTCGAACTGTCTGCCGGAGCCCGAAGGTGTACCATCAGAATGGCCTGTTAGGCGTTCCTGCGTTCCCACGTATGCACACGGAACACAGAGATCACAGGAAGAATGTCAAGGCAAACGTCATGACTCTCAAGGTCTTACGTTCTTTACTTCAAATAATGCTAGACGATAGGCGAAGCCGGCGTAATGGATCGACGTTCGCTTGTGTTTGGAAAGAAAGGATCGCGAGTTCTTCGAGTTTCCAGCAATTATGATGATTGGTTCGCTGGAATTAGGAACGCGCTACTTGCCACACATTGTTCAACCACGTACGGCACCTTCTCTTTTGTCCGGAGATATTGAAGGCACACCTTTTACGCGCAAATGGAAGACAATGTTTCGCTGAAGTTGGATATTTCCAGTTATCTTTGTGTCACGTTACTGGCGCGAACACAGTCTGACGATATTTGTAAGAAGTTCCGGGAAAATGAAAAAACTTACAATTCGCACGAAGAAGCAAAATGAAGTTTCAGATGTACAGTAAAGTCGGGTTTACCGTCCAACAGCCGTGTTTTTGGAGGACAGTAATCCTGGTGTTGTGGCCTAGTTTTTGTTACTTCAAAGGAGAGTCCGAACATAGAGAAGGACAGAACGAAATTCAAAGGAGAAGCCGAACATAGAGAAGGACAGACTGAGTGTCTCTTTCTTTCCCATACGCTGTCCTTCCTTGGGAATTGCTAAATACAATTGGAATTATATCGTGTTCGGTCTTATTTTAATCAGAAAAATACCAGAAATATGATAGTGAAATTTCATAAAAAAATAATGAAAATTAAGAAAGTTGAACATTTCGATTCGTTCATAGAACCCGGTTTTGACACAGGACAGTAAACCCGACTTTACTGTAACAGTATCTTTGAGGACACCATTTTCGCTACTTGATACATATACAACCTCACAAATATTATGAGAGGCTGAACTTGGAAAGGCTGGTCCATTTTTACCCAGAACTACAAACGTTTCGTCTAAATTCAAATTTTCTAATGGTTAAATCGTATCGATAGTTATTTGTCAGGTTCAGGTTTAGGTTTCGTTCAAGTCCAATAGAAAGGTCAATGTTGATCTCAAAGAAGTGTGTTTGAAAGTGTGCAAAATAAAATTGTTAGAAGCATCCGTCTTCTGCGAGACCATTTTTACCCAGAACTACAAACGTTTCGTCCAAATTCAAGTTTTCTAATAGTTAAATCGTATCAATAGTTATTTCTCAGGTTCAGGTTTAGGTTTTGTTTAAGTCCAATAGAAAATGTTGATCTCAAAGAAGTGTGTTTCAAAGTGTGCAAAATAAAATTGTTAGAAGCATCCGTCTTCTGCGAGACCATTTTTACCCAGAACTACAAACGTTTCGTCTAAAAACTGTTTCCTTAATCTCGATCGACAACTTGTAAATAACTTAAATTGATGCTTTCGGCGCAAAGAATCGATCCTATATTACTCACTAAGCAATTTTACAAAAAACTATAACATTTTTTTTAACGTTTCGGTCTAGTTTAAGACTATAAATGTTATAGTTTTTTGTAACATTGTTTAGTGAGTAATATAGGATCGATTCTTTGCGCCGAAAGCGTCAATTTAAGTTAGTTTCGTATAAATTCTAACTTTCTAATGGTTAAATCGTATCAACAGTTATTTGTCAGGTTCAGGTTTAGGTTTTGTTCAAGTTCAATAGAAAGTGTTTGAAAGTATGCAAACTAAAATTGTTAGAAGCATCAGTCTTCTGCGAGACCATTTTTACCCGGAACTACAAACGTTTCGTCTAACTTCAAATTTTCTAATGGTTAAATCGTATCAATAGTTATTTGTCAGGTTCAGGTTTAGGTTTCGTTGAAGTCCAATAGAAAGGTCAATGTTGATCTCAAAGAAATGTGTTTGAAAGTGTGCAAAATAAAATTGTTCGAAGCATCCGTCTTCCGCGAGAGTTGAAGTGACAACGAAAGAAAAGTGGTTGGTTGCTCACTCATTAGGGTTGGCGTTGTTGTATTTGGCAGCGAGACTTTTCATAAAATCGCTGTAACTACGTCCCATCATCTGCTCCATGTGTTTGAGGTGATGCGGTGGTGGTGGGCCCTCAGGACCACCCAAGGGGGTTGCATTTGGTGGCGTTCCCGGGTGGCTTGATGACGAGGGCGTCACGCTTCTCGACGACGTTGAGTTATTGTCTGGCGTGAGTCGTTCAGTTTTGACCTGAAACAGAGAAACATAAAGTGTTTCACCAAACAAGTTCATCAACTCAATAGCTACCCTTCAGAATTGATGGAAGGGTGCAACGGCTCTTCAACCTACCCTCAACCTCCAACAAATATTATAATTTACTGTCTAGTACAGGGTGGTCCAGAAATCTCTTTATAATGGAAAATAATTTTAAAATGGAAAACATATTGTTTTAAGCAAATTCGAATTTCAAGATGTTTAGTGATCTTTAAGCCACCTTGTATTTCCACTCTTGTGCTATCATAGTTCTATCAGAGAAAGTTCTATCATGTTTCTGATCATCTTTCTCGCGCGCAACCATATTATAAATTGTTAAAAAAACAACAAGCATTATCACCAGATGTTACACTTCAATAAAAACAAAACAGAAGTATAAAATCGTTTCAAATAAGAAATACGCAAAACGCAGCTTCTTCGGATCGAACGTATTCCTCGAATCCCGATCAACCAGGTTCGATACGCATACACGAGAAACGCCGGGAACCCCAATAAGAGCAAATCCGATCGAAAAGAGAAGAAGGAAAGCCATTAAATTCGCCCTCTAATCGATTCCGATGCAAATCAAGATGCCTCCGCGGAGGCTCGCGTCCTTGGTCATTGAAAACGTCATTGCGATCCACTTTGGTTTCACCGATGGAAGTGTCCGACCTAGCAGGAAATATCTCCGTGCATTAATTCCCGGGAACAGATTGCATCTGAGATATGGTAATGAAGGCAACGCGTGGCGTAAGAGTTGACTCCTCTTCGGCTGCGAGAAACGCGGCGTGACACTAAGAAGAACGAGACTCGATTGGCGTAGAATAGGATCCCCGAGGAGTCCGAGGAGCCGCTCGAAGAGGCCACGGTAAATCTCTTTCTCGCCTCGAGACCTCTTCCTGACAAGGGGCCGCTCCGGGTCTCGCGACGTAGACACGATCCCCGTGTATACGTTTCCAGGGACCCTGCTCTTTCAGTCCGACTATGCCAGTTTCTTGCAAAAGGGGACCGACCGAACGTCCCCCTGCGCTTCGACAGCTCTAGATCTACTGGGACCACTCCGCAATTTGGATCGACGAACGTATGAAATTTTCTGCGATCCCTCGTTCTACGATTTAACCTCTCAACTGCGGAATTTAGTTTTAAAACTCCCCGACTGAGCGCGGAATCAAAATCAAGCAACGACAATTCATCTGATCCTGAATGAGAACTATTCACCATACTTAATTGCGCGAGATAGCGACGGCTGGTTGTAAAATCCATGGGAGTTACGGTTTGGTCGGTACTCCGGGTTTCTTTAGGGATTTTTTGACAGCGAAGGTTAGGCGATTGCCTCGGGGTGGGAGTTCAGGAAACTTCTAGTGGTGTATTGGTCAGTCGCCAGAGCATCGGCCTCGGCCAATAGCGACAGCGCGTGCGATGGTGGGGCGTCAGCTCCATCATCTGGAGGATCGACAGTACTTTGTGCTTTTGTACGAGGTGTGATCAAAACGTAAGGTGACTTTTTGAATTTCACGGGATACCTACAGTCGATTTTCGTTTTCTTTTTTTTTCTTATGCTGGTACACCTGTTCCGAACGTATGTTCACAGTTTCAGCTATATACCATTTTTTGTTTGATTGCGAGAAGCATAAAGGTTAGAAGCGTTTTGCGTGTTCGGCGAAGTTTCTTTCGAAATTGCTTGATTTTGACCAGAAGAAACGTCGCGTGAGCATCGCTCAGGAGCTGTTGAACGACGTCAACGATGATCCTGATTTGCAAAAGAGTCGGAACTGGTGAGGAATCATGGGTACATGGTTATAACGTCGAAACCAAAGTCCAATTGTCCCAATGGAAGTCCCCAGAAGAGCCAAGACCGAAAAAAGCACGCCAGGTTCGATCAAATGTCAAGGTTCTGCTCACTGTTTTCTTCGATTATCATGGCGTAGCGCATCAGGAGTTCTATCCACAAGGTCGTACGGTTAATGAGGAGTGTTACCTTGAAGTTATGTGCGAATTTTGGAAACACGATTCATGGATTTTGCATCGCGATAATGCACCTGCTCGCGCATCGTTGCTTGCGAGTAATTTTTTGGCTAGAAACAACACCGTAATCATGCCTCGGCCACCATATTTACCGGATTTGGCCCCCTGCGACTTTTTCCTGTTCCCAAAACTGAAGAGACCCACGAAAGGACGGAGGTTTGCAACGATTAAGAAGATAAAGACTGCATCGCTGGAAGAGCTCAAAACTATACCAAAAAGTACTTATCAGAAGTGCCTCGAGGATTGGAAAAAGCTTGCTTGGATTACTTTGAAAGGAACAACATAAATATTGATGAATAAATAAATGTTTTTTGATAAAAATAAAAAGTCACCTTACTTTTTGATCACACCTCGTATACACGTCGATAATGCAAATGGCCCTATTATAAATTTTACGAAAAACGAGGAAGAATTACATTTTCATTTGATAAAAAATTAACAATTCATTCTTGAAAAGGTTATTGTTATTGCACCGCAATAGAGTTCTGGATTGACGTGTATACACGTCAAAGCGTAGCTCCTGAATCGCAGGATTAGTGCCTTTTAATCTAATTTACATGTAGTCTTCGAATTTTCCTGAATCCCTGATCTTACAATTCAGGATCTACACTTACTTATAACTTGAGACTAGTGCTTGAATTTAATCCAGTTAACAGAATGTGGACACCTGGCCTATACTCTCATCAAACTCAAACTCTTCAGCAATTTGAATCCATAGACCTTTGAAATTTTCTTCAAGCCCCCATCTTAGAATTTAGGATATTGTAGCACCTAGTAGGACCTGTGTTTCAATAGAATTTGAAGGAATAGTCACTCAAAATTTGCTTTAACCCCTCTCTAACACCCTTAGAAATTAGGGAATTGTAGCACCTAGTAGGACTGGTGTCTAAATTGAATTTGAAATTTTCTTCAAGCCCCCATCTTAGTATTTAGGATATTGTAGCACCTAGTAGGACCTGTGTTTCAATAGAATTTGAAGGAATAGTCACTCAAAATTTGCTTTAACCCCTCTCTAACACCCTTAGAAATTAGGGAATTGTAGCACCTAGTAGGACTGGTGTCTAAATTGAATTTGAATATATAAATTCCTCAGCAATTTGAAGGAATAGTCATTTGAAATTTTCTTTAACCCTTCATCTCTCGATTACGGAAACTATATAGCTCTCAAATCGCAGGACTAGCGTCTAACCTACTGTCATAACCTAGTTGTCCATCATTGTCCCTAACCTAGTTCTGAATCAATGTTTGAATCAACGATCAATGTTTGTTCTCACCTGCATATCTTCAACTAATTTGTCCATTGTATAACAAGATTTTAGTACCTCGCACAGTGATTTTTCCGGAGCATGATTGTGCTTTGAAATATCGTGAGAGCGAACTATGTGCTTTCCATCCATATACAATGTGTTCACTGTTCCACCACAGCTACTGCGTTTTCTCACCCTTTTCCCACAGACCTTCTTTTCGCACACCCAGTAATACAAATTATTCCTGTTTCTACTTTTGTAATACAAAAAACCATTAATACGAAGTTTTGCTTGTCCGCGGATAGTGGAAATAATTTCAACTATTTGGTGGCCCACGTCACTCGATGCCAGTGAAATCATACCGTTCAATGTGTACATACGTTCGAAGCACGACCGGAACTGTATCATACACTGGCGGAACGAATACTAATCATTAGGCACGGTCGTAGTCGACAGCATGGATGTAAACATCGTCGGCGAAACACGCTGTCGATGAAAACATTGTCAGCGAAATGATTGTCGATGACCTAACTGGGTCGGTGAGTAAATACCTTTGAGAAAATCGTGTTGATGAAGTGATTGTCGGTCAGGTAAGGGCGACCCTAACAAAACTGCCTATCGTTAGTCTCTCGCTATAATATTATTTGTATATCGATACTATGTGGTATTCCATATTTGACACCATTTATACTTTCCTAATATTAATTCAACATTCAAAATTGTTCATAATGTTAAAAATATTAGACTGCTCTTAAATTTATCATAAATTCCAATAACCCATATTGTTTACAATGTTAAAAATATAAGACTGTTCTTAAATTGAGCATAAATTCCAGTGATCCATATTCTGTACCATATCGTATTCCATACCTGACACCATGTATACTTTCCTAATATTAATTCAACATTCAAAATTATGTACAATGTTAAAAATATAAAACTGCTCTTCGATTTAGCATAAATTCCAATAACTCATATTGTTTACAATGTTAAAGGTATAAGACAGCTCTTAAATTGAGCATAAATTCCAGTGATCCATATTCTGTACCATATCGTATTCCATACCTGACACCATGTATACTTTCCTAATATTAATTCAACGTTTCAAATTGTTTACAATGTTAAAAAACGCCAGCTCTTAAAAATACAATATCCTGCTGTTAAATTGAGCACATAAATGTTTGACTCGCTACCTGCAACAATCATTTACTTGTTGCCACTACTGTCCTACATTGGAAGCACAAAATGGTAGATCGGAAGGCAAACAGTATGTTTTATCGACGAACATGATTCTCGGTTTTTATTTATAATCGTAAATGTCCACGTCCTTTTATAGATTCCTGCTGGCTCATCTTCCATTAATAAACCTTTTGCAGCGAATTCAACCAACAAGTGGACTGTCAAGAAAATTGTGTGTTGTGGAAATAAAGCAATAGAATGGGATGAAATAATCTGGCAACGGTTGGGTCGATAAATTCCTCAGTCTACCGCGACAGATTCTAGGTAGTGTCGGTGCAGATATCTCCATTCCGGCCACGTCGAAAGATAGTAGCAAAGAATTTCCACGTGTCATTGGTCGGCCATTCTTTTCGAACGATGACCATCGATATTTTTCCCAGCGGCCGCCGCCGAACAGTCGGCTTTTTTTCTGGCCTCCGTGCGCCGTTTACAGAAGCGTCGAATGGCTACACGGATGTCAGCGGCGGTATGACAGTGCAGCTTTCGTTGACATTGCTGTCATAGAGCACCGGTCCGGACCAGCTCCGACGAGATGAGAAAGAGAGAAATACTACTTGTGCAGACGAGTAGGCTAAAGCTTCAACCCACACGTGTTTCCGGAGGCGATCAAACACTCGAGACGACAGTGAGCACGAGTCTTTTGGGAATTTGTGCGAACGCAAACAGTGAGAGTACCGGGTGTTCCTGGTTTTCAGGGATTCGTGGCAACGAAATGTTTAATGTTTCTTGCGTAACTGAAATTTCAAGTACACCATGATTTGCAATATAAAAATTCTCTTCGTCGAGCGCAACAGAGGCCAAATAAACATTTCAATTCTTCTCGATCGATTTGAAGAAATTGAAAATCGTATGTCGTTATTTTTTCATGAAATGCGTAATATACGGAGTCTACGAGTTAGTAGTTTGCGAAACTCACTTGAGTAGTGTCGAGACCATTCTGATTCTGCCGCCTTCTACCTCTCGGCGGTCTGGGGGTGGCCGCACCTGACAGGTGAGCGCCCTGGGGGCTTCCGCCCCTGGCGTCGACCGCTGTATTCGCGGCCAGGGTGGCCCCGTCGTTATTTTCCGTGTGTGTGCCTAAGTCAGTCGCCTCTCCACGATCGCCGCCACGTGGTCCGGAACTAGCCGACACGTTTTCACCTGATACCTCACCTGGAAAATCCAAAAACAACCTGTTAAACAGTCGCACATCATCTAAACTAACGATCCTAAACATCACAGTTGCGTAGGGAGCAAAATTACGAAGACAGTTTATTCCAACTATCAAAAAATTGGACATCTACAGTAGCGGAGAAAAGTTTAAGACGCTCTAAAAAAGACGATAACTGTTTTAATATTGTACTATACGATTTGAGCTTTTTTTGGGAAGCTAGAGCAATTAGTTTACTGCAGGATGCGAAAAGAAATTTTTTCAAATATTGCAATCGATCGAAATTGTAGAAAAAATAGTAGGAGTTGTATTTTCAACTTTTCTATGATGGTCTATATTGGAAATTTAAAGATACGTTTTGTCGATCTGTGTAAATTATATGCGCTGCGAAAGTTTCATCGAAATCGGTTGATTCGGGAAAAAACGACTGGCATCGAAAGATGTAAGAATCGAGAAAGATGTAAGTTTGCCGGTCTTTAAACGTTTGTAGCTCATCGCAACGTCGACCGATTGTGACGAAATTTTCAGAATATGTTTAATCGACACGGATCGACAAAACGTATTTTTTAAATTTTCAATATAGACCCACATAAAAAAGTTGAAAATGCGATTTTTAGTATTTTTTCAACAATTCCGATCGATTGCAATTTTTGAAACAATTTCTTTTCACATCCTGTAGTAAACTAATTGCTCTGGCTTCCCAAAAAAGTTCAAATCGTATAGTACAATACTAAAATAGTTATCGTCTTTTTTAGAGCGTCTTAAAATTTTGTCCGGTACTGTAAATGCTCCGGTAACGATATTTTAAAAAATATGGAAGGTGGAATCATGTTCCAAAATTCTTGGAATCAACACATAACATTAACCCTTTGCACACCTCTGTCGAATGGGACTCGACATCAGAGAAAGAAAAATGTAAATAAAACGAGTATTTATATGTATTTGGTTCTTCCTGTATTTATTGAATTTCTTATGTTTTAGTTAAAAGAAATATAAGTTTCACAAATATAAATTACAATAAAGTTTCAGAGCTATACTTAATATAATTAGTAAACACAATTGTCTAAAATAAGTGCGTTGCAGTCGAGGAACTGTCTTTGGAAGTAAATTTCAAATAAAACACTTGAAATAGTAGGGAGAGTTATTGGCAATAAAATTGAAAAATAATTCGGAATGCAAAGGGTTAAAAAATTCAAAAGGTGGAATCACGTTTCCAAATTCTTGGCATCGACACGTAACATTAAACCAATACAGAATAAATGATCGAAACCAACCGTTTACAACTTCGAAAATTATGTAGAAATTTAATTCTTGTTTCCCTCAAGATAATTCGACTAAACGTTAGAACGACTGAAAAATGTACATATTGCTTCCACAAACAGATGTACGAGGTGCGATCAAAAAGTAAGATGACTATTTATTTTTATAAAAAAATATTTATTTATTCGTCAATATTTATGATGTCCCCTTCTAAGTAATCCCCCTCAGATATAATACGCTTGTGTCAGCTCTTTTTCCACTCCTCGAAGCACTTTGAAGTCTTTATCTCCTAAATCGTTGCAAATCTCCATCCTTTCGTGGGTCTCTTCGGTTTTGGGAACAGGAAAAAGTCGCAGGGGCCCAAATCCGGTGAATATGGTGGCCGAGACGTGATTGCGGTGTTGTTTCTGGCCAAAAAATTACTCGCAAGCAACGATGCGCGAGCAGGTGCATTGTCGCGATGCAAAATCCATGAATTGTGTTTCCAAAATTCCGGGCGTTTTTTTCGTATTGCTTCGCGCAAACGGCGCATAACTTCAAGGTAACACTCCTTATTAACCGTACGACCTTATGGTAAGAACTCTTGATGCGCTACGCCATGATAATCGAAGAAAACAGTGAGCAAAACCTTGACATATGATCGAACCTGCCGTGCTTTTTTCGGTCTTGGCTCTTCTGGGGACTTCCATTGGGACGATTGGACTTTGGTTTCGTCGTCATAACCATATCCCCATGATTCGTCGCCAGTTACGACCCTTTTGGGCAAATCAGGATTCATCGTTGACGTCATTTAACAGCTCCTCAGCGATGCTCACGCGACGTTTCTTCTGGTCAAAATCAAGTAATTTCGGAGCAAACTTCGCCGAACACGCAAAGCGCTTCTAACCTTTATGCTTCTCGCAAACAAACAAAAAATGCTATATAGCTGAAACTGTGAACATACGTTCGTGACGAGCGTACCAGCATAAGGAAAAAAAAGAAAACGAAAATCGGCTGTAGGTATCCCGCGAAATTCAAAAAGTCACCTTACGTTTTGATCACACCTCGTACAAAAGCAGAAAGTACTGTCCATCCTCCAGATGATGGAGCTGACGCCCCACCATCGCACGCGCTGTCGCTATTGGCCGAGGCCGATGCTCTGGCGACTGAACAGTACACCACTAGAAGTTTCCCGAACTCCCACCCCGAGGCAATCGCCTAACCTTCGCTGTCAATAAATCCCTAAAGAAACCCGGAGTGCCGAGGAAACCGTAACTCCCATGGATTTTACAACTAGCCGTCGCTATCCCGCGCAATTAAGTATGGAGGATAGTTCTCATTCAGGATCAGATAATCCCTAAAATATAGAGCCAGCGCGTTCGTTCCGTGGATCGCGGATCGAGTAGGAGGTGCAAGAAGAAGCATCGGGTCGGCGTTTGAACGTTGAACAGCCGGTTTTCCCGCGTCTTTGCGTCACCGTAGGACGTCGGCTCGTATTTCGGTGCGTCGTGGCGCCGATAAATCCGCGTCGGATCTCGCGGCTCGTACGTTTTCCGTTGTCGACGTCGTCGTCGCCGTCGTCCGCTGAGCAGCGCCGGTTTCGTAACGAGGCGGTAGCTGAGGGCAACGTCGTAAAGCTTCCTTAACGTCGTGCCCCGTGTAAACGGTGTCTTTCGACACTGCCGAGAATTTCGATGAAATACGTTAAGAGGGATAACCGTAGGACGCGATTACACGGTGGCTGAGAGCGGAGCCGCTAGGCGGAGAAGAGATTTACACCCAATAAATGAACCCGTCCCCGCCGCCATTATCTTCATGCTCGATCAGAGACGCGTATCTGTTGCCGCGTGCGAGAACTACACAAGTTTTCGGCCTCGATGGCGAATGATACAAGGGGCCGCCGGGAAGAAGAGGAAGCAGCGAAGAGGATAGGGGATACCGGCGCGGAAAGGTAAGAGGAACGGGGTTCTTTCGAAAGAAAGAGAGAGAGAGAGAGAGAGTGAGGATGGGGAGAGATGTGGGGAATGGGGTAGGACTCGAAGAAGGGAGAGGTCGGTGGCCACATTAGCTACCAAAAATATCCAATAAATTCTTGCCATCGTTAAACGGCCGGAATTTTATGGCGGTAGTAACTCGTGCACATGGCCGAATTTGTTGGACGATAGGATCAAGGCGGAGATGGTTGCGTGCGATCTTCGCCGACGACCAGTCCCTCCCCTCGCGAGCCATGATTTCGCCATCGATGCGCGCGTGCGCCATGGTGGATTTTTCGAGTGCCTAGGGAAATTCGGGTCAGTCGTTTTCTTGCTGATCGAATCTAAGCGAGCGAAGGGAACTTACTGTTGAACCTACCAAGCACCGAACTGAAGCGATTAAGAAAGATGGTTGAAAGTGTAAGCTGCTATGCACGCGAAATATTAAAAAGGACTTTTAACGATGAATTCAACTGCCTTCTAACCCTGGCCACTCGAGCGGTGATTCTCAGGCACCACTGGAAATTGCTGTACCATTGTTCAAAATATTAAATATGTTAAAAAACGTG
>CM052187.1:2273356-2304456 GCA_028455805.1 Lasioglossum figueresi
CTGGTAGTCCCTGGTGACAATAATTACCAAGCGAAACGACCTTTAAAGGCCGCGTGCACGGCGCACGGGGTAAAAGAAACGCGAACGTAGGAAGAAGGAGAGATTAGTGTCACGACGTTAACGCGATCAGCGCCGTCAGCGGGCCCCGGCCGGGCCGGGCTCGGGCCCCGGATGGCGTTGTAAATCTGCCATAAGTTATGCGCGACCTGGAGGGCCGGTCGGCCGACCGGCCAGCGCCATTAAAGCAGGTTATGCCCGTTTCAAGTGGAAAATCATAAGCACCGCAAATACGCCGTTATTACTATAGACGCGCCACGAGCACGCCACTTACTTTGTAATCATGACTAATGCATAATGCAGTAGCCGGTGTGCCCGTGCGTGTGCGCGTGTCATTCACCGGGCCTCTATGTGGGTGAGTGCAACGCCGTACGGGACGGTGCACCATAAAACTGGGGATAGCTCGACGAAACTGCATTTTTACTTCTTTTGAAATCCGGGCTTCAAACAGTTCAATCAATTCAATTTTTATCGGGTCGCGTACGTTCGGTCGTCGTCGGGTACAGCATCGGAAACGATAAATCATAAAATTGAATATACCGTTGAATATAATGGCTTCCGTTTAATCGTATGTGTTTGCAACACACTTACAATGTTGTGCAATTTAAAAGAAAGATCGAAAGAATTCAAGAATATCGATATTTTATTTTCGACATGTCACAATTATTGATCGTGGAAATAAATTTACATTCAACTCATGGATCTTGGAATCGATACAGACGATTTTTATTTTGCATAAACAATTAGATTGCTCGTCTCTATGCGAAATAAAAAATTTTATTTCGTTTTGCAATGGGTTCAATAGATTGACGAGCATAGAGAAATATTTTTCAATTCTTCCAATGTTTTTACAGTTTCGTATTTGTTCCATGTTTGTCTTGAAGCAAATTACTGCAGTTTGTTCGAACCGGATAGGACGACAATAATCCATGAACATTAACGAAAGATGAGATTATACGTTTCAAGAAAATATAAGGAAATTAATAAAGATGAACAGATCCGATTTGTAGATCGGATAGAATCGAAGAATTACGTCAATTCAGCGAAACTGAGGACACCGGACAAATGATTGCAACTTCAAAGTAGGTGAAGGCACTCGGAGCACGCGAGGAATCATCCTCAGGGAGAGAACGTCGCGACGCTACTATGCAGAACGAGTCCCTGCAGCGTGAAATATGGCCGCGTTGAGGTCATCGTTATGCGACGGCCACACAGCTGAAATTACAGACGATCTAGACTGCTCGAATATCATCTCGTTTGCAAATTTTAAGTGACACCCGCTATGAACGGCGCAAACCGTACGAATATATATGAAAACTCGAAAATTCTTTATGCACAATTCTGGGCTATTTTTACGTTCTTTAAATCTAATAGATTTTCATGGTTCCTGTTGAATGGTAATTCGCAATGTGTTTCCAAAAGGCTTCTTCGGTTGCAATAATACCGAGTGTTGCATCAGTCGATGTTCCAATTAGGGGGTTTGGATTCTACCGATTCTCATGAATTTTGATAGTTTTGTATCATCATTTTAAATGTACACAGAGAAAGAGAAGTGGAAAGCGATTATTATTCAATGTGAAACAAGGATGATTCGGTTAAGGAAACGGAGGAGTGTAATATCAATATTAAAAATTCAAAAATGTTTTCAAAAATTCGGTAACATCAATTCACGTATTAATACGCATTTGTTGTTCGGTTCTCACGTTGGTTGTTTATGTTACCTTCCACTTTCATTGACATATTTAAAAGAACTGTAAATCTTTTCCGAAAAATTGTCGGTCCTCAAACTGTTGCAACATCATGAAGAAAAATAGTACCGCATGTTTGAATAGGTTGTTGCACCTATTAAACAGAATGCTTAGACTTTACATAACAATTGGACCGCGGATTTTTATGCAAAGATTGTCCCAGTCAGTTACAAGACACAGAAGTTAGATGCAAATGGTGAGAGTCATTCTTCAAATTCATATTTTTGTCGTTGACACTAGGTTTACGGAGCTCTAGAAATAACTATTTCACATTATTTGACAAACATAACAAGCGAGGCAATTGTTTGGCCATTTTTCTAAAACAAGATACCTAAATATTTCCTCTATCTCTGAAAATACAGAAAATGTTTCTAAATCAGATGGAAGAATCGTTTTTTATAAATTGTAATTTTTGTATTTTCAGAGGTAGAGGAGATATTTAGGTGTCCTGTTTTAGACGAAACACCGTGTATACCCAAAGAAATAAATTTGGTAAATAATTCCCCAGGGAAGCATTTTTACAATCTTAACTCTTAGCACTCGAATGGTGACTATGAGGCACCACTAAAAATTGTTGTACCATTATTCAAAATATTGTTTACATTATTAAATAGGTCGGTATCTATTAAATTACTAAACATTTAGGTATTGTATGGACTATTATGAAGTCCATATACCAATTTCTATTACCAATTTCATATCCACAAAATTTAAAAAATCATAGGGAACAGAAATCCATATACCAATTTTTATTACCAATTTCATATCCACAAAATTTAAAAAATCATAGGGAATAGAAATATTCTAGGTCGGAAGAAATGTTTAATTTTCAAATTAAAATTGCTTCGAGTGCGAAGGGTTAATAATTGCAAAATTATTATCATTTTGACGGGTCCCGTAAACCTAGTGTTAAATAAAAATAAAAACCCTCGATCTAGTCATCAAGGACTCTAAGAATGGGTTTGCGACGGTAACTACGATTATTCCTGAACGAACTAGCATCGTGTCAACAAATTTCATGGGCGAAAGGTTGAAAGATTTGCAAGGGCTGGCGAATTCGTTGGGTTGCAAATTCATTATCATCGTAACGAGATCGCCAGGTGGGGAGGAATGCTTGCTTCGGCTGTGCTCCCGATCGCGATCGGCCTAACTCAGCATTCTTATCGAGTTGTCCGCGGCCGCGAACCAGCGAATGCACGATCCGATCGAGAACTTACGACGGACCGCATAATAAGACCACGTATTCTTCCCGCCGAGGCGTAACCTTGGTCGTGCGGAGAATGGTCGAATCAGCTGTTTCAGGTGGAAGGCCTCCCGTGGTACACAATGGGCTATCACGTGACCGGCAAGCGTTTATTAGCCGACGCGAGACGAGAAAATGGGCGATGAAAGAAAGGGGAACGATACAATTTATTATGGTTACGGTTAATTAACACCCCTTCGAGTACACGTGGCCGTGACGCGGTCGGCTGCAGCTGGAATGCGGGTTTCGGAAGCACGCGGTGATCATTCAAGTTCAGACTTCAACGTTCATTACCTTTTCGAGGACTTTGCCATTTGCCCCCGGAACTGCTACATTTAACAATGATTTACTCCGTAAAATAAAAGTAGAGAACGTACTACATCTGTTCGTGGAAGCAATAGTTATGTACATTTTTCAGTCGTTCTGACATTTAGTCGAATTATCTTGATGGAAACAAGAATCAAATTTGTACATCATTTTCGAAGTTGTAAACGGTTGGTTTCGATCACTCATTCTGTCTTGGTTTAATGTTATGTGTCGATGCCAAGAATTTGGGAACGTGATTCCACCTTTTGTATTGTTTAACCCTTTGCACTCCGAATTAGCTTTGAATTTTATCGCCAACAACTTTCTTAACATGTTTAATACTTTGAAAGTAATACAACAGTATATTTCTAAATTCCTCTAATATTTTTACTGTTTCAAATTACACCTACTCATTTCTGACATAAATGCATAAAATCCGCCGTCTAGTTAAAGCAAATCTGGTTGCACTTAATTATAGCAGTGTAATATATCACAGATTGGACTTGGATAACGATTTTCTTTTTGGACGAGCGTGAACAACAATTTACATTTTGTGGGTACTAATCATTACCCAACCGGTACAAAAAAGTTGAACGTACGCGTTACGGATATCGAGTTTTGTTTGAATCGAACGAGTCTATGGATATTTATTAGTTTCTTTGATGGAAATGATATTGCAGTTCTGCAGAATACTACGCCTTAGTTACCATATTCAAGTTTGATGAATTCATTGACTCAAACTGTATCGAAAGGTTCATCTTGCAACTAATGACGTAATCAGGAAATCGTACTGTTCTGGAAAATCTTGATGCGATCCACCCTTTTTTTATAAACATTGGCCTAAGCAAGCGGTTGTTTATTTTGACGCGCGTTTCATTATCTTAGCATACCTACACATTCATAACGAATGTTCTATGTATAATAACATTAGATTAGCAATCTAGTTGAATTACCGACGACAGCATATTTGTAATGACTTTTTCTGATGTGTTATCAGAGAACTCTTTCAGCAGGACAAAAAATATTGTACATAATTGCTTGCAAATGATTTTATTTTAAAATACTGATTTATGCGGAGAGATAACAAAATTAGCATTTGAAAATTTCAATAATATAGTATGTCGCACAATAGTTTCGAGCTTTCGATGGTTCCTCTAGCTTCATTCTTGATTGTATTCAACTTATCGTGTTGACACGTTTCTCCACTATTTTGTTTACTAGTTCGTCTCTTCGAAAACATTATCTAAGTGCTCACTTTGACGTGTTCAAAGCGAAAAGGAGTAATGCGTAGGCACGAACAAACATTTACAGACTGCAGCCATGACTGGAAATAACTGTAAGTTTTTCTGTCGAAGCATTCTTCGTTGTTTATTATCGCTTTAAACTATCTTCGTCGAATTTTGTATTATTCATTTGTATAATTCATGTATCGTTAGAATAACCAGACTGCGGACCGTATGCATTCGTTAACGAATATGTAAAATGTGAATCGGCAAACGTATTAGAACATTTATATACACGGTATTATTTATTTAACTCTTGTTTCTTCCGAGCGACGCAGAAAATGCCTATTTCGCATAAAAAGCCACAGTACGATTGTGACATTATCGAGGCGTTTCTAAAATTACTAAACTCGTCAGACTTCATTTTATCGTTTCACACGAACGAGTGGAATAAATATTAACGTCCAAACGTGATGTACTCGTTTCGTATAAAACAGTTTAAGAAGTAATAACTTGCACGTGTCGAATTTAAACATTCTTCAGCAGACTGAGTAGACGTTACCAATTTTAGAGGACTAGGTTTACGACCTTCGAAGAAGACACAGGAAAATAATCACGAAAACCAATGGAAAAGAAGAACTACATCATCTAAAATTATTAAACTCCTCAGACTTCATTTTATCGTTTCACACGAACGAGTGGACTAAATATTAACCTTTTGCACTCGGAGCTATTTTTTCTCGAGAATTAGACATTTCTTCCGACCTGGAATATTTTCATTCCCTATGATTTTTAAAATTTTGTGGATATTAAATTGGTATAATACCTTATACAATATCTAAATATTTTGTAATTTATTAGATACCGATATATTTGATAATGTAAATAATATTTTGAGTAATAGTACATCAAGTATTAGTGGTGCCTCAGAGTCACCATTCGAGTGCTAAGGGTTAACGTGCAAACGTGATGAACTCGTTTCGTATAAAAGAGTTTAAGAACTAATAACTTGCACGTGTCGAATTTAAACATTCTTCAGCAGACTGAGCAGACGTTACCAATTTTAGAGGACTAGGTTTACGACCTTCGAAGAGTACACAGGAAAATAATCACAAAAACCAATGGAAAAGTGTCTAAGAAGACTGATGGGTTGATGATGGGTTGTACAGGACCTTGAACAAACCCAAAAAGAAAAATACCCAAAGAATGTAGACATTGTAATAGTCAAGCTGCTGCGCTTTCAACAAAAATGCACCATAGATCTGTAGAAAAAAAACAGTCTTGCATCTGCTCCGAATTGCGCGAACGGTGCGCAAGGCTTCAGGAAGTGCACGCACAGTGCACCGTTCTGTCAGTGGCAGACAGCATGCGGTGACCTCCGGGACCCATGGTGTGGAGCAGGCTGCATCAAAAGTGCATACAGGGTGTTCGACTAAACTCCAATATGAGACAGAGATTGAGAACAACGGTGTTACTCCAGTAAGTTTCGAGTTATCGAGGATCAAAGCTGATCGGTGCTGAGGACATGAGCCTCTGTCACAATACGTCGGTATCGATGCTCTTTCCACTGTGCGCATCGCAATCTCCGTTCGCGGAACGAGAGCTGATGTAAATTGGGCATGCTGACAAAACGACGGTTCGGATAAATCGCGTCCCACCGTGTATCTCGACGGAAAAAGCGAAGGAAGCGGATTGAAAGGAGACGCGAGATGCGTTCCTGCGTGACGTAGCTTTCGCAGGCCATCACGCATATGTTACCCTCCGCAAGGGGCCCCATACGCGCCTACAATGCGATCCGCGGGGTCATTCCACCGTGGTCTCTTCGGCTGCGTGTACCCGAGAAGGTTTCTTCCGCGGGACATCGGGTCTCTCAGCACAGCCGGTGAACTTTGTTCCCAGCGGTGTCGCAGTCGGACGTAGGTGTCTACCGTTTCGTAAACCGATTCCTAGTCCTTGGCTCAGGGTCGTGTAGGTGTCGTGAATGCTGGGCGTGACTCGAGTGTCGCCTAACGCCGGATGAAGATCGACGACACGACACGACGAGATACCACCGCCGAGATGGAGGAAGTGCCGCGTTGCTTAGGCAAACGCGCCTTAAATGATAATTTCCTCGCGTGCTCGCCGCGTCTTTGGAAACGGAAGTCGGTGGGCGTCGATGCGCGAAACGAGGAAACGCCGGGAACACGGCCCTGGAGAAAGTGGGAAGGAACGTGGGCTGGTACGCCGTTTTCCAAAATTCAATCTTCGGAGTTTCATATTCTCAATTCTTCTGTGCATCGATTGTTGTATCAATTCAAAATAACCATTCCAGAGAATTTTATAGTTTTCAGTCGTCGTTTTGAATATTCTCAATTTTTCTGTACATCGATTAGTATATCAGTTCAAAATAACCATTTTAGAGAATTTTATAGTTTTCAATTTTTTTGGAGTTACATATTCTCAATTTTTCTGTACATCGATTGTTGTATCAATTCAAAATAACCATTCTAGAGAATTTTATAGTTTTCAGTTGTCGTTTCGAATATTTTCTACTTTCTTTGCGTTAATTACATGAATGGCATTTTTGTTGAAAATCAATTTTTAATTTTGATGCGCTGCTATACCGTGACCACAAACCTTGAAATAACGCTGAAATAATTTTGACCACGAAAACAGGTTTCCACTGTGTGGTATACAGTACCACTGTGACAACGGTGACCGGGTCTATCGTGGCCCATAAATATCGTCATGCAATTTCTCAATTTCTAGCAATTAAATCAAACGAATGTGCCATTGGAAACAACTGGAGATTAATGCGTGTACAAGAAGCAGGTCCGAGGGTTGAAGAATATTAACGAAAATCGCTACACGTAAAATCCATATAAGAGATAGTAACTGTGTTAGAATTCCTAGTAGCAAAGCTGTTTTATCTGTTCAGATCGAGCACTGCGATCTACGCGTGGCGCCATTTCTCCGTGCCCTTTCGATGCCGCTTTGGCCGTGATAAAACAATTACGCAACTCATTTGCTAGCAGGGGGTCAGAGGGGGAAATCGCGAAACGCGCCAAGTATAGAACGGCGGGTCGTGGGAGTCGGTTTTTACATTTCTCCAGGATGAAAATTTCCTGTCGGATCACCGCCGGTTCTTATCGTCGCCCGTCCTGACTGCGTAGGAAAGACATTTACTTAACTGTGTATGATATTTCAGCTTGTAACATAACGTCATAAAGATGCAGAGTGGTTTAGCCTTTTACGATCGTAGATACCGATACCGCGATAATGGTGTCATAATCTGCGAAAAGTTTGCAGCGATCGTCGGTCTCTCCTTATAGACGTTTCCGCCATTTTCGTTCGCTTCACGCCGCGTTATCTATCCGTGAAAAATGAATATCAACTTTGTAGAGCTTTACGACCCGAGCAACCGTGAAATAGAAACGTGTCGTGGTTTCACGGTGAACTGTACTGTTTGCATAGCTGTTCCTGCACTTTTAAATGACAAATATTCTATTTCTTCGTTCTACGACTTGTGTTTGTTCGCTTGTACACGCATTTCTACCTGTATTGACGTTTCCTGTACTCCTTACCTCTACTTCTAGATTCGCTACTAATATTATTTTCACATTCAATCTTCCGATCTAATTGCTGGATTATCTTCACTTCCAGTTCTACCTTTTGCTACTAATTGTGCGTGTAGTTCCAGTTATCACGCGTCTACTTTGCATATGCAACAGAGTTGGCGTGTATGTTTCTGGCAAAAACGTGTGAGAATATTTTACATATTCATAATTCTTTATCGTAAAAAGTTGCTTACCCGCATTCGATATGCGGTGCTGATAAACAAAATGTGTTTCTAAAAATTCTTAAGTGCTTCGTAGTCCATTATACACTTTGTCGATCTTATTATGCGGCATGATTAGACTGCAGACTTTATACATTTCGAAGAAAAATGAGCAGGTGAAATAGGACGCGGTAGAAACATCACAAACATTTTTCTTTTTGCATGAAGATCTACAGTCTACACGTTGCTATCCTCTAAACTAGATAAAAATACAGATTCTCGCACATTCTAGAAAAATAGACGATTACCCAATTGAAGAATATTTTACATAATCATAATTCTTTATTATGCGGTGCCGATAACCGCATAATTAGACTGCAGACTTTATACATTTCGAAGAAAAATGAGCAGGTGAAATAGGACACGGTAAAAACTTCACAAAAAATTTTTATTCTGCATGAAGATCTGCAGTCTACATTTGCTATCCTCTAAAGTAGATAAAAATACAGATTCTCGCACATTCTAGCAAATAGACGATTACCCAATTGAAGAATATTTTACATATTCATAATTCGTTATTATGCGGTGCCGATAACCGCATAATTAGAATGCAGACTTTATACATTTCGAAGAAAAATGAGCAGGTGAAGTAGGACGCGATACAAACGTCACAAACATTTGTCTTTTTGCATGAAGATCTCCAGTCTACCCGTTGCTATCCTCTAAACTAGATAAAAATACAGATTCTCGCACATTCTAGTAAATAGACGATTACCCAATTGAAGAATATTTTACATATTCATAATTCTTTATTATGCGGTGCCGATAACCGCATAATTAGAATGCAGACTTTATACATTCCGAAGAAAAATGAGCAGGTGAAATAGGACGCGATACAAACATCACAAACCATTTTTATTCTGCATGAAGATCTGCAGTCTACACGTTGCTATACTCTAAACTAGATAAAAATACAGATTCTCGCACATTCTAGCAAATAGACGATTACCCAATTGAAGAATATTTTACATATTCATAATTCTTTATTATGCGGTGCCGATAACCACATAATTAGAATGCAGACTTTATACATTTCGAAGAAAAATGAGCAGGTGAAATAGGACACGGTAACAACTTCACAAACATTTTTTATTCTGTATGAAGATCTGCAGTCTACATGTTGCTATCCTCTAAACTAGATAAAAATACAGATTCTCACACATTCTAGCAAATAGACGATTACCCAATTGAAGAATATTTTACAAATTCTTAATTCTTTATTATGCGGTGCCAGTAACCGCATAATTAGAATGCAGACTTTATACATTCCGAAGAAAAATGAGCAGGTGAAATAGGACGCGGTAGAAACGTCACAAACCTTTTTTATTCTGCATGAAAATCTGCAGTCTACACGTTGCTATCCTCTAAACTAGATAAAAATACAGATTTTCGCACATTCCAGTAAATAGACGATTACCCAATTGAAGAATATTTTACATATTCATAATTCTTTATTATGCGGTGCCGATAACCGCATAATTAGAATGCAGACTTTATACATTCCGAAGAAAAATGAGCAGGTGAAATAGGACGCGATACAAACATCACAAACCATTTTTATTCTGCATGAAGATCTCCAGTCTACATGTTGCTATCCTCTAAACTAGATAAAAATACAGATTCTCGCACATTCTAGTAAATAGACGATTACCCAATTGAAGAATATTTTACATATTCATAATTCTTTATTATACGGTGCTGATAACCGCATAATTAGAATGCAGACTTTATACATTCCGAAGAAAAATGAGCAGGTGAAATAGGACGCGATACAAACATCACAAACCATTTTTATTCTGCATGAAGATCTCCAGTCTACATGTTGCTATCCTCTAAACTAGATAAAAATACAGATTGTCGCACATTCTAGTAAATAGACGATTACCCAATTGAAGAATATTTTACATATTCATAATTCTTTATTATGCGGTGCTGATAACCGCATAATTAGAATGCAGACTTTATACATTTCGAAGAAAAATGAACAGGTGAAATAGGACGCGGTAGAAACGTCACAAACCTTTTTTATTCTGCATGAAGATCTGCAGTCTACACGTTGCTATCCTCTAAACTAGATAAAAATACAGATTCTGGCAGAGTCTCGCGAATAGACGATTACCCAATGAAAGAGCAATCGTCCCGACAAATTTCAGATCACCTGGACCACCGCGATCGACCAATGCCGGAGTGGTATTTCCGCCGGTGTGGAAACCAGAGCGACGGTTGGTAAAAAGTGTCTCGCGCTCCGAGGCGCAGAATCATTTAACATTGCTCGGGAGATAAAAACGATTAGATATGCATCTAAACAGGTTAATAAACCACCCACACATCGGTCCCGCGATTGCACACCGTGCACTGGAAACTTTCCACACGCAGTTCCAACGGAGTCTTACACGTCCTGGCACCGTTCCTCCCTCTCTCCCTCTCCTCCACCCGCTCGTTCGCCATCTCTCTCTATCTCTCTCGCGCCCTTTCTTGGCCGCGTATGTTAAACCTCGACAGCGAGGCGAGTTACGAGCGGATGACAAACAAAGAGCGACTCGCGACCTCGTCGTTTCGTGCGCCGAGAGGAACGATTAACGTGAACGATACTCTCTCGTCGCTTATGCCATCGATGGGCGGCTAAGACTCTCGAAGGAACTCCGAGTGGAAAAAAAAGGGTGTTTAGCAAACGGAGGGAGCCGACGTTCGCAGCTTGTTCGCCGGTTGTAAAAAGCTTAGGCATAGTCTAGGATTCGATTATTCCTCGACGCCAGGTGATAAAAAGATACGTGGGTGCGGGAGGCTCAAGGTTGATGAATAAATCACCGCATCGATTTGCGTATCTCGATGTGCTGTTTGCAACGATCCCGGGAACTGAGTTATGTTCGCGTATTTTAATTAGACAGTTCGAGAGATGAGAGTTACAGTTGCTTACGTACACACGCGACTGGGACTGACCGGAGATTATCGGGATGGAATAATCTTCGAGTATTAGAAAGTACTCGATTTACCAGGGAAAATAGATTAGGCTACTTTCAAATGTGCAACCCGGTTTCTGGGGTATTCTGATATATTCAAGTTGCACGCCTGTTCGCTGCTTTGACTGCATGATTCCTCGCGAATAGGGAGATTGACTCGTTAGTGGAGAACTGTCTATCAATTGGGGATTATCCGAAGCAACTATATCGAAGTTTCAACTATATTGGGAACTTCTGGACGTGTCTAATCTGGACGTTTCTAGTCTGTGCATTTCATTCATTTTTTACGATTAGATAGGTAGTTTAAGTGGCTGATGTGATTGGCAGCAGACGAGATGGACAGTCTTCGTTCCGAGTAGTTGGCGGTAAGATTGTGTCATAAAAATATGAATGATTAATCTGTACAGTCCACTTTTAGGTTCTAGATTCTAGACAGTTAGAAATACAAAGTTGTAATTCTAGCGCAGACTTCAAAATACTGACTCGACGTAAGCTTTCACAGTTCAAAGTCTTGGTTGTTCTGTTCCGAGTCATTCAATCAAAGTTATTCTCTCAATGTCTCAGCAGAAGGATGGTTGGAATCAAATTCAAGAGTGAGGAAACGTGGACCGATATTAAATTTAATAAAAACATCTTATCCTGGTTCATCTTTCAATCATCAATTATCAATATCCTTTAAAGGATGTTGCACAAAAACCCTTTCTCCAAGGACATGTGCATTTAAACCATGACGAAGACCTGTGCAGATGAAACTGAATGTAATAACTAAAGTTGGGCTCTTATAAAAGAACCTATTGATGTTATAAAATTTAATTGGTGATCAATTCCAGATCGAACAAACTTGCAACATCTACGTGGTCCAGCTCTTGCAATTTTCAATCGCCAACAGACTTTTAAAACAGGTTGTACAAAAATCCTGTGTTCAAGGACCTCTGTCCACAAACCATAACGAGGACCTACCCTAACACATAACAATTCTGAATCGAGCTTACGAACCCTTTGCACTCGAGTGACGACTCGGAGGCGCCACTAATAATTCTGACACCATTATTCAAAATATTTGTTGCATTATTAAATTCGTATTCAATATTTTAATAAACCGCCGATAAAAATAAACGAGGTATTATATCAGTTTTATATCGACAAAATTAAGAAAATCATATAAAATGGAAATATTTTAGGCCAGAAGAAAGATCCGGTTTTCAAAAATTAGAGTAGCACCGAGTGCAAAGGGTTAAAACTCGGTTGGAATCAAATGTCAGATTGAACAAACTCGTAACATCTATGTGGTCCAGCTTCCAATCGTCAATCGCCAACAGACTTTTAAAACAGGTTGAACAAAAATCCTGTGTTCGAGGACCTCTGCCCAAAAACCATAACGAGGATCTACCTTAACACACCTGGACAGAATAAGTCCGAATCGAGCTTGTTAAAACTCGGTTTGAATCAAATGTCAGATTGTGCAAACTTGTAACATCTATGTGGTCCAGCTTCCAACTGTCAATCGTCGACAGACTTTTAAAACAGGTTGCACAAATATCCTGTGTTCGAGAACCTCTGCCCACAAACTATAATGAGGATCTATCTTAACACACCTGGACAGAATAATTCTGAATCGATCTTATTAAAACACGGTTGGAATCAAATGTCACATTGTGCAAACTTGCAACATCTCCGTGGTCCAGCTTCCAATTGTCAATCGTCAACAGACTTTTAAAACAGGATGTACAAAAATCCTGTGTTCAAGGACCTCTGTCCATAATCCATAACGAGGATCTACCTTAACACACCTGGACATAATAATTCTGAATCGAGCTTATTAAAACTCGGTTGGAATCAAACGTCAGATTGAACAAACACATCCTCTATCGGACGTTGTTCGAGGATTCCTTGCTCGAAGATCCTGTGTGTAGACAGGAGAGTTCGGAGAATCTTGAATAGAACCTGTCAGAAATTAGTTGGAACGAAAATCAAGATTGACGAACACAGACCACCTGGTCCAACCCCTAATCGTCGAAGTCCTCTGCTTATTCCGATGATTAGAGTCCCGGGTGAACGAGTAATGGTGTCTGCTGATGGACGACAAAGAGCAAGGTGACTTCGTGCGCGAGAAACGATTAGCACCGACAATCCACTTTCGTTCTCCAGCTCGGGAGAACAAGACGAGGGAAGCTGGAGGACGCGAAGGAGGAGTGGAAGTCAGGTACGTGGGTCGAGCAAGGGTCAGAGTCGGACCACGACGAGTCACCTGCGGTGTGACCGATGTGAGCAGCCAGCGAACGCGCTCGCTATCATCTCGCCGAGTCCCTGGCCTTCTTCGTCATCATGGCTAATGTTAACTGCTTGGTTGCTGGCGTACAGTCGCACGCAAAACGCCGCCACGACTGCCAGTTGCAACAACAGGGCCCGTGATCATTATGCAAAATCAAAATTGTTTCGGTCAATTGAAAGAAGCAGAAACGAAACAGCGTTTCTTCTTCGAATAACTGTGATACATCGAATGGTTCTATAATCCTTCAAATGTCTACAATTTGGTGTTTTAACTATTTCCATGACGTCATTTTGTGCACTGCCAGTTGCGTCAACAGGGCCCGTGATCATTATGCAAAATCAAAATTGTTTCGGTCAATTGAAAGAAGCAGAAATGAAAAAGCGTTTCTTCTTCTAATAACTGTGATACATCGAATGGTTCTATAATCCTTCAAATGTTTACAATTTGGTGTTTTAACTATTTCCATGACGTCATTTTGTGCACTGCCAGTTGCACCAACAGGGCACGTGATCATTATGCAAAATCAAAATTGTTTCGGTCAATTGAAAGAAGCAGAAACGAAACAGCGTTTCTTCTTCGAATAACTGTGATACATCGAATGGTTCTATAATCCTTCAAATGTCTACAATTTGGTGTTTTAACTATTTCCATGACGTCATTTTGTGCACTGCCAGTTGCACCAACAGGGCACGTGATCATTATGCAAAATCAAAATTGTTTCGGTCAATTGAAAGAAGCAGAAACGAAACAGCGTTTCTTCTTCGAATAACTGTAACACATCGAATGGATCTTTAATCCTTCAAATATCTACAGTTTGCTGTTTTAACTATTTCCATGACGTCATTTTCTGCACTGCCAGTTGCACCAACAAGGCCCGTGATCATTATGCAAAATCAAAATTGTTTCCGTCAATTGAAAGAAGCAGAAATGAAACAGCGTTTCTTCTTCGAATAACTGTAACACATCGAATGGATCTGTAATCCTTCAAGTGTCTAGAATTTGGTGTTTCAACTATTTCCATGACGTCATTTTGTGCACTGCCAGTTGCACCAACAGGGCCCGTGATCATTATGCAAAATCAAAATTGTTTCGGTCAATTGAAAGAAACAGAAACGAAACAGCGTTTCTTCTTCAAATAACTGTAACACATCGAATGGATCTTTGATCCTTGAAATGTCTACAGTTTGGTGTTTTAACTATTTCCATGAAAATGTAGGTTGTTTTTGTGAAAGGATGTCTGGAAAATATGAAGGATAGTCGAGGGATAGTGACTGCTTCTTGGGAAGTCGGTATGAAGTTTTAATGTTGCAATGTTTGCAGTAGCAGTTAATATACTTAAAACTGGTGATTCGGAAGAAATCTTGATATTTGAACTTTTGATGAGTCATGCTTATTCTACGTTACCCATTCGCATCAATATTGGGTCACGAGTATTTTGGACTGAGGGATATCGAGAAAGCGCAAAACTGAAATCATCGGCACCATTCCATTATTTGGCGAATTAATATTTCAAATACTATGGAATATTTTAGATTTTATTTTGCTTAAAGAAAATAGTATTTTAAATAAGATATACAATTTCGAAAATAAAATATTTCTACTTGAACGATCCGAACCTGAAAATAAAATATTTCTATTCCAACGATTTGGAAACACGAAATCAAATATTTTACTTTTTGCATTGTTATGATACTCTGAGAAATCGTGTAAATATACAGTGTATCTTATCGTTAAGAAAGGATTTACACTCATAAATGTATTGAATTCGAACCATTAATTTCAGCAATAATATTTAAAATTGCAATTGAAAATCAAGACGAAATACAAATATTTTCAATATTCTACAAATAAAATACTATTTTCAAAAATTACTGCATCAAATAAAATATTTTATTTTTAAAGTTGTACACATACTTTAAAATAAATAGGATTATTTACTATTTAAAATACTATTTTCCCCAGCACTGTGTTCAACCCTCTACAAATGAAATCGTTTCTTGGGGAACTCGATACTGTTATCAATGTCTTCAATAATTTGGAAAATGAATATTTCTCGGTCGTTTGTTATGTGCTTAAATAAATTAGGTGTCCGCAAATTAAAGGATTAGATGTACAGACCTTATATCGTCAATATAACATTTGTTCTTAAAATTCCAACTAGTATGAACAATGTGTAAAAATACAAATTTTAACCCTTGAGTGGCACCAGGTTTACACATACTCTCACATAAAAATTTATTAAGAAAATTTTATCAAATTCAAGTACCGACATTATATAAAACTTTATGCGACAGCAATTATTATCCTAAACGAAGTCCTCTAGATGATTTCACAGCTGCCACGAGAGGTACGAATATAAACAGGTATCGTCACAGTCTTCATGAAGAAGAGAAAGATTCGAAGTAGATTACAATATCATCCAAACAAAGCGATTTCTCACATTCTCGTTAACGACTTCATAATCGGCGACAATTAATTATAGAATAATCCACCTCCAATTAATTACCAAGGCCAATCCACACGGCAGAAGCGAATGCCACGGGTGTCCTTCGAAAGCGGTGGACTGAACATTTCCCACAATTAATCGCGTCACCAATCAGACCGCATTGTTCATCATGGCCAATGGCGATGCCAGTTGGGCCACGGATCGCGTGTCAAGGAGCCTGCCGGTAATTATTCCAATAACAGGGGCCACGTAAACGGATGCAGCCGATGTATCGAATGCCATTGATCGACACCTCGAGCGTCGTTCTTTTCAAGGACTTATGGACGTCGCGAATAACTTTTTAGCTGTCGATGGTATTTCCCAGTTGGAGTGGGGGACATCGCAAGCACTGGTCAGTGGATTTCATTTTGAAGAATAAAGTGTTCAGCAACCAAGATCCTTCGTTCTGCAAAGTCCTGTCATCATTAAACTACACTCAAAAGAATTAAGGGATCGCCTCTGCGAAGCCGAAAAATTGATACCAGTTTACACGATCGTAAGTGCGGCCAAAATTGCTGTGTCGATATCGTTAAACAATGGTTTCGTAGGTGTTTATTTAAATATTTATATGTGTCGGTGCCGATCGATCGTCGGCGACCAGCTGAACGTCTGCTGCTACCGATTACAACCGATATTCGTCTGAATAGTAACATCGATCAGCGAACGTCAGAATGTAAGGAACTGTCAAGTAATAAACAACTTTTAAAATAAACCTCCTACAAATGTCAGAAGTGGGATACGAAAGATTTTGTGATAGCGCGTGAAATTTGAAAGCGTGAAACGTCTAGTTTCAGATGCTCTCTGTTTCAAATTTCTGCTATGTTGTTTCTTTACAAAGTTATAGCGAGACGAAGACAACATTGACGGTTTTCAAAAATTTTGTGCAACTTTGCCACATCGCACGGGGTGAAACAAGTTTTTTTGATAAATCGCGTTAGTATCGTTTGCAAGGGCTATCTTTCCTGTGTGAAACGTGTGGTTGTCGATTATTGTGCGATCTTTTTCATTCGAGTTATTCAACATTGAAGTAAATGTTGACTTTTTCAATTTAACTGGCTCCAGAAAGCGAAAAAATTACCGTAGAATCTTGTGCAAAAAAGCAATAGAAAAGAGCGTTTCTTTCTCTTTAAGGCGCTTGTTTTGTTTTATAAATTTCATTAACGTTTCGTTATACCAGGTGTTTCTGAAGATATGCTTAAAATATGCAGGATTTTCATTTTTCCTTTAAAATTTTTTTTAATGCAGAAATCTTTTACCTGTGGCAGCTGTGTTTGAAGTTAGTGATTGAGGAGCATAAAAGCAATGCACTACATTAATTAAAAGTGTCCTTATGGAGGCTTAAATAAAAACTTACTTAATGGATCGTTGAACTAGTATGCAGGGTCAAAACACTAATTACTAAACTGCCGATTTTATGCATTTACGATGAAGGTGAAGTGCAATTTAATGCAGAGGATAGATTGAGAGAATTTAAAAATATCATTAAACAAAGAATGAAATTTCTATTTGGCACCCGTTTTGTACAATTCGTGCAGACAATTTTTATTTTGCATATAAAGATCTACTAATTACAGTAGGACTTCGATAATCCGAACCTGTAATGTCTGACGTATCCATTATCCCAACATGCTTCAAATTTAAATAGCTCAGTCTAAAGCGATCCATGTGCAACAATATTTACTACACTCCGCGACAAAAAGATGGCACACCCGTAAATATTGCTATCGTATTGCTTGCTCAACATAATTGAAAATTGTTGGGCACAACTGGCAAGACATGTTTACGAAGGCGGAAGACAATTCCAAAGCCTTGCAGATTTAAAAACGTGCGTAGAACAAAAATGGACAAAAATATGGCCAAAATAGATTAGAAAACAAAAGCCACTTCCATAAAGTCACTCCAAAGTATTAAACACAATGTTATATATTTTATGTACGTAAATTACGTATTTGTTTTGTATATGTGCCATCATTTTGTCGCACCGACGTTCGTTATTTTTTTGTTTCCACAAACAAACGGACATTTTCTTTAATATTATTGTTTGCAATGTCATTTATTTTGTAATAAAACTGTATAAGTACCAAGAAACACTAGATTCGTTATGTCCAAACGATGAAAACATTGGATTTTCGTGGTGTGCCATCTTTCTGTCGCGGAGTGTACACGAATCGATAAAGATCGAATCCAGCATTATTCCTAAGTCCAGTTCGGATAAACGGGATAATTAATTTGAATTTTCCAGTTTCGATTCCACCGATTCTGCTCATAATTCCGAATCATGTTTATGGGCAGTCGTCGAAAACGTTTCTGCGGTCTCCAACGATTTCCAGCGCCAGCAAACCTGGTCACCGCGTTCTGCTCAGCTATCAGCTAACCGCTTTGATAGTAATTGATGCCGGTTTAACAGTAATTACCAGCGTAATATATTGCCACTCTAGGGCCGAGCATTCCGTTTCTTGCTGAAACGAGAGGCTCACCACGGTCAAGCTCCTCGGCGCTTGACTAATGGCTGTCTTTCGAAGCTCCGCTGCCATTGTTGTGTCATGTCCGATGGCCGCGTGCAACGCGACTGTGTTGATCTGCGATTCAGTAACCTGCAATAACCGGCGTGCACGAGGAAGGCCATGTCAGCAACACAGTTTCTTCAAAAGTACAGGTGAAAGAGATACGATCAAGGTGTGCTGACCGCCAGTCGCATATTGTGTAATCAGCCGAGACACGGGCTCGGTGCAGCCGGCGCTTTCGTCGATAACGTTATCGCGAAATGTCGATAATATCGAAATATTGTTCAGATGTCGATAACTCGAATTTAAATTCGCATTTTATTTATGATTGACAAAGCGGATAAACACTAGTGCTTCGGGCTGTGTCTTGAAATTGATTTAGCTAACGGGACGATAATTTATTGGCCATTTTCAGGATCGCGTTTAGTCGAATACATTTTAATCTTGAAAAATAATATTTATGGAACCGTTCGAGTGGCAGTAAATTGAAAGGTTACGATTAGACTGCGGATTTGATGTATTTACGACAAACATAAATAGCCGCGATTCAGTATGGTGGACAAATTAAAAGAATTTAGGCATAACATATTTAAAACAGGATTAACTGTCCATCTGGCTCCTGTCTTGTAATCGATGCAAACAATTTTATATTCTTATTATTAAATTTTATTTATATCTCTATTATGCAAATTCATATAGATTTCATTTAAATTCTATAAAAATCCACAGTCCATTTACGATTGTGGGCGTTCAAATGGGTTGTCGTTGGTACAAATGGTGCATTGCATTATTTTTCAAAAATATCGTTTGAAAGATTGTGAACTATGTATATAACGTCACTAATGCCCAGTAGCAGTCAACCGTTTCGACTTTTGCATTGAACCATTTCGAGTCAACTCCCAACCAAATATGTTAGTGCTGTACTCGAAAATGTTCATTATATTGTCTCAATCTTACTTTATAAGTTATCTTTAGCCGGAAACCATTTCGAGCCAACTCCCAACCAAATATGTTAGTGCTGTATTCGAAAATGTTCATTATATCGTCTCAATCTCAGTTTATAAGTAATCTTTGTAACGTTGGCATGCGCAGCCACGCGCATGCTGCTGATAATCAAATTTGGGTTTCTATAGCTTAATAATAAAAAAAAAGCGTATCTGTTTTAACACGATCTCTATTTTCCAAACATATTGTTGAGTATTTCTAGGGACTGTCGAAAGAATTGACGTTCGTCGACGCAGGACGATCAGAAAGTACGGGATCCAGTGCGATGGCAGAGTAGGCTGGCAATCAGCGAAGCTACCGGAAAGTCAGCATCCTGGTATATCGTATTCGGAGTATCGCCGAGTCACGAAAACGTCTTCGAATTTCGCGCCGATCGTCCGGGCTAACGACCACGGCGATACGATAAGTCGCTAATTTACGTTTGTCGACGACACCGTGAGGGCCTGTCGTGGGTGGCCCATCGCCCGGCGTCGTTCCATACGACAGTACGATATGTCCTCCATCTCGGGGCCCTGTGGCCCAGCGAATGCCGCGACATGCCCGCGATTAATTAGCAAGCGAACGATATCGCCGAACGAAACTGTAATCGCCGTGATCGGTCACGCTTTTCGGGATGGCCATGACTATGCGATCCTCTGCTCTCTGTCCGCTGATCCTCGGTGATTGCACTATGTTGCACCGGAGCGGCGGCTGCTCGCTGACTGGCAACCCTACCGGCTCATCTCTCGACGAAAGATTTCGTGATAGGTTGCGTTATGTATGGATAGAATCATATCGTGGGAAGGAATGCGGACTCGCGGATCCTCAACGCGGCTTTTCTCCTTTATTTTTCGGCAAACGCACGCCGAACTGTATCACATGCATTGCGATCGCTATCTGTGGGATACTCCGCGAAAGTTGCTATGCAGCAGGTTGGATGCGTACAACTCACTTTGTTGATACACGGTGACGGTTCCGCTTGCTTTGTTGTCGAGTTCTTCGTTGTGCGATTGGGCGGGAGTTTCGGTGCGTACGAGTTTTTGTGACGAAAGTGGGCAGCTGTAGTTAGACACAGTATATATTGGCAACAAACTCCTACAATTTTTAAATTGCCATTGATACAGAAAGGTTTTAGTTTGTATAAAAATCCACGGTCCAGTAATATCGCCATTTGTTACGTTCAATTTGATTCTTCTCTGTATAATGTATGCATAGATAATGTATAATTAACGCTTTTAAAGCTTTGCTGAACTCGTTGAATTCATTATATAAAACTGAACAGCACAATTATACGTGCAGCATTGAAAATGTTACTTTTGTATCTTGAAATTAATGCACAGAATTTTCATTTTATATAATAATCCACAGTCCAGTAACACATCTTCATTCATAATTAACGCTTTTAAAGCTTTGTTGACCTATGCAACTCGATGAACAGTCTAGTTCCAGAATTTTAAACCCGCTTTGATCGTATAAAAATGAACAGCCCAACCTAGAGCATCATCGAACTGACAGGTCGAAATTCATTTTATATAAATATCCACATTCTAGTATCACATCTTCATTTATAATTGACGCTTTTAAAGCTTTGTTGACCTAAGAAACTTGAACACTGTGGTTTCAGAATTTTAAACTCGCTTTGATCGTATAAAAATGAACAGCCCAACGTAGAGCATCATCGAGCTGACAGGTTGAATTTTAATTTTATATAAAAATCCACATTCTAGTATCACATCTTCATTTATAATTGACGCTTTTAAAGCTTTGTTGACCTATGAAACTTGAACACTGTGGTTCCAGAATTTTAAACCCGCTTTGATCGTATAAAAATAAACAGCCCATTGTAGAGCATCATCGAACTGACAGGTTGAATTTTAAGTTCATATAAAAATCCACAGTCTAGTGATACATCTTCATTTATAATTATCGCTTTTAAAGCTTTGTTACCGTATGAAACTTGAACACTGTGGTTCCAGAATTTTAAATCCGCTTTGATCGTATAAAAATGAACAGCCCAACCTAGAGCATCATCGAACTGACAGGTCGAAATTTATTTTATATTAATATCCACATTCTAGTTACACATCTTCATTTATAATTGACGCTTTTAAAGAATTGTTGACCTATGAAACTTGAAAACTGTGGTACTAGAATTTTAAACCCGCTTTGTTCGTATGAAAATGAACAGCCCAACCTAGAGCATCATTGAACTGACAGGTCGAAATTCATTTTATATAAATATCCACATTCTAGTAACACATCTTCATTCATATTTGACGCTTTTAAAGCTTTGTTGACCTATGAAACTTGAACACTGTGGTTCCAGAATTTTAAATCCGCTTTGATCGTATAAAAATGAACAGCCCAACCTAGAGCATCATCGAACTGACAGGTCGAAATTTATTTTATATTAATATCCACATTCTAGTTACACATCTTCATTTATAATTGACGCTTTTAAAGAATTGTTGACCTATGAAACTTGAAAACTGTGGTACTAGAATTTTAAACCCGCTTTGTTCGTATGAAAATGAACAGCCCAACCTAGAGCATCATTGAACTGACAGGTCGAAATTCATTTTATATAAATATCCACATTCTAGTAACACATCTTCATTCATATTTGACGCTTTTAAAGCTTTGTTGACCTATGAAACTTGAACACTGTGGTTCCAGAATTTAAAATCCGCTTTGATCGTATAAAAATGAACAGCCCAACGTAGAGCATCGTCGAGCTGACAGGTCGGACGTGGAGATAAGAGCGATTTCTCGATCGTCGGTTAAGAAAAATGGCTAGGACCCTTGACCCTGGCGAGGGTCCTCGGGTCGACAGGCTTAGGAATGCCAGGTCCTGATATCCCTCTCGCTAATGAACCTTCCATTCCCGAGCATCCCGTCTATTTACCGAAGGACAGGGAAACACGACCGGGTCTCGAAAGCTCGCAGGTCGTTTTCGACCTGCGTGGCAATCGAACGGCCAAAGGCCAACCGATAGTAGACATCGGCATCAGCATCCCATCCGAACGCCGATGGCACTGGACAACCTATCCTTCAAACGGGTCTCAATGTTCCGATAGAGATTAGAGGGTCTTCGGTAAACTTTTCACAATTACGAAACGAGTCAATAAAAGCTCTCACGGCTGTTAATGGGTTGTTTCGATGGCGGTACACTTTAACCCCACCATGGGAGCACCTAGATGCCTGCCCATCAAAAGGGGGAATCCCATAAAACCGCGCGAGAACGTGGCCTTTACGATAATGTAGATTCTGATTGCTGTTACTACTCTGTAATGCTAGTATTACAGGACTCATGCGCGCTGATATCGCCGAAGAATGCAATCAAGCCTCATTCGTGTAATCTCGGCTGGAGCCAAGCACGTTGTTAATTATGCGATTTAGCCACATTGTGTGGAACCCGCGATATCGCACGCTCTCCTGCTATTTATTCATTAATCTCGGACCAGATGGACGTTACGATCTGTTGGGTTTTTGAGAGGCGGGGATATGATGGCCCCGTATACATTATACTTGTTGCGCACACTTAGCTGGAAAACTAATTCGCCGCGAGATAATGGGGAACAGAACCGTTGCCCGGTTTAGCGCGTGGAATAATTGGACAGATAGCGGTTTGATATTTTTCATTTTTTAATGATAATCAAAGGCTAAAAGCATTGAAGAGTATTATCCGCGAAAGACTCGCAATTAGCACCGACCGCGGAAGTTTCGTTCGATCCGTGAACTTTATTCGTTTGCTTAATAGTTTTATTAAAAGCTTTCGGTTGCGGGTTAATGTTAAATAATCTCGATAGGCCACGCACAAACCTACAAACGGTTACACGTTTTTTATTGCTTTAGTTACCGATGAAAGTTGAGTTGAGCTTGAAACATGATGTATTTCTTTGCTTTCACATTCTCGTACGTCTGATTTCATTTATTAGAATAGAAAACGATCGCGATCGTACTGGTTTTTGTGAAGAACATTGAAACTTCTGGATATATTGGGCATTGAAAGCGACAGATAATTACTGTACCGTAGAATTGCGTGTAGACATTCGCATGCAGAAAAGAAGGAGATCATTAAGTACGCGCGAAGATCTCGAAGAAATTGTGAAATTAATTTTAACGCGTGTAAAATCGTATAAAACGTGTGCAAAAAATTGTGTAAGAATAAGCGAGACACGTGAAAGCACCGTATGAAAATGCGCAAGAGGATCGTGAAAAATAGTGCTAAAAAACCGTGTAAAAGTGAACGGAACGCGTTAAAAAGCCAGGTGAAAGTGTATAAAGAAAAAGAAAGCAGCGTAAAAGTAAGTAAAAGGTGTCTAAAAACCGTGTAAAAACGCGCGCGACGTAAAAATACATTTGATATTAATGCGCCCAACGCGGCGAGGGTTAAAAACGAAATGATGCGTAGACAAGCGTGCGCGTTTGCACGAATATAATAATATATCCAGCAGGTATCGCAGGAAAACGGGAATGCCAGTCGAAGTGATGAATTCCCGACACTCGCCGGTATCTCTGGCAGATATTTTTAATATCGCCATAAACTGCAGGCGCCACAATGTGTCTTTACAGCTGGGGCCTGTCTTTAACACCACCATAAACATTCCACGGGGAACACAGGCCCCGCAGAATACTTTTACCGTGCACACTAAACTTTTATCGATTGCCAACCGAATCGTTTCGGATCTTCCCGTGAAATTTAAACTATAAAAATCCAACCGGCAACTATAGTTTTAATTGCGAGGGAATCGCATCGATCCTGGCGAGTAACCGTGTGTGATTTGTCGTTGGGGAGCTAATCTTGATGAGATATGTGGATCTTCGAGAAGATATTCATGGAATGCGACCCAACTCGATTGGACGCCAGGTTCGAATTCTCGAAAATCCTCGAGAATTTTGTTTTCCCTCCGGTTAATTGTTCCCGAACCACCAATTAGCGGAAGGCTTCGTCGATTTACTATCGATCGCCGTTTGTATGTGTCAAGGTGTCGAGTCCCCCTTGTTCTCCGCTCATGCATAAACATCGTTGTGACAATGAGAATTATCGCGAACCTTGCAAACAACACGCGAGTAAGCGGAAACCTGCCCGGATCTTTTTCTTCTCGCGCGGAGGAGTCGTAAGGCTGTTTCGTTGTCTCGCTGTTATTCATCTAAACGCCGAGGAACGTTATTCGATTTTCTAAACTGATGGAAATTACAGCCGGAGACTTCGAGGAATTTTCTACGGCGAACAGTAAACTGGGAATTTTATACAACGCGCGGCCTTCAGACTTTTGTGAAAGAAGGAAGCGATAATGCAATGGTATGCGAACAGACTTTTCTGAGATCACTTTTGAGAAGATCTTGCAATGTATCATTAGAATAGCGATAGAAAGTTTAATGATGTCAGCAAAAATTAATTTCAATCTTGGTTTACTTGAAGAAATGAAACCTTAACAGCACTAATTCGTTAATTCACTCTTTCAATGCAACGTTTTTGAAACGCTAGTTCATGCATTGTATTTTATGATATTAATTCTTTTTGTTTAGATGAGCCATATGCGTGTACCTGACTATTTTAAACATATAGAATTATTAAAAAAAATGGTTTAAAATCACTTCGATGGAAGGAACTGTCTTTTGAAGTACATTTTAAAAATAAATAGAGTGTATAGTATGCACGCTTCAAAGCAGAATTTTAAAGATCATTTTGTTCCTCTCCTACATGATTTCTATCTTCAAATTTCTTTTTTCAACATATGTAATTAGTCAAAAAATTGTTTAAAATCAGTTCGATGGAAGGAACTGTCTTTCGGAGTACATTTTAAAAATAAATAGAGTGTATAGTATGAACGCTTCAAAGCAGAATTTTAAAGATCATTTTGTTTCTCTCCTACATGATTTCTGTCTTCAAATTTATTTTTTCAACATATGTAATTAGTAAAAGAATTGTTTAAAATCAGTTCGATGGAAGGAACTGTCTTTTGGAGTACATTTTAAAAATAAATAGAATTTATAGTATCCACGCTTCGAAGCAGAATTTTAAAGATCATTTTGTTCCTCTCCTACATGATTTCTATCTTCAAATTACTTTTTTCAACATATGTAATTAGTCCAAAATTTGTTTAAAATCAGTTCGATGGAAGGAACTGTCTTTTGGAGTACATTTTAAAAATAAATAGAATTTATAGTATCCACGCTTCGAAGCAGAATTTTAAAGATCATTTTGTTCCTCTCCTACATGATTTCTATCTTCAAATGTATTTTTTCAACATATGTAATTAGTAAAAGAATTGTTTAAAATCAGTTCGATGGAAGGAACAGTTTTTTGAAGTACGTTTTAAAAATAAGTAGGATTTATAGTATGCACGCTTCAAAGAAGAATTTTAAAGATCATTTTGTTCCTTTTTTACATGATTTCTATCTTCAAATGAATTCATATGTTCGTATTTTTACATTCTCGATAGAATATTAAAAATCGATAAGTAACTTACGAACATAATTTTTGTACAGGAAGTTCTTCGCAACAATAAATTGCGAGAAATATTGGATCGTTTATTTAGTAACACTAGCATTGGTCGATTATGGCACTAGATAACATAAACAAGGTGTTGCTATACGTCAAGCATGACTGAATAAATTGATATGTCCTAGAGTGACAAGCGTGACTGATAGAGCGCATAGAGATGCGAGGACGATAATCATTAATAATAGATAATTAAATTGATTGAATTGATTATAGTTTTCGCCCCGGTATCGTAATCCCAAGAAGTATTTGATCGAATACGAATATCGCGATAATGCAATATAAGATTTATGAACTGGTAATTAAATCTTCTATTAGTTCGTACATAATTGTTGAATAAATAGGTAAATAAACGGATGTTCTCATCCCGTTTATGTCTATGTATATCTAATTGATATCTGCATTTTATGTAAGAATCGAGAAACAGGGAGATGTTAATGAAGTCATTAAAAGATTGTGTTCTGCGTTTGCGTGTGTGAGAAGAAAAATCTTGAATATACAAAATGGAAATGGCAAACAGTTGCAATGCACATATCCTTCATAAATTGTACCTAAAAATGTTTATTTAGAATAAAAATTCAGTCTTCTTATGAAAGTGGGATTTCTATAAACATCTACAGTCTACTACATAATAATTGGCTCTCAAATATCGAATTTTTATATTTTAAATTGGATTTTAGAAAGCAAGCATACAGTTTCATATTTTACCAACTGTATTATAAAGAGAGTTGCTTCTTTCGATGAATATATGCTTGCTAATCAAATTGTAGAGAGAAAGTGAGTAAATATTTTCCTGAATAATGTGCGCAATAATGTTTCTAAGGAAATCCTTTCACCTCATTTCCTCCCACGCAACTGTGATTAGTATTAAACCTACCAAGCATTAAGAGTAACTGATACGTGCTGTTTTATGAAAGTATCAAGAATTACAACTTGTACAATTTTTGTTGCAATATACTTGACGAATACAGCATGACTTAAGATACAATATACATACATGAAGATATAATCGATCATACAATATAAACTAATATATAGAATAATACAGCTATAAAATAGATATAACATAACATGCTGGAATGAAGAAATCAATTACGGCTAAACTCTCACGAAAAAAATCGTTATTACAATTACACAAACTGTATGATAAAAGATCTGAAGAAAATGAAATCTGTCATTCGATCGTTGACAGTAAGTTTACCGTGAAAATGCTTGGACAGCGCGAACACTTTTACTGTTCCACGAAGCGTTCGCCAGACAAAGTCTTAGTTCCGCGAGCTTCTCGTCGAAGAGGAAACACCGGCAAGAAGAAGTAAAGAAAGGAAAGGGCAGAGGGCAATAGAGAAGCGGCCCCGATATGGTCATGCTCTCTCAATGCAAATGAGAGTCCCGAGAAGAGTCTTGCTTCACCGGTAGGCGAATGAAAGCTCGAGCAATTAAATTCTCATTGGAAGCCAGACACGTGTTACCGCGTGTCTGACGCGGCGGTCATGGCGATTGCGACCTCGAGATCCACGATATCGCGCATTACGCGACAAATCGCCGGTCCTGCTTCCTGTCGCGGTAATGAGGGATTCATTGGCTCGATCATTGTGCCGGCCCTTGATACCTTTACTCGTCCCTGATCGCTAGACTGCGATTCTTCATGGAAAATACATGAACAAGCTCGTTAACTTATAAATTGAGTGCATCAGCAATGTTGGACAATTGTTACAATGTTTCTACTTCATTATCCAGCAATTTGATAGCTTTTTGTATACCAACGACATTTCATTCTACTGGAAAATACATGAACGATCTGGTTAACTTATAAATTGAGTGCATCAGCAATGTTGTACAATTGTTACAATGTTTCTACTTCGTTATCTAGCAATTTGATAGCTTTTTGTATACCAACGTCACTTCATTCTACTGGAAAATACAGGAACAATCTGGTTAACTTATAAATTGAGTACATCAGCAATGTTGTACAATTTTTAAAATGTTTCTACTTCATTATCCAGCAATTTGATAGCTTTTTGTATACCAACGTCATTTAATTCTACTGGAAAATACATGAACGTTTTGTTTTATTATCATGCAAAACCTAGGGCCCAACGCTCTTCTGGGGCCCCGTGCTCTTCCAAAGGCCCCGCGCTTGCAGCAGAAAAAGCCCTGGCTACTATTAACACATATTTCTGCTAAAGAAAAGGTCCTTCATTGTTCTTTGTTTTATTATCATCCGAAATCTAGGGCCCCAAGGTAACATTTGCTACGGACCCCGCGCTCTTCTGGGGGCCCCGTGCTCTTCTAAGGGCCCCGCGCTTGCAGCAGAAGAAGCTCTGGCTACTATTAACAGATATTTCTGTTAAAAAAAGGTCCTTCATTCTGTTTTGTTTTATTATCATGCAAAACCTAGGGCCCAACGCTCTTCTGGGGCCCCGTGCTCTTCTAAGGGCCCCGCGCTTGCAGCAGAAGAAGCTCTGGCTACTATTAACAGATATTTCTGCTAAAAAAAGGTCCTTCATTGTGTTTTGTTTTATTATCATGCAAAACTTAGGGCCCCGTGCTCTTCTAAGGGCTCCGTGCTTGCAGCAGAAAAAGCCCCGGCTACTATTAACAGATATTTCTGCTAAAGAAAAGGTCCTTCATCGTGCTTTGTTTTATTATCATGGAAAACCTAGGGCCCCGCGCTTGCAGCAGCAAAAGCCCTGGCTACTATTAACAGATATTCCTGCTAAAAAAAGAGGTCCTTCATTGTGTTTTGTTTTATTATCATGCAAAACCTAGGGCCCCCAGGTAACATTTGCTACGGGCCCCGCGCTAGCTTAATCCGGCCCGGAGCTAGGCAGTGTAGGCAAACGATAACGTAATCCCAGCGCTCCGAATCGGCAGAGCAGGCCGTCGGGGCGGCCTGGCAGTTGGAACACGAGCCGTCTATCAGTGCGTCGCTAAACGAAATAATTACCACCGTCGCGGCACCGACGGAGCCTCGTTTCACCGTATCACCGGGTCCCGGTTCGCGTAGCCGCGTGTCGTTTAAAGGAATTATCACGACGTCCGTCCGACGTGGACGATTAATCTTCGCCAGTGCGAAGGAGTAGTCTTTTCGTCGTGCTCCCGCCGTTCGCGTTGCCCCGCCGCAACCGCGGATGCTGAGACGGTTGAGGGGAAGGATGAGGACGAGGTGAAGGTGGAGGAAGAAGAAGGCGATGGCGGAGGAGGAGAATGAGAAGGAGGAGGAGGAGGTGGAGGAGGCCGATCGAGAGGAGGAAGGTTTTCACTCGCTTATCTCGTCACGACGATCTGCCGACAGATACACCGCGCGGCTTGACACGTAACAATGCATGCATGAATTAATAGCGGCCGCTGCCGTGCTCGTACTTCTCGTCGCTTACAGGCAGATTTACATCTTTATCGCGGCCTGGGAGGTGTCGTTAAAGTCTCTCCGGGGCCCGAAGAAGCCCGGCTGTATGCCCCGCCATCGACGCACGCTGCACGCGGTTTTTCATGCGCCACTTGTACACCCGTGGATTTATTGCCACACACCATCCCCCTTTGCCCCGTCGGTTACTCGCCGGGAGAACTCGTCACGATCTTTCTGGGAGCTTTCTGGACCGTTTTCAACCTAACCCCGCCGCGACGTGTTGCGCCGCGGATTTTACCGAGCAGATTTATTGTGCCACGCCACCGCAGCTCGATGCACGAACTAATGGGGGGACTAGACGGCTGCTGCCCTCTTGGGCAATGGGATCGCTCGCCGCCGTGTCTAGGGACTTCGAACAAATTTTCGGGCAAGCGGAGATTATTGTCCTGGATCTGGTACAGTTCCCATGCGGATGTTCGAATTTCTTATAAATTGTAACCGACGTGTTACGGATGACGAACAGATGTTCACGATCGTCGCTGGCAGGAACCGTCCCAGATAAACGCACAGAACCACCCTGGATAAATTCGCATATCCGGTTAGTTTAAAACGAAAACATAAGCACGACCAACTGGACGTTGACGAAATACGAATACGACTCAGGGGTACTGACAAGTACCATCCGTTAATTTCGAGGGTTCTGACAAATGCCATCCGTCGTTGCAGGGGTATACAAGCCCTTGCATTTTTGTTCTCCGGGGCTAGTACTTTCGCAGTCACGAATAGTGTCGCGTCGTGCTGTATCTCGTAGAGTCAATTGCATATAGATTCCGCGAGACCGGTATCAAATCTATTAGGCATTTCTAAAGTCGCTACGAGATTGCCCCCGCATTGCCAGTGCATCGTCAAAACCGGGCATCTTAATTTAGGTAACGATACCTTTCTTTCAACTCATCTTCATTTCAACCGCGGCGTTTACACAAATGTAACACGTTCTTATAATTAGAATATATCTGTGTTTATTGAATATGTCGTGAAGATTACTAAACCAATAATTATCGTTGCACGATAATCCACGAATTGTATGAATTAGATTATACTTGTTACGAGGCCCACTAACTACCCAACCTAGTGGTTCCCCAATCTTGCATCGGGTTCGTCCGCATCCTAGCAGCTCCCTGATAATCGTATCAGGTTCGTTCGCGACATTCTAACCATCCACAAAGAGATTTATCCAACCTAGTGGCACCCCAATCTTGGTCTTGGGTTCGTCCACGAAAACTATACCATCCTAGTGGCTCCCCAATCTCGCATTGGGTTCGTCCACGAAAACTATACTATCCTAGCGGCTCCCTGACAATCGCATCAGGTTCGTCCGCATCCTAGCAACTCCCTGACAATCATATCTGGTTCGTCTGTGCTCTTATCCAACATGCTAGCGACTCCCTGACAATCGTATCAGGTTCGTTCGCGACATTCTAACCATCCACACAGAGATTTATCCAACCTAGTGGCACCCCAATCTTGCATTGGGTTCGTCCACGAAAACTATACTATCCTAGTGGCTCTCCAATCTTGCATTGGGTTTGTCCAATAAACGATGCTATCCTAGCGGCTCCCTGACAATCGCATCAGGTTCGTCCGCAT
>CM052187.1:2315323-2334719 GCA_028455805.1 Lasioglossum figueresi
ACTACACTATAGCTGTGCGACGTCCATCTTGAAACAAAGATGCTATAGTCGAACCTCGGGACCATGTGACACTTCAGACGTGTTATCTTCAGACGATAGATAATAAAATGTGTAATTTCGTGATTCACATTTGTTGAAAAGGACGTTAATTAAAATGGAACATCCATTCGAGCAAAAATCGCCGCTCCACTATCTAGGTTAGACTACACTATAGCTGTGTGACGTCCATCTTGGAACAAGGATGCTATACTCGAACCTCGGGACCTTGTGACGCTTCAAACGTGTTATCTTCAGACGATAGATAATAAAATATGTAATTTCGTGATTCACATTTGTTGAAAAGGACGTTAATTAAAATGGAACATCCATTCGAGCAAAAATCGCCGCTCCACTATCTAGGTTAGACTACACTATAGCTGTGCGACGTCCATCTTGAAACAAAGATGCTATAGTCGAACCTCGGGACCATGTGACACTACAGACGTGTTATCTTCAGACGATAGATAATAAAATATGTAATTTCGTGATTCACATTTGTTGAAAAAGACATTAATTAAAATGGAACATACATTGGAGCAAAAATCGCTGCTCCACTACCTAGGTTAGACTACACTATAGCTGTGTGACGTCCATCTTGGAACAAAGATGATATGTAATTTCGTGATTCACATTTGTTGAAAAGGACATTAATTAAAATGGAACATACATTGGAGCAAAAATTGCTGCTCCACTATCTAGGTTAGACTACACTATAGCTGTGTGACGTCCATCTTGAAACAAAGATGCTATAGTCGAACCTCGGGACCATGTGACACTTCAGACGTGTTATCTTCAGACGATAGATAATAAAATGTGTAATTTCGTGATTCACATTTGTTGAAAAGGACGTTAATTAAAATGGAACATACATTGGAGCAAAAATCGCTGCTCCACTATCTAGGTTATACTACACTATAGCTGTGTGACGTCCATCTTGGAACAAAGATGCTATGTAATTTCGTGATTCACATTTGTTGAAAAGGACATTAATTAACACTAGGTTTACGGATCTCTAGAAATAACTATTTCACATTATTTTATAAACATAACAAGAATGTGTCTATCTAAATTTTTTGCCATTTCTCCAGTAATATATACACAAAGAAATAAATTTAGTAAATAATTCATCAAGGAAACATCTTTACAATCTTAGTAATCGCAAATTAAGAATATTAGAATCCTTCATTTTGAACGGGTTCAGTAAACCTATTGTTAAAATAGACCATGGACTGGAGAAGAATCGCCGCTTCAATAACTAGGTTAGACTACACTATAGCTGTTTGACGTCCATCTTGGAACAAAGATACTGTACTCGAACCTCGGGATCGTGTAATGCTTAAGACGTGATATCTTAAGACGATTGCTAATAAAATTTGTAATTTCGGGATCTATATTTGTTGAAAAGGACATTAATTAAAATGGAACATGGATTCGAGCAAAAATCGCCGCTCCACTTTCTAGGTTAGACTACACCATAGCTGTGCGACGTCCATCTTGGAACAAGGATGCTATACTCGAACCTCGGGACCTTGTGACACTTCAAACGTGTTATCTTCAGACGATCGATAATAAAATGTGTAATTTCGTGATTCGCATTTGTTGAAAAGGACATTAATTAAAATAGAACATGGATTGCAGCAAGAATCATCGCGTCACTTTCTAGGTTAGACTACACTATAGCTGTGCGACGTCCATCTTGAAACAAAGATGCTATACTCGAACCTCGGGAACTTGTGACTCTTCAAACATGCTATCTTCAGACGATCGATAATAAAATGTGTAATTTCGTGATTCGCATTTGTTGAAAAGGACATTAATTAAAATGGAACATGAATTGAAACATGGATCTAGGTTAGACTACATTATAGTATTTGACGTTTGTTCGCAATTAAAATTTCAATGAATAAAATCCTGTAACGCGTTAATTTCTCGAGATATGTGGTGACAGCACCCAGTAAGAATGAAAAGGGTGCAGTTAGGATTGTCTAAGAGGGAAGTCGAAGCCGAATAAATGTAAAGAGGATTTTTCCAAGCGGCAGGTTTGCGAGGATCGTCGATACGATAGTAATCACGCTGAAATTCGCGGGACGACGTCGGATGCATACTTTCACTAGTCAGGTACAATAAGTAATAAATGCCATGCGCGGAACGGGACGGATAATGTATCAACCGTTGATCAACGGATTCTGACGCAAGTCGCCTTTTTCGGGGGCTCGTAAAAATATTAATCACTGCCCAGGCTTTCTAATATGTTAATAACCGCGTGCGAGCGTCACGACGGTATTAGACATTTCACGATCGAATAATGAAGACTTGCTCTTCCTGCCGTCGAATTAAAGGACACGATTTTACGAGCCGCGTCCGACCCGCATCGATTATGATAATCCTTTACGGCCTCGCAGTTTTAATTTAATTGGTGATCAACCGATGTGACACCGACCGTCAGGCGAATCGGTTTGATCGCTGCATTGGAAACACTAGAAAATTGATGGTTCGGCGAACGACCATGAAAAACGTTCCGTATAATTGAACGGGCTCGACAAAAACCCCGTCACTCCGAACATTCCGTTTCTTGATTTATATTTTTTGATTAATATAAATGAGCGGACTGACGGAAATTTAGTGCTGAATTTACATCCTGCCGGCTTAATGGCTGTCTTCTGTTTTTGCGGCGGATCGAGGAAGCTGCTTCTGCCAGAAAGGCGTGACGAATCTAATATTCATGAGAAAATTATCGACATTTTTCACTGTAACTCGTCGAGCAGTCCATTCGTAATATTATTCTGCCGAATTTTATTTAATATCGCTGGCAATTCCCGTTCGCGACGTTACTTCTCGATAAACGTGACAATGAGCGATTTATACGGAATCAGAGAATCTCCTACGGGTGACAAGTGTGGAGAAAATCTGATTTTAAGTAATCATAGAAAATTTCCTCGCTCAGAGCGAGATGGAAATACAAATGGTACTTCGAACCACCATTAGGCCATAACGAGTACATTTTTCTCGCGTCTCAAATCAAATTATTATTCCAAGCTTTTCAACACGATCAGGATTGAAATAAAAATGGTACTTCGCAGCACAATGAACACATTGTGCTCAAGCTTTAATTTAAACTAGTAGTTTAATTCGAAATAAGAAAACGGCACATCGAAGCACGATCGGATCGTAACGAGCGCATTTTTGCCACACTTATATAATAAAAATGGCACTTCGCAGCATCGCGAGGACCTAAAAGATCAAAGATTTAAACCTCGACTGAGAATGACAAGATCTCGTCGTCGCTCGCGCGCAAAATGGTAATCGTTTAGCGGTGATTCCCAGCGATTCATCGGCGGAGAAACAAGCATTCACGGAAAGCGGTTGTTTGTCGTAGGTTATCGGGCAACGATTTTCATTACTCGAACGTACCTGAAAGGTGCCATTTCTCTTTCCCCATTCCCGGGAGCAGTCTCTCTAGCCGGGTAGTCAGAATTACGACGTCTCGCGCGGCAATTCATTTTCTTCCGACTCAGTTCGCCGAAAGGTCGGACCACCTGACCCTTCCTCGTAATTACACAAAGGTCGGAGATTTAATGGGCCTGGCCTACGCAATTGTTCCCGACAATGCAGCCTGCGTAAATAAGTAACGACTTCGACCCTGGAGGAGGCAGCCTCTTGTTCGGGCGAACACACGCGGGGCCTGGTCCATGGGCCCTGGTTCGTAGACACCGGGCCCCGACAACCAACGGGGCCTCACTTAAGCGTTGCCCGCACGTATTCCACGAGCAGCTCGATAGAATACTCGACTGTCCTTTTTGTAAAATGCAAATCCTTCCGCGAGGAGGGCAGAGCGCCGTGTGAACGAGATCTCCGAGTGCTCCGGGGTCGCCGCCAACCTGGTACAGCACAGCGACTCTTGTTCCGGCCCGTGTGTGTTTTTCAAGCGACTTTCCTTGCTACGCGTGGACTGAACGCTACGGCTACAGATTGTTACATACTCTGTTCAAGAGGATTTTTCATACGCGAGAAGACCACGGAGAAACTACGCCGCGATACACGGAGGCTTAGGCCAGCGAAAGAAGAAAGCATGACGGCCCGACCGGCGCACAGAGTGGTATTTGGGCCGAAAACCTGGCCGAAAATATTTTCTTGTTTTTCCTACGTTGTTACAGTTAGTTTACGAGTAAAAGAGTCATATCTAACTACATACTAGTTGATAATAAGTATATTTATGGGTGTTCGTATGTAAAACTATGGCGCAGAGTAGCGTCATAATTTATATTTATGGACCCCACAATTTATATAGGCAGCTACGAATAAAAGGAAAACTTATAGTTGTTTAATTACATTACACAGGGTGGCCCATATAAGTCTTAACAGCTCAATATCTCAAAAACTATACCATAGATTTTAATGTTCTTGGTCTTAACTTGCAAGGATTTGAAGTGCCTTTCTAACTAAATACATAAACGTGAAGTGGCACCTTTATAATTTTAAATGGAACCCCCTATAAAACGTTACATACTTAGATTCTACAGGAAAAAAACAAGTAAATTTTGTCGGAAACATTGTTTCGTCAGATATTTCCATGAGCTGTTAAGAGTTATGTGGGCCACCCTGTATATAAGAAAACTGTAAGATTAGAATTTCCAATTATTATACAATGGTTTTAATCAGGAAATCAACTGATTCAACAATTACATAAACATTTATAAAATAATTAACTAACAAATTAAACAAAAAATGTATTCTAACATATATTATTCGAAAGAGATTATTTTATAATATTTTTTAGTTTAAACCTCTTTAAACCTCTTTAAACCATTTGAACAATATTATTTATTGAACGTAAGCTAGAATTTTTCAACGCTGCTGCATACACGCTGCTGAATAAAATGCTGAAGGAACACGGCTTAACCTTCCAATGCATGAATAATACAGAATTTCTATATTTCGTCACTGCGAAAGAATCTCTAAATAATGAATTAAAAAATGCTGAATAAGCAAGAACGCCGAGGGCAAAGGTTCGCAGAGTTCGATCGAAAGATCATGGCCAGGTCAGGTGGCCGGAGAAATACATTGTTGGCCATTTTTTTTCCTTAAAAACTGCGAGACATTAATCACAACATGTTCTCGAATTTAAAATAGTTTCTTTTGGGTTAAGTGGTTACACAACTTCACCGTGTAACCGACAAATATTTTTCAATGAAAAAATCATGACATACTCTGTAAATTAAAGCTTGCCGAGTGCAGAAACATTTTTTGGAATAAATTTCACAGATTTCCAGGTAAAGATTCTCAAAGATCGCTTTCTCTTCGGGCTGGTCATTTCAGACTTCAGAGAGATCGGCCATAACTTTGTAGTTGGTAAATATTTTTACATAAAAAAATTAAGAGATACTCTTCGAAATATGCCATTTTCAGTGGAGAAACATTTTTTAAAGTAAGTCGTACCGTTTCCAAGAAAAAAAATCTGCAAGTTCAGTTACTCCTCGGCGTTCCGAGTGACTTGAAATCGGCGATCGGCAAAAATTCGATCGGAGGATTTCGAAAGTTTGCAACAGCTTACAACGAAAAAGTCCGAAATTGAAGGTAAAAAAATGTAAATATTGGAGAATATTTTATGTACTATACGTTCCCCTGAGACGTGAAGTGCCCTCTGGTATTAGTATTATCAACAATTAAACAAATGACGAAGGCAAATGCAACTTTGCTTTGTGTTACGTTTCTCAAACGTTTTCTGCGAAATATTGAGCGTCAGAACGTGTTGTGGTTATCTAGGTATTAGACAAGATTTTTATGTTCATAATAATGATTCATAATAATGATTCTATGATAATAGTGATTCAGATTATTGTTTACATTTCCGGAAATCTTGACAGGCATAATGTTCGTTTAATTATAATGTATACTATATACAAGCACAGTAAAGTCGAGATTACTGTCCACAGTCAACACCGGGTTCTAAGTCCAGTGCCTACTCATTCCACTGGCGGCCATGATTGATCTCGGCTCGGGTATATCGGTGTAAACACCACACATTGACTCGAACGAATCGAAATGTTCAACTTTCTTAATTTCCATTATTTTTTTAATGAAATTTCACTATCGTATTCCTGGCATTCTTCTGATTAATACAAGACCAAACACGATACAATTCCAATTGTATTTAGCGGTTAAATCGACGATTCAATTTTCGGTCGCAAGGAAGGACAGCGCATGGGAAAGAAAGAGACACTCATTCTGTCCTTCTCTATGTTCGGCTTCTCCTTTGAATTTCATTCTGTCCTTCTCTATGTTCGGACTCTCCTTTGAAGTACCAAAAATACGATCGCAACACCAGGATCACTGTCCAGCAAAAATACAGCTGTTGGACAGTAATCGCGACTTTACTGTATATCGGTAAGTGATGAGTTTTACAAATCTAAATTTCAATGTATATTGAAAACTACTGATTCTATCGATTTAACTTTTATCAGAATCGATTTAAAATAACAAAATAGATAAATAGTAGCATCGCCATCGATATAAATATAATTTTAGATATTTTTCCTCGTGGTTATTTATTCGCAATAACTCACCGGGGCCTGCGGCAAACAGGAAAAAGTGGACGGGAGCATCGAGATAGTTTCGTTGCCGGTTCGCGTGCAACGGCAGCCGTTATTTCGCCGTTGTTGCGCAACTCCGCCGCGGAATCGTCGTCACCTTCAGTGACACGTCACCTCTGACTTTTGCGACGACGTGCCGCAAGCGGCAACGTGCCCGCACGTCCCCGTGCACGTTTCTCGAAACGGCCTAATCTGCACCGTTGCAGTTGCATATGTGCACCGCGCTGCACCGGGGACGCAGAGAGGCACGTATCTTTGTCCGGCTGGAAATTCCTCGTTCGAAAAATCCGCCGTGAGATCCCGTCGCCTTTGCCCTTTCGGAATCGCGAGCCTCGCTCCCCCGTTTTCTCCGGGACTTTTTTTCCCGCACGATGCTGATACTGTTATTAAATCGGCGATGACGGTGTCACGCGTGGGCGTTCACTATTGCCGAGAGCCCCGGCTCCTGATGGAAACGACACTTTTGCAGCCGGGCCGACCATAACTTTGTCTTCCCACGATTTTTTCCTGTTGCCTCTCGATGCTGCCTGCTGCCAGATATCGGTTTTACTCGGATAAAGATATTCTAATAACAAGTAAATCCGAAGACTGCGAGTATCGAATGGCTGAATTGGGCCGTTCGTGATTTCTTGTTTCAGGGTAACTAAACTGTCCATTTCTATTTTATTTATTTAAAGAATGTAGAAATACGCATATAAAAGTTGTTGTTAGATTTTATGCATTCATGGCAAAGAAGAGCAGATCCGATGCAAAATAGTAAAAAGGTTTGTAGAATTTTAGAATATTGTTTTACTACCTCCAACTCATTGAAATTGTTGAGAGAAGATATAAATAGTACCTCGTCTGGGAATAAATGCAGACAATTTTTATTTTGCCAGAACAATCCACTGCCGAAATTGTACACCTACTTTTGCGAGAAATTATCGTGTTTATTGATTTGTGCAGCTACCACAGTAAATTGGAACTATGATGTGGCACTTTATTTTTGTAATATTTAGATCTGAACAAAAAGGAAACGAAGTTTCTTTAAAGCAACGTGTAAGGAAATATTCGAAATTTATTTGTCAATATAAATACATGTTCGGGTACATGTCTACTTATCCAAAACAAACTGACAATTCGTATCTTTAAATGTAATATTTATGTTCGTTCCCGAGCGCGTTTTTCAGATAGCGATTTGCCTATCTCTTTGACGTAAAGTTTCGTCCTCTGTATAAGTTATTAACGCCGGGGAAAGTTGTTTTAAACATATTTTTTCACTGTGGCTTGCCAACGAGAAATATTACTCGGTATAGTTTGTGATCTTTGAATCATTTTGCTATTTTCTGCTGCATGAGAATAAACTATTTTCATATTAAAACGTATATAAAGTGATATAGAAATTTGAAAACGAAAGGAAAATTAATTTAAATATGCGGTAACGCATTCGATGCACATTTCGAACAATGTTATCGATACGATTTAATTGAATAAGAAAAATTTACTTAAATAAATGAATTTCTTAGGTACGAATTGGTTCATTGAAATTTCCTTTTGCGTATGAGGTTGTCCACGTGCCGTTTCGCATAGCAGAGTTGAAACTTCGCCGTACATTAAACCAGGAATTAATCATTTCAAGACCATTTTCTGCAAACTAACTTAACCCAGACCGTCGGCGAGCATTTATTGAAACATTCTTATCGGCCACCGATAAACAAATGCCCGCCATTTCGATTGTCGTCCGCGGGCGTTCAATGATCGAAAGGAAGACGTAAAACCGTATCTCCTGTGAACAATCGTAAAACTGTAATTGGTGCCTGGAAATTTATCGACTTACACTCAAGGCCAAACATTTTCGCGTTCGTTTCGCGTTACGTTGAAAAATGTTCGTTGAAAATGTATTCTCGAAATCGATAACCAAAGATCGATTTCCTGCCATCGAGGTTCGGAATTCTTTACGATGATTGGTGGAGTTGACGTAACTAACTCTAACGTGTACTCGCATCGACATAATTACTCGAGTGCGGATTTAACGCATTTATAACAAAAATGAGTAGCTATGATTTAAAAGAGTAAAAAGATTCAAAGAATTTAAGAGTATCCATTCATTATTTACAATTTATTAAAACGATCGAACAAAGAATGAAATTTTAATCCGGAAATTTTAACCGCCATTGATGCTGAACATTATCATTTTGCATAGAGATCCGCAGTCTAACAATTACCCATCTCACTAAATCAAAAGATCAGCGGAATATTTATTTCTTAACCCTCTACCAGGAAAAAGATAACACAAATATGTACTCAAATATTATCGCGCAACATCCACGTGACTTTTAGGTACTCGATTCGCCTGATACGGCGACTCTGAATATAACAAATAAGTTTCAACACTCACGACACACTTTTCCTAACGGAATTCCGAACTTCCCGATTCAACCACAATTTCAAGAACACCTTGTACATTACCTAATACTATTTCTTTTCTTGGCCAGACTGACAGCTTAGGTCTTAAGTCTTTCTCCTCTAAACGAAACGTCAAACGTTGAACGCAACACGCGTTCCGCGCCGTGGCAATGGAATTAAATAATTAAACGCAGGCTCGAATGCGAGCTCGGTGTCGTGTTATGAACGATTAATTAAACCTGTAGTCACTGATCTCGCTTGACGCAGCGCAACGCTCTCGCTGGTTGGCGATCTGTAACAATCGGTTCGCGTCTCGAACAGAATCTAAATCAAAGTTTATTGCTTCTGCATCGGAACGCCGTAAAATTCGCCCCGAGAAAGACACACACAGAGAGAGAGAAAGAACGCGAATCGATGCCGCAACCGTTAACTGGTGTTTACTTCGTACGATACGATGGGAAAGATAAATTTTCTAATGGACGAAACACCGATTATCTTTACTGCGTACCATAAGTGAAATAAATCGTGTCTATCTAATCGATAATGACCGTTCGGAGTTAGATGATATTAACAGGTAGCCGGGGCTCTGTATCGTGATTTCACTGCAGCCATTATCTCTCGCGATTATGTTTCGCTGAAATTCAGAAACCGTATTTATCATAAAATATATGTGCAACTATCTACCGTATTTGATATAAAACGCTAGGTTTACTGAGCTCTAGAAACACCCATTTCACATTGTTTTATAAACGCAACAAGCACGCGTCTATCCAAATTTTTTGCCATTTTTCCAATAATGTATACCGAAAGAAAGAAATTTGGTAAATAATTTCTCAGGGAAGCAACTTTACAATATTAATAATCGCAACCGTATTTAATATAAAACTGCATTTAATTCAATTCTTGAATGGCGGTGCCTGGCATCGTTTAGCCACTCAGCTATCCTGGTGATTGATATCAAATGAAGTTTGTGCAACTGGATGCCACAATATCTAGATAAAACAACCATTAATAATATGCGAAGAAGACATGGATAAACAACTGTCAGAATAGACCCAACCATTGCTATCTACCTAATTAATTATCAACAACATTCACTTTCCGGGTACGAAAGAAGCTGACGAGCAGCTACCTAAATAAAGTGGAGCCCAGCCAATTGCATTTCATTAAAGAAGACAGCAGTCATTACTTGAAAGACCATTTAACACTTGCATGGCAGGGTCTGGGTCCGTTCCGACCCAGTGTTTCAAAGACATCGTCTGGCTATCGAGCAACTGGTAATTAATATCGATTAATATCGAATTGCAATTGAATGCCGTTCAAAATCCTACGTCGATTTCCCCGATTACCACCGAAAAACCAAACAGATGGAATTTTGATTTGTCGAATTTACATTAAAGGCTGGGCTGGATCCTTTGACGTTTGCCGAACGCCCGAACTTGTGCACACAGTGCGCCGGATCGAAGAATTTAGGGAGATTCGACCAAAAAGTCGACTTTTAGAAATTGAAAACTAATCTGTGTGTATTTTAATGTACTCAAAAATTCGTACTCAGGGGTTTTCGGGGTCGTCGATTACGAATATGAAGTTGAAATTCCAAAAAACAAAATCGCCGATCCAATATGGCGGACAGGTACATTAAAAAATGGTTGGGCCTGCTTGGAAAATGATCTTTTTGGGGTCTTTGGGATCGCTGATTACGAATACGAAGTTGAGAATTTGAAAAACAAAGATGGCCGATTAAAATTTACGCAACACATTAGATGCGTTTTGAGTGGTTGATATGTAAAAATGTATAAATGACAAACAAAATTGCGCTTTGAATACCAACAATTAGTATAATTGTAAAATATGTACGTAATATTTATTCATCCGAATCGTATTCGATATCAGATCCTTCTTCTGAACCATCTTCTTCCAGAATCATCTCTGAACCATTTGCCGTTCCTTATAAGGTGCAAATGGCGAAAGCAACAATTTCACTGCTTCTGGAGACAAACTTTTCATGTTTTTTGTCAGCAGTTTCCTTATACTTGAAACATATGGATCTGAAAGTTTACCCTCGTACGAGCAGACAGGCAGCTACCGATAGTTGGTTTTTATAAATTTTGAAAGATAAATGTATCAGCAACACGTCAGAAAAGGAATTTGGATGGCACGACGTGAATCTTCTAACTTATGTCCACGTTTCTACAATACGCTCATCAAGTTTTACCTTCTACGTTCTCCAAAGAATATTGCCATCGTGTAACGTGACGACTAACAATTTTGGAGATACAAAAACAGATGAACATTCTACTTACTTCCAGGAACAGCACCCAATTTGTAGAATTGAAATTGATGCACTATTTTGAAAGTTATGCACGTTAGAATGTGGCGTTCAATTTCCAACTAATGCGCGCGACAAACGCTCATCGAACGAAGGCTAACTTTGAACCGACAACTGAACCGTACAATAAACTTTTTACCTTTTTCCTTGCTGGCATTCAGTGGTCGTATCGTCACTGTACCCAACCCTAAAATTACAAACTCCTAGGAGGAAGCTCATGTTTGTAGGTTTTGGCCGCTTTTTCGGGATTTGGGGCCACTGTGCGAGAAAGCGACAGTTACGGAGAGAATACAATGATCCCAGCGCGGATGCGCGAATAGGGGTGCATAGGCGTAGTCCGAGGTTGAGAACCGCTGCATAGAACGAGCGCGAGCGAGGCGGACCGGTTCAGGTCACGGAAGAGGCTACAGCCTCTGTTCTCCCGGAGCTACGAATGAACGCGACCCTCCTTCTTCAGCCTCCACCTCGCGTGACACGCACACTCGGTGCGTGCGCCTCGGGACGCCGGTTTCCTCGGGCGAAGATTGAAAAACGACGGGAGGGAACGAGATGGACGAACGTGCACGCTTCGCCTCGCCTTGCCTCGCCTTGCCTCGCCTTGCCTCGCCCTGGTCGTCTGCGGCCGCGGAAAAAGGTGGAGGTGAGAGAATGGACGGAAAAAGAAGAACGAGCCCGGAGAGGAGCAGCCGGGACGATACAGCGATATCGTCGATCGATGTCCTCTTGAATGTCAGCCCAGCGAGATTCCACGGGACCGATAGCGGCGTTGTGGACTCGTGTCCTGCCTCCTCCCATAACCTGACACGCGGCCCGGATCGCGGGAAGACGCCTTGTAAAACGATATTAAGGGATTAGTGTCCCCCTCGCCTCGGTGCCACGTCGGAGACCTTGACGAGGTTTCGACCGGTTCGCGTCGCGATACTCCCGTGATGTAGGCCGATCGGACTCTCCGTCCACTGAGAAAGATCGATCGTTCTTCTCGATTTGTGCATGTGCTTCGCACGCCCTTCCTTCCCTATGTCGAATGTAACGCGAATCGGCATGCTGTAATGGAAGATCACGATCCTGGGGATAGCTGCTCGGACTCTTTCCGATTGATGAGCCTGGGTGTCTTGAATACTCTATTTAGATTTCTGCCTAAAGGGCTGGATGTGTATCATTTTGGAGTATGAAAGTAGCTGGTGGTTGAAGAGATCCACATGGGCCACCAGCCCCTTTATCAATTGAAATTAATTCTTGAGGGATTTTTCAGGGATTCTTCATGACGTCTGTGGAACCATGAATTTGATGCACATCTGATGATACATCTGATCTTCTAATCAGAGCTAACTCCTGTAACGTCTCCTTCTCACACACCTTCAACAAAGGAAGGTCAGGCTTAACAGTATTTATGGGTCGTTCTTGGTTCAAAGTGTGCGAGAATGAGACGTTACAGAGTTAGAGGAATTTGATGATCTTTTCTGTCACTCAGATGCCCATCAAAGTTATAGGTACACAGGCGTCCTAAGGAATCCCTGAAGAATTAATTTCAATTCTTCTCGATTTGAGCATGCCCTTCCTTCCCTATGTCGAATGTAACGCGAATCGGCATGCTGTAATGGAAGATCACGACCCTGGAGATAGCTGCTCGGACTCTTTCTGATTGATTAGCCTGGCTGTCTTCCATACTCTACTTAGATTGGTATCTATGGAGCTGGATGTGTATCATTTTAGAGTAAGAAAGTAGCTGGTGGTTGAAGATATCCACATGGGCCAACAGGGCCCATTCGGGGATTCTTCGGGGATTCTTCGTGACGTCTGTGGAACCACGAATTTGATGCACATCTGATGATACCTAATGTAATAAGGCAATATCTTCAGTGCGCACATTCCTTCGGCGTGTTGGAGTTATCGAATCATTTAGAGAGTATGTGGTACGAAATCTATTCACAGTTCGACGGATGGCTTGCTCGGATGGACGATTACGTGCGCCATAAAATTCACAAAGTCGTCTACAAGCTGCGCGAATCGATGCCTGATTTTCAAAGTAAATTTTGATAATTTGGCAGCGTTGTTCAAGCGTGAGTCTATTCATGATGATTCGCCAGACAATACCGAGCACACATATCTAGAAGAGCAGTCGGAAAGACAGCTTGTGTCGACAGTTATCCCTACCGAAAGTTCTATCCGAGCTATAAAAAAAAGCACCCTTTACAATATTAAAAAAGTTGTCTCTTTTAGAGCGGCCGAATATAATTGCGCGCCACTGTATCTCAACTAGATCGTCCCGCAAGGACCGCCTGATCCCAAGCACTGAAGGTAACCGAAGGTCCAGAGCCGGATTAAGCCCAGTAGCAGAAGTAGCAAATGCTACGGGCCCCGCGCTTGCAGCAGAAAAAGTCCTGGCTACCATTAACAGATATTTCTGCTAAAAAAAAAAAAGGTCCTTCGTTGTGTTTTGTTTAATTATCATGCAGAACCTAGGGCCCCCAGATAACATTTGCTACGGGCTCCGCGCTAGCTTAATTCGGCCCTGCGAAAGTCCAGTAACAAAGTTCCCCGGTCACCTGATCGTCAACGAGGAACATAGTCACGGGGATCGAGGGAGCAATTGCCCCTGTGAGGCTAATCGGTCAGTGGTCGTAGCTGCTCCCACCAGGTAGTATCTCGATCAGAGCTCGGCCGAAGGAGTGAAAGGAATTCGATTAGAGGAGATTAGGATAGTGTACGGAGACGAGCCGGGTACGAGAGCGTGTCCTGTCGATGTGCATCCTCTTGTCGCAGGATAAGGAGAGCCGATGCGAGCGAGCGTTTGCCGGCCGAGTGGCTTTCAGAGCGAGACGTCAGATCACGAAGACAAAGCCATCCATCCGGCAAGACCGGGGGACAGGCGCATTCCATCGCCTTACGAGGCGTCCACACGCATGTCCAGCAACGCACACAGCCGTCTCTCCGACACGGTGCTGTGTGCTTGGCACTGTTTGAACCTGGAAGCCTGCCGGTCGCTACGGGGTCACGAGACCTCGCTCGAAAAGAAAGAGAAACAGGCTGCCCAGGATGCAGCTCGAGGTTCTTCCACGTGGGCTCCGCGAACCTGACCAACGGTCGACGATCTCTGCCCCCTCGAAATCGGTTCGAGGATCGGCCATCAAGTGCTTCGCGGCCTTTACGGGCTTCCTGATCGGAATATTAACCCTTGTGAAATTAGAGCGTCGGCTCGCAACCTGGTTCGAGCGTTCGCTCTTCGCAGATACGTCTTCTACGACTTTTATGGAAGCGCGGCGACTGATCCAATATGATCAGCGATCGTTTAGAATGTTTAGTAATATTGGGAAAAAGGAGGCATATGGTATCGCGCGCAGCTTGTTAGCTACACTCTTGGTTTATCATTACTAGCACATATATTACTTTATTGCACTGTTTAATGCTTAACAGTCTTTTGTTTTAAAAACTACAACTACACGCGAACGCGCGTACACCAGTAAGATTGCAGCCTCATAATAAAGAACACAAGAGAGCGCATCGGCTCTGTAAATTTCCAACAAGTAATAAGTATTTATGTTTATGAATATTTATTACGTGGAAAATTTTGCACAGGAATTAAAGCCGCGAGACCATCGTATGCGTCGTTCTTTCGCCGATTGGGCTCTAAAGCAGTTGGAAACTGACCCGTTGTTTCATCGCAAAATTGTGTTTAGCGATGAGGCTAATTTTTGGCTTAACGGGTTTGTTAATAAACAAAACTGCCGCGTATGGAGCGAGATCCATCCACGAGAGATCCTACAGACTCCATTACATCCAGATAATTGCATCGTTTGGTGCGCTTTACACGCTGGTGACATGATTGAACATTATTTCTTCAAAACCGAGGCTGGAGTTCACGTTACAGTCAATGCAGATCGTTACCGCTCCATGATCAATGATTTTTTGTTTGAAAATATGGATGACATTGATCCGGCGAGATGTGGATCGACTTATTGAAATTAAAATTTGGCGATAAGTTGATTTCGCGAAATGGACCTATCAATTGGCCTCCAAAGGCGTGCGATTTGACAACTCTCGATTATTTCCTGGGGGGCCACGCGAAGTCACTGGTTTGTGCTGATAAATCAGCAACAATTGACGCCTTGGAGGCCAACATTATTCGTGTTATTTGTGATGTACGGCTTGCAGTGCTTCAAAAAGTGGCCCAAAATTGGATGACCTGATTGCGCTTCGTCAAGAACAGCCGCGGTGGCCATATCCCCGAAATCATTTTCAAATGTTAATGCCATGCATTCATCTTTCGAACGAATAAAACAATTTGATTAAAATTAAATTTTTTCTGTTATTTTATACAATTTCAAGTTCTATCGGGCTTAAAGAAACGCCCTTTACTATACGATTTGAACTTTTTTGGGAAGCTAGAGCAATTAGTTTATTACAGGATGTGAAAAGAAATTTTTTCAAAAATTGCAATTGTACGAAATCGTTGAAAAACAATACTAAAAATTGCATTTTTAACTTTTTGGGCCTATATTGAAAATTTAAAAAATACGAGGGTTACTATGAAAACTACTTTTCCATTGAAAAGTGTTTGGCCATGTACCATAGATTTTTCAAAATCATGCGATAATCACCGGTCGGTAATGTGTTAAAATACTTTTAGAAAACTTGTGTGAATTCTTTAGTTTTTTGATGGACTCGATAATTATATTCGTATACATAATACGAAATGAAATTATGCATTGATTGATTTCGTTCGATTTAATGCGTACATAATTGTACACACGTATTCGTGTTATTTTATAGCATAGAGAGATTCGTTTTTATTTCATTAGCGATTGCAAATCGAGGAAACTATCTTAAGTAATATACAAGACCACGGAATGAACCAATTGTTTTGGCGATCATCAATCACATCTAACGAAAACAGAACGGACTCCGCGTATTAAATTGATTGATATTAATGATTGATTAGTCGTTGACTTAGGCTCGATCTCATCACTGATTGTACCATACATAATTTAGTAATGAATGATGGGGATCGCCTCTAAGGAAAAAACTTCTCTTGACGTTTACATCGAAATCTGATTAACGAGCAAACTAATTAAGGTACGACCTGGATAAGATAAAAATGAGTGAAATAGCAATACTATAATAATAGACTAAACAAGACGAGTAGTACAGACACCAAGAACTGAATCGCAAAAAATATGTACTAGCGTTTCGAACACGTTTTGTTATAATCTATTATCTTGATCACGTAACAACGAATCGAAGTTGTTTCTTGTACCAAGGCAAACCTGTACATCAAAGAAAGAGACTTCTATTAGAATCTGATAAGGACTATTAATTTTTTGCGGTAGACAAACTCTGTTAACATTTTAACCGATTTAGATAAGAAGCAGTTCTTAACTACGCCCACAACATTGTTTAATACACAATATAAATTTCATTAATTATTTTATAAAAGCCAGGATTTGGAAGAAGCTCAAAAACTTCGTACATTTTATAAATTCACAAAAAGTTCACGGTGTAATAATTAATATCTACAGGATTCTCGATTTTCTTCCTGACTATAAAATCTTGTAAATCTCTTCCAATCATTGTTGCTAATGTTTCGCAACCCTCTATTTTAAGAAAAAAGATTCTAGCTCGAGGATTTCAGAAGAGAAATGATTTCGCCCAGAGCATACCATAATCGCTCACGGTATTAGAGAGATTAAAATTTTTAATCCGGATCCCGAACCGCCAATTAAACGTTCGCTCCTGATGATTCCGTCCGAGTCAACCTTTATCACCGATTCTGTCACGAATGAATATTCATAAACTCATCCCACTTAAATACATCGCCGGACGAAATACCTTAAATCCCATATCGAACACGCAATCCGGAGAACTCATTAACCCGGGGTCAATCGTTTCATCTCTCGTGGTTTATACCACTGATATGAATATGCAACAGATAGGCGAGGAATTTTAATGAGGCCAGACCCGCGATCAGCGATTAGAAAACCGAAGATAAAGGGACAAAGTTGAGACGCCGATGACTATGCTCGCTAATGATCGATTGATTGCGGTGCCTCTCTAATCATCCATTGAAGACGAGAGTGAAACCAATTATCCATTCTATATTTCAGACAAGCAATAATTTCGTTCGGCTGGAGCTTGTGCAAACTCGATTATGTAAGCTTGTTGTACACTTTATCAGTTTTATATTGTGTACGTAACAATATTCTTGAAACTTGATTTTACACAACAATATTATTCTATAAATATTATATTGCGCATGTAATATTATTCTAGAAGTTTTACAGTTCACAATCGATTCTGTTGAATATTGTGTAAACTCTATTTTGTATATTTGTTGTGCATAAATTTTGTTCCACATATAAATGTATTCTATACATTTTCCTCATATTCTAAACATTATTCTATAGTTTTTATATTGTGTAATAATTTCAGACAAGAGATAATTTGATTTAAGATATTCATATATATATATTTTGTATAATAATTTCATTATAAATTCTACGACATGTCAAACGGGTGAATTTAAAATAGCATGAATCACATACTTAACGAATAACTTCTCATAAATGTTTAGTAAGATATATGAAATGAGAATGTAAATATTTAAAGACATTTGTACATCGCAGAACGTTTATCAAAAGATAGACACCGCGACTATTTTTAGAAATCTATTTTTTTCCCATTTAAAACCGTAGAACGTCTGTCAACAGTAATAGAGAGTTGCAGATTTATTGCAAATATACGTCGCCGATTAACATAATCTTTGCTTCGTATTTGCTAGATATATTACACAAAAGAGAGCCGGCAAAAGGATTTTGAAAAATATGTAATGTCATGAAATATTTTGTAACGCAATGACTATGAAGCTTCTGGTCCATGTAAATTTGCTATTCCGATCAATTAATCGTTGAGATTCGCATGGGTTGTCATCAGCGTTCGATAATTTACGATGTCAATTATGGTAATCACCAGTCTGTAGTATTTCAGATGAAATTATGTCATGTTACGGTACTGTAGTTGTAGTAGGTTTCCTGAACTTTATCGGGGTCTCGTGCAGTTATAATTAACTTTAACTATTGAACATTCTCAAGGTAAAGAGTCGCTTTCCAAATTTATCTCGTCAGACTATAATACATTATTGTTACTTGTATCTCCTCAAGAAATACTTTCCAGTAATGATAATAAAAGATTGTAAATTAAGTCCAATTGGTAGACTAATATCCACTACAATCGCCTTTTTACAAATTAAATTTCAAAGCAAAGTGCTTGGACATTTCCCAAGTGTGTTTCATGCTTTAAAAAATGATGTATATAAAATCTATTAATTCTTTTGTCGATTACTATATTACCAAAATATTGGATAACACATTACACAAGAAAATTGATGTATTTGAGTTACACATAATTTTTATTTATAATGAACAACATTTTCAAATATGCATTATATTTTATAATATTAATCTTCCTTTTCATTATTCAAGCAATACATGTGTGTTCAGCTATTTCCAACACAATTCGTAAAAGAAATTGTTTAAAATTACGAATCAAGAAACTGTTTCTTGAAGTACATTTTCAATAAAACACTTTATAAGAAGTTAGAAGAAACGATAATGAATTGTGGAGAATAAAATTGAAAATAATTCGTAGTACAAAGAGTTAACATCTTCAGTCATATGACTTAAATATATATATTTCCAACACAATTCGTAAAAGAAATTGTTTAAAATTACCAATCAAGAAACTGTCTCTTGAATTAAATTTTCAATAAAACACTTCATAAGAAGTTATAAAAAATGATAATGAATTGTGGAGAATAAAATTGAAAATAATTCGTAGTACAAAGAGTCAACATCTTCAGTCATATGATTTCAATATACATATTTCCAACTCAATTCCTAAAAGAAATTGTTTAAAATTACCAATCAAGGAACTGTCTCTTGAATTAAATTTTCAATTAAACACTTCATAAGAATTTATAAGAAACTATAATGAATTGTGGAGAATAAAATTGAAAAAAATTCGTAGCACAAAGAGTTAACATCTTCAGTCATATGACTTC
>CM052187.1:2334819-2345269 GCA_028455805.1 Lasioglossum figueresi
TTATTTTGCCTAAAAATCCGCAGTATAAAATATATTATGACATTAATAACCCATTCAGATTATAAATATTGAATCTAACTGCAATTTGAAACAGAAGAAAGACCGAGATAATTGAAGTATTAAAATTGAAGGAGAAAAAAATTTCTTACGTTCTACTTTCCGTAGCTAAAATAGAACCTTGTCCCAGGTCAAGTGTTTAAACAAAGGCGATTCGAAGCGGCGTCCACCGTGGGCAAAGCCGAGAATATCTCACTCCAGAATTCGTAATCTCCGTCTTCTATCGCGACAAAACATCGTTTCGCCATTAAGCGTAACAGCTTCCTCCGATTCCACTAATGAATCTCGGAATCAATCTTTCATTCTGCGCTCGTAGAACCGTCGGGCCAGCACCTGTCGATCGTTGCACGGCGATCCTTTTTTCGGCCGATTATTCCGGGGAACGCGTTCCTCGGGATCGAGACAGGCCTCGGACAGGATTCGACTCGTGACCACGAGGCTCTCTCACGGAGGTTTTCGGAGGCGTCACGTAGCCGGGTGGCCCTGTACCGAGAGGGCACGCCGCCGCACCTGCCAGGTCATTAGGGTAGAAACGCCAGGTAGAGATTGACTGCGAGACGAAGGCGAGGAGACACGTTGCTGTGCCTTTCTGCCGTCACGATAAGATAAAAATGATTCGTGGGAAGATGTTTAGCGAAAAGAATTATTCACTCCTCTTTGCCAATTTGTTTATGTATCAGGTTCTCCCCAAAGATCACGCTATAATATAATTATTAACCCTTTGCGCTCGAAGCTATTTTCATTCGAAAATTAAACATTTCTTCCGTTCTAGAATAACTCCATCGTATATGATTTTTTTCATTTTATGGATACGAAATCGATACAATACCTTATACAATAATTAAATGTTTATTAATTGATTAGATGCTAACGTATTTAATAATGCAAACAATATTTTGGACAATGTTATAGCAATTTAGTTATTGACTCTTTGAATTTGATACAACACCTCGTACGTAATACTTAATGCGTTTGATGCATTTGTAATATTACAAAAATAAGTAAGTGTAATTCGAAACGGTAAAACATTAGAAGAATTAGAAAATACCGTTACATAATTTTCAGAGTAATAAACACGTTAAGTACGAAAATAAATTTCTATTTCGTCCCAGTATGTTGCGATACAGGTAGAAAATTTTTTATTTTGCACAAAGATCCGCTGTCTATCGATTAGACACCAATATATTTAATAATGGTACATTTACTCAGGGTTAATATTTTGATTGGAGTGCATAAAAGTGAACAGCTACTATAAAAATTGATGTTTCCATTGAAAAAGATCAGTCGACAAGAATTTTGTAAAATAGGTTTCCTAGAGAATGGCCAAATAAGATTTACAGATCCTTCGGCTATAAGCCTGTAATAACGATGAAATCCTCAAAGACTAAATTCATAATCTCCAGGAAATATCCGAGGAAATCGGATTTAATACGAACATTGTGCGATTTTTGGGACACAACAATTCCACGTTAATGTAACTTTGATTCCGTCGAGGACCCTCGGAGCCGGAAAGGGTTTCCACGGTGAGCAACGGCGAAGCGAACGATGACAAAACAGAAGGGGATCACAAAGGGGACCGAATAAGATGAAGAGGGAACCAGGATACACAGCGGTAGTCCGCGAAAGAAAGGAATAACGCGTTGCAAGGGAATTGCGGTTAGCTAGAAGAGCTCGGGAATGCAGGGAGGAAGAGGAACAGAGGAAGAAAGAGGTGGAAGAAAGAGAAAGAGAAAGCCGCATCGGTAGAGGATCCAAGGAGGAGGTACCCGTCACGAACTACGGGCTAATTGTCCGGGAGATTGCTCCTGCAGCCTGCTGTGCGCTGCTGTTGCAGCTGATGCTGCTGTCTGTCCTGCACGTTGTTTCCTCGACCTCGAGGCAACCTCCGGGCGTCCTTAAGATCTTGATCCGCTCCGGGGATCGACTGGATCCACAGGCCGCGACGTGAATTATTGTTTTGTCGCGGGGAACCTGTGTTATTCCACGGAAATTTCTGTCGGGGCCCTCGTCTTCGCCGAACCGAATGACGAAAATGAGACGGTACTGGCAATTAATGCCAGGTTATTACCGGGGAAATAGACAGCTACCTTTCGTGGAAACTGTTAGAGGTATTGAGATGCATCTCTCATCCGATCAGAAGATCGTTCTTCAATTCTGCCGTACCTGCTTGAGCTCGTGCTGCTTTCCAGAGCCGCGAGAAATAGTATTTTAAATAATAAGTAATCCCATTTCTTTTAGAGTACGTGCACAACTTTGAAAATAAAATAGTTTATTTGATTTTCCAGAGCCGCGAGAAATAGTGTTTTAAATAATAAATAATCCCATTTCTTTTAGAGTATGTGCACAACTTTGAAAATAAAATAGTTTATTTGATGCAGTAATTTTTGAGAATACAATAATTTATTTATTTAGTATTTTATTGGAAGAATATTGAAAATATTTGTATTTTGTCTCTTTAGTTTCAATTATAATTTTAAATATCATTGCTGAAAATAATGATTCGAATTGATTGCATTTATGTATGACTGTATGTTCGTGCCGTTTCTCAGAGTATTATAACAAAACCAAAAGTAAAATATTCTATTTCGTGTTTCAGATTGTTCAAATAGAAATATTTTATCTTCGAAATTGTATATCTTATTTAAAATACTATTTTCTTCTAGCAAAATAAAATCTAAAATGTTCAATACCATTTGAAATATTTGTTTGGCCAATTAATGCCCACCTCTCACCACTCACCTTCTTTCAACATCAATTTTGAGTGAACTATTTTGTGAAATTGCTGCGAATGTTGGTCGAAGTTAATTCGAAATGTCGAAATTTATTTGACAATTAATGGAGACAATGAACACAGAGTAATGCTGTGAGACTTCGAGGATAGTTCAATGCTCTGCAAACGTCCATTTGTATTAAAACAAATATAAAACAACAAATCTCGACAGGACCAGAGTTTTAATATTAATACCAGGACTCGTGAACAGCAAACTACTCGCGTCTAGAGAAAAAAAATTCTGATGCACGGTACAAATCGAGCCTGTGATACTTCGAACAGCTTCGAAGCCGTCATCCGAGGAAGACATCTGTTCTCAGCTTGCGAACGAGCCACTTCGTAGGAAATAATGACTGTCCATCAAACGGAAGACTAAAATTTTTAATTCGACACGACACAGATTTGTAGTAATCCTCGAATCTACGAGATCTGTCACTCGACACGCGATAAGCAAAGAAACGTCTCTCTCGGAATGCCGACGAAAAGATCTGCCGGAGCCGGCGAAGCATCGGAGGAGCCTTATGCGAGGCAATTTTTCACGTTGCTCGACGTCGACGGGCGCAAAGTGCAAAAACTATAATTTGCCGAGGTGAAGAAACCTATCAATAAAGGGGATTTCACGAACGGGATGGAACGGGACGGGATGAAACGGCGAGTTGTACAAACAAGTTCAAGCGGCGGGCGATATTTTTTCGAGATGCCCGGAAGGCAGCGGGTCGATCCCGAGGACCATTAATAATAACCAAGAAGGAGTGTATTTAATTCCGAGCGGTGGTCCGCCATCTGTTACGTGATCACGTGCGCAGAAAACTGGCGCAATTAAACCGTGGATCGGGAACGATATAGTAACGAGAAAAATCACGTAATGAACCAACGAAAGAGGATTAGCGGAGGACGGTACGCGCAGGGACAATAATCGGCTATTGTGCGGCGCGCCGCTGCCGTTTCACGTCCGCGAGAACGATTAGCTTGGAAGAACCGACATTCCCCGGGAAAATTTATGCGGTTTCAATTGACTGCAATTTTATAACGCGTTATGCAACGCGACCGCACCGAGCCCGGCACACGGACACGACGAATCCGCGACAAAAGTCACGGGAGCAGAAACGATGATGGACTCCGGCCAAGCTGCCCGCGTAATGGCGAACTGTTTCGCTTCCGTGTAAACGCGAAATTGTCCACAGTGATTCTCATTACCCATTCTGTTCTTCTCACGTAATTATTATATTTATTTCGGTCCCGTGAAACTGTTTCTAAAATAAAAACGTGAGCGAAGAATTGATCAATCCGTGACTGCGTTGAGATACTGTACAAAATAGTGTCTTGAATTTTTGTGGAAAAGTAAGAGTTTATTAGTTTATTGATTGACGTCTACGAGGCATTGTTTTTTTAGAAGTGCAATTAGTGGAGAAAAATGATTAATCGTCGAGGACATACATAAAGCATGAACATAAAATGTTCAGCTCGGATGGAAATACCAATTCAATACACATCTGGATAAACATGTAGTAAAAAACAACCTCTATCCATTTCCTCAACGATTGTAACAAACAACGAGCATCTTTCAAAGTTTCTTCCGTGCAACGTGAATAAATCAATTCTTTCAGCTTCTCAAAAAACTTGCAGTCGTTCGATCCAGTTTTAGAAAAGTTATTTGGTTCGAAAGTGTGTATATTAATTATTAAATTCAGGCATGTGTTGTTGTGTAGTGCAGGAAGTCAACACCTTGACTGAACTTGGAATTTCTATCTTGTTCTTATATCGATTTGTTAAGTCCACGTGCTTCGAGTGTATAAATAATTTGATTTTTTATTATTTTACGTACTACGATGAACTTAGCGGGAAAGAGGTCAAGCAGAGTGATGTCGTACTTAACGTCAACTAGGGTTATGTAATCAAGCTCGCAATGATGCGACTTTTTGTCGTAACGCGACTTCTTGTGTGCAACCGAGTTTCTCCGCGGATTTCATGCGTTTATGACAAAAATGGACACGTACAATTCGAAGCAGTGGTCATGTTAAAATTATTTAAAGACATCAATGTATTAGTCACAGCTTGACAGGATAATTCAACAATCAATGCGAACATTGTTCATTTTGCATAAAGAACCACAGTCTATTAATAGCATACATATTTACTAACACAATACCGACCGGTGATTATTGTATAATTTTGAAAAATCTATGGTACATGGCTAAACACTTTTTAATGGAAAAATCTATGGTACATGGCTAAACACTTTGTAATGGAACCTTCAATAGCAACATCAATTTTCATAGTGACTCTCGTATTTTTTACAGAAAATCATTTCTATCAACCCATCCCCCAAATTGGACGACCACCCCTCAGAATGGGACTGTAATTTATCTACACGGAGTAGTCTCCTAGTAGGTGAACTGTTGATACTAAATCGAAAAGAACAACCTAACCTAAAAATCATCCCCAAATTGGACAATTTCAACCCTCAGGAGGAGGCTGTAATTTATCTACACGGAGTATTCTTGCAGTAGGTGAACCGTTGACACTAAATCAAAAAGAACAACCTAACCCAAAAATCATCCCTAAATTGGACAATTTCACCCCACAGGAAAAGGCAGCAAACTGATCTACACGGAGTAGTCTTCCAGTAGGTGCACTGTTGATACGAAATCAAAAAGAACAACCTAAAAATCGTCCCTAAATTGGACAATTTCACCCCTCAGGAGGAGGCAGCAAACTGATCTACATGGAGTAGTTGCTCAATAGGTGAAGCGTTGATACGAAATCAAAAAGAACAACCTAACCCAAAAATCATCCCTAAATTGGACAGTTTCACCCCTCAGGAGGAGGCAGCAAACTGATCTACACGGAGTAGTCTTCCAGTAGGTGAACTGTTGATACGAAATCAAAAAGAACAACTTAAAAATCGTCCCTAAATTGGACAATTTCACCCCTCAGGAGGAGGCAGCAAACTGATCTACACGGAGTAGTTGCTCAATAGGTGAAGCGTTGATACGAAATCAAAAAGAACAACCTAAAAATCGTGCCTAAATTGGACAATTTCACCCCTCAGGAGGAGGCAGCAAACTGATCTACAAGGAATAGTCTCTCAGTAGGTGAATCGTTGACACGAAATCAAAAAGAACAACCTAACCTAAAAATCATCCCTAAATTAGAAAATTTCACCCCTCAGGAGGAGGCAGCAAACTGATCTACACGGAGTAGTCTTCCAGTAGGTGAACTGTTGATACGAAATCAAAAAGAACAACCTAAAAATCGTCCCTAAATTGGACAATTTCACCCCTCAGGAGGAGGCAGCAAACTGATCTACACGGAGTAGTCTCCCAATAGGTAAACTGTTGATACTAAATCGAAAAGAACAACCTAACCCAAAAATCATCCCTAAAAATCCACCCCCAAATTGAACGATCCACCTTTTAGTAGAAGGCAGCTAACCAATCAACGAAAGGAACAAAATGCAACGACCCTGAAACAATCGTGAGAAGCTTCTATCGAAAAATCATCCCCCAAGGAGCGACCCGCGTGAATCTCGTGAAAAATATCGGAACCTCGGCACAAGCCAACTAATTATTCCGCACGTAGTCCCGGGATAAGTCGGACAGAAGCGAGCAATCTTTAAAGGCTCGGTTTAATATTCCCGGGCGAAATTTATGCGGGCCGGGTCTCGCGCGCGGCTCCGCCATAAGTTACGTAATCCCACACATGGTAGCACGGTGCGCTAGCCGAAGTAGCAGCGGACGATAAATCTTCGAAACGCGGTAACTCACGATGTTTCTCGCCTCTTCGGGCGAGACACACCGGCTTCTCCGACGGAGAGAGAAATGAGGAAAGGCGGCTTTGTGGAAGGGTCGTTGAGAGGGGAGGAACGGGGAGGTTGGTTAAATAAAAAAGGTAAAAGAACCGGGGCTACGGGATGGTGTCATGCGCCAGGAAACGGGCACTGTAGCGGGGCTAGATATCGAGAGACGTCGATCGATTGCACGACACTGCACGGGATATAGAGAAATTTCTTGCCGCGGCACGTTTCTCCTTGTTTTACAGAATGACACGACGCCGGTGCCGACCCGTGTACCAGCGGAGGAGCTACAACGCCGGTATTAGTTGCGCCGAGATCGTTCTTTACCCGGAAATATCGGGTATAGTATTCTTTGGCAGCGAGCATCGGTGATTTATTGACCGGGACCGGGGTTTCTTGCGATTTTGTAACCGAGCCGTACCAACCAGCCTTGTTCCGCGATCCCGGTCCAGTGGAAAAGGAAACTGGAGCGATTTAGAACGAACTATGTGTACCATGCTCCTTTCAATGGCGAACAGTCATGGGTAGTTAACTGTCGAAGGAACAAGGAATTTTTACTAATAGCTTTCCAAATGAGTAGTCGTACATTTTAAACCATCCACTATGTGAACCACGATCTTCCAAATGTTGTGCTCGAAGAACAAGGACGATTCCCGATCTCGTGTCTTACATTTTAAGTATCCGAAGAATATGGTGTTACATCTGTTATTCAACAAGGTGGTTATTCTGTGGTATATCTGCTTTTAATGTTTGAATTAATTAGATACAATACTAATACCTTGACAGACGAATTGAATGAAACTCGATGAGACCAAAGGTACTATTCATTTTTTAAATTTATTATTTGAATAAACTCGACAGAGAATTTTTTCGTACAAAATTTAAAGCATTTATGGTCCTGGGATGATATTGGATGCTCGTAATATTTGATATTAATGTTAAGGAATATTTTACGTCATAGCTAGAGGATTTTATGCATTTACGACAAACTTGGTTAGGTGTAAATTGAAAGAATTTAAGAGTAACAATGTATTGTCGTCCTTGCGATCGAAGAAGACAATTTTTATTTTGTATGCAGTCATAAGGAAGTTCAATTTGAAAGACTACAAAGATTGAAGGAATTTAGAGTGTCAATGTATCGTTGTTCCTTGCGATTGAAGTAGACAACTTTTATTTTGCACGAAGATCCCCAGTCTCGTGAAACGTATGACGGATCTACGATTACGAGATATTTTAACATGTCCCTCTTCAAAACTCCAGAAAATCTGAATTTTTCTCTCGGCGAGAGAAGTTCGAGAAACGCGAGGATAAACAGTGCTAAGGGAAAATAGTATTTTAAAGAGTAAATAGTAAATAATCCTATTTATTTTAAAGTATGTGTACAACTTTGAAAATAAAATATTTTATTTGAGGAAGTAATTTTTGAAAATAGCATTTTATTTGTAGAATATTGAAAATATTTGTATTTCGTTTTTATTTTCAATTTCAATTTTAAATATCATTGCTGAAAATAATTAAGTAATAATTAAGTAAGTCGTTTTGTAACGATAAGATAGACTGTATGTTTATGCGATTTCTCAGAGTATTATAACAATGCAAAAAGTGAAATATTTTATTTTGTGGATCAAGTTGTTGGAATAGAAATATTTTATTTTCGAAATGGTATATCTTATTTAAAATACTATTTTCTTTAACAAATTACCGACCGATGATTATTGCATAATTTTGAAAAATCTATAGTACATGGCTAAACACTTTTTAATGGAATCTTCAATAGTAACAGCAATTTTCATTGCGAACTAACAAGTCACCCTCAACAACGTGATCTAATAGTTTCATTTAAGATTGAGATGTAAACGAAAATTTCTATAAACTCTTTTGGTACAGCACAATTATTGAAAATCCTATCAATAATCTTCCGGCAGGTAAAGTTTTTTTTTCTAGGTGAAATATAAAACAGTAAAAGATTTATTAAGGAACGAAATGAATTTTCATTTAACTTCTGCTTCTCCCGATCAATGCAGAATATTTTTGTTCTAAGTGAAATATAAAACAGTGAAAGATTTATTAAGGAACGAAATGAATTTTCATTTAACTTCTGCTTCTCCCGATCAACACAGAATATTTTTGTTCTAGGTGAAATATAAAACAGTGAAAGATTTATTAAGGGACGTAATGAATTTTCATTTAACTTCTGCTTCCTCCAATCGATACAGAATATTTTTGTTCTAGGTGAAATATAAAACAGTGAAAGATTTATTAAGGGACGTAATGAATTTTCATTTAACTTCTGCTTCCTCCAATCGATACAGAATATTTTTGTTCTAGGTGAAATATAAAACAGTGACAGACTTTAAAAATCCAAAAACATTGTCATGTTGTTGTCCATGTGAAATAACTATTAGAGGATGAAACGGCAGGTAAAGTGTTAAGCAAAATAAAATCTAAAATATTCAATAGTATTTGAAACATTTGTTTCGCCAAATGATGCCACCTCCGCGGATGAACAATGGATGGGTTTCTGATCGAGTTCCGCCAAGCAATTAAGAAGCGCGCAGCGATCGCTATCGGGTCGAATGAATAATATGAAGGATATTAAAGATGCGGCCAGTCATCGATCGATCGAAAGAAAAGCCGCGTCAGATGGACAGGCACATAGTCGCGTGCAAGAAAACGTCTCGCACGAAAGTAGCACGTGCACAAGTACTGGAGAAGCGGATAGCTACCCGTGCAGAGAGCACAGGTAGGCAGGTAGGCATATCTGCGCACACAGTGGCCGGTGAACCCGCCTCGAGAACGAAGCCTGGAGGTTCAAGCCAAGGTGGTGGCCCCAGGGCGTCGGGTCACCCAGATTTCAATCTAGATACAGCATTCCTCGGTTAATTAGTACTGGCTGACTGGCCGTGAGCTCCATCATTGGTCCGAACTCCTGCTACGCGTCTGCTACTCTGCACCCATCGTACCATCGCCGCCGCCTGTCCGACCATCGTCGTTGACGTGTACCTTTCCCCCGTGGATTCGTGTCTACGTGTTGCTCCGGGCCCCTTTGTACCGTCCCGATGACGCACAGTGGGCCCGAATCGAGATGTACGAGGTGCGATCGAAAAGTAAAATGACTTTTTGAATTTCGCGGGATACCTACAGTCGATTTTCGTTTTCTTTTTTTTCGTATGCTGGTACACTCGTCCCGAACGTATGTTCACAGTTTCAGCTATACAGCATTATTTGTTTGTTTGCGAGAAGCATAACGGTTAGAAGTGTTTTGCGTGCTCGGCGATTTTCTGCTGTCGGAAAAAATGGATCAAAGAATTTGCATCAAATTTTGTGTAAATAATTGAATTGAGTGCTCCAAAACACTTGAAATTGTTGACAGTGGCGTACGGTGAGTTTCCCCCGTGGATTCGTGTCTACGTGTTGCTCCGGGCCCCTTTGTACCGTCCCGATGACGCACAGTGGGCCCGAATCGAGATGTACGAGGTGTGATCGAAAAGTAAAATGGCTTTTTGAATTTCGCGGGATACCTACAGTCGATTTTCGTTTTCTTTTTTTTTTCTTATGCTGGTACACTCGTCCCGAACGTATGTTCACAGTTTCAGCTATACAGCATTTTTTGTTTGTTTGCGAGAAGCATAACGGTTAGAATTGTTTTGCGTGCTCGGCGATTTTCTGCTGGCGGAAAAAATGGATCAAAGAATTTGCATCAAATTTTGTGTAAATAATTGAATTAAGTGGTCCAAAACACTTGAAATGTTGACAGTGGTGTACGGTGAGTGTGCTCTGAGTAAAGAAAATGTTTATAAGTGGTACAAGCTCTTCCAAGATGGCCG
>CM052187.1:2345369-2377252 GCA_028455805.1 Lasioglossum figueresi
TCTGATTAAAACGAGTCCAAGCACGACGCGGATCAAACTAAATCTGTGACACTTAATTTTCCACTCACCCCTATTTTTCCCCCACAACTTACTGCGCCGAGCTCAGCTTACTTGCAAGGAAGCAGAATGAAACTACTAGAGGAGAAGGGGCAAACGTACCTCAAAGAGTTCCCGTGATCGTAAAAAGTAATCTTGCAAAAAAGAAAATTTCAAATGCAACAATATTTTTTGTTTTACCTTTCCAGGCATATTATCAATGGATTATGCAGATTTTTCCGATTAAAACGAGTCCAAACACGACGCAAATCGGACCAGTTTTATGGACTTGATGTAACTGACATAATTAAAAGCATACGTGTGATTGTTACACGAAGTCTGCAAAAGTAGGCCGATTTACGTCGTGTTTGGACTCGTTGCAATCGGAAGAAACTCAGCAATTCATTGGTACGATATTTGAGAAGGTAGGACAAACATGACTGAATTTGAAATTGTTATCGCATGTATATTTGTTTACTTTTTTGAGCTGTTCCTGACTGCAGTGCGATCTTGGAATAGAGACGCTGTCTTGTGACGCAACAATTTGATTTCCGGGTCCCGAATCTTGCAGATTTAAGTGAGCAGTACTGCAATGCAACTTCGACGCGGTCTACTGAGCGTCAAAAGGAAGTGATCGAGCGGTCAGATTCAGCCGATACACAAACGAGTCACGTCGGGATTGTTTTTCTCCCCGATCGCGTCCACGCTCGACGGTGGAAAACCGATCGGCGGAAAGTAAACGTTTTCGATGCCGATCCGGGGCCACGACATGGCCGATCGACGGCCAACACACCTTTCACTTGGTCTAGGTGTCCACCCAGACCCGCGGAAAATGCACCCGGGACCCGTTAAATGCTCGTCGCTGGCCTTGAATCGCGATTGCGAGATGCGAATACTGAAATCGTGCGTTACACAATTTTACGTGTGGTGCTGAACTTGTACATAAACGTTCATGGCTTGTAGCGGTGTGCAAAGTAGAATGAAGCATGCAATTTGACCCTCTAACATTGAAATCCGGGTCTATTTTGAGCCGTAGTATCAAAATCGCCATTCTGGCGAATTAATCAAATTAATTAAACAAACAGCTTCCGCATTGGAAACAATAGAAATGGTTTGAAAAATTCATAAAAAAAGTGTAACAGTTTTTTTAATGCAATGATTGGTTTTGGTATTTTTGTACGAAATTTATAAATGGTACAGAATTATTGAATTCTTACAGAGTTCCAATGTTTATTCCTCATACACTTAAACATAGGCAAAAATAATTATTTGATCGGTACACCGCGGATTTTATGCGTTTATGATAAAAATGAGTAGTTGCAATTCAACAAAGTAGACAGATTGAAAGAATCAAGTGGCTCCTACATTTTATAACAAATGCAGTAAATTTAATTTTGTATAAAGAAACTCGACAAAGAGTGCAGAGTCTTTTGAAGAAACAAATGAATACCTATGAATTTAAATAAATTATAAATCGACTGGTTTAAAAATGGAAAAGTTTATTAAATATTACAATCGTGTTTCCACATTGTATGATATTATTCAGCATATTGTCTGGTAAATAAGTGTCGCTCGTAACGAGTGAATAATATGTAACACGTTTAGAGTCACCCGCCAGGCGCGACTCTTATGGAAATGCATTTACCGACTGAGAGACAGAATTTACAATAATTTCATAATTACCACGCAAAGTGTGTAGCTTGTATACTTCTTATTGTCCCATAAATTCTCAGCTTATCATAAAGTTAGCACAGCAATTAATTAATACCGGTGGTGGCTTTTAATGTGACACCACACAACGACGGCGACGTCTGACTCATTAATATTAATAACGCGGGGTTATGGTCGTTTAAGTACTTAATACTACTCGCTTAAGTATCTGATATTTGGAGTCTAGAGGTCTCGCGGATCGAAACAGACGACAGATACTCGTAGAGTTTAATCAAATTCAAGTAGGTATCGAGATGAAGAAAGTCCATGGTCGCATTGCAAATTGCAGCGTGCGTCAAATGGACAGGATGTAAACAAAATTGTACATACATAATGTGATCTCGCGGAAATTCAAATGATCGGCAATGAAACGCTATTCCTTGTTTTCCCGATGGAACAGATTACTGGAAAAAAGAAGTTATCGAGGGCGAACTACCTAACCCGGACCTAGCCCAGAGGTTATTCATAATCACATTTTTAAGACCAGACTGTCAATAATCATTATTTCCCCTTTCCCAGAAACGCTGAATGTTTACATTCGTCTGATAGCGTGCGCACAACCGTGCGCCAATAACTAATGCATTTTTAATCACAAAAACCGATAACGCAAAAACGAGAGGAAGAAAGAGGTGAAGGATATTGGATACTAATGGCTCCTACGTAAATGTATAATGGGAATGCGTTTTAAAAAAACACGTACTAGATTTTACATATACAATAATCTGTCCGATTTTTAATATACTATTCATTCATCTATTTCGGATATCACTAAACGATTTCATGATAAACTTTCTTTACTACAGCCATTATAAAATGACATGAAATTGTTTCCTGATCTGGGTGTCCTTGAACTCCACAAAATAAAATTGCACAAAGCAGTTCGGTATTACACCGCATTCGCATGAAACGCGAACGCAGGAAACGTAAACTACAATTAATCCGAACATGAAAATCATCGACAGAGAAAACGAGCAATCATCGTTGTTTCTAAAGTGCGTCGGGAAGAGGTCGGAATAAAAATCGTCAGTTTAGTATAATACGGATCGTAAGAACAGAAAAAAAAAACGCATGCGGTTGATTTTCTAATAGCTCGCAGACTAATTGCTTCGAATAACACGAGCGTGCGCTAACCGGTGATGAGGAACAGTATTGTAAATACCGGTGCGTGTATCAGATTGCACTCGTTACACGGCGCACGCTAATTTACTCGGCAAACTGAAGGAGGCTGAAGCCATGTCGTCGCGGGAGTTCACTGACTTTCATAATTCAGGCTACGTTATTGCACAACTAATAATCCCTGCTCTCGCCGGGGAAAACGTTGCCTTAATGCTCGGACATGCTCGGCTAATTCCACTGGTTTAATCGGTGTGCCCGGCGCGGTCATTCGGACTGGCGTGTATCTACCTGTCAATATTGCCGATCCGCAAGTGCAGCCAATCTGTTTGGGTAGCTTTCGATAGCCACGTATCACCCGGGAATCTGTCCTTCACGGTTCGTGGGCGTTCTTGCGCGAAACTGTTACCGCGTGCGAGACCATTTTTGCTGCGACGGGTGACGGAACGATTGACAGTCTGGCAAAACATCGGACTTCGGTCAATTCTAATCGATAACGACTAGAAAACGATTCCTTTACAGAAAATAAAAATGTTCTATCTGCGTTACAACCAGTGCTGGGGAAAATAGTATTTTAAATGGTAAATAGCAAATAATCCTATTTATTTTTATATATTTTTAATTTTACAAATTCAGAATATTTTGAAATTTAAGAATAGATAACAGAGAAAGGGAATAATGCTGGTAATAAACTTTAAACAGCTTCGTGATGATCATTAATAAATTCGACGTGTCACTGTAATACTTGTTGAGTGGAAGCAGTGCTGGGGAAAATAGCATTTTAAATGGTAAATAGCAAATAATCCTATTTATTTTTATATATTTTTAATTTTACAAATTCAGAATATTTTGAAATTTAAGAATAGATAACAGAGAAAGGGAATAATGCTGGTAATAAACTTTAAACAGCTTCGTGATGATCATTAATAAATTCGACGTGTCACTGTAATACTTGTTGAGTGCAAGCAGTGCTGGGGAAAATAGTATTTTAAATAGTAAATAGCAAATAATCCTATTTATTTTTATATATTTTTAAATTTACAAATTCAGAATATTTTGAAATTTAAGAATAGATAACAGAGAAAGGGAATAATGCTGGTAATAAACTTTAAACAGCTTCGTGATGATCATTAATAAATTCGGCGTGTCACTGTAATACTTGTTGAGTGCAAGCAGTGCTGGGGAAAATAGTATTTTAAATAGTAAATAGCAAATAATCCTATTTATTTTTATATATTTTTAATTTTACGAATTCAGAATATTTTGAAATTTAAGAATAGATAACAGAGAAAGGGAATAATGCTGGTAATAAACCACTCGCTAGCTTCGTGATGGTCATTAATAAATTCGACGTGTCACTGTAATACTTGTTGAGTGCAAGCAGTGCTGGGTAAAATAGTATTTTAAATGGTAAATAGTCAATAATCCTATTTATTTTAAAGCATGTGTACACAACTTTGAAAATAAAATATTTTATTTGATGCAGTACTTTTTGAAATTAGATTATTTATTTCAGGCAGTAATTTTTAAAAACAGTATTTCATTTGAAGATATTGAAAATATTTGTATTTCGTCTTTATTTTCAATTTCAATTTTAAATATTATTTCTGAAATGAATGGTTCGAATTACATTTATGAGTGTAAAAATGCAAAAAGTAAAATATTTTATTTCGTGTTACAGATTGTTCAAATAGAAATATTTTATTTTGTGGATCTAATAATTGAAATGGAAATATTTTATTTTCAGGTTCAGATTGTTCAAATAGAAATATTTTATTTTGTGGATCAAATAATTGAAATAGAAATATTTTATTTTCAGGTTCAGATTGCTCAAATAGAAATATTTTATTTTTTAAATTGTATATTTTATTTAAAATACTATTTTCTTTAAGCCATATAAAATCTAAAATATTCAATAGTATTGGAAATATTTCTTTCGCCAAATAATGCCCACCTGTGATTACAACAAAGTGGACTGAATTGGAAATTTATTTTCTTTCAAAATATCTTTAACCCTTTGCACACCGAATTATTTTTCGACTTTCTTGCCAACAACTCCCTACTATTTCAAGTGTTTCATTTGAAATTTACTTCGAAGGACTCGACTGCTACTTATTTTAAACAATTTTGTGTACTAATTATAGTAAATATTACCTGCAGACAATTAAATAAATAAAGGAAAAACCAAATTCATATAAAAACCCGTTTTATTTACATTTTTCCTTTACTGATATCGAGTCACACTCGACAAAGGAGTGCAAAGGGTTAAACGCATGTTTGTGTATAATCGGGATCCGGTTAATCGAGGTTCTACTGTATTAATTTTCGAGAATCATCTGTGCACCGTCGCGTACTACTTCTTCATATTATTGGTGTGGGCACAAAGGCCCAACAACAGGCGATTTACCTGACAAGGACGTTATAGCAGGCAAAAAACGCACGTAGCTCGGCTACGAATTGGCAGATTAATTTACAACCACCGCGGTTCGAGAATTTCAACCCCCACAGATGGACAACACGTGCGACAGACCCATCGAAGCGATGAGCGGACATACAATTATAACATACCTGCGACCAATCAACGAACGCTACATTTCTCCACCTAAATCGACCCTTCACAATCGCAGAATTTTTTTGATCGCGGTCTGCGTTAGCGTTTAGTGAATGCGTAGAAGTATTAAGACGTATTCTTCTTCTCGTTCACTGTATCTTTTCCGGAAATTGTATTTGTGTTTAGTGATTGCGTAGAAGTATTGAGACGTATTCTTCTTCTCGTTCACTGTATCTTTTCCGGAAATTGTGTTAGCGTTTAGTGATTGCGTAGAAGTGTTAAGACGTGTTCTTCTTCTCGTTCACTGACTCGTTTTCGGAAAGTGTGTTGGTGTTTAGTGATTGCATAGAAGTATTAACACGTATTCGCGTAAATGGCAATGCCCTGTGGATCCGACGAGGGAACAGAAGATTCTCGAAAATTTGTAAATACGTTGTACATTAGTATCTTTTAGTTTTTCGCAACTTTAAATTTATTATCTGCGCGATCAAGAAGACTACTTACAATATTAACACGGTTACGAATTTGTGTGTCAATTTCCAAAAATACGTTGTGTTATTCATGGTCAATGCTGATACATAATCGCTTATATCTGTCTTCAAGGCATAGTGTGCTTCAAATGAAGCAAGTCATTGCAATTGTTGCATTGTCATCACTATTTTGTTTTGAATTGCTAATCCTATAGAGACTCTAAAGAACTAAATATATATATATATGTGTACGTTGTACATAACCGTGTATTTCGAACAATTTTTGAAAAATTATTTCTTCAATTGAATAAAATCCAAAGGTTAAATATTAACATATATCAACGAGTGAATTGCGGACTTTTATGCAAAATGAGCATATTGTATCTGAATTTCAACAACTAGGACGCAGATGTAGTTTTTTAAATATTTTTTTTCTTAAAAATTATATTCGATTGGAATTTTTGTGCGTAACAATTTTATTTGATTGAAAATAATATAATCCTATCATTAGACTCTTCAATCTAATTTACTCAATAGCCATCAGTAAATTGCGTTCTTTTATTCAAAATAAAAATGTTAGATATAGTTTCTAAAGTTATTTTTATCGAAAATTTTATTTGATTATTATTAGACTCTCTTGAATCAAATTTACAACATAAAAAAATGATCTATATGAATTATAACACTTCTTCTATTTACTTATTTTCTTAATAATTTTATCGAGTTCAGACCGATAGATTATTATCATAAAATCCTTCAAATGTTATTCCTGCTTTGGACAAATTACATAAACAGCTACAATCTTGCTGGACCGAAAACAAAATTTTCATTCGACTCTCAATTATAAATCTTCTTTTATTTACTTACTTTCTTAATAATTTTATCGAGTTGAGACCGATAGATTAGTATCATAAAATCCTTGAAATGTTATTCCTGCTTTGGACGTATAAAATAAACAGCTACAATCTTGCTGGACCGAAAACAAAATTTTCATTCGACTGTCTATTTTCCATTGTTGGACACAAGCCGGAGGTCACTCGTTCGTAAAGCCGATGCGTAACCCGACCTGGCCGTGTCCCGCAGGTCGTAGCCTGCTGTTTTTATCTGGCCATATTTCAGGATGATTCCACGCTTAATGTTCGTCCTCGGCGAGCCGTGGCCAACCCTCTTTACGGAGCGGCCACGGTGACAACTTAACCCGTGGATCGGTTGCGACCATCGTCGCTTTACGAGCGTGTCGAAGCGTCAAGCTGAACCCTGACCGCTTCCACGAGAGCGTTACCATCGACGGAAAGGCGATTTCGACGCTCGTTATCGTCACTTCCGAGATGGCACCGTGGTTTCTACCGTTTTCCCAATGGGATAGTCTATCCCCGATACTGTCTCTTAATTGCGTAGGCGAACGGTGTGCAAATCTCGCGGAACGGATCGGATTAAACCTCTACACGTTACCTCGCTACACGAGTTTTGTCTGCTCTATACCTTCTACGATTTTTAAAACCAGTTCGAACGTTCTCGAGAATTTTTATCATCGCCTACGTAGAAGTTTGTGCAATTATAACTTGTTCGCTCTGTATCTAATTTTGTGGCCTCTAGACCTGTCTATTTTAATCGTTAACCCTTTGCACTCGAACATATTTCAACTCGAAAATTAAACATTTCTTCCGACCTAGAATAATTCCATTCTATATAATTTTTTTCTTCTTTTTGGATATCAAATTGTGATATAATACCTCGTACAATGCTTAAATGTTTAGTAATTGTGTATTTCTAGGCCCGTTTATTTTAATCATTAACCCTTTGCACTCTAAGATATTTGAACTCGAAAATTAAACATTTCTTCCGACCTAGAATAATTCCATTCTATATAATTTTTTTCTTTTTTTTGGATATCAAATTGTGATATAATATCTCGTACAATGCTTAAATGTTTAGTAATTGTGTATTTCTAGGCCCGTTTATTTTAATCATTAACCCTTTGCACTCTGAAATATTTGAACTCGAAAATTAAACATTTCTTCCAACCTAGAATAATTCCATTCTATATAATTTTTTTTTCATTTTATGGATATCAAATTGTGATTGTATAATACCTCGTACAATGCTTAAATGTTTAGTAATTGAATAGATATCTAGATATGTATTTAATAATCTAAACAATATTTAGAATACCACTCGAGTGTTAAGGGTTAACTGGTATTCTGGGGATTCTCGTGACTCGACTGCGAATGTTCATGCAATTTTTTATTTTTCTAGTCGAATTTTAAGAAAGCGGTAAGAAATGTAATCTTATTTTTAGTGGTAGTAGCCTTTGTAGATCTGAAATAAGTAAAAATCCGCAGTCTACTCTTGATCCCTACAAAATTTCTGTAGACTAACTTCAATATTGTATAATTGTAAATATCCAGTTTTTCAACTTCTTTAGAACATTATTTAGTCTTAAATTACATACTCGAAGAGAGGCATCTGAGGAAATTTATAAAGAATTTTAGGAAGGTCCTGGTACAAGTCTCATTTTTATATTTATAATTGTAGAAGTTTAAATTCGATGTTTCGAGGATGATTTTTTCTCGTCTTTTCCACTTTTTTTAAAATGTATGTTTACGAAAGTGGCTTTATAATCAGCTAAAATTCGAATGTGCTTATAAAAGAATTGAATTCTTAAAAAATGGTAGTTCCATTTGGAAATGATCTAGTGACTTTCGTGTCACCCTGTACTTGCATTTCTTGTCTATCCAGTTGAGATTATGTTTCCTGTCGAAATCACTGAATTTATCATGAAAAAATATACTATACAGCACTAATAAAGAAGCGATAGATGCTAGACTCCGCTTTCGAGTTACACTTTTGTGCTAGAATCGAACAATTTCCGTGCAAAGTATCGTTTTTCTCGTGACCGACAGGTTTCTAAATGACCACATTCTTCGGCATTTTTCGCGCGACTTGTCCGACCGTATTTTATTCCATGGATAATTATTCACAAGCCCGAAAGCGAAAATACATGGAACTACATGAGTAAAATTTCACACCCTATTAAACTTTTTATCGGTATCCTTGATGCATGAAATCTAGTTTGATCTTGTAACCAGACCGGTCTCCAATTCATTAATGCAGACTCTTTTTTCTGGTAATTTAGAATCCATTCGTTCAGAGCCTGTCTATCCTCCTTAACATAATGTCAATCATTTTTACTGTTTACGTTATGCGAATTATGTGTATATTCGAACCGTAATACTAGAACCATATACACGGAAATATAATTGAGATAATCGAGAACCCCTTCGGGTTCGATAGTTATGACTTTCGTAATGCGATTATAAACAGTAATGGATACCCTCTTCTTTTTTCTGTGTCGGGTCGTCTTTCATTTTCTCGGTTCTACAAGTGTAATACTCATAGCTTATTGATATTCATAATTTTGCTTGTATTCATAATTTTCTGAAAAAGTACGATTCAAAAATGACATGTATCTTTAACCCCTTGCCTTACAATATCGCGTGTGTCTCGTGACGAAGATTCTGAATAGATTCTAATAAAAATGTATGTTAATCATTTTCTTTAAACCGAAATAAAATTCTTTTTTCGGTTCTGTTGATGTACAGTTATTGGGGAACATATAGGCATATATAATAGATATCTCCTTTTTTAGAAAATTACGATCGACGAAAAAGTTCTAAACACTAATACAATTTATTTTACGGTTTCAGTGATTAGAACTGTTTTGCAGATCGTAATTTCCTAAAACAAAGGAGATATCTATTGCATGCCTATATGTGCTCCAACAGCTGTAATAAATCGAATAATATAGAAGAATATAAGAACAGTATTATTTCCTTCTAAAAATGAGGATACTAAAATTTCAATTTCACACGATCCGAATAGCAACAGGTTTTCAAAGATAAAAATGTTCTCAGTCATTTCGAATGAATTCCTGGAATTTCAATACATACTAAATGGCACTAAAGTAACGCTAAAACACATAGCTGTAATGAGTCCCTTTGCAAAGGGGTTGCCTGCGCAAAATGAAAGAAAATGAAAGAAAATGAAATGAATGGCACACAAAAGGGCAGAATAAATGAGAGTCGGCTTTTAAAAATGTTTTCTGCTCGTTGATGTAAAATACGAAGCATGCGGTACCCAAGTAATTCACAGGCGAAATTAGTTGTCGTCCCGTGGCCGTCGTCGCTTTTCTCGATGGCAGCGGCGATCGCAGAGGTCTCGGTGGCCTCTGTAAACCGAAAGCTGAGGATTATTTGCGCGGATTCTGGCCTCTCCACATAAAATCGCTCCATTTCCGTGGCTCGGGCAAGGTCAAGCCCGTTTCCATCGAGAGCGGAATAACGCTCAGCGGGTACGCAGGGCTATTCGCGAGCGAAGATACGGAACGAGCGTGTAAACGTCGCGTATTTCACGCCAATGAAAACCGTACGGATCATTACGGGCGATCCCGGGCCTCGACGAGGAAATTCTCGGTTGCGGTCGTTGCGTATATAGTAGGCAACGTTACGGTCACACTGGACCACTGCAAAACACGAGAAACCCAAATGAGACCTCAACGGAGAATGAGGAACGGCGTCGGCGAAAGTAGAGATCTCGCTCGAGGACGCGAAGTCGAGGAAACCTTTATACGATGGAGTTGTCAACATTTTTATCGGATCTCTGTAACGAGACTTTCTCACAAATGGTTTTTGCAACGGTCATGTGAGTCATGTGACGTAAGAATTTTCATAAAACACGGTAAATTTTGTACCGTGTGACTTCTTATTACGGTCAGTTTACTGGTTGTATATTTCAGGATTAAAAATTAAATGACGTGGTGTAAAGGCGTTCCAGAAGTTCAGGAAATCTTTGCAGAATGAAGTTATCAACGTTTTATGAGACGTCTGTAACAAGATTTGCTTGAAACGTAGTCGCAACGATTTCTTTCAGCAGGATTGTGGCGTAAGAATATAATAAAGTAGAATTTTCATAAGAGACGGTACAATTTACGATTAAAAATTAAATGACGTGGTGTAAAGACGTTCCAGAAGTTCAGGAAATCTTTGCAGGATGAAGTTATCAACGTTTTATGAAACGTCTGTAACAAGATTTGATTGAAAGGTAGTCGCAACGATTTTTATCAGCAAGTTTGTGCCGTAAAAATTTTCATAAAGTAGAATTTCTATAAGAGACGGTACATTTTACGATAAAAAATTAAATGACGCGGTGTAAAGACGTTCCAGAAGTTCAGGAAATCTTTGCAGGACGAAGTTATCAACGTTTTATGAGACGTCTGTAACAAGACTTGCTTGAAACGTAGTCGCAACGATTTCTTTCAGCAGGATTGTGGCGTAAGAATATAATAAAGTAGAATTTTCATAAGAGACGGTACATTTTACGATAAAAAATTAAATGACGCTGTGTACAGGCGTTCCAGAAGTTCAGGAAATCTTTGCAGAATGAAGTTATCAACGTTTTATGAGACGTCTGTAACAAGATTTGCTTGAAACGTAGTCGCAACGATTTCATTCAGCAGGATTGTGGCGTAAAAATATAATAAAGAAGAATTTTCATAAGAGACGGTACATTTTACGATAAAAAATTAAATGACGCTGTGTAAAGGCGTTCCAGAAGTTCAGGAAATCTTTGCAGAATGAAGTTATCAACGTTTTATGAGACGTCTGTAACAAGGTTTGCATGAAAGGTAGTCGCAACGATTTTTATCAGCAGGTTTGTGCCGTAAGAATTTTCATAAAGTAGAATTTCTATAAATGACGGTACATTTTACGATTTAAAATTAAATAACGTGGTGTAAGGACGTTCCAGAAGTTCAGCAAATATTTGCAGGACGAAGTTATCAACGTTTTATGGGAGACGTCACGATTTGCTTGAAAGGCAGTCGCAATGATTTATTTCAGCAATGTTGTGGCGTAAGAATTTTCATACGAGACGATCACTTTGCGTTAGCATGTGCCTGCTTGTTATTTTCTGTATAAAAATGAAGCGACACTGTGTAAAGTCTCTATGGAAGAAAAAAAAAATAAAATTCTGTGAACATGTAAATGCATGAACCGTGTAATTTGGTTGTTAAGTAGCCTTCGTTATTAACACGATGATAACCATGCAAATTGTCTACGTTTAGCATAAGCGATCTCTATTTCATTTTCAGTAAAGATAAAAGTGTTTTACTTTTACTTTACATAATCGTGTAGTCATTTATTCCTCTCGACGACTTTTGCTTAGTAACATTCTTTCTATTGTATTTTTAAATTGCTTGTACTGTAAAATATGTTGTGCTATGTAAAATATGGTCCCAGAAAAATGTGTGAAAGAGTTCAATGACATTTGGAATCTGTGGAATATAGTGAATATAATATTTTTGGATACGAGACCCTCGTTAAATGTGGGTTTGCTTAAAAATCTACATGCGGTAAAATTAAAAATTTTCATTACTCTTTCATCAACTCGTCAGAATTCACGCTCGCCACAAGAAAATGTATGAGAACGTTAAACAACGTTTGTTACATGTCTTTTGTATTGTTACATGTCTTTTGTATTGTTACATGTCTTTTGCATTGTTGAATGTCTTTTGCATTGTTGCATGTCTTTTGTATTGTTGCATGTCTTTTGTATTGTTGCATGTCTTTTGTATTGTTACATGTCTTTTGTATTGTTGAATGTCTTTTGTATTGTTACATGTCTTTTGTATTGTTGCATGTCTTTTGTATTGTTGCATGTCTTATGTATTGTTGCATGTCTTTTGTATTGTTACATGTCTTTTGTATTATTCCATTGTTACATGTTTGTGTATGTATATCTAATACGATCTCTTTGAGTAGCATGAATAGCGTATACAAGTTATTTACACTAGATTGTCTGCATTAGATGCAGATTAGCACAAAAGTCCCATTATCGGTGCATCAACTTAAACTCAAACCACCATCTCAAACCATCTCAAACCACCGAATCGAGTTCGACCCTCGAGGGATCAAGGCCGTGCCCATAGCGTCGTTCAATAAATCAGATGATCGCACAAAAGGGTTACAAGTATTTCACGAAAAACCGGTCCGACTGTTCGTGGGTCGATTCCGGTGGGGTCTCGGTGTGACTTGCTCCTGGGTCGTCCCTTTTGGCGACATAATTGTTTCGATGGAACAACCGAGCGTACACGAAACCCCATGGACCGATCCCCTTTGTTCGCTCAAGGTGGTTTCACCGTGAGTCCCGGAAGTCCGCGAGTCACGTCGTTAATAAAGGGCCGTGGGCTCGCGAGGGGCGCCACTATGAGCTCTCTTTAGCCAAAGATACGTGACGTTTATGGCGGAGGACGGTATCGTAAAGGCATGCCTCTCCCTGACGTCTCTCTTTCTACCTTTTTCGTTCCACAGCCGCGTCGCGTCGCGTCGCCCCGCTACGATTCGGTGGGCGTAAACGTAACGCTGCTTCCTCCTCGATTTCTTCTTCTGTCCGGGCGCAGAGCTCGTTCTCCTTTATCGCGTTGCTCCTTTTCTGACCTCCCCTTTAATCTCCCTGCGATTCGTTCCTTTTCGTTTACCTCGGGCACTCGTTCTCGTTCCATCCTTCCTGCCCCCGCGGACCCCGATCGCCTCGGTCTCTTCGTTAATTCGTGCCCCACCCTCCTTAGCGTCTCTCTTTAATGTCGCTTAACCCTCTCTCCTTCTACCTTCAAGCACATTCGAATCTCGCATCGGTGGTTACTAAAATATCTCGATGTACGCGCAAAATCCGGGTCCTGTATGTCAATTATTTCGTGCACAGACGCTGTCACCTGATCAGACAATACTAATCTAATGAAAATACTTCTTTGCTTTTAATGATTTCTTCGTGACAAGTTTTGCAACGTGTTCGTCGTGTTTTTCTGATTGAATAGACTCCAAACAAAATACAGTTTGGATCATGATTACTCGGTTAATCCACGATACGGTGGAACCTCGATTATCCGAACTAACGGAGCTGGGAAACTAGCAAATGTTTCGAAAGTGTTGATTTTTTTGTGACTGTATCCTATTAATTATTTCATGCATGAACAAACATAGAGTTGCATTTTAAATATGCTTCGAATTGTATGTTAGGTACAGAGCTGGGGAAACTAGTATTTTAAATAGTAAATAATAAATGATCCTGTTTATTTGAAAGTATGAGTACAACTTTGAAAATAAAATATTTTATTTGATGCAGTAAATTTTGAAAATAAAATAATTTATTTGAGGCAGTAATTTTTGAAACTAGTTTTTGCAAATAATATCTTATTTGAAGAATATTGAAAGTATTTGTATATCGTCTTCCTTTTCAATTTCAATTTTAAATATCGTTGCTGAAAATAATGTAAATGTAAATCGCTTCTTAACGATAAGATAGATTGTATGTTTACACGGTTTCTCAGAGTATTATTACAATGCAAAAAGTAAAATATTGTATTTCGGGTTTCAGATTGTTCAAATAGAAATATTTTATTTTGTGGATCAAATTGTTGAAATAGAAATATCAGAAGTTAGAAATAGATATATATAGAAATTTTATTTTAGAAATTGCATATGTTATTAGAAATACTATTTTCTGTAAGCCAAATAAAATCTAGAATATTAAATAGTATTCGAATAATAACCTCTGGTTAGTTATCATTTTAACCAGAAGAATATGACTATGAATATGTTGGTAAAAGTTTCATAAAATAAAGGTCGATGTTGCACCAATGAATTTCAAACAATTTTCTGCCAAACAGAGGAACTTTGTGTAAGGGGAAGACGGTGAATATTTAATTTCTTTTAACATCATATATGAACTAATAACTGTACAGCATCACTGATTAAACTGAAGGTAAAAAAAGGTTTTTTTTCGAAGTTGGTAAACCGGATTCCCCTCTTAATTCCACCGCACCGCGCGCACTTCTTCCTCTTTTTCTCGCGAAATACGCCGATGCACCTTTTAATCGCCCTCTTTATTGGCACCGGGATCCTTTTGCCTTATGCGTTTCATTACCTTGTTCTTCCGTCGTTCCTCTTTACTTGTTTCTGATTAGCGTTATGGTCTCGGCCTTGTTTCTCAATTCCTCGTGGCCGACGTTTTTGCCGGTGGCACAGGATGCGCGTTGGCATTCGATGCACCGAAATCGATATTTATTGCCGGGGAAATGAGAAACACGGCCATCGTGTGCACGCCCGGCTCGTTGTCCGTTTGATTTCACAGTTACGATTTTTCTTTCAGCCGCGGTTCTTTACGCAAATTCTCATTTTCTGCGTTCAATAAAAACTGGAATAAAGGATGCGCTCGTTGCCAAAAGAAATTTCCTCTTGAACCTCGTTCGCGTGCGTGCGTTTCTTCTGTCCTACAGGTTTGCACGCTCGGACAATCGTTCACGTATGTTTAATTAATGTGTCGCGCATCCAGGTTTTGTTCAATCAATTTTTTACCGCAGAAGCAGCGCTGGTTTTTTTAAAATTTAAGATTTTACACGAAATTACGTCATCGATTCAGGTATAATTTAGTTTTTTATTTTTGTGCAGCAGCGTATTAACAATTACGATTATTTCCGAAAGTGAAATATCGTTGCGGAAGTGTAACAAGGCTTGTATAAGAAGTAACGTGATTCGCGTGTTTAATTACGCCTCGCGATTACTTAAGCAACGATCGTAAAACACGAGGAAATTGTAATTCACGTTTAAAAAATTATTTATGTCTTTGCTGACGCCACCGACACTTTCGATCGTACCGAAACTTAATTAACGCGAGAGCCGTCTTCTGCGCGTTTATTATGCCATTCCCATTTACTTCGTTAATCCCGAATCTTGATAGCTTCTTCAGTCAACTGAGGTAGCAACGCACGTAATGATCTCTTTCTAATTCTTATTTCTTTCTCTATAATGATCCATTGAAACAAGATCTCACAGCAATTATGTTGTTGCCAGGTTAATCATTCAGGGTTGAAGATCACTCTCTATCTTAAGATACAATCATGTTTGAATACGTGAGGCCTAGGACTCAATTGTTAATTGATTATGATAATTAATGAATACTGCGGATATTTATGACAAAAATTAGAAGTGTTGGAATATCTGAGGTCTAGGACTCGATTGTTAATTGATTATGATAATTAATGAATACTGCGGATATTTTATGACAAAAATTAGAAGTGTTGGAATACGTGAGGTCTAGGACTTAATTGTTAATTGATTACGATAATTAATGAATACTGCGGATTTTTATGACAAAAATTAGAAGTGTTGGAATATATGAGGCCTAGGACTCGATTGTTAATTGATTATGATAATTTTTGGATACTGCGAATTTTTATGACAAAAGTTCAAAGGTACAATTTCAAACGGCAAGAATGTCAAAAGAATTTTAAGACACTGTCATATTAATTTCCAACCGGTTAAAGTTATAAAGAAAAGAAACGACTCCAGTTCTGTAGTACAACAATCTACAGTCTAATAAATAATTATACATAATTATGTTCATTCACTGCGATTAATAATTTTATTTTCACACTAGGAGACTAGTGAAGACTTCTAATCATCGCAGCCATAATGAAAATAATACATACAACGAGCTTTTAACCCCTTGCCATATTTTAACTGGTCATCCAGATTTCAAACGAAGTCTAACAAATATGTTTTATACACATAACGTGTTTTTTTTCTAAGTGAAATAATATTTTTAGCATTAAAATAAATGTGTGACCATACAAAAAATATAAATTCTCTTCTACGACATTCTTGAAGACGTTTTAACCGATGTAACTAAAAAGAAAATGATACGGCGAGGGGTTGATAAGTTCCCGAAGCACAGTGCTGCGCCAGAAATAATCAGAAAATCCTGTAAATGTGAAAACGCGTCGATCAGCCAGGGAAACAGCTGAACGAAGCGACGGAGCCAATAAAAGAGCATGCGCTGCAGCGCACAGTGGGCCGGGAACGGGATTTTACTGGCCAAAAGTCAATTTTCGAAGTTCAACATTTTGAAAAACTTTTTTGAATATAAAGTAACGATACTTCAATCCATCGAAATCTAAAATATTATCCATTTCTGATAATTGTGCAACCGAGGGTAACGTTCTAATGACAAAATTCTGAAATACCGAGTGGAACTAATTATGTTTAGAACTTATTGTAGATGCATGACGGCCGAATTTGTGTTTCGTTTCCGTAAAGCAAAAGTATAAGTTCCGCAATAAAAAAAAATTTTCTACGAAAATTGCTGGTCTTTTCATGCACGATAAGATCCCATAATAAAAAATATAGGTTTCCATTTGAAAAACAAAATTGACCTTCGAATGACCTTGAAAACGCCAGCCAAATCAAAAACTGATACTGCGCTCCTCTTTCCCCCTCGAAATCCTTGGACACGCGTTTTACACTTTTTCAATATCTTTCATACTTTTCCAGATATTCGGCTGGAAAGTTTTCAAATGAACACCCTGAATATCTCCGAAACTAGTGCGCAAATAAAAAAAAGTATTCTACAAAAATTGCTGATCTTTTTGTGCACGATAAGGTCCCATAATAAAAAATATAGGTTTCCATTTGAAAAAACAAAGTTGACCTTCTAATGACCTTAAAAACGCCAGCCAAATAAAAAACTGATACTGCGCTCCTCTTTCCCCCTCGAAATCCTTTGACACGCGTTTTACACTTTTTCAATATCTTTCATACTTTTCGAGATATTCGGCTGGAAAGTTTTCAAATGAACACCCTGTATACTACGTGTCTCTTTAATTTTGACCACGAAAACCGAATTTCTAGGCTATACGCGTATAGCATTGAATCCACCATTTGGAATTTTTAATTTTTAATGTCAGATTCGTTATCGGTGATCTCGGAAACATCTGATTACCAACTTTTAGAAAGATCCAGTGACATTTTGACTTTTGGCCAAGTAAAATCGCGTTCCCCGCCCACTGTGGCAGCGATAAGGAGATCGAGAGAGGCGGAGAGCAGTCGTCGCACGATCTGGCAGCGACAAAAGAAAAAAAAAGGAAAAATAAAGAAACTGCAGGAGAAAGGGTGCACTTAAGGCTGGCCGTGTATCAATGTCTGAATCACGGTATTGGTAGCCGGGCCGCCGGCTGAACCGGAAAAGGGCAGAAAAAGCCTGATACCGGGACGGCGCCACCTTACGCTCCCGTCTCTTAATTTAGACGCCGCCCCGTGAAAATATTCTCTCCCCCAACCCCCGTTCTTCTACGGGGCCCCGGGACCATGGTGAGGGACGTTGGTTATTGCACCGTCGACTATAGAAACGCCGTAAACACGTCGCGGCCGCCGGAGACGGGATAAAACGTCGGTTTTATGCGAAGGCGTTACCGGCCGAGGGAGATTCCCCTTCGTGATAGAGACATGTTTTCAGGTATTACCCGGCCGTGGACAGGTACGGGCTCTTAGAGCGGCGTTACGACCGCCTTGGAACGCAAGCTCGCTCTTAATCGGAAGACACAACCGGGGCTGGGCCCCTCTTCGGGCCCCTCTTCTGCGTGCCCTCTCTGCCCTCTTCGGGAAGCTGTTTCCTCCGAGAAATCGTTGGACCCCGTTTTTACGTCGATATTTCGGATTGCACAGGCCCTCGGACGATCGCGTTATACTGTCGAACAGGATGCAAGCAACATCGACGCACCGGGCCTCGCGCTTATAATCGGATTAGGGTTGTTGTTATGCGACCGCGGTTGGTTGGTCGCCAGAGACTTCAGACTTCGGAGGGCGGTGCTCCGCAAGCGACTCGCGGTGGGGTTGGTTCGTTTAGTACTTTCTTTAATGACGTGATGGAAAAAGGTAATTTTGACGATGGAGCATGCTGCTGGGTTAGGTGACTCTGGGTTAGTGACTCTGTTTGAGATTGTGCTGGTCAAAATGCTATCGAGACATTTTAGTTGTCGAGTGTATCACTGTAGATCTCTCCAAATTGTTCCTCTAAAAATTGTTTAGAGGAACTGTATCTAACGTCGTTTGCACCTCAAATGTCTTTCTTGTTTTTCAAAATTATTGTTTTTATACCATTTTTTTTTAGAGATATCAAGGTCTCTTAATTCTACCCTTTTTTACACCCCCACAATGAGTGACTATAATTACTAGAATGCGAATCTTTATACTTATCGAGACATTTTAGTTGCCGAGTGTATCACTTAGATCTCTTCGAATTGTTTCTCTAAAAATTGTTTAGAGGAACTGTATCTAACGTTTGCACCTTAAATATCTTTCTTGTGTTTCAAAATTATTGTTTTTATACCATTTTTTTTAGAGATATCAAGGTCATCTTGATTCTAGGAATGGCACTACCCTTTTTTACACCCCCACATTGAGTGACTATAATCGCTAGACTGCGAATCTTTGTACTTTCATGAGAAATTGGCTAATCGAAATATAGCAATAAAAGATTAGAATAATTTAAAATATTGTTGCATTGTTTTTAATGCAAGACAATCATCAAGGGATGAAATCAATTTTTATTTTACTCCTGCTGCCCACAATCAATGCAGAACATTCTAATAATTACTCAAGGTCATCCAAGGTCATAGACAATATTTTCTGTGTCCATTAAATTGCAGAATAATCGTTTGAAACTCTATGCTCTATCAAAGAGAAGTTTGCAATTCTTCTTTCAAAAAATAAGTAGTCCGGCAAGAAATTATTTTCAATTACTCAGGGTGATTTGGTGCACGATTGAAATTGCTGCTATTGTTAAAGAGTGGACTGGAATGAATGCTTAGCGCTGTGACTTTTTTGGAGTGCCGAATAATTGCCTGCAGATAATGTGTTAAGTGATCACGCCTATCATGCGATGCTGGAATGCAAGAAACGAGGTTCGCTTGCAGGTACGTATCGTTGTTCCACTAGCCTCTAATGTATTAATCCCTCCGAGATCAAGTTTTTACGATGATTGTTCTCGGAGACAATTCTTGCAGGTGATAGCTTACACCCGGAAGTTTGACAGAACAATCATCGTAAGATACAAGGCTGTGAAAGCCGCAAACAGCTTAAGTTTTTGTTCGATTCACCTCTGGAAAATGATTGCGATACTTGTGACTCGAATTTATAACCTGTAGATACTGTATCGACTCTATTTCATTTTTAGTGACGTACAACGTACTCTTATTGTACAAGGCACAGAGATCATAAACATTTAATCCTTCTTCGAGTAACAACAATTAGTGTTTATACCTTTATGGCAATAAGTAAGCGAGGCAGTAAAAACAAATTGAGGCCAGTGTTATATTAGCATTGAAAGCATTGCAGCTCTGAAGCTGCATTCATGAGAAATTATTAAATCAATTTCCTTATTCGAGCTTATACCACAGTAAAAAATATGAAAAATCTGGATGAATTCAATCTTGACACTTTTAAACATTTTCAGACAAATTCAATTTTATGTCACGTTTAGCATTGAAGGATAATAAATACAAAGTAATGAGAATAACAATTATGCAGAAGAGGCGTTGTAAAATTGATTGATTGAAAATTTGTCAGAGTTTGAGCCACGCTGTTTTCAAATTTTTCTTATTAGCAGACCGAAATAAAAAGTTCCGCCTTTCTTTAATCATTCGAATAGATTGAAAATTTTAATCTTCCCACTGTTTCGAATTTCATTTACCCAATTTTGTCACAAATGCATACAATCTGCAGTAAAAACTACGCAAAATCTGGATGAATTCAATCTTGACATTTTTAAACATTTTCAGACAAATTCAATTTTATTTCACATAATAATAATAAAATTGATTAATTGTAAAATTGTCAGAGTTTGAGACACGCTGGTTTCAAATTTTTCTTATTCGTAGACCGTGGATCTTTGCGTGAAATAAAAATTTTCTTCATCAACTGCAACAAATCGAAATAAAAAGTTCCGTCTTTCTTTAATCATTCGAATAGATTGAAAATTTTAATCTTCCCACTGTTTTGAATTTCATTTACCCAATTTTGTCACAAATGCATACAATCTGCGGTATAACAATTGGATATTTCTTCCATATCTTTTACAAAAATTGAAATAGATATCTTTTAATTGTGGTAGAATGTGGAGTACAGAGTACAATTTTTCGTCGTAATGCCTGAGGAAGAAGGTTCGAGGGAAATCGTTTAGATCTGCTGAAATCGGACTAACCGCAATGGAGGCTCCGCCGTCCATATTTATGCAGAGACTCGTCGGTCGCTTTTTTTCGCCGACGGCGCTAAAAATCGAAAGCTGAATGCGCGAGGGAAACAAAAACACAGGTGCGTGCATACTTGTCGGGTGAGAGACGATCGGGTGTATCCGTGACTTTGAGCATATTTAGCCGTCGGGTTGGCACGTCTGCCTACCAACTACGTACGAAGACGCGGAGTGTCGCGGCCGGCGTGTCGGTATGACAACCCAGACAACACGCCCGTGGAATACGAAAACGTTGTCCTTCTTGCGAACGGCCAACAGAAACTCAACCGTTGTCGTTCACCGTTTTCTTTCACCGTGTGAATCGTATCTTTTGAACGGTTCAAACGGCGCACACTATATGCCAAGAAATTCTACAACAGGTTCGATTTCGACTACAACGGTCTCGATTTTTGGTCAGCCGACAATTTTTCTTTCAAACACCCTTCCCTTCTCTTCCTTTACCGATCCACGAGTCCTTTCAACACATTACCCAACGGTGATTATTGCAGAATTTTGAAAAATCTACGGTACATGGCTAAACACTTTTTCATGGAACCTTCAATAGCAACAGCAATTTTTATTGCGAACTAACAAGTCACCCTCGATAACGTCATCTAATAGTTTCATTTAAGATCGCAATGTACATGAAAATTTCTATGCTTTCTTTGGTACGGCACAATTATTGAAAATTCTATTAATAGGCCTCCGATAAGTAAAGGGTTAAAATGATTTATTTTCCCTCTGAACATTTTCAAACCTTCTTCAGTATTTTTTAAACAAAAATATTGTTCATTTTTTGCACACATGTTACGCTTTTTTGGAAGAGGTAATTTTAGAAGAGGTAATTTTAGAAGAGGTAATTTTAAAAGAGAAAAATATCACTAGCTAACAATATTCCAGTCTAATCATTTAAATCTACTAGTTTAAAATAAACGTGTAAAGTAGCATTTTGATTAATGAAATAAATAATCTTCGTATTTTAAAAGACGGTGAGACTTTGATAGCGACAGCTGTTTTGACGGGTGCAACATATATTTATTTCTCAAGCCAAATTGCTCAACACGAGGTTTACGGAGGTCTAAAGATAACTATTCCACATTAATTTATAAACATGTAAGCTTTGTGTACAGGTCGGTGAACCATATATGCTCGAGAGAGGGCGGAACTAGACAGTTTTGGAAAAGTAAACAGACAACACAGAGTGACAGTTGAACACACAATTCATTGATAATTCGTGAGTAAACGAACAAATAGGGAAACCTTTAATTATAAAAATCTACGGGCACAAGTTCTACAAAGGCCTTGTGCTGAGATAATATAGGGAAGCACAAACATTTAATTGTTGATTCTCTATATTTTTAGGTTAGTACAACACGTGGGAATAATGTAATAATTATTTATTATGTAATCAATAATAAAACTCTATATTTTTAGACGAATCAACCTTTTGTTTTTGCTTAAGAATATTATAAACATAACAACAATGTGCATATCCAAATTTTTGGCCATTTTTCCGATAGTATATACCCCAAGAATTAAATTTGATAAAAAATTTCTGAGGGAAGCATCTTTACAATCTTAATAATCGTAAATTAAGAATATTAGAACCCGTCATTTTGACGGATCCCGTAAACCTAGCGTTAAAATTGTGCGACCTACGCTTTTATGGAAAAGGTAATTTTAGAAGAAAATAAGTCTCGCTAGCCCCAACAATATTTCAGTCTAATAATTTAAATCTACTAGTTTAAAATAAACGTGAAAAGCAGCATTTTGATTAATGAAATAAATAATCTTCGTATTTTAACAGTTTCGTATTTTAACAGTTCCGTATTTTAACAGTTCCGTATTTTAACAGTTTCGTATTTTAACAGTTCCGTATTTTAACAGTTTCGTATGTTAACAGTTTTGTATTTTAACAGTTTCGTATTTTAACAGTTCCGTATTTTAACAGTTCCGTATTTTAACAGTTTCGTATTTTAACAGTTTCGTATTTCACACTCCTTCTCGCTTTCGGAGTACTAAAAACTTGATATAAAATGAAAATAAAATATTCATGTCCTCACCTCATTCTCAAAGTCCCCTAAGGTAATACTTTTCCTGCTCGATACCAGGTGGGTGCCATGAAATCGCGAAGCAGGAAGCGATTTCCAAGCTTTTGTCCGTCAGAAACGTTTCCCGGCGGCCGTCCATTCAATCATCCGACCGATAACGATCTCCTCTGGATTTCCTCGGGCAGTGTGCGCGCGAGATTGGTAAATGGTTCGCGAAAAATCGGTCGCAGAAGTTCGATCGCCCGACAACGATCCCGCCATTAAGCTCGACTTCCGTCGGTGGTCATGGCGGCCGATACGTGTGCTCGCCGATGAATCGCGACCACGTCCCCGTAAAAATCGTTATCTGACCGTGGCGCAGCGTCATTTGCATTTTCATAGGGCCGCGAGGTGTAGTTCACGGCTCGTTAGATCGGCACCGGGCTACGGGAGCTATCTGCACGCGCTTCGACACATTTCACGCATCTTATTCCACTCGTTAAAGTCTCCGGGCATCGGGTTCTCTCTTTCCCTCCCATTTCTCCCTTCCTCTTTCTCGTGCTCGCGCAAATTCGACCGCGCCGCATACCGGAAGAGCGGAATCGTCTCGAGGTCGAAATATTGTAGCGCGAGTCTCATTAACGGAGAACTTCTCGGCTGATTGGAGCGTGCGGATGATTTTTAATTGCGGTGCTTGTTAGAGCGAGAGAAAGAAACGACAGGATAACATGTAGACTCGCGGTGCCTTCTCTCGCGGCGATATTCGCTTTGGAATGTGGTTAGAAGCCTGTTGGAATCGCGATCTTTTTGTTTCGACGACGAAGACCTTCTATGCGGCTGTGTTTACTCGACTTCTTTCCCGATTAATTAATTATTCGATGTACACTGAAAGGGAGTTTACGCGGATTCTAATATTAATGGATTCGGATATGTGACCGAGTGGACGAGCAACGCCATTTTTTCTGGTATTTGTATTTCGTTTTATTTTGTAGTTTAACGCACGACTGTATAATTATTAGGTTATTCTCTCTCTCTCTATGACGTTGAAGATGCAGTTAATTTTCATTAGTATATTAAAATCATTAGTATGTTTCGTTAAAATCGGAATAAGGGAACATTTATTTCGCGAAATATAGAAGCTGCTGAAACTAAAAAAAGCCATTTTTTATTTTATAAATCACATGCTCCACGGATGGAGCTTAAAAATTTATAGACGTCAGTATAGACATCATTAGTTTCACTTTATAAGATAATTAAAAGAAGAAAGAAATTTTTATTCGTCTCCTCTGACAAGCGAATAATTTCCCTTGAGCAGAAATAAAATATGATTTCGTTGTTGTCAATGTAATCGGTGAACGCACGGACATAGAATGAATATAAACTTCTTCCCTCTCCTGAGAAATTATGAACAACAAACAAGTTCCAATCACTGCAGTGAAATAAATCGAAATGTAAGGGGTGAAATCTGTGCAGAAATATAAAAATGTTCTTATCCGGCATTACGATGACAACATTTTCTAAAAAATTGTCCACGGTTCAAAGCGAACCCATCTAAAAATGTTATTCACGGCCGTTAGATCCACAATGACAACAGGAACCGAATCTCCTTAGATCGTTCTGTTCCCGAGTGAGTCTCGCGGCAATCAGGCAGAAATCCCGGCCAGCTGTCGTCCGATTCCGGACAATCCGTGGCCGGGATTCTCGTTTTATAAAGTCCCGTCTTCCCATTCTGATAGCTCGTTATCGACAGTTTCTCATGGCCGGCAGATAATGGCGTCAGGTAGACACGCGGTTCCTTTTCACGCCGGGCGCCGTTTCCACCCGAAAGATAAACGCGTGCCGCGCACGGAAGACATCCAACAATTCGCCGGGGCAATTAAGTGACGTGACTCGGCCCGATTCCGTGTGCTATGGAAACGTCATGACGCGATTAAGGAGACCCCCTTCTAGCCCCCCAATCTCCTTCTTCAACTATCGTCTCAGTCACCTGTGAGAGACACCTGTAGGAAGGTGCGCGCGCGCCGTTCCGACGGAACGAACACCCGGTTTACTGTCATTCATCGCCCCGACCGGGAATCCTTTCAACCTGCGCTCGTTTGGGGGGGACAATGAATCAATTTGAGTGAATGGGGTGTCGTAAAATGTCCACGAGGTGTAACCCGAGGTGCGACGACGACGACGACGGTTGAGTTGGGTACGCGAGCGTCAATTTGTTGCGGATTCGGCTGATACCAATGGAATCGGTGGCGCTGGAAACTTACTTCCTTCCCTTAATTTTCGAATTATGTCGGTCGAGGTATCTCGCCATTCACGATTTACCTTCCCGAAGGTTGGTAATGCACTTTTTAATAACTGCGTCTCAACAGATTCATTTTTTAAGCGAAAACCTCTTTAAACGCGCCGCGCACACAATTGCTGGGCAGTGAACGAGTCTGATCAGAGCTGGGGTTTAATCGATTAATCTCGTTTAATCCACGATGCAGCAGAACCTGGATTATCCGAACTAACGGAGCTGGGAAGAAAGCAAGCGTTCCGAAAGTATTGAGCTTTTCGTGACTGTACCCTAATAATTTTTTCATGCATAAACAAACATAGAGTTGTATTTTAAAAGCATGTACAGCATTGCATTTTAAAATCATATGGAATTGCATTTTTCGATCGAAAGAAAATATGCTTCGAATTGTGTCATTGTTAGGTATAGAGCTGGGGAAAATAGTATTTTAAATAGTAAATAATAAATGATCCTGTTTATTTGAAAGCATGCGTACAACTTTGAAAATAAAATATTTTATTCGATGCAGTAATTTTTGAAACTAGTATTTGCAAATAGTATCTTATTTGAAGAGTATTGAAAATATTTGTATTTTGTATTTATTTTCAATTTCAATTTTAAATATCATTGCTGAAAATAATGGTTCGAATTCGATACATTCATGAGTGTAAGTCGTTTTTTAACGATAAGATAGACTGTATGTTTATGCGATTTCTCAGAGTATTATAACAATGCAAAAAGTGAAATATTTTATTTCGCGTTTCAGATTGTTAAAATAGAAATATTTTATTTTGTGGATCAAATTGTTCAAATAGAAATATTTTATTTTGTGGATCAAATTGTTCAAATAGAAATATTTTATTGTCGAAATGATATATCTTATCTAAAATACTATTTTATTTAATCAAAATAAAATCTAAAATATTCAATAGTATTACAGTTCTAAGTGCCCAATATTCGCAATTTTTCCTCGAAGAGGAAGATTCGTAGAATACGACCATATTTTTTAAATTAATATTTCATAAACTTGGTTTAGCGTTTAATTGTGATTCGTTATGCGTTGGCCTTTATGGAGCGATAAATTTCATCTCGTTAAAGTTTGATATCAGCTGCTCATTCTCGTAAATGAGAAAATATTCACTTGTCTAATTAGTTCATAAAGCTGTTCGGTTTAATTATACGTAATATTACCCAAACTACCCTTAATAATAATGACAATTTATCTGCTGTCAGATTATTTTCGCGATTACACGCACTTCCGCCAATTATTAAACAACGATTATCACTAAAGGCAAATATAGTTCTGCGAAAATAGATTTTACGATTGCAATAAACAAAAGTTAAAAAATAATATACTCTTAAAGACATTAAGGATCAGATAATTAGAAGGATTTTAGGATTTAAATTAAAAGAACATTAGAAGAATTTTAGGAATTAAATTAATAGAACATGAGAAGAATTTTAGGATTTAAATTAATAGAACATTAGAAGGATTGTTGTTTCAAATTTTCGACTCTTTGCGGCCATTCGAAAACAAAATATAGTTTCACCTAAGTTTCTCATAGGCTTATTCGCAAAATCGCAAACGATCGGAACAATTATTTAAAGAACGACGAAAATCCACGCGATACCAGCAAAATCGTTGAAACAAGCGCGGCTAAACTATTCCAGCGAAGAAATCCTCATTGATCGGAGCATAACGCCGAGAAGACCGCACGAGAGCTAATCAACACCGGGAGCAGCATTTTCTCGGAATCCGCAAATAGGAAGTCGATCTCCGTGGGACTGGAAGGACCCGAAGATGGGGCAGAAACCGAGGACAAAATGCCGGCTAATTTCGTGAAATCCTGGCCGAGAAACTAATAGGCGAGCGATTACGACGGAAGTCGGGTCTGAAAATTGCACCGCGGAGATTCCTAATCACGTTTCCCCGAGACAAAGCCTGCAGGACGGAAAGACGAAAACGAGCAGCAGGAAAATGACTGAAGGGTACGAGCGACGGTAAGAGGGGACGGGGGGCAGGAAGACACGGGGAAGAGGATGAAACGAGAAAAAGTGGCAGACCACGCCGGGGCTCCGCTCGAAGGTGGGAACAAAAGCCACCTTTCTTTAGTTTCCTCCCCTCTTCCTCGTCCTCCTCTTCTTCGTCTTCTATGGGGTCGTCTATGGAGAGGCTTTTGGCTCGCCACGTACAAGAATCACTCTCTCTCTCTCTGTTTCTCTCCCTGTTCACCATTGTGACTTCTTGCACGTATGAAAAACCACAAACCACCGACGTTATTTCGCGGCTGCGAACACGAAGGGTCTCCCTTTCCACGAAGCCCAAACCACGTAATACCCCTGTGGCCCCCCTTTCTCCTTCACCCTCACCCCTCTCAGCTACTTTGTCCCTTCGTTTGATCCCGCTCCTTGACCATTACGCCACCACACGAACCCGAATCAGCTCCTCGTTTGATCGACAGTTCGGCCTCGCTTATCGAGCTGTTCAAAACGAACTGGAGAAAGTATTGCACAGGCCCCCCATGCTTTGTTGGTCGTAGAAATGGCAAAATGTCCCAAGATCCATGGAAATACATTGGCAAGATTACGGGAGCATTTTTGGCGAATAGTTTCGCATGCGATGTTTAACCCTTAACCCTCCGACGGATTGGTTGGAGACACGTAAAAGTAAATTTAAACAAATTGTTAATCAGAGATGTGGATCTAAGTATCGTCAATTATATATTTGTAAAAATTGTTTGCTTTATGTAGCAACAATTTTATGACTTTAGTTGTGCTCTGATCTTGCTCGCCGCGCCGGTGTAAGTGTTGGGTTGGAAAGAAAGTTCGTAGCGTTTTCAAATTAAGAATCGAAGATAAAATAACACGAGAAGTCACATCGGAAATGGCAAAAAGTAATAGAACAGAATGGAAAATATGTTATTGAATAAATCTAATAAATATCTCAGTTATATATTTGTAAAAATTGTTTGCTTTATCTAGCAACAATTTTACAATTTTAGTCGTGCTCTGATTTATTCGTCGGTGTAAGTGTTGGGTTGGAAAGAAAGTTCGTAGCGTTTTCAAATTAAAAATCGAAGATAAAATAACGCGAGAATTCACATCGGAAATGGCAAAAAGTAATAGAACAGGATGGAAAGTATGTCATTGAATAAATCTAATAAATATCTCAGTTATATATTTGTAAAAATTGTTTGCTTCATCTAGCAACAATTTTACAATTTTAGTCGGCTCTGATTTATTCGTCGGTGTAAGTATTGGGTTGGAAAGAAAGTTCGTAGCGTTTTCAAATTAAGAATCGAAGACAAAATAACGCGAGAAGTCACATCGGAAATGGCAAAAAGTAATAGAACAGAATGGAAAATATGTTATTGAATAAATCTATGAATAAATATCTCTATTTCAGCTTTCAATTTTAATTTACAAACTCTACGAACTTTCGTTCCAACCCAACAGTTGCGTAAATTAAATCGCCGAATCGTAATCGCCAAGTATAATATCATAAATAGAAGAAATATATACTAGGAAACGAACGATAGAGAAAGTGATATTTCCCGAAGAATTTGAATGAAAAGTGATCAATTAATAAGCCAATGCTTCAGTCTGGAATCATGTAAAAGCTGATCGAATATTTTCTTTGTCGCACTTCATCGATCTCCGTAATTACCGGCGTTAATTAATAACAGGTTTCTTGCTATCGCTGAAACGTAGAGAATGAAATAAGTACGGAAGACGAGATGGAATCTAATGCATCATAATTGACTACGTGAACTCAACGAATATACAAAATCCGGACTAGTCATTGAAACTCCATGACAATCGGGTATCCAAAAAAATTTAACGCCTCTGAGGCGTCACTAAAAACTGCTGTACTATTATTTAAAATAATGTTTACATTATCAGATATGACGGTATCTGACCAATTACTAAACAGTTTTAATAATTTGATGGGGGTAATAAAATTTTATTAATTGAAGGGGCCGTAAGTTATTAAATTTTGTATAATTAAATTCAGTTAAATTAAAATTAAGGGGTTTATTTATTAAAAAAATTTTAAATTGTACGAAGTATCGCATCAATTTCATGTCTATCAAATTTAAAAAATCATACAGAATGGAAATACTGTAGGTCGGAAGAACCGTTTGATTTTCAAGTTAAAATAGCTCCGAGTGCAAAGGATTAAAGTTAATTCAAATGTTTAATATTGCATCAAGATCTGCAGTCTAGATATTAATTTCCCTTGAAGGTAAATCAAATTTGATGTTGTTGTTGTCATTATAATCAATACTTCTTCCTTCTTCCTTCCGGTCCACCCGAACATTTTAAATTTTCGTGTTCCCGACCTGCCCACCCCTACTATTTTTTAAATCCTATAACAATACTGCACAATCCACCATTGCATCCAATCGGGCTTTTGTAATTTCAAAAATATGCCTGAGCAGTGACGTCAGTTCCGAGGGATAAACGAAGAGAACGGCGAAGCGCAGTCGATGCAGCGGAGCGTGTTCCTCGACGGGTCGTTCGCTGCATCATCCCGAACGAAACTTCGGCTATCGTCGGATCTATCCTGAAACGGAGCCGGAGTCATAGTCCAGATCTCTCGATCGCAGAAAATCGCGGCGGACGTTGACGTTTATCGCAACCGACGATCGCGTGCCCCGAGACAAACTATCGAATCACGCGTCCGCCGGTTGTCGGGCCGCGGACAAATTAAACATGACAAGGTGGCCGCGATACGTGGGCGAGACTGCTCGCAATCAGTCGTAGTTAGAAACCGACTTTATGTACTGTCAGCTCACAATGGAGGCGAAACGATTCCGCGACCACACGCCGATCCATTCGGCGGCCTCCTCCCGGACGCGACGGCTTGAGAAAACTCGTTTCCCGCCGGTCGACACGTTCCCGGCTATCTAGTTTGGAAACTGAACTCTTCGAGTGTCTTATACAGATCTTATACACCGGGTTCCGACCGAGCTCAAGCGTTTTTCTACGCCCCTGGACCCGCGTCCCCCGTTCACGACATGCTGCCGTGCAACGCGACAATTTTCCTTCTCGTTACGTAAGCGAATGCGAGCATCGTGATTGCCGCTCTGACGACGGATGTATGGAAAATGAAAGCCGGTGGCTCTTCAGGGTGATTCCAGATTGGTGATTGTATACACAGATATACAGCTTTTCTTTCCGCGGTGGAAGTCACGAGCACAGTGGGGAAGGTAAGATCGTAGAGCTTTCGATAGAATCGAGATAGGAAGGTGAAACATTTTTTAAAACGAAGATGAAGTATTAGAAAACAACGGAAAAATAGCTGGAAATAATGACGAAAATTAAATTAAATTTCTAGATCTTCAGAATATTTGTTGACGGTATTCGAACACTCAATCTATGTGAATTTATTTACATTTCAGAAACATCGGGAACAGAATCAATTTATCATCCGGAAAATTCCTTATTGTAGGCACAGATGTCATTAATGTTTGTAACTTCGTTAAAATGTGCAGATACTATAAATGCATAAAGATTCTTCGCAGTCTAATAGTAATATAGTAATGTGCTTGTAACAAGCGCTTTATCATTCATAATTTCAATAATTACGAGGCAGAGAACTGCTAATTTGCTCGAGAAGTTAATAAAATTTGGGGTGGTTCTATACGAGCGAAGCGTGCAGTAACATAAATAAAATCCAGACGCAGAAGTTGCAGGCCCACGTCACCCCGCATGGAAAGAGATGGCGATCGAGAAGACACCAAAAATGGCCGCCGAATCGTAACCACCAGACTACCCTGACCCACAGAGAGCGGCGTCGCGTCGCAGCCATTCGGAACGCGTAGGAACAATAATACACGCCGCGGTGTAACTCAATTCCGATGCTGTCAGAAACAATGAAAACGAACCGAGGCACCGGTGGAAACGATAAAGCCAGCTGCTTTGTGGTCCATAAATATGTCAATTGGCTGCGCGGATGGTAGTCTGCGAGGGTCTGCTCGGCCGGCGACGAGAGGAATCGCGTTTGTATTTTGAGCGACAGCCAATATTTAACTCCAGCAATGGCGATCCGTGCAACCGGGACAGCTACGACCCGAGGGGACTACCGAAGAAGACAAGTCTCGTGTTCACTGACGTAAAGGCGAAGGTCGAGGATAACCGTGCTGGCTCGCGAAGTCGAAGCCAGAAGGCCCTACATGGCGCTCTTTCCTGCAGGGACACTTCTACAGGGTTACTTCGACAGGACTCCTCGTTTCTAGGAACCCAACCGGAAGCTCCTTGTCGATGTATACACTGCTCACCTACCATAAACGAATTTCACCCATTCAATGATGAATCGAACCACCTGCACGAAAATTCTGTTCACGGGGGAACATGTTCAAAGGGAATTTGTTATTTATTTCCTTCTCATCGATCAGATTTCACCTGACATTTAAATACGAATTTTCTTTTCTCTACTGTGGAATTATTAGCGACACCGACGTTTTAATTATTGTTGAAGAAAATCTTATGGGGTCGACCATTCTCGGTCCATCGTACTCTTTCAACTTGAAATAAGATGACAAACCTAATCTCCTGACATTTAAATACGAATTCTCTTT
>CM052187.1:2377352-2393934 GCA_028455805.1 Lasioglossum figueresi
AAGTGTTAATTTAGGGTGAAAGTACAATGAGGAGTACTTTCTATTATTTCCGATGATGAAGCTAGCAGTGAGTTACTTTGATGTTAAATGACTGGTCCGTTCAGAGTATTTAGAATTAAAAATTTCGATTAGAGCTTTTGAGAATATCGTACGAAAGGGTTACAGTATCATTTCACTGTTGATTGTTACTACTTCTGATAGTGCTTCTAAACATTGACGACGATAAGATGTTGTTTGTCTTCCGTAATAATCTGACATAAATTGATAAACAGAAGATAATAATATCAAATGTAAACAGATAGTGCTGCACCGCTGACTGTATTTAGTAGAAGTAGAAATGAGAAGTGTTAAACAGACACGTGTTCTGTTCGTAATAAATAGACCGTGAACTCAGTAAATTTGTATGTCAAATTTACATTTGCCATATTATCTCGTCGATGATCGACAAATTAGTTTCCACCCCTTTCCTTTGAAATTCTGCACCATTCTCACAATTTAAGAATTAAAATATGCTCTCAACTTTGAATTAACTATTTGCAGAAAAAGGATAATTGGAGAAAAATTACATAATTTAGTGAATGATATAACCTGATTTGATTCAAAGAGTAGAAATCAGTAGAAATTGCTACCGTAATAAATATATAAGTGAAGTAGTATAGAAAATTCAATAAATTCTAAAATTCATTATAACAGTATTTCCAAGTAGCCTGTTAGAGATATGAGAGATTATCTTGCCAAGCATGGTGAAAGATACACTACTAATTGATTTTCATTGATATCAACCGTCTGTTCGATAACTGACATAGCTAAGTGGTCGTTCTGATAAGATTCAGTGGGAAATTAATTACTATTAAATCCCCTATATTATCTATTCCAATGAAATCAGAAGAAATGCAGACTGTTTACCAGTGTGTCTAAAAATATAGAAATTGGTATACGCTGTGTATTTAAACAAACTCATCTTCAAATTTATACAATCATTCTATTTATAATCCACTTCCCATATGAAAGCATTTCTACAGTCTCAATAATAATCCTTTGTATCCCTCAAGTATATTCCTTTGTAATAACGACAACACTGTTACTTAGACTTCGTACAATTTTTATTGCAATATGTGCATCAATAAAGAAGTTCATTCGAAAATTTCCGACTAAACCATTTTTATAATTGTTGTATACCAACGTCATTTCATTCTATATTCTACATAGAAACCCGGCTTTCTGTTTTTACTATACAAACTCATGATTTCATCCTTACTCATCCTGAAACTCTGCCCCATCCTCGACCTCTGTCGTTGCCACATCATATTCGACACATTTGCTTGGAACACGTCATCTTCAAAACTCTGACCTTATCACCTTAGCCCTTACAATTCCTAAACCCCCACCATTCAAGTTAGAACTAACATATAAACCTCCTTTTCCCTTAACATTCAGGTTATTCTTGCTCTCAGATTCTCTCTCCGATTCGCTGTTCTCCTAAAATACTTATTCGACTGTCGTAGACTACGGAATACTCCGCTAATGTACCATATAATTGTCAACGTGTTACCGATTAAACTCCGTTGTAGTTTATGAATAAAATACTAATTCACGGACTACAACGTAATATCAACACTTGTGATGGAAAAAATTGAAAATCATTTTGACTAGCTCGATAGTTATGGAAGTTTCGAAAATATTTAAACCCACCAAATTAACACTAGGTTTACGGAACCCGTCAAAGTGACGGATTCTAATATTCTCGATTTCCGATTACTGAGATTGTAAAGATGTTTCAATGAATTATTTACCAAATTTCTTTCTTTGTGTATATACAGGGTGGGGCAATAACTATGACCAGTTTAAATATTGCTGTTATTTGTGATAATATGAGAACATGTTAGGAGAAAGAAAAAATAGAGAAGATTTCAAGGTCACCTTTAGTATTTTAAAATACAAAGATCTACTTTCCGTATCACGAATCGATATCTATCGATTAATATTTATTATTAACGAATTCTGAGTAAAAGTGTATTGACCTCCATACGTGCTAAATCTAATAGTTAACGAGATATCATCGAAATAATTTTCATTCTTCTTCGGATAATATCTCGTTAACTATTAGGTTTAGGGCATACGAAGGTCAATACATTTTTACTCAAAATTCGCTAATCTATCGATTCATGATACAGAAAGTAGGTCATTCGATTTAAAAAAATGTTTATGTCACAATATGTCCCCCTCTATACCGTGTAAGTTTTGTATACAACATTTTTTCATATTATTACAAATAACGGCAATATTTAAACCTCAGCACTCGAGCGACGACTTTGAGGCGCCACTAAAAATTGCTTTACCGTTATTCAAAATATCGTTTACCTTCTTACGTATTTCGGTATCTAATCGATTACTAAAGATTTAAGTATCGTGCGAGTTATTATATAAATTCCACATCTACCAAATTTAAAAAATCATACAGAACGGAAATATTCTAGGTCAGAAGAAACGTTTGATTTTCGAGTTGAAATAGCTTCGAGTGCAAAGGGTTAAAGTGGTCATAGTTATCGCCCCGCCCTGTATTACCGGAAAAATGGCCAAAAAAGATAGACGCATTCTTGTTATGTTTACAAAATAATGTGACACAGTAATTCTAGAGCTCCGTGAACGTGGTGTTAAAAGATTGTATGGTTTGCAGAGAGTGCGCGAACGTTCCCGATTACGATGGTTCAGACATTTCTCCGTGCCGCGGTGCTGCCGAGTACCGATTTCCGGAACGATCGTCGTAGTCGAATGATATTCAAAGAGCAGAGTTCCGCGAATCGATCAGAAAACTCGTTTGGCCGTCGAAAAGAAGAGGAAGCCACCCTTCAATTACACCGCGGCAGCAAAAGGAAGGAAGTAAGTAAGTAAGGAAGGCAAGTAAGGAAGGAAGGAAGGAAGGAAGGAAGGTAAGCTAGCGGAGACCAGCCCTGGTTCGGTCAGGCTCGTCACCGTGGTCCCTAACAGCCGCCCTTTGGTTAATACGACCATAACCCCATCGCGGTCCCACGACTTAACTCTCGTATATGTCGCAACATCGTTATCGCCGTAGAATATCGCTGTATGGCAGAGCGGTGTCCTGGAAGTGTTGCCCTAGGCGTCTTCTGCGTGGCGAACGCGACCAGGACGCGGAGCGAAACGAGCTGCAACCGTGCACCACGGTAGGGTACCAGCACGTGAAGCACGGATGAGAGCTTGTTAGGTTAACCATCACATTGTTTCACGAGGGCGTGGTGGAGTGTTGTTCGCGGCGAGTGCGTGGAGACCAGCTTATCTTCTCTCCCTTTCGCCCTTCTTACCTTTCTCTCTCGTTGGCCGTTGAACGGCCAAAGAAGATCGAGCCGTAGCATCGAGAGCGATATATCGCGGTCCGATATATATCACTCGGTGAGCACTCGACTTCCATACGTCCGCTCGAGCGTACATATGTACGCGTACATCGCCCGCGGGCTCGCTTCAAGGTCCTCGTTTAGATATCCGCTCGGCACTAAGATTATTCGAGGCAGCAGCCGCAGCAACGACGTCCAACCTCGTTGCTAACGTCCACGAGATTCGATGCGATGGCCGTTGTGCGTTGCATCGGCATCCTATCGGGCCCCATCGGACCCCAGCTTCCGGACCGGACGATTACCACCTCGGCCATTTTCTTTCGCGGACCTCGCTCGCAGATTAAACGGTCCGTCGACCCCGTACTCCCCTGTAGACACCGACAACGTCCGCGATGTAGCAATCGCCGATCCCAAAGATTAGCGTCAATCGGATAGATTGCCATTCTGCGCCGGCAACCCGATACGTGATTAGCTATGATAATGACAAGACTGGTCGGCTGTGTTTCTGGACGAGCCGCTTCGGTGTCTCGGAGAACCTTCTTCGTGGCGTCTGCCGCATGCTTCGCGCGAATGCGGACGGTGACGCGCGGTGAGAAAAATAACGAAGAGTTTATTGCATCTTTTCATCTCGTACTTGAAATTTTATATCGTTGCGATACAGATTTCTTTCATTGCGAATGGATTAGGATGAAAATTGTAACGTAGACAATATTTTTTAAATTTGTTCTTTTTTCGAAGTTTAACCCGCCGTTGGTTGGGGTCTCACAGACCCCAGAGATTTTAGATTGATTGTAACATTGTAACAACGCGTGACAGCGAGTCGGGTCTGAATGTACTTGAAAATTTAATTTCGTGGATCTGCGTTTTCACTCTGAAAAATTACGAGCCTCTTAAGCAATGCCTGATCGTATATTCTTGAGAAAGGTATTTATTTCTATAATACGATATATTATTTCGCTGGCAATTGCTACCAGAACATTCTGAATCATCAGCGCTCGACCTGTTGCATCTCTGAAAAGTTGACGAGTGGAAAATTTCCAAAAATTTTCTAGAAATGCTATCTGCGATATGTTTAAAATTTTTTAATTTCACACAAATACCTGTCCAGACAAATTTTTCTTTACATTTTGATTAAAAAATGTATAAGATCCCATTACATTCCTGTTCATGGTTAGCATTAGAACGCAGACTGCAGATTTTTTTTATTCAGGCTGCATTAATCGCAAGGTGCGTACAACCTCAGATCTTCAACAGTGCAGATAGATGGTTCGCGTTCGCAACAAAAATGGCTCGATACAAGTAAACCAATTTGCTTGAAAAGGAAATGGAGATGAACGCTATACATCAATATAATCTTACGTATGCTTAATAACATACGTAGATAGTTGATCGACTTTCCGAACAAAAATTGTCTGGTTCAAATGAACTAGTCTGTTTCGAAAGGAAATGGAAAATGAGCATCGACAGGCACCATTTGCAAAAGCGATCTCGATGTACGATCTTCACGGATGAGAAAATGTTACGAATATATTGTGGAAACTGATAAAACGTGTTTGGATAAACGAACGTGTGACAGACAATTAAATAAAAATTCGTATAAACGACTGAACTGCGAATCGTTATGCGAAATAAAATTATTAAGCGACAATTGCAGGCCACAGGAGCCAGGATCGTATTTATTTTCCTCATTAATAATTCGATCATGCTGAACACGTAATTGTTTCAAATTCACAGAGCTGTCTAGTACAAGAATGAGCATAAAACAACCCCGAAGTGCATTTCCGACGGGAACAGTTACGTGCGCCTAATCACTGAAAGAACGGACAAGAAACAAATCGTTAGAATAAGAGGTCACAGTTGGACATCGCCGGAGGAAGTCTTCTGAAAGTCCGCCAAACAAAATCACAGAAATCGCATCGCTTCTTGTGTAGCATTCAATCCGCATAAATCACTTCCCTTGTTGCTACGATTTTGCATCCATTCCGCGGCAGCCGCTCGACGTACTCGATCATTCTACAGGGTGTCTCAAAATTCCTTCGACATCCAGAAATGGGAGGTTCCTGAGAATATTTGAAGCAACGTTTTCCTTTGCAAAAATGACGTCCGCGGCTTTGTTAAGGATTTATTAACGAAAAACGCGTGTTGGCACAGTCGGCCAGTTGACAGTTGACGCCATTGACAGTCGACCCGACTGTGCCAACACCAAAGCTGGGCCCAAAAGTCAATTAAAAAGTTTTGACTAAAATATAAAATTTTTGCTTTCTAAGCAGAGGTGGGCATTATTTGGCGAAACAAATATTTCAAATACTATTGAATATTTTACATTTTATTTTGCTTAAAGAAAATAGTATTTTAAAATAAAATATTTCTATTTGAAGAATCTAAACCTGAAAATAAAATATTTCTATTTCAACAATTTGATCCACAAAATGAAATATTTCTATTTGAACAATCTGAAACGCGAAATAAAATATTTTACTTTATGCATTGTTATAATACTCTGAGAAACCGTATAAACGTACAGTGTATCTTATCGTTAAGAAACGATTTACAATCGTAAACGTATTGAATTCGAACCATTAATTTCAGTAATAATATTTAAAATTGAAATTGAAAATAATGACGAAATACAATTTTCAATATTCTTCAAATCAAATACTATTTTCAAAAATGGCTGCCTCAAATAAATTCTTATTTTCAGAAAATTACTGCATCAAATAAAATATTTTATATATTGAATTTTTTATATATTGAATGTATTGAATTCGAACCATTAATTTCAGTAATAATATTTAAAATTGAAATTGAAAATAAAGACGAAATACAATTTCCAATATTCTTCAAATCAAATACTATTTTCAAAATTACTACCTCAAATAAATTATCTTATTTTCAAAAATTACTGCATCAACTACAATATTTTATTTTCAAAGTTGTACACATACTTAAAAATAAATAGGATTATTTACTATTTACTATTTAAAATACTATTTTCCCCAGCACTGCTTTCACTCAACAAGTATTACAGTGACACGTCGAATTTATTAATGTTCATTGCGAAGCTAGCGAGTAGTTTATTACCAGCATTATTCCCTTTCACTGTTATGTATTCTTAATTGTCAAAATATTCTTAATTTGTAAAATTATAAGTATATAAAAATAAATAGGATTATTTACTATTTACTATTTAAAATACTATTTTCCCCAGCAATGGCTAACACTCGTCTAGATCGCGCTCTGATTGGTCCCTGTTTCTCGTTGATAACTCGTTAACAAAGCCGCGGACGTCATTTTTGCAAGGAAAATATCGCTTCAAATGATCTCGGGAACCTCCCACTTCCGGATGTTGGAAGGAATTTTGAGACACCGCTCTGATTGGTCCCTGTTTCTCGTTGATAACTCGTTAACATAGCCGCGAACGTCGTTTTTGCAAAGGAAAATGTCGCTTCAAATGTCGCTACAAATGTCGCTTCAAATGATCTCGGGAACCTCCCATTTCCGGATGTGTCGAAGGAATTTTGAGACACCCTGTATATTTCCGCTACGCTTCAATTATTCACTTTTTCCAGAAGTTTTATCACGGGCATCCGCTGCATCCGTCTCGTGCGGTAGGAACTTGTGCCCGGCAAATAGCGCATCATTCTCCTCGGGATTTTTCGACGTTGTTTCATACGATCATGGAACTGTATCTGCATCTGATCGACCCTGCAGGAAACGCCGAAGCGGAATCTATATTTCAAGAAAACAGCTAGACGAACGGAAGACGATCGCTACGGGATCGGGCCCGTTAAGGCATCTCGTTCGACTGGAAGCCGTAGCCTAGCCATAGCTCATCTTCGGAGCTGAAGTAACCAGTGGCGTTCATGAATACGTGTTCATTATTTATGAGCAACGCCTCTCGGCATCAACTGGACCAGCCTCTCTATACACCGGTAGGCACGAAGAGAGGCAGCCGGATAACGTATTACGTCTTCATATTTTTTTCCCTTGATGCACACCCGGTAATTAAAGGTGCCCCGCCAAGGTCTCGGATGATTTATCGGCTGTGCCCGTTCAGCCTGATAAGATGGGACCAACTGATAACGAGGTGCCTTTTGTACATCGAGGCCCCTGATCGAACTGAAATCTTCCCTCCCTTTTTCTCTCTCTCTCGCTCTACGAGCCCTACCGGCCGTGTTATTCGAGATCTGCCAGAGGTTTGATGGCCGGACGCACCTTCGGTATCCTTCTCGCCGACTTTGACCGCTCCGAATCAATTTAGCTATGAATTTCGAAGTGAATTTTACCTCTTCTAATAAAGGAGTCAGGTTCGTGATGAATATGGATTTCTAAGCAAAATAGAAACTTTTTTAATTGGTCCAGTGCGTTGAAAACAATATTACAATATCTTGATTCCTCTGTTTTGTATTGCTTCTCAATTTGAATATGGATTTCTAAGCAAAATAGAAACTTTTTTAATTGATCCAGTGGGTTGAAAACAATATTCAAATATTTTGATTCCTCTGTTTTGTATCGCTTCTCAATTTGAATATGGATTTCTAAGCAAAATAGAAACTTTTTTAATTGGTCCAGTGGGTTGAAAACAATATTCAAATATTTTGATTCCTCTGTTTTGTATCGCTTCTCAATTTGAATATGGATTTCTAAGCAAAATAGAAACTTTTTTAATTGGTCCAGTGGGTTGAAAACAATATTACAATATTACAATATTTTTATTGTACTGTTTTCTATTGCTTCTCAATTTAATCTCTTACACACTGTAATTTCAGAAGTGTGGAATTACGATGTGTGAAACATTTAACGAACATGAAAGTTATAACAAGAAAAATAAATTAGATAGGCAACTGGAAAGTAGAAATTCAATGTATCGTGTAAGGTTAAAAAAGTGAGGTATTTATTTGAAGGAATGCAAAACTAGAGTACTCTAGAAAAAGATTAACAGAATATTAAAATAGAAGTGAAATAAATTCTAGACAATAAATATCACGGACGAACTAATAATTTTTTCAAGCAGTTATTTTGAAAATTCGATGCAACTGCGAAGCGTCTTAATTACATGAATAAAAACTCGATCAATCGTATTTAGTGGTAGCTTACAAAACGACGAGCATATATTGCGGAATGCAATTGAGATTAAAAGGAACAGCTTCAGAGTAATATTTTTGATAGCTGCGCACCTTTAATACCACGCTGTCAGTGAGCGAAATATTTCAGAGGCGAATTCGGCATTTTCTTTTGCCGTTCAGAAACTTTAATTGAAAGACTATGCCCCTAACAACGCCTTGTTTTTTCAGCCTTCACGAAAGACTCGTTGCTCGGCCGAAGAATCAATCCTAATTCATGCTTTCGACTCCAATCATCATATTTCCCAGGGAAGATTACAGCGTTCTGAAACACTGTAATCTGCACACCGGCCGGGCATGCCAAATCGCGGTTCTAAGCAAATCGAAATTACTTTGAAAGCTCGCGCGGATTCCTCGTTATTATTTGATTAAAAGTGCATCTACTGTTTTATTAAATCGTAATGGAAGAAGATGGGGTCTGAGTGTATTGATTAGCCTGCAACGATTCGCTGTATCCACGATAACTGGACTTATGCATTTATGACAAAATGGAGTAGGAGAAATTGAAAACAGCGATAAAATTCAAACAATTTCAGACTACGATTATTTGTTTGTTGAAATTTTAAAAATTATTTGTGAGCTGTCTTACGGGAATAATAAAATCTTTATATGGAATCTTGTGTGCCTATTATGAGGAATAAAGTAAATAAATTTGTTGACTAATATAGCTCGTTTTAAAATACTCAATTACTTAATATTAGATGCAATTGAGAAGAAAAAAAATGAAATTAAATTTAACATACAAATTCTCAAACAAAGGAGACACCCTGTACGAGGGATCGCAGTGTTCTGGTTACTCGACAATGAATAAAAAGTGAAATTAAAAATTGATAGACAATACTAAAAATATATATTGAACAAAATTGATTTTATATGTTGATTATGAATATAAAATTGAATAAAGATATAATAAGTAGAATTTACCCTTTACACTCGGAGCTATTTTAACTGGAAAATTAAACACTTCTTCCGATCTAGAATATTTCCATCCTGTATGATTTTGTAAATTTGGTGGATATGAAATTGACGTAATACCTCATGCAATACCTCATGCAATACCTCATGCAATACTTAAATGTTTAGTAATTGATTAGATACCGACAGATCTAATAATGTAAACAATATTTTAAATAATAGTACAGCAATTATTAATGGCGCCTCAGACGCGTCATTCGAGTGCTAAGGGTTAATTTAAAAATTTAGTATTATTGGCGGATATAAAATTTAATAAAAATATATTGAATATAATTAATTTTACATAGTATTGTCAGTGGGTATAAAATTGAATACAATTAATTTTATACAGTATTGTCAGTGAGTATAAAATTGAATAAAATAAATTTAATATAGTATTGTCAGTGGGTATAAAATTGAATAAAATTAATTTAATATAGTATTGTCAGTGGGTATAAAATTGAATAAAATAAATTTAATATAGTATTGTCAGTGGATATAAAATTGAATAAAATTAATTTAATACAGTATTGTCAGTGGATATAAAATTGAATAAAATTAATTTTACATAGTATTGTCAGTGGGTATAAAATTGAATACAATTAATTTTATACAGTATTGTCAGTGGGTATAAAATTGAATAAAATAAATTTAATATAGTATTGTCAGTGTGTATAAAATTGAATAAAATTAATTTAATGTAGTATTTTCAGTGGGTATAAAATTGAATAAAATTAATTTTACAAATATACATCACAATACCACGTACCAGATAATTTCGAAGCAACAAATGCAACATTTCAAAATTTTCTTCTACGATCCAGAACGAAAGGATGCGCTGCAAGCTCGCAGGACGATGCTCCTGCATCGAGCTCTCATGCATAGGCATGACGATGCCGTTGACCAAAGAAAATTTACACCCGTCGACAAAACAGGGACCAAAAAGTATCAGAGGGTGGGGAGTTGAACTGTGACGAGGAAACCGACGTAGCCCAGGGTCTCGATGATGATTTCGAAGATTTAATTGAGACGTCTGTCCGGTACTAAAAAAGACCCTGCTCCCCGTACCCCTCGCCTCCCTCCATCGCCGGTTTCTTCGGCGATGTTCTTCCGGGCGAGAAAGGGGACGGCGCCCTATCGGATGGTCCGTCGGATTTTTCGAGCCGTTTCGGAGGACGTTTTATTGGCCGTTTGATTTACGAGAAGCTCGGCTCGCCGCGCGTAATTTGTTGCGCGCCGTATTTAATTTGCTTTAAAAGCGTCCCGCGCTAAAAGCCACGGGGACAACAGCCCGCTGCGGAAGATGGAACGCCACCAGATGCGAAGAGAGAGAGAGAGAGAGAAAGAGACAGACCGCTTGTCGGCCATTCACAGGCGTAAAAACGATAAGAGGCACCTGCTTTACGGAATTTTTATTATGATGTATGCGGCGAAACACGCGACGTGCCGCGGCCTTAATGAGCCATGAAAAGATGAGGACTATCAGCGTCGTACCGGATGATCGTTCGTTACCCTGGCACCTTGATCCACTCGTCACAGTCTCCCGGACGCGTCGTCGATCGATATCTTAAGCGACGGTTCGGCGTTGTTATTTTTGCGGTTTCGAGGCGTTTCCATCGAGACGATCATCGACGATCATCGACGATCATCGACGATCATCGACGATCATCGACGATCCTCGGCGATCCGACGCCGCTGGTCGTGCTCGATCGCAGGATCGTTCGAAGAGATCCGACGATCGCCTGCCGAGACCCGATTCGATGTAAATCGGTTTCACGGATCGCTAAACGGACCAATGGCTCAATTAATAAGTCGAGAACATGGGTTTCCGAAGGTGACAAGCTCTCTTCCAGAGATGTTCGATTTTGCTTGTTTTTCTACGGAAGATGACGGCTCGCTAAGAAGTTCGTGGGGAGACTCGGCCACTAAAGAATCGGAAATATGTCAATGTCTTTCATTTAGCTCTCTTAAGTGATAATTGGTTTCGTTATTGAACTCGTAAATGGCGCTCGCGTCGTCTTTTTTTAGCGAAACCAGACATTCAGGATTGTTGTAGACCTCATTTCTTCAGGTTTCTTATTGTGGATCTCGATGGATTCGTACCTCGTTTAATTTGCATAGCTTATTAACGAGAAACATATTTTTATTAAAATGCTTCTCTGAGATTTTAATTTATCGTTAGTTCTCTTTGAACCTTGTACGTGCCTATCGTGCAAACTGTCTGATTTCATTATCGTTGAGTCGCGATTAAATGTATTAATTGATTTGATTTTATTGTTAGACAGAACACCACCACATCTGTGGATTTGATGGATTGTTGATGAAAATGCGACATCAAATACATAATATTGAAAATAATTAGCACATTTAAAAATACTATACTGTCTCCACATCTTGCTAAAATAAATGAATATTCGATTCAAACAATTTTTATTCTGCATGAAAATTCGCAATTTATCATAGTACACACACGAGTGACACATTCAACTGAAAAAATTCTCGCAACAGAATTCGTATCGCGACGGAAATTCTAAAATGAGGATTTAAATAATCATTTTTACTTTTCCGGTACATAAAATACGAAACTCCGAGCGACTCGGAACTCGTAAAATTAAAGACCCAAGCGAAAATGGGTGAAGTACCATCCGAGAAGCTCGTCCGTAATCCTGAAGTGCGCCGCGAGGGTTAAAAAGACGCGAGAACATGCATGCCGCGAGGAGCGTATTCGAATTATTTTAAGCGCTTGCGAAAACACTGAATAATGAAAGGAATAGCGTTTATCGTTCGCGGCTTGGACCTCGCCGAACGAGGTATTTAATTAACTAAAACTCGTGAACGTTAATCGGGTCCGACCTCTTCCCGCGCGCGGAGCATTCGCGTAAATTGCATCGAAATGAACCGTACGTTACGAAACCAGCCTCGTTTCTCGCCGCGGCGACAAAAAAAGCAAAAGACGAGAAACGAATTCGCGTGGTTCCACGAGGTTTCGTTTGAAAGCCACGACACTCCTTCGCCCGGGGACTTTACGTTCCCGAATGCAGAGATGTGACCACCCCCTATCTCCCCGCCTCCTTTACGCCGTTCGTCGTCGGTTTCACGTTAATGAATTTTGTGACGTGCCACGTGGTCATCTTTACATGGGTCACAATTAAACGACCCGGCGATACGAAACGACCCAGTCGACTGCGAACTGCCTCGGTGCATGTTACGGGAAGTAAAATTATGATGTAGCGGGGCAATATCAGTACCTTTTTGCACCCGCTACATAAATACGACACAATGTACGCGGCACACGCGTTGTTTCGCGTGCGTGCTCTTACTTAATGTATTCATCCGACGGTGTACAGACAGTTTCATAACGTGGGGAACACGTGTCGATCGTAAAGAACCAGATACCAGTGTTGTAAGGGATACGTGACCGAAAACCGATTCAATCGATGATGAAACTGAAGTATTGTTCATTCGATCCGCTCGACTTCCTTTTCTACTCGGTTCGGGAAATTGGGACATTTCGATCGTGCGTAAGAAAAACGTCGCAACTCGAAATTTCAAATACATTCTTATGTTGATACATTACTTATAAAGCTAACCCCATAGACAGTTCTGTTAGGTTTTCCTTGTTTTAACCAGTCAACTGCGTTCGACGTGTATACACGTCAATCCAGAACTCTATTGCGCGTGCAATAACAATAATCTTTTCAAGAATGAATTGTTTTTATCAAATAAAAACTGCGTTCGACGCGTATACTTGTCATTGCTTGATTTTAATTCCGCACTCAGTCAGAGGAGTTATAAAACTAAATTCCGCAGTTGAGAGGTTGACTAGCATCCACATCTAGTTAAATTGTCAAAGGACTTTGAAGCAATCACCTGTACAACTTGTATTTTTATATTTGTGACATTTTTCTCTTGGGTTGACATTTTGAGTTTATTACTGCTTCGTTGTTCGCTGGGGCAAGAAAGTAAAATTTCATACTTCGATATTATTGTGGATACAGATCTTCTAGTCAACCCTTATGTGGTGCGATGATTACTCAGAGTATTGAAAAATTTATTCAACTTAAAACATTTATAAAAATGGCACGAGGATAAAGATGAGGATAAAGAGAGAATAAAGAGGCGTGTATAATCATTTACAGGGAGAGCATCTTTGTAATTTCAATAATATAAAATAAAAAATCTGAAGAAGTGGTGGTTTTAGCATTGAAGTCATTCATGTGTGCATTTGTTTTTATTAATTCATAGTTTTATGTGGCATGAGCTGCTAGGTTATTAGCGACATCATAAAATAAGTAAGGTTATGTTACATTATTTGTTTGGTTGTGCATCGCAAAGCTTAATTATTTCTAAATACAGAATCTTCCCTATGAACCGTCAACCAAGGAAGCCTACCGGAAGTTATGTTCGCAGGATTCGACGTATCCTGAAGGCCATTAGTAAAATAAAAAATCTGAAGAAGTGGTAGATTTAGTGTTGAAGTCATTCATGCATGCATTTGTTTTTATTAATTCATAGTTTTATGTGGCTTGAGCTGCTAGGTTATTAGCGACATCATAAAATAAGTAAGGATATCTTACATTATTTGTTTGGTTGTGCATCGCAAAGCTTAATTATTTCTAAATTCAGAAACTTCCCTTTGAACCGTCAACCAAGGAAGCCTACCGGAAGTTATGTTCGTAGGATTCGACGTATCCTGAAGGCCATTAGACAGGAAATCTGTGCATCATCACAGAAAACTCGTCCAATTTCAAGGAGTCTCGTTGCGGCCGTGTTTTCGCCGATTAATATCTGGCCGCGTGCGAAACGATAAATGGGATGATAAATGCGAACACGCACGATTATGGCGGTCGAGGTAACACCCTCAGATGCCGATGAATCAGCGGAGGTAAAGGTCAGATGGATAAACGTGCACTTGAAAGGTCAAGGAAACGGTCGTCGCCCGTCGCTCGTCGGAAAAAATAAAGGAAACACCTGAAAACGTGATCGGGGAATTAATTATCTTGGCTTTTTACGCGACACCTCGGATAACCGCTCGCTTTCCTCGCGCGACGATTGCGTAACCTGTTTGAGGAACTTGTTAATTATGTCGCTGCTAGTCGCGATAAATGGACGGGCCACATGTTCGACGAGTAATCTAATTAGTGTACCGGCCCCGCGCCGTGCAAGTGTACATCGCGAATAACATCGTTCAGGGGAAGATCATTTTGTGTGGCCTTCGCGTCGACCGTGTTCTCGACTTGGTACTCGAGATTCGCACAAATTCATTATCTGTTTGTGCCTCGAAAGAAACTCGCGATGAAGCTTCGTTCACTCGCGGCATTGCCAAAGCAAAAACAGCAAGTGAAACCTTTAACGCTAATAATTCCTTCGTGAAACTAATATCACTGCATTCGTGACGTTTTTCCGACTAAAATGAGACCAATCGCGACACAGTTTGAGTCATAGTTACTAGTTCTTAGTACTTATTTAGCGGAGCCTCGATTATCGGAACAAATAGAGGATGAAAGAACTGGCGCTCAGCCTAGATTAAATCTTTATCGATTCGCTGTACTAAATCGTGAATTGCACGAGCAAGGATAATCCAAATGGTATCGTGTTTGGAGTCGATCTAATCGACAAAATGAGACAAATAAGAGACTGTCCTTCAACAATACTTTGACAACAAGCCACAGTCGGGGCTACGGTATTCAACCTTGTCATTACTATCTTCGTTACCACAGCGCTAACAACAAAAATCCGGCCGGATCTGGCACTTATCATTCAGACAAATGGAAAACAAAGGCAGATGGAATATCCGTGCTTGTAAACTAATATACGATTCGAGGAGGATAATGATGGTGTGAACCAGCAAGATATGGTTGCCGAGATCAGCGCCGCGTTTGAATCCTAGCCCTGAATAGGCGTCATTCAGCATTTTTCTGCGGACAGCTGAAGACTCTGGTTAGCAATTGACGAACCCAACGACGCAATAAACAGGAAACAAACTGAAGCCACTTTGAATCGGAGTGCGCGCTCGCTCGACGACAGCCATAAACGATATCTAATATTTTACGACTGCAATCACGCCGAGTGCCATTCAATTTTGCCCTGGTGCTCGTCTTAAGAGACAGAAAGAGAGAGAAGTCTTCGACACAACAGTGGAAGCAAACACCCGTCAGTTTAGACACTTCTTCGGAATTCGCGGGCCTCCGAACGGGCACCGATCCATCGTTCAAACGGCAAGATAATATCGGCCACGGTGCTTGGTTTACACTGTTCGCCGGCTTTACGACTGTCTCTAATATTTTACTGCGCTCTGCTCGGATGGGATCGTCCGTTACGTCGCCATTAGAACGATGGACACACTCCTCGATACAAAGATAGCGCGCTATCGTTAGATCCGCGGCGATATCAACAGTTTCGAATAGTACATTAGTTTTTAGTAACATGGCGAGTTGTACATGTTTAAGTTTATCGCAGACTTAACATAGCACCGCATCCTACAGAAATGGTGTACGGTCTTTTGATGTGACATAGGGCTGTTACTTTTCTGAAGTTTCGACGCTTCGAGAATTCGAAGGATTCGAAGGCACGAAGGGAACTTCGAAGTGTACGAAATTTCGAAGCTTAGAAACCTTCGAAATGTTCGAAGATTCCGAAGTTTCGAAACCTTAGAAATGTTCGAAGTTTCCGAAGTTTCCGAAGTTTCGCAGCTTCGAAACCATTGAAATGTTCGAAGTTCCGAAGTCTTCCAATCGTATGAAGCTGTGCTGATATAAACATTATGTGTCTAAATATTAGGGTATTTGTTTAAAATGCCCGACTTCAATCTTGCAGCTGTGGTGGCGTATTTTTTTCGAAATGTAGGAATGTCCAATCACTGTAATTGTATCAAATATAACATAACGGTGAAATTTCGAAGTTCAATGCTTCGAAACTCCGTTTCATTTAATCGTCTAATAATTTATTACGGAGGCTCGAATTTCGATGCTTCGAAACTCCGTTTCATTTATTCCTCTAATAATTTACTACGGAGGTTCGAATTTCGAAGCTTCGAAAATTCGTTTTATTTAATCCTCTAATAATTTACTACGAAGGTTCGAATTTCGAAGCTTCGAAAATTCGTTTCTCAACACCTTCGAAGTTTCAAAAATCGAAGCTTAGAATCTTCGATTC
>CM052187.1:2401630-2426160 GCA_028455805.1 Lasioglossum figueresi
TTGTAAATCTTAAGCGAAAAGTAATCGATGTAGAACCCTTTTATTTTTAGAAAATTCACATTGATTTACCCCCAGTACTGTGAGATACACATGCAATATGATAACTGTTCTGTTGTCTAACCACCTAAGGCAAATTCTCAGTTCTTCACAGTCTTCTGTCGAATTTTTATTTCTATTTTAAATAGTTCTTCGTCGAATTTAAAAAATTAAAGATTGTCTTTATGTGGTCCAAACGTCGTTAGACCATTTCAAGATAACTTCTTCATTGTTCAAAAATTCACATCGATGCTTCCTAAACAAATTAGCATTTGAATCCGTCAAGTATCTATACGTGAATACAAAGATGTATATAAAAACTAATAATTTCAAAGCAACAAGTGAAGTAGGATTGCCAGGCACCAAAGAAATGAATAAGACATAAGCTGTGAACAGGATTGAAATATTGCACGGAGTTCCAGAGCGAACAGTATCAACCCTCTAACTAAAAGGACGTAATAACGCGAATCCGTATGCAACAGCGATACTTCTCGAGACATTATTAAAATAAATATAGTCAGTATCGAGCTCTCCGGCGAGTCTCGTGACAGACATAAATCTCGGATCGCGATCGCTGTCGCCTGAAAAATCCGCTTATAACTGAAAGAGGCTTTCCTCTCCGGAGAGCCTAATTACAGGCGAACCAATGCGTTTCTCGGTACAGGAGGAGATCGAATCGGTATTCCAGTCGGGGATCACCGAGCATAACATTATCAATGACGATCATACGACGTGTACACATGCATCAGGCCCCCGGAGTCCGATATTCAGACATCGAGGATGAGGCCGGCTTAGAATTCCATCGAGGTGGAGCCTTGACATTTCGTGGCCTGGAATCGACCGGCATAATTGATCGGCCTCTGAGGCCTCCCATTCGACGAACGACAATGCGATTCCGTTGCGTCTGATACGGTTACGACCATAACATCTCGGAAGACAGAAACGCGGCCGCAGTTTACTTTGAGAGTCAGGTCCCGCAGTTACTCTTAATAAGTCGCCGACGATACGCTGGACATCGGATCGCGTGATTTATGAGCCTCGATTGATTTTTATTCGCTGTGAAACGTGACATCGACACCGATTTAGCGACACTCGAGTTTAGCTGAATTTGTTAACCTCTTAACCGCGGGATTTAGCTTTAAAAATTCCCGACTGAGTGCGGAATTAAAATCAAGTAACCGAGTATACACGTCGAACGCAGAGCAAATGGTCCTAAAACGAGGAAGGATTACATTTTTATTTGATAAAAAATTCACAATTCATTCTTGAAAAGGTTATTGTTATTGCACCGATAGATAGAGTGCTGGATTGACGTGTATACACGTCGAACAAAGTAGACTGGTTAAACAGTCACTGTCAACTACCAATGTTATAAGGGAAATTAATTTCTGGTCCCATCAAATTAATTTCTGGTCTCACCATTCGATAGAACTCGCACAGAAAACCCTCTGTGGCAAGTTTCGAGTCGGCGCCCCTACCGCAAGGGTAGTTACAAGGTGAGCATGGTTTAGTGAATTATGCTCTGTCTATATTATTGTGCTCAACAAAAAATTACGGAAAAATTCATGAACATTTTACATATTGGCGCGCACGACAGTGAATCATTTCAGAATTATTTCAGAATTATTGGCTGCAAAGTCGATATTTTAAAGAATCCAGAATCATAAAATTGCCGATTTTATATTCAACTTTTCAGAGTACTACGTTTATATTATCATGTTAGTTGAGACTCATCGAAATTATTAATGTGTACGTTTTTGTTTTTCATGCGTATAGTAAATTGTACTTATTATGAAAAGTAAAAATCCAATAATTCAATGAAAATTCAATAATTCAAGCATTCAATAATTCAATGAAAATTCAATAATCCAATGAAAATTCAATGATTCAATGAAAATTCAATGATTCAATGAAAATTCAATCATTCAATCATTCAATAGTTCAATGAAAATTCAATCATTCAATCATTCAATAATTCAGTGAAAATTCAATAATTCAATAATTCAATAATTCAATGAAAATTCAATAATTCAATGAAAATTCAATGATTCAATGAAAATTCAATGATTCAATGAAAATTCAATCATTCAATCATTCAATAGTTCAATGAAAATTCAATCATTCAATGAAAATTCAATAATTCAATGAAAATTCAATAATTCTTGTGTACTTTCTCCTGAAGTTTTGTGAGACTAAAATTTTTAAACGATGGGATCACAAGTGGGGAAAATTGAGCATCGATGTGAACCCATAGGATTTGCAGGAATGGGATCTAATCGATCAGCTCGCCTGGGCATGCGCATCGCAGCTTCAGTTTTGCTTAGTCGAACTATGCGACTCAACGAACTTGTAATTGCATGCATATACTTTAATGGCACGTTATAACTCAGCTCTCATGTGATCATGACCTTAACCTTAGGCCGTTAAGGTAACATTCATTAAAGCTGCGTCTGTTGTAACGCAACATTGGAATGCAGAAATGAACGTTGCTACATCTTCTGGACAGGCATATACCGATCAAGCTACACGGACTATCCTTTAACGTCATCGAAATCAAAGAAGTGATTGAAAAGGATACACAAATGTTTACTGTGAAACTCACGGGAGCGTTCTTTTTGGTATTCATCATGCGTACAGTACTCTCTAACTTAATGCTACCATGCGAAATACCTTGACCATACTTCTTGAATCAATTAAAGAATGTCTTATAGGAGTTGTAGAAAGAGAGTTATTTCGAAATTCTTTGATCGGATTCAATCAAATTGACAATTCTAAATAATATCTTTTTAGCACAGTTTTCTTTTCATTTTATGGATATATATGAAATTGATGTAATACTTCATACAAAACTTAAATGTTGCAGGAATTAAATAATATCTCTTTGCAGTCGGAGCTGCTGCAACTTGAAAATTAAACATTTCTTCCGACCTAGAACAATTCCATTGTGCATGATTTTTTCATTTTATGGATATGAAATTCATATAACACTTCGTACAATATTTAAATGTGTAGTAATTGATTCGATACCAACATATTTAATAATGTAAATACTATTGTGAGTACCGATACAGAAATTTTACAGGTACAACAATTTTATATAACTTCGCGACCTCGCATTTTCTCAAACAAAGTAATTTATATATATATATTTTCTAAGCACGAGTATTTCAAATCAAATTAATCGCAAAATTCATAGCTCTTCAACGGTATACATTTCAAAGGCGCGAATGTAAAAAGAACGGTCACTGAACGCGGTCGTAACGATACAATAAAAGAATTCCGAAACAGAAGGTCGCGAATTTAGTTGCCAACCTAATAGATTGGCATTTTCGTCCCACTATGTATATGGTAACGCACGAAAATGGTTCTAACTCTGTTTACAATACCCTCGAAACAATCTCCACGGAACCGCGATCGACCAGCATCGATCGAACGTCGAGCCGCGAAACGGTGAAACTTTCCGCGGAAAGTCGAGTCTCAAACGAAGCTGCACGTTCGCCATTGGTTCGCCATTCGAGTGCCACTTTCCATAAATCGCAGTGCTAATTCGCCGTTGCGTGACGCCGAAAACTTGGTGGATCCTGTTCAGCTATCCATAGCTCAGTGTCCCTCAAAATGTTGTTCGGTGGGTACTTTCCATAAATTCTGCGCTCGACCGATAAATCCCTCGGCCGCAGCTGCCGGTGCAGTTGCATCGCCTAAAAACCGGGATGCAGCGGCGGAAGAGAGGTGTGGCGGGGAGGAAAAAAGTGACACGTACACGGGGGAACGTTCTAGCATACCTATCATTACCGCGGGGCCGTCGTGCAATTCGTTCTGGTTAAACGGACGTGCGCGGGTTCGGTCGAATGGTGGCCACGACAAACAAATGCCACAAGTGCTGCAATTTTATGTCGTTAACGACGCCCCGGCTCGGGACAGGCTCGTGTGTGAACGTACCAATAACACCGGTGCGCCTCTCTTCCCGGCACTAAAAATTTTATAGCGTCACGTTCGCCGGACGAAACCCGGAGGAGGGGATACAGGCGGTGGCGAAACCCTGTTTAACAAAGTAATGACTACAATTATTCTGCTTTACATCTGGACTCGCGAGGCGAGCCCAGGGTACCACGGGTACCCGCTCGCGAGGAAGACGGCGCAATTTACTAGAGATAATCGTCGATCAACAAGAGTTACAACTCGAACGATCGTCAGCAACCCGCGACCAGCAACCGAGCATTTCCAACCGCTACTTCACTGTTAGGTGTAGAAGAACGAGCGAGGGAGTGTTTAGTGGCGATGCCGGCGAATATATTAGACCGTGATCGGTGGGGTATACTCTTTATTGGGTCCACGAGGAAATGACCGAGACCAGTTGCACAAGGAGTCTCACGATTGCGGATTTTTCACACGATTTTCCCGATGGCTGGTACGTGTCAAGCTCTTTATTCGATCAGACGATCTTTCGTTTCGGATATTAGGTTGCTGTTCCAGGATTATTATTATCAGGCTGCAGATTTTATGCGTTTAGGTGCTATTTGGAACAGGGAATGGATTCGATCAATTCAAGAGTGACGTATTATTGTCGATGTACAGTAAAGTCGCGTTTACTGTACGCGTAAACCTGTGTACTGCACGGACAGTGATCGCATGCCGATTTTATTTTTTTATGACTGCGTCTATCGCACCGAGAGTTCGAAAGATAGCCGAACGTAGAGAAGGACAGCATGACAGTGGAGGGGGCAGGCACTGGACAGTGTTCGCGTACCCGATCGCGGACAGTAAACGCGTCTTTACTGTATTGAAATTATTAAGGAGCGAAATAAATGTTTACTTTGCTCCTGTACAATAACTCCAACGCTCAATTAATGCATGAACTCTTTGAAATTGCGACATGCGGCGTTTTTCCTTGCAACCACAAAATTGTGCATAAAGATCCACTAATTGTCGCGGTTGAAGGTACGAAGCTCATCTTTAAGGACTTATCTTCAGTATTCACTTAGATTTAACTATACACGGTGTCCTAAAAATGTTGTAGTAACTTTTTCCTTGACGAAAATGTTCTCCGCCAAAGATCTGTTCCTATCCATCAAAATTAAACAAACTCGCCAAGCTCCTTATTCAATCAGACGATCTTTCGATTATTATTATCAGGCTGCAGATTTTATGCGTTTAGATGCTATTTGGAACAGGGAATGGATTCGATGAATTCAAGAGTGACGTATTATTGTCGATACATTGAAATTATTAAGGAGCAAAATAAATGTTTACTTTGCTCCTGTGCATTAATTGTGCATAAAGATCGAATTATTGCCGTTTGAAGGTACGAAACTCTTTATTCAAGCAGACGATATCTCGTTTCAGATATTACCAGACTATTTAGAACAGGGAATGGATTCAACGAATCCAAGAAATTATTAATGAGCGAAACTTGATAATCTTGCAATCGATGCGCGAAAACTTGATGGCGAATTTAAAACTGAATCGATGAGTGTTTAATAATCACAAATTTGCATGAAAAAATATAGTGCATCGAGTGACCCCGGCTCTGGACGCGCTATAATCATCCTGTTCTCTGAAATAGCGTCGTGTCTCCTGCTTCATGGCTCATTTCGGTTTTCTCTTTACGAAAACCACACGGTATCGTCAAGTATACCGCAAAGAGCACCGATGCGCTACCGGGCCGATCGAACGATCATCCGGGGAGAAAATGAATCTCTCCTAGGGCTAATCACGCGTAACCGAGCCACGTATCCGAAATAAAGTGGCACCAACACCCATGAAACAACCCTGCATCTTTCTCTCTCTCTCTCTCCCGATCGACCGATCGATCGAGTTGACCGAGACACGCCGTGGTCGTGGTCGACGCGTAGCGAAACGATTAGGGTCCGACGATTATTCGCGGTCCTACGGAGGAGTTAACCGGTCGTAGAAGTAATAACGCCGGGCAATCTGGTCCGGCAATCGATGAGTACGTGTTTATGTAAATCGAACGAGCCACGACACGAACCACGCGAGCAACTTTTCCTATGCGCCCGAGCTCCATGCCGGCCAAGGGATAGGAATGCTTTGTTATCTCACGAGGAAGACGACATATCCTAGCTGCACGCAAGCCTCCTTGCTACTGACCCTCCTGATGACGAATCTGGCCATTCCTTGAAAACGTTCTGCTTCGTGTTTTCTCGCGAGCCTGGCCGTTCTATCTCAGAAAACCGATTTTCTGCACGGAAACTCCGCCCAGATTCTTTCGGTGGCTATGCAAATTTACACGGTAGCCGAACCACATTTTTTCGCTGTTCAACTTTCTCTTTGACATGGTCAACTTCCTCTTGGACTTGTTCAACTTCCTCTTTGACTCGTTCAACTTCCTCTTCGACTCGTTCAACTTCCTCTTTGAATCGTTCAACTTCCTCTATTGACTTGTTCGACTTCCTCTTTGACTCGATCAACTTCCACTTTGACCTGTTCAACTTCCTCTTTGACTTGTTCAACTTCCTCTATTGACTTGTTCAACTTCCTCTATTGACTTGTTCAACTTCCTCTATTGACTTGTTCAACTTTCTCTTGGACTTGTTCAACTTCCTCTTGGACTTGTTCAACTTCCTCTTTGACCTGTTCAACTTCCTCTTTGACTTGTTAAACTTCCTCTTTGACTTGTTCAACTTCCTCTTCGACTCGTTCAACTTCCTCTTTGACTTGTTCAACTTCCTCTTGGACTTGTTCAACTTCCTCTTTGACCTGTTCAACTTCCTCTTTGACTTGTTAAACTTCCTCTTTGACTTGCTCAACTTCTTCTTTGACTTGCTCAACTTCTTCTTTGACTCGTTCAACTTTCTCTTTTGACTTGTTCACCATCCTCTATTGACTTGTTCAACTTCCTCTTTGACTCGTTCAACTTTGTCCCGATTGTTTATTTCGCAACATGCACGTCTTACATTGTTAGGTACCACGAGCATATGCACACGACGCATAGGGAGCTAGTTTCTAATGATTTATTATTTTTGAAGTTTCCTCTTAATTGGCAATGAATTATCTTTTAATTTTGTTGTTCAAAAAAAGGTCGTTGAAGGTCAACTACGATAGAAAATATTTTAAGCAGCATGTATGTGTATACAGAGAATGATCCAATTATTATGAACACTTTGATACTACTATTTATTTGAAGTCTGATAGATTCATAATATTATTATTCATACAATCATTCATACAGGTATTCATACAAATATTCATAATATTATTATTCATACAATTATTCATACAGGTATTCATACAAATATTCATAATATTATTATTCATACAATTATTCATACAGGTATTCATACAAATATTCATACAATTATTCATACAATTATTCATACAATTATTTGTACAATTATTCATACAATTATTCGTACAATTATTCGTACAATTATTCGTACAATTATTTGTACAATTATTCGTACAATTATTCGTACAATTATTCGTACAATTATCTGTACAATCATTCGTACAATTATTCATACCAATATACTTAATCATTTGACGACCTTCTGTAATAAAATTAGTTGGAGTACAGGTCGATAATTAATTAGTGTTACAAAGCACTCACCAAATCGACACGCGTAGGAACCACCGGCGTTGGGGAAACCATTCTTCTCCGACCCTGAAACAGACCGAATGCATCGTTAGATCGGAGATAGCGGGTTCATGCGGACGGATAAACGGCGGAATCGAACAAATGTAGATGTACGCACCGCCCACGACGCAACCCTTTCCGTATACTGTCATTAAAGGGACCGCCCTAGATGTCGGAACCGAGGATTCGAATGAAATCAATGGAAAGATTTTAATCAAATCGATCGAGGTTTCGAGCGAGACCCGTGGGATCTACGGTTCATTGTCTAAGTGGCTGACAATGTGAACGCATGCGGATTCTCTAGTATTATGCGGATCGCTCGGAAGAATGTCGGAATCTTTCGAACGGGTAATGCAGGAAACTGAACGACAGAAAATGTAAGTCTTGAATTGAATATCTAAAGAAATATTCCACGCGTAAATACAGTACTTTCATCGTTGCTGTAAATATTAATAACTTCATCTCGAATGAAGGAACCACCTTTAGATTAATCATAATTCCAACCGTTTCCACAAATCATTAATTCATTATATAAATTCATAGGTACACAGATTGCATACAAATCAATTCTGAAGTCTATAAAATTATGAAAGCCTACAAAAATGAGTAACAAACAAATTCGACAAGATTAAACTTAGAATCAAATTCAAGTTACAAAATTAAACAAGAAAAATTTAAACCGGGATAATTTTGTAAGAAATAATCGTGTAGCAATAAATTCGGTCTCATTTTAAAGCTAGAAGCATATAGTTTCCTAATCCATTGTTCGCTTAATTTCAAGATTTATTTCACGCTCTAGCGGGTGGGAAATGAAGACGTGTTTTCTCTCGAAAATGCTATACATTCAAATATCTGTGAAAACTTTGAAAATTTTATTCCGTGAGTGAAACCACCACAGATTTGCAGACCGAAGCTTCCTCTTTGGAACGACACCTTGATAATTGGTTCACGATTTTTCGAAGTCGTTTTATCGAGCTTCGAACGCGAGGAGAAAAGGGAAAGGATCGTTTAATGATCGAAAACCGGAAGGAGATAATGAACGATCGAGGGGAAGCATACCGATAAATAAATGATGATGTGTGAACGCGCAAAAGAACAGGTACGAAGTGGAATGATGCACGTGGCGAGCGGAGGATCGAAATTGGAGGTGGTTTCTCGCGTTCGGTCGGCGTGTTCGACAATCTGGAACGCGCGAGTGGGGGTAGCAATTCCAATCACTCGGGGATGGAACGCGTATCGATCGATCGATCGTCGAATACCACGTGCTTCGCGAGTGCAACTGTAGGTGGTAGTCAGAAGCACCACCCACGAAGCACCTACTTAGCATGCACGACCAGCTAGAAGGTAGCTACCTACCCATCTGACAAGGTTAACTAATACAGCTTCCCTGGTCGCGCGTCCTGTCGCAAGCGCGAATACTCTCTTGATTAGAACTACGTTGATAAATCAAGGGAACGTAGTCGGCCTGTTGACTATCAAGTAGGAAGCTGAACGAGGGAAACGATCTTGAAAAATATTCCCAGAAGGAATCCCCAGGAACTCGCATATGAACGACTTCGTTACTTTTTAGTGGTACAGCGTTTTACAAGATCTCTGTGAAGTTCGCTTATTTCTAGAGCGAAATGTTTATTTAACACTTTATCCATTGGATGTGAAGTGAGTTGAAATTTTGTCTTTCGAAAGTGAAGGGTTGGTTAAGGCAGATTCCATGCATTCGCAACGAATGTGTGCAATTTGAAACAGTAGAAATAGTAACTTTAAATGTGCTATTTTAAAATTAAATTCTACTTTGAAATATTAGAAGGTTCCAATAACTGTTTAGAAATCAATGGAACGGAAGGAAAAAGTTATGAAAAAAATTTTTTATGCGCTTTGAAATATTAAAAAGTTCCAATAACTGTTTAGAAATCAATGAAACGCAAGGAAGAAGGTATGAAAAAATGTTTTATGCGCTTTGAAATATTAACAAATTCCAATAACTGCTTGGAAATCAATGAAACGGAAGGAAACACGTATGAAAAAAATGTTTCATTCGCTTTGAAATATTAAAAAATTACAATAACTGTTTAGAAATCAGTGAAACGGAAGGAAAAACGTATGAAAAAAAATGTTTTATGCGCTTTGAAATATTAAAAAGTTCCAATAATTGCTTGGAAATCAATGAAACGGAAGGAAAAACGTATGAAAAAAAATGTTTTATGCGCTTTGATATATTAAAAAGTTCCAATAACTGTTTAGAAGTCAACGAAACGGAAGGAAAAAGGTTTGAAAAAAAATGTTTTACGCGCCTACAGCTTTAAATACACTGTTGTGTCAATGCAAAATAAACGAGGAGAAAGGTCTTGCAGGAATGACGCGGGTCAGAAATAATTTCAAAGCTAGAGAGTTGCTTTCTCATGTCACCGGTAATTGAAAATCAATAAATTACTGTAGGAAGTGGATTTAAAAATAATATATTTATTTAAAACCCTGAGACTTCGCTTAAAAGACGTAAATTATTATTACGCAAAGTGTTCTATAAAAATGCCAACCACCTACAGCGTGCGCACCTATGTTTCGCTCGTTAGTATTTTATTAAAATTCATTAAAACATCATTTAATAATACTCGTAGAGAACATTTTATTTAACTTATTTAACTTCGGTGTGTACAAGTCACACCGACAAACGTAACTTTACATAAACATCCGCAGTGTAATTATTAACATTGATGTGAAGATTTCTTAAAATGCTATTCGACAGACTATATAACTTTTTATATAATTCTAACATTTTTTCGAAGTAATTCAAATGACAAGGAAAACTCAAAAATTCGCAAGATGGCCGATTACGATTACGAAACAATTTCATCGCGTAAACGTTTCCTAATAGCAGTTCCCGCGACATTAGGCCGGTTCGACTAATGAGGGAAGGTCAGTGAAAACAATAGGGATTAAATAATTAATTGGACGAACGATTCCTTCCGTATCGATGAGACAAATATTTGTGTAAGTGAGTCTTCGGAGCGTTTCTTCGACTGCGACGAGTTACAGTCGTTCGTCTACAATGTATAGCAACACACAGCGGTATCTAGAACGATTAAATCAGTAGAGCCTGTAATGAAGGGGCTCTCGTTGGGGCACGATTTAATTGGTCTCTGAGTAGTACTATGCATTATTCCGGACGACTCGGTATGTCGAGGCACGTCAAAACGTTGGAAACGAGAAAACTTCGCAGCAGGACCACTGCTACCAAGCTTTCCATCGGATCGCGAACGACCGTTTCTTTCTCCGCGTGTTCGGGAGTTATACCGATTCAGTATACTCGGTATTACTGAAACCCCCGTGGTATAGTAAACGCGCAGCATGAGGTGGCTCGGTGCGCCAGCACAGCACCTATGAAACCGCGCGATTACTCGTTTTCACCATGTTTCAGCGTCCTCGGTCGTTGGACGGCCGACGTATTGAGCCATAAATGTGGCAATTAACACTATATGAAAAGTCTATTCTGAACTCTGCAGAATGATACGGCATACTAAAAGAATAGTCACTTCGATTCCTCGAAGCATGACTTTTGCAAACGCGGTATGCCGTGATGACTGATGTAACGAGTCGATGTTCCCAGTTTTATGAAGTTTTAACGAGTCGGTCGACGTCCATTGAATCTGCAAAATCTTTCCTCTTTTCCCTTAATCTCGCTCTTTTTGCTCAGCTCTTTCTTGAATAATTTTAACACTATGAAAATAGCGTATCGTTGTTTCTTAATCATCTTAATTTTTCTTCTCTTTTAACCTCTGTTAGCGTCGAACGTAGGGCATTGTGTCGTATTATAAATTTTACGAAAAACGAGGAAGGATTACATTGTTATTTGACAAAACATTAACAATTCATTCTTCAAAAGATTATTGTTATTGCACCGCGATAGAGATTTTGATTGACGTGTATACACGTCGAACGCAGTTGACTGGTTAAAATGCACAAACCCATTTTTATCATAAATGCATCAAATCCGCAGTCCAATCATCGCAGTCTAATAATTATAAAAATATAATTATGTATAACTCAAGGTATGTACTTACGAGTCAATTTAATTTTAACAAAAATATGGTTTTCAACGTATCAGAAACAAACGTTCATTTACGCAAATCATTTTGTTTATCATAGTCTATCGTAGTCTCGTGATTGACTATATTTAGCGTATTACTGCGTATATTATTTGTTCTTGTAAATATGTATAGTTTATTTACACTTTCGAAACATTAAGAAACCTAGTTCTCTTTTTACAGTTTATCTTTTATTATCTTATCTCTAACAATAATACATAACTTCAATAAAGCCATCAATTTATTTCTGATTTGATTGAACCTTTCACGAAGATGGAATATTTTATTCAATTCTGCTACGTCGATCCATAAATATGCAAATCTGCTATCTAGCGATTAATAACGACGTTAGCGATTGTAAATTATCATGCAAATAGAATTGAAATATCTTACCTTCGTACTCTTCTGGTAGAAAATGGAAACCCCAGTCGAGGCTGAACATTTTATAATCTTCCTTCGTTCGATGTTTCAGTATCATTAATGTGACTATATTATATCGAGGGTCAAATAGTGTCAGAGATTAAAACAGCACTGCCACTAGTTCACTGTGTTCAATGTTTTAACGTTTCAATGTTCAAACTCAGTTGTGCACGGATTCGAATCAATTATTTATTTCTCTGAAAAGGGTATACTTTAATATTACGTTTGTTCATTTACAGAGTTAATGCATTTATGATAAAAATGAGTAGGTACAATTTAAGACGGTAGCTAAATTAAAAGAATTTGAGAACGTCGATGTATCAGTTTCGGGATATTAAAATTATTCAAGAAAGATGGAATCTTCTTTTTGGCTCCTGCTAATTTTAATCAATGCAAATAATTTTTATTTTGCAAAATGATCCGCAGCACTTCCACTGATTTATTATTCTTTCAAATATGTTTCTGAGGGTACTCTTTTTAAATAATTTTCTCATTGCATCTCGAATATGCTTTTGAAGGTAATTAAAATGTTTTTAAATTTGTTCTCGAGGGTATCTCTTTGAACTAGTTCTCTCACATCAAATCGAACAGCTACCAATTAAAATTTGTTCATTGCATCGAATTGAAGAGCTAGAAATTATAACTCTTTCAAATATGCTTTTAAAGAAACCTTTTTAAATTTTCCCACTGTCTTCACTTGAACAGCTGACAATTAAAATGTTTTTAAATATGTTTCCGAAGGTACTAGTTCTCTCATCGTCTCAAATCGAACAGCTACGAATTGAAATTTGTTCATTGCATCGAATTGAAGAGCTAGAAATGAAAACTCTTTCAAATATGCTTTAAAAGCAACCATTTTAAATATGTTCTCGAGGGTGTTGGTTCTCTCATCGTCTCAAATCGAGCAGCTACGAATTAAAATTTGTTTAAATACGTTCTGCAAGGTACCGTCTTTAAATAGCTGTCTCATTGAGAATCGATTTGAATAAATCGGTGTAGGTTGACGACGGCAATAGCAGGATCAGGAGGTAAATAAAAACGAGAAAGATGAATGCAAGTGTTAGCATTTAGCGCGGTAAATCAGCGTCGAGGAGCGACATTTCTCGTTGGACAAGTAACCCGATCGCAGCGATCGAAAGCAACGGATCGTCCGGAGATCAAGACGGCCTCGCGACTTCTTCATAGCTAGTATTCCTCGAATAGATCAGGATAATCGTCAGCCGCTGTGGAAAGCCGGCCAGGATTCCGGTCGTTCTCGACCTCTGGCGGACCGTGCGCCAAGGAGACCATAGATTACTGTTTTATAACGTCAGGATGGAACTATCTCTATGCTAGGCTAGGTTATGCTAGGCGCGGCCCCAGCCGAGCTGTTTGCCCGGCAAAAAGGCAGACAGAAACGAAAAACCGCCGGCTGTTGCGGATTTCCCTCCTTGTTCCCTTCGGCCACGGTTCTGCTGGCACGGATCGCAGGTACCATTGGCGGTTTCCTATGGGGCTGCGTTCCTTTATCACGATGGTTTTGCCACTTTGCCGCTAGAAAGGAACGCGCACTTACCCGCGCGGATCATAAAACACGTCGTAACCGTACTATTTTCGCGCCGATCCTGCGCCGATATAGTCTGTGCTTTTGTGTACCGGCCTGTTTGCCTCGCAGACGAGGCGTGTCGTTGTTTCCCCGCATGCAGAACGACTACTGTTTTTCGCGTTAGCAAGCACTCGCCCGTAATGACCCCTCGTATCCCCGTGGTCGATCTATCGATCCCGATTTTTTATCCGCCGGGAAACCGCGCGATTACTCCGCCGTTCAGATTCGATACAAATCGCTCCGTCTACCTATAAACTGCGTTTTCTACACGATAGACCATCTGGACGGGAACCGATCTGCGGAAAATCGGGTTTTAATTCATTTTAGAAAAAGCGTTAAACCAATAATTCCAGATATTCATTTTTAATCTTTTTTTTCATATGTTTATAGTTGCGGCAAACCCAATAGGGTCATTGGCAACTACATTGGAAATGCGTGGAAATACATTAATTTCTAGATAACGAAGCTAAATAAACATTTGTTTCTTTGCTTAACCGTTTTAAGAAGTCTGAAACGATACAAGTATTTTTTAATTCTTCAAACGTTCCCATTGTTTCCAATCTAATTTATTCATTTTTGTCATAAATTCATAAACTCCACGGCGTAGTTATGATCAACTACTTAGTGAAATTAAATTCAGAAATTTCGAAACATTGCAACATCGATGAACTGTTCAGGTCTCTTCCCTCGAATCATCGTTAATTTGATGATTGATTTCATTTCTTCCCTTAATGAATTTTGTGTACGATGAAATGGCGTTCAACTGAATTGTTCAGGATGAAATTGTTCAGGATGAAATTGTTCAGGATGAAATTGTGCAGGATGAAATTGTTCAGGATGAAATTGTTCAGGATAAAATTGTTCAGGTTGAAATTGTTCAGGTTGAAATTGTTCAGGATAAAACTGTTCAGGATGAAATTGTTCAGGATGAAATTGTTCAGAATAAAATTGTTCAGGATGAAATTGTTCAGGATGAAATTGTTCAGAATAAAATTGTTCAGGATGAAATTGTTCGGGATGAAATTGTTCAGAATAAAATTGTTCAGGATGAAATTGTTCGGGATGAAATTGTTCGGGATGAAATTGTTCGGGATGAAATTGTTCAGGATGAAATTGTTCAGAATAAAATTGTTCAGAATAAAATTGTTCAGGATAAAATTGTTCAGGATGAAATTGTTCAGAATAAAATTGTTCAGTATAAAATTGTTCAGGACAAAATTGTTCAGAATAAAATTGTTCAGGACAAAATTGTTCAGGATGAAATTATTCAGGTTAAACTTGTTCAGTATAAAATTGTTGAGGATAAAATTTGTTCAGGATAAAATTGTTCAGTCAACACGTGCACCTTTACTTGACTGTGGCATTCTTCACAGCTCGTTCCGCAAACCCAATTGTCGAAGCGACCAGCACTTTTTTATCAAATTCCACCGACTGCAATTATACTATTCGAGTCACGGTTCGACAGACGCGAATCGATTTACCCTAGAATCCTACGATTCATTGTTCCACGTTTCGCGGAGCAGCCGAGATTCTTTTGCTCGCTTTCGGTATAAGGTGTTCGCCGTCTACTTTGCATTGGACTCTTTCGAAATTCCAATGGTTTTTCTCGCGTCCCAGAACTGTTACGTTACGCCTCCGTAACTGTACACGTTTCTGAGTCATAGTTTAAAGGATCAAGAGTGATCGACGCGCGGCGATCCAGCGATTTATTTCTTCATGGTCAAGCGATATAGAGAAATGTGGGAACAGTTTGTTTCACGCTTCGGGCAGTTCGGCCGAGAATGCTCCCATCGGCACGACATTTTTGCGAGGAAACGCGGTTCGGGAACGATCTTGCACTTTCTACTTTCTATTTTGTGTGCCCTCGTCATTCGATTTGTATCGATCTCCAAAAAATTCTGTGATTCCGGATCGATCGTAACTGTTTCATTGGGGAATGAGAATGAAAAACAGATGGATTGTTTGCTCGAGAAAAATGAAATGATGTTTAGATCAGCAGAAATTAGAATCGTTTTTTAAATATTTCAGTAATTTTCATTGTTCGGCGTTGTGTGGAAAATAAGGGAGGCCACACAAAGTATTAAACACAATGTTATATATTTTATGTACGTAAATTACGTATTTTTTTTGTATACGTGCCATGATTTTGTCGTAGCGATTTTTCTTATTCTTTTGTTTCCACAAACAATGTTTGTAATGTAATTTATTTTGTAATAAAAATGTATAGGTACCGAGAAAGACTAGATTTATTATGTCCAAACGATGAGAACATTGAATTTTCGCGGTGTGCCATCTTTCTGTCGCGGAGTGTGGCTTTCATAAAATGTTTTAGACGACGTTTTTATTCGCTACGTTAGTTTCGGACCGCCCTGTACAATGCTGAAGGAGGTTCATCAGACGAAGAAGTCATGAATGAAGATGCTCGTGATGGATGGAGGATGCGTGGTTTCCTGGTGGACTAAAAGAAACAGAGAGGCAAGAAGGACGAGCACGTGGCGTGGGAGTAAGGGAATGAAGGAGCACGCGTTGTGGGCGGACCTCGAGTAGTTGGTGGAGGTTCAGGAGGCGGCGTTGGAAGGGGCCACCTCGAGAAAACCAGAACCAAGAAGGTGAGCTCTGATTCGAACTTTCTCCAGAACGGTGCACAACAACTTTCTTCCTCTATCGTTACTGCCGCTCGCAAAGAAATGTCATGAGAATCATACGCCGAAGGTCCAATGCACTTACAGCTTGTCGATAAAACTTGCGATCTATCGATCTAACAAGACAACGAACGATGTCTAATCTTCGAACCATTTGTATTCTTACGTAACCGTAATTTACGATGTTTGGGACCGTTCACTCCTTTGTTTGTCAATTTTTTATGTCCATTGTGCCTAATGCAGTTCGCGTGATTGATTTCCCAGAAACTGGTGATTCAACGGCGATTTTGATAATCTTGGTCGACAGACCACCACTTTGATAATAATAACGTAATAATTAAACTGCGAAGTTGCTGCATTTACCAAAGAAATTACTAAAGGAAGAATTACAATTTTATCTTAAAATTGATGCGAACCATTTTTATTTCGCAACAAGTAATCTAGCGATTGTCTAGTAATTGTGCAAAATTTTATCTGTTCCGCTGCTAAACTTTACGATATATTTATAACGAGTTTTGTTTTTCTGATTAGATCAGCTTCTTCTAATGGATGAAAGAAATCCAATTTCAAATAGTCGATATTTATTAATAATAATTTATAAAGACATGGAGTTTCTTATACTTTCCACACATCAATTTTGTCGCAACAACAGTAATTAAATTGAAAATCTGACTGTTACATAGAAATAAACGGTAACAAAATTTGTTACTCTGGAAATCGGCTAACTGTTCCATTTACTAAAATCAATCGAGCGCAGATTCTACCCAAAGTGAATCACTGAAGAGTGAAATGAACTATTCGGAAAAAGTGTAATTATGTCCGTGGGATCACTAAACCAGGTTCGAATGATTTTACACCAGTCGACCTAATTTTTTCCTGTTAACAGTAAAACTAACACCGCGTGTGACGAATTAGGCGCGCGATAATTCTGCGCAATCATTTGTCCTTGCGCGAAATTCTCCTTTTTTGTGACGGAGCTAAAATGTTTTCATTCAAAATCAGTGTAAACGTGGTCTGAGTTATTAAAATAAACGATATCAAAGAAATGGCAGATCAAGATTCTGACCTTCTATAATCGTGTAGAAGACGAAAGAACTTTTAATTAATTCGTACAGAATGAATATTGATATATTCCAAGTTACTTATGACTAGACTGCGAATGTTTATGTATATACATATTTCGATATGCAATTATTATTTTGCATATTGCATATATTTCTTTTATATAATTTCACTATTTGCATATATTTCTTTTATATAATTTCACTATTTTTTGTTGCGATTTGTTTGACTACAATATTTTATGCCGAAAATTTTGATAAAAGTAAAGAGGTTCGACTATTCTTCTTTCTTAACATCCGAAAACGGTAAAGTCATTAATTCACAATCTTTATTTTGTTTCTGTAAATAGGTAGTTGAAGATTTTGAGGAAGATAAATGCAGTTGCAATTGCAACACCTCAGAATGTGTTGCAACAGACACGAGTTGTACAAAATTTGACGTTTATAAAAGTACATTTACAAATTCTGCCAGCCACAACGAAGAGACTGGAAACTCAGTTTATCCTTAACGAATTCAATGAAAATATTCGTCGACTGTATTGAACATTTAAGAGCTGTACCTGGTAAATGCGGTGATCAAATTCGTGTTAAAATAGATGCAGTGGTAAAAAAGAATCCTGGTTTATGCGGAATATCTAAACTCGTGAGAATATTAATCGATGAAAATGTGTCAGCTAATGTGTCACAGTGCTATTAGAGCAACTATAAATATGCACTCGTTACATCCTGTAATGTAGAACGTACTTTTTCAGCATATACCATAAGTCAATATTTACTGACAAACGGCAACAACTGCTACAAACATGGAAAGTTACTAGTAACTTATTGTAACGCAAATTATTGTGTTTCCGTATAAATATTTTTGTAATAGTTTTTATCATATTTTTCGTACATATTTGCATATGCTTTTTGTATATTTAACGTGCATGAACATCCGCAGTCTACTTATGATATAGTTCATGCTCTTAAATTGGAATATTAAGTCATCACTGGACTGCGGATTTTATGTATTTATGACATACACGTGTAGATGGAATTTAAAACAGTTGAGAGATTACTAGAATTTACAAATATCAGCTTCCTTATTGCAATTATAACAGGGAAAAAGACACTTTTATTCAGTTCCTGCTTCTTGCAATCGATACAGAATATTTATATTTTGCATAAACACACACAGACTATTTTTTGTTAAGTATAAACACTGTTTGCATACGTCAAGAGACACAAGTTCCCTTGAACTTTGGTTTTCCATTTGCACATCAACTTGCACATCAGCTTGCACATCATCAACTTACAGGACATTTTATAATTTTTATAAAAAGGAAATCAATTTTTTCGGAAGCATTTTAGAAAATTTCAGAAAACACTTTAAAATCGTTGATTTTGTATCTAAAAATATTTATTAATTTTGAAGTAACGACTGATTTCTCGTAGGTGCTGTCACAAGTCCACTTCAACTTTGGTTTTTAACTTGCATATTAATTTGCAGAGCACATTATAATTTTTGTAAAAAAGAAATCAACTTTTTCGGAAGTAGTATTTAAAAAAATTTCGGAAATTATTTTTAAATCATTGATTTTATAGTAATACAATATTTTTATCTACAAATATTTATTAATTTTGAAGTAATGGCTGATTTCTCGAAGGTCCTGTCACAAAAGTCCACTTCAACTTTGGTTTTTAACTTGCATATTAATTTGCAGGGCACATTATAATTTTTGTAAAAAGGAAATCAACTTTTTCGGAAGTAGTATTTTAAAAAATTTCGGAAAGTATTTTAAAATCGTCGATTTTATATAGTGTAACTCAATCTTTTTATCTAAAAACATTGATTAATTTTGAAGTAATGGCTGATTTCTAGGAAGTCCTGTCACAAGTCCACTTCAACTTTGGTTTTTAGCTTGCATATTAATTTGCAGGACATATTATAATTTTTATAAAAAGGAAATTAATTTTTTCGAAAATAGTATTCCAGAAAATTTCGGGAGGTATTTTAAAATCGTTGATTTTATAGAGTGTAACACAACTTGTTAATCAACAAATATTTATTAATTTTGAAGTAATGGCTGATTTCTCGGAGGTCCTGTCGGAAATTAACTTTTTCGGAAGTAGTATTTAAGAAAATTTCAGAAATTATTTTTAAATCGTTGATTTTATAGTAACACCATATTTTTATCTATAAATATTTATTAATTTTGAGGTAATGGCTGATTTCACGGAAGTCCTGTCACAAGTTCCCTTCAACGTAGGTTATCGACTTACAGGGCACACAATAATTTTCATAAAAATTCTGGTTTAACGTTTTTAGGTTCAACTCCTTTTAAAGACAGCCTGCTAATTACGTCTCTCGAAGAAGCTGTCTCACCGTCTCGCCTCGTCGATAAGACCACCGCGGCTCGTCTAAGAAAATCTGTTGGATGAAGCAACGTAACCGATCCTCTAATCACTTTCTCCGGCTGCCCTTTGGAGACCGGATCTGCATAGAGCCGCGGCTGATTGCTCGTAATTAGCGACGCGTGGCCCTCGCCCACGTTGGGTCATCTTCGTTCTCTTCGAGGTAGATGAAGAGGACGATCCCTCCTAACGAACCATAGTCTAAGGTCGTTCACGAGCCACGCGTAACCTACGGTGTATACCTACGCACCTACGCACCCACACAACTGACGCACGAGAGACATGTTCGGGCTCTCTCTCCGCTGATCAACGTGACGATTCACTCTGCCCATCCTCGGCAATCTTTCTTGTCTCGTTGCTGCGACCACGATGGACTTTCTTGCCCGACAAATTTCAGTTATTGTTGTTGATGCGACACAATTAACAGGGCACGTCGGCGTTAAATTTTCGCAAATTGCCGAGGGCATCTCCCGCGAAACGATGTCACATAAATTTGCCAGCACGACTTTTATCTGCGTGGAAGGAGTTGCCAGGTAATTTTGATACGCGTGCACGTTTTTAGTACTGAACGTACATTGCTTATGCAGTTACGACGTATTTATGGTTTTCGTGTATAAATACAGTTGAATATTAGCGATGTTTAACCTTTTGCACTCGAAGCTATTTTAACTTGAAAATTAAACGTTAATTCCGACATAGAATATTTCCATTCCCTATGATTTTTAAAATTTTACTGATATGAAATTGGTGTAACGTCTCATACTATACCTAAATGTTTAGCAATTGATTAGATACCGACATATTTAATGATATACACCAATTTTGAGTGTTGCCTCAGAGTCACAATTCGAGTTCTAAGGGTCTATCATTTTTCTCATTTATTTTTGCAATAACAACTCTTTTAATTCACGAAATGAATAGGAAATAACAATAACTGTTTACTTGATATCGATCGAACAATTTGTAAATACAATTTAAAATTATGTTTTCAGCGCAAGAATCGATCATTTTAAATTGTATTTGAAATAACAATGTTCAAAATTGATGTTTCAAGGATGAATCTAATAGCATCTCTAATTTATTTTTGCCATAAAAATTCTACTATCGATGAATTGTATGGAGAATAATAAACTACCCACTCTTTTTTATTTAATCCTTTACCTTGACTTATGTCACACCTGTATTTTATTCTTATATTAGATTCTCCATGCAGTTTGAACAACGTGTATATTAAATACAATAGTGTTTAGAATCGTCTGAGCATAAATAAATTCAATATTATTTTCAATTGAACAAAAATGAATGTTTCAAAAATTTATAGGTTTTAAAAAAATGGTACTTCCACATGATCGTACAAAAATCATAACGAAGTAAGAAAAGTGTTCGTCCATGTTCTTAAAAATGTCTAATAGCATTGAAACTGATAAAGCCTTAAATTTAAAAAATCCATAAATCTTCACTCAAGAACTAACAACTGGTTACCAACCAGTCGGAACACGTCCTCTGAAAACCCAATTTCCTGTATTAATTTTTCTCGTTCGAGGTGTCTAAATACTCATTCAATCCTCTAACAAAACCAAGCTGTGCAATTACTTGAAGCGACTCGGAGAGGTTCTACCGCATTAATGAAAGTGTAATGGAAACATTTGGTCCGGAAAAAATGGCAGCGACGCCAATCATAATTCTTCTTCGATTCTCGTTTAATTATATCGTCCATCAACTAGCTTACACCTAAAACGACTACGGCGACGCCGATGCAACGCCTGAGAATGGAATCGGAATGATCTGGTCGGGGTAAAACATGAAACGGATTACCGTACACCGAGTACGACACAATAATGAAGCACTTTCGGATCGGAAACGGCGTTTATCTAGGATCAGTTTATAAACCGCCAAACGGCCGCTCGTTGCTCAGGGGATAACAGTATTAATCACGGGGCCTGAATGGTCCCCATCGGCTTTGCTTTTATTTACGATTACGCGATACCGTCGTTTACCCCCGTAATTAATCCGCGGTGCCGGCTTCGAAAAGATTATTTGCGAACGACGGGACTGCGCCGCGCGATTATCCGAGGAAATCGAGCTACGTGTTTTACATTTTAATGCGCGCCGATCGGAGAAATTACGCGCGAAGCTGAGATGGATTATCGGGAATGCTCGAAATACGAGGCGACGCAATGATCGATCGCGTGGCACATCGATTGGGATCGATTTCAGAAACTATCCCGTTGTTGCTGCTTCCCACTTACGGAAATCAATGATCTACAGTTAGGAGCATAACTGAATCAACACCAGAGCTGGGGAAAATCGTATTTTAAATAGTAAATATTAAATAATCCTATTTATTTTAAAGTATGCGTACAACATTGAAGATAAAATATTGTATTTGATGCAGTAATTTTTGAAAATAAGATAATTTATTAGAAGCAGTTATTTTTGAAAATAGTATTTTCTTTGAAGAATATTGAAAATATTTGTATTTCGTCTTGTTTTCAATTTTAAATATTATTTCCGTTACATTTACGAGTGTAAATCGTTTCTTCGCGATAAGATACACTGTATGTTTATACGGTTTCTCAGAGTATTATAACAGTGCTGGGGAAAATAGTATTTTAAATAGTAAATAGTAAATAATCCTATTTATTTTAAAGTGTGCGTAGAACTTTGAAAATAAAATATATTATTTGATGCAGTAATTTTTGAAAATAAGATAATTTATTAGAAGCAGTTATTTTTGAAAATAGTATTTTCTTTGAAGAATATTGAAAATATTTGTATTTCGTCTTGTTTTCAATTTTAAATATTATTGCTGAAATTGATGGTTCGAATTCGTTACATTTATGAGTGTAAATCGTTTCTTCGCGATAAGATACACTGTATGTTTATACGGTTTCTCAGAGTATTATAACAGTGCTGGGGAAAATAGTAATTTAAATAGTAAATATTAAATAATCCTATTTATTTTAAAGTGTGCGTAGAACTTTGAAAATAAAATATATTATTTGATGCAGTAATTTTTGAAAATAAGATAATTTAGTAGAAGCAGTTATTTTTGAAAATAGTATTTTTTCTTTGAAGAATATTGAAAATATTTGTATTTCGTCTTTATTTTCAGTTTTAAATATTATTGCTGAAATTGATGGTTCGAATTCGTTACATTTACGAGTGTAAATCGTTTCTTCGCGATAAGATACACTGTATGTTTATACGGTTTCTCCGAGTATTATAACAATGCAAAAAGTAAAATATTTTATTTCTCGTTTCAGATTGTTCAAATAGAAATATTTTATTTTGTGGATCAAATCGTTGAAATAGAAATATTTCATTTTCAGGATCAGATTGTTCAAATAGATATATTTTATCTTCGAAATTGTATATCATATTTAAAATACTATTTTCTTTAAGCAAAATAAAATCTGAAATATTCAATAGTATTTGAAATATTTGTTTACCATTATAATATCCACCTGTGATCAACACAGGCTTTAAATCAGAATAACGTTTTTATGAATGGACCAATAACATTATTAAGAGAAGTAATATATTTTTTTGTGTATTTCCTGTGTCTTGTAACAATTGTTACATTATTTCGGACACGTTAAAATTATTAAAAGAAGAAATATATATTTTTGTGTATGCTTAATTTTGTAGAGGTAGAAGAATATTTCGAAGCGTTTGCTCAGCGAGGGTAGATTTCCCCTTTGATGAGAAAGATAGTCCATTATCGGGTGAAATTATCTCTTGTCGACGGCGTCCGTTAAACGCATGGGCAAATGTCGCCCGTAAATCGGCGTTAGTACCTAGTAACATTACTCCAGATGCAGTGCTTTCTCTCGGAACGCGAGTGTCGCGCATTACAGTCACCATGATGAATGTAATGACAATAAATTATTCCGGATATCGGCAGTAAAGCCGCTTTATCGCGCGGCCGTACGTAACCATGGCTTCCATTAAGAAAGAAATCAGTTTCGCCGGCCGGTGTATCGTTCCGCTTGAAGCTTTTATTCAGACAAATTGCTTCTACGTCTCCGAGCCTTTTCACCGACGTCATTTTTCCCGTTCTTGTCTTCTAAACGATCCCTTTTCCGTCGCACCACATTCCGTCGAACTTTTGACACTTGTAATTGCACTGCCAGTTTAACTGGACTCAATCTGCCAAAATTCAGTCCGACAGAACGTTTAAAATGATCATGTGGGATTTTTAAATTGTGTTGAATACAATAGAACTCTTAATAAAAAAGACAAACTTGATATCAACTTTAGGTTCGGCAAATCAGTCTTCAGGAGAATTTATTATATTAAAGACTACGTCATGGTCTGACTGTAAAAAATTGTAATTCAGAACGCAAGTAATTTCAGGAATTACTCTCACTCAACCTTCGCACCAAAAACAACAATTTAATAACACACAACCATACAGTTTCTAAAAGCCTAATTTCCACTCCCAGGAATTCTCCAAGCAAATCCACCAACATTATCATCGTCTCAGTCTAAATCATTTGAGGGTGACCAACAAAATACTCAGACAGTCGTCATGATGTTTCATCAATATCAACATCAACATCAAGATCCGAAAAATCAGTGTCCAAAAGCCTAATTTACACTCCCAGGAATTCTCCTACCAAATCTACCAACATTAATTATCGTCTCGATCTAAATCATCTGAGTGTATCCAACAAAATACTCAGACGGTCGCCATGATCTTCCATCAATATCAAC